>CM057456.1:180330000-180930000 GCA_016271365.2 Neoceratodus forsteri
GTGGAGAGGGGCTCTCTTGTCTCTCACGGGAGGGGTCGCCGACCTCCACACACTCTGCCATCTCTTTCACTCTTCAGACAGACTTCCTTGCAGGGGATGCCTAGGTGCAGCACAGCCTGCTAAGATGCATAGCACCTAATTGTTTCCTGCTCCCTCTCTACTATATACCCCATTCCCAGAATAACATGTCACGGTCTCTTGTCGCTGTCAGTCTCTGTCTCTCTGTCTCTCTCTCTCTGTCTTAGTCACCTGCAACTCACGGTGAGCTGCTTGCTGCTGCTGTCAGGGGCATAGGGAAATGTAGGTATGGCCAGCATACTGCACTACAGACCTTCACGTGACCTAACAGGACCGTCAGCAACTCAAAAGAGAGAGAAAGCACACTGCAGCACTTGCAGTTGAAATGTCCTGGTTTGTTCTCGCTTTGGGGGGGGGGGCTCTCACTCTGTCTCTGGAAACTCATCAGGACATGCTTTAGCGGTTACTGTTTCCTCAGAGACTCAGGGGCACAGGGCTCGTGGCACTCACAAACATCCTTCTAGGGGTTAAGAAAACAATGCAGTTAGTGAAACAGCAGTGGTTGAGAACGCAGTAAAGCACTTTCTGGCTTCACTACTGTTTTAAATGGCTGCCTTTTTACAACTTAGTTTGCCAGCATATAACAAGTGCCATACTGCCCCGGGATACTGCTTCAGGGACCATCACATCAGCCATGAGTAGAAAGGTATTTAATGCATGGTCACCTGATGCTGTTTTATCTTTTTCTCTTACCCATGTCATAATTTTGAAACATTTTCCACATGATGCAAGATTATTTTCAAATCAAAGGTCTGCATGCTTGGTTTAAAGTAATGCTGTAAAGTACAAAAGGTTATTTGGTATAATTCAAGTTTCAAGGTTTATTTGTTCTTCCAAAAGATATTTAAAATTTTGGACATTACAAACATCATAATTTAAATACAAAAAAAGACAGTAAATATAAAATAAGTTCACGTCAACTAGTTAAAAATCAGTATTGTCAAGTATTAGTTCAGTGGAGACCTTTTAAAGTAAGCTTTTTTCTTGAAGCTGATTACAGACGATAAAAAATTAGAACTCATTTCTGCATCTTCCACTGTCCCAAGATGGAGCAAAATAAATACTGAATCATACTCAAAATTTACACATCTAGTTAAAAAGTTCTTTAATATCTGACTTCTCTGTTTTTGAACAGGGGGGCATTGCATTATTATGTGTGACAATAATTCATTAAACCCTCTATTACAGGGACATAAATTGTTATTATAATTTGTTTGTGGAAGCAGGCAATTAAAGTACATGTTTTGAAGTGATTAATCCAAACCTTGCCCACGAAATCACCTTCTGAGTGTGGGGGGCTATTGGGAGTTGTAAATAATTTTCTAGGGTCGAATCAGTTTTGTTTTGACTAACCCAGAGAGCTTGTTTTTGACTTCGAACCTGATGCATCTGGTTATACTGTGCTAGCATAAATAATTTCTTCTTGAATCTAGCTCTGTAAGTGTCAGTTATCAGGATACCAGCCTGATAGTCTCTCCATAAATGCTTGCAATCTAGGTAGTGTAGATTTGCTAATAAGGCTTTTAGCCAAGGTGAAGAAAATCCCCTAGTATTCCATTTTTCCTTTTCTTTTAAGCAAAGGATAGGAATATTATTTTTATGATTAATTATCCTGAGCCAGTAAGATAATAATCTAAGATTAACCAACACTGCCAAGGGGATTCTGCCAAGTTCTGCTCTTGCTATAGAGTTCACCGTGGAGGAGAGAACTTGAAGAATAGCTTTATAATAAAAAGATAGGGGTAGTTCCAATTTTGAATTGGTTTTAACCCCCCAAACTTCGACTCCGTATAGTAGTATGGGAGTAATTTTAGATTCACCTGTATTAATAGCAGAAATTACTGAGAACCCACCAAACTTAGAGTTAAACCTAAGTAAAGCTTTAGCTACATGCTTTGCTTTATTTGTTCACTTACATGTTGGCTTCAAGAGCCTGTGGGAGATAATTTAATGCCAAGGTAGCAATAAGTGGTCACAACATCAATTTGTGAATTATTCAACATGATTTTTGGTTTTTGGGAATTGATTCCCAAATATCATTAACTTTGTTTTATCTAAATTGATTTCCAGCTTTAAGCAGTCACATTTCTTTTTTAATTGATCTAATTTTGTCTGGAGTCCTTTTTGAGATAAGAAGAAAATAGCTAAATCATCTGCATATGCTAGTATATGGACATAGTGATTGTCAATTTTAGTGAAGTCCAAAGGTGGAAGTATCAAAGTATAATAAGGAGTCTAGAGATTAAACAAAAGTGGGGCCAAAAGGCAACCCTGTTTGGCCCCTTTGTTAGTTAAAAAGTATTCTGAAATATTGCCCTGTGAGTCATATCTGATTGCTGTGTATGTTTCAGAATAAAGGAAGAATATAGGGATTAATAAACTTAAAGGGAGTCTTCGTGTGTAAAGAATATTCCAAAGGATTTTCCTAACTACTGAGTCAAAAGCTGCTGTGAAATCAATAAATAATGCATAAAGTTTAATTTTTCTGTGCAGACTATATTTTTCTTTTAAGTGAGCTAAGATAAATATGTTATCTAGAGTCGAGAAACCTTGGCAGAATCCGGCTTGGAGTTTGGACAAAGGGCTATCAGTGTTTACCCATAGCTGTAATTTTGTCAAAAGAATACTAGCAAAAGTGTTAATACTAATGTCTAATAAGCTTATAGGGCAATAGTAATTAGGCATTTGAAATTAACCTTTTTTATGAATAGGAACTATGATGTTTTTAGACCATGAACTGGAAACATACCTTTCTCTCAGGCAGATATTAAAAAAATTTGCAAGTAAAGGAACCCCAAAATTGTTATTCACTTTATAAATGTCCCCTGTAATAGTGTCTGATCCAGGGGCCTTATTGTTGGCCAGTTTTGAGATGGTCTGTTCTACTTCAGCAAGAGAGATTATTAAGGGTTTGTTTGAGTCTAGATGCATCCAGTTAGGAGTACTTGATATATTATCTGACTCACAGTCACTATAAAAAAGGTTTGAAAAATAAGAAACCCACATTTCCTTTGGAATATAAATGGTCACTGAGGGTTGATAGGTTTTTACATCCTTCGCTACCATGAGCCAAAAAGTCTTTGAGTCGTTTTTGTCTATAGTTTCTTGCATATAGGCCCATTGCTTTTGGGTAAACTCATATTTTTTTGTTTAAGAAATGTTTTATAGTGTTTCCTTGCTTTATTAAGATTTACAGTACAGGCTCTTGAGGAATTTTTAATATTTTTAATCAGTTTTCCTAATTTTTGCTTTTCTTTAATACATTGCTGATCAAACCAAGTTGATAAAATAGGCTTTTGATTTTTATAAGTATAGATTGCAGCATTAATTGTGGAGAAACACTCCTCAAGTTGTTCACTAATACACTAAGCTGAACTTTTACCTTGTGAGAGTGCAAAAAGTGAGGACATCTTAGTAGAGTAAATTACTTCCGAAACTTTTTCCATACTCTTGTTATTTAAACTAAGTCTATGTTTCCCTCTGAATGTTGAGGTTAAATGAAATTCATTTGGTTTGGACATTTTACAGTCTTTTGCTGTGTCTATATTAACTATTAAGGTCGCATGATCACTTTTGGGCTTCATGCATATTTTTAAATCATGGAAATGACTGTAACTTTCTGGGGTAATCAGTAAGTAATCTATAACACTTTTCCCATTAGGGGAGTAATATGTGTATGCTCCATCCAGGTCCTTTTCTCCCCTCCCATTTAGAATCAGAAGATTATTATTAGTAATGAAATCCTTAAACATAAGGTCTGCCTTGTTAGTAGTATTATCAGCAGAGTTCCTTGGGTTTATATCTCCCATGTAAATCGGAGACTGCAATATTGGTAAGTTATCAAATTTTGCAATACGGGCATTAAAGCCCTCCCCAATCATAATTATGTCTATTTGATGTTCTAGATATAATAGGTCAATTTCTGAGGTAAGTTGGACCCAGAGATCGTGGAGGGTGGAAGTGTGGAGACTAGGGGGGGAATATATATTAACTATTAAAAATGTAAAGGAATCACATTTGATAACACTAAGCAGGGTTTCATTTGTGGGTGAAGAGTGTTCTAAAATTTGAATGCCCTTTCTTATCTTAACAAATGTGGTTATCCCACCTTTAGATCTACCACAGTTTTTATCTTTTGTGTCAGGAACATGTAATATTTCGTAGCCATTAATAAATATTTTAGTACTTGCCCATGTTTCTTGAAATAATAATATTTCAAAGTTGGAAATGAAATCCTGGCAGTGTGAATCAACCAATTTGGATTTGAGTCCCACAATATTCCATGATATAAAGTTTGCAGTCTCCGAAGTTAACATATCGATTGGCGCATTTCTGTCCTTAATATGATGGAGAGAAGAAAGGGAATCAGAAGGGGAAATCAGTCACAGGTTGTCCTCTATCCCCTCAGCCATGTTAGCAGAATTGTCTGGGGCCATAAAATCGACCATATGAATATTGATTTTATCAAGTTTGTACATGTTTTGTATGAAATTATTATATAGAACTGGTGAATTGATTACAATATCTATTTGAGAATCTGTAGAGCCTGTGTGTACTCTCTTGACTGACTCAACTTCTTGGGGGGGGGGGTATTTCATTATCTATGCAAGTGGCTAACAGTGTTCGTACAAAAGCTGCCAATCTGTGAGTGGTTTCCCCTTCATATTTCTGCATTCCAAAACTAGACAAGCTCTGTGTATGCTTTGTTATATCAAAATTCCAATTTAACAAAGTTAAAGTTGAGGCAATAATATCTTGAGAGAAAAAGTGGGGTTTAACAGACCCATGTGCACATTTCCAGACAGTTGTCCAGTTCATAGGAGAGGATATCGATATTCCCAGGTTGTTAATAAGGCATTGTTTTGCCCAGATTTTTTTGCTATGTCCATATTTGGTAATAGTACATAGACTGGTATGTTAAGGACTGATTTGTCTCTGAAAATATACACAATATTCTCTGTTGCTGCAGGGAGTTCTAACTTGGCTCTAAATAGGTGGAAGATTAAGTTAAATAAAGAGGTCTCCGATTTACAGGGTTTGAGGAAAATGTTCTCCAGTTTGAAAATGACTTATTTTCCAGAAGAAATAGCTTGATCAATATTCGGGTGTGATTTTGGTTCTAAATCAAATAAAGATGCCTCTATAAAACTACCATTCCCCTTTAGTGGAGTGTTGAGTATCTTATTCAACTCTGGGTGGCAATTTTGTCCCAATCTTGCTTTTGCCTCATCAGTGTGGTGTCAGTAACAGCATCAGAGTTAGCAGTATTTTGCTGTCTCTCTCTCTGTCGCAGAGCCAAAAAAATGCTTGGCAAATTATTTATCTATAGCTGGGGCATGATTAATAGACTTTGACAGGTCTTTAGTCAGAGGTTCTGATCAAGAGTGGTAGTAGTAATAGTCTCTTTTCTTTTTTTTTGTTTTTTGGTGCTTTTTTCTTAGGGTTTTTCTGAGACTTACTTTTCTTTTTACCACCCTTAATTGGGGAAGGGGGAATATGGATAGATGGAAAGGAAAGTTTTCTGGTCCTTCCATTTATCTTTTCATCTTCCACATTATCTATTTTGTTTGAGAGTGCTAGAATTGTATCACTGAACAAGTGTCTGGTGGGGAGCTCCACATCCTAGGTGATTTCAACTTAAACTGGCTCACTAGTACAAGCACTAAACTCCGAAACCATGTAGCTAGTTTAAATCTGGCACAACTCATCACTGAGCCCACGTGGCTAAACCACAAAACTCAAAACCCCTCCCTGCTCGACTGGGCCCTCACTTCTCACCCACACAGGGTTATAGCCTCAGGCCTCTTCCGACTCACTGAGCTTATCACCATATGATATATGTACCACGAAAATATTCAAAGCTAAGTCACCCCCTCCAAAAACTCTTTTTCTCAGGTCATATAAATCCCTTAATCTTGATGGCCTCCTAAAAGACTTAGCAAACTTGGATTGGTCCTACATCCCCAGGGCCCCTTCCATGGATCACGCCCTAGACTTCTTTAAGTCAAAATTTCTTGCCATCTGGGACTACTGTGCACCACTCAAAAAGACTCGAGTAAGGGGAGCTCATCTGCCATGGATCACTGCTGACCTCATGGAGCACCTCCATGTCAGAGATCAGGCGTGGAAAGCCTATAAGATATTGGGGATGCATGTCAATCACCTACACTATCGAACGATTAGAAATGCCTGCACCAGGCTTATCCATCAGGCAAAAGCCCACTACTTCACATCATCCCTCCCCAAAAATATAAACCATCCAGCCAAGTTCTGGAGGTCTATAAAATCACTTTTCTCCCCTCCCACCCAGCCACCCACTCCTGCTGTAGATGTGGGCGGCTCAATCATAACAGAACCAGTAGCAGTTGCCATGACTTTCAACTTAGTGTTCACTAGCAGTGGGTCCCCCCACTACTCCAACCCCCCACCTGCTACTCACAATCCGACATCCACATCCCCACCCACGCCAACCCCTTACCCGGCTTTCTCCTTCTCTCTGGTTACCCCACCAGAAGTACTTCAAAGCCCTGCTTGCCCTAAATCCTCCAAGGGTAGATGCCCACAGGTATGGACACCAAAATGCTCTACCTTTTCTGCCCCTGCTATCGCCATGCCTCTAGCGTCTCTCTTCAACCTCCCTTTCACCTCTGCCACTATACCTTCAAAATGGAAGCATGCCACAGTTATCCCCCTCCCGAAAGGTGGCGACCCATCCTTCCCCAGCAACTACTGCCCAATCTCCCTCTTACCCACTCTAGCCAAAATCCAGGAACATCTCGTCCTTTCGCAACTCACCACCTTCCTTGACTCCTCCTCCTCCTTCACTCCTTACCAGTCTGGCTTTAGAAAATCCCACTCCACTGTCACGTCCCTCCTCAGACTCACAGATTCCATCCTCACAGGCATGCATAAAAGCCATATCACATCTGCCATTTTCATCGACCTAGCCAAGGCTTTTGACACAGTCTCACATACCCTTCTACTGTCGAAACTCTCTAAGGCAGGCCTCTCCAGTGCGGCCACAAACTGGTTCAACTCATACCTGGCTGGCAGGTCCCAATCGGTAAAAATTGGTGCCTCCACCTCAAACCCCTTCCCTGTCTCCATTGCTGTCCCCCAAGGCTCTGTCCTCAGCCCTATTTTATTCTCCATTTTTCTCAATGACCTGCTATCGACCTGCCTGCATGCTGCCATTCACATGTACACAGACGATACAGTCCTGTATGCCTCAGGACACTCCCCGCTGGAAGTTGCATCCAAGGTCCAGCAAGACTTCACCGAAATCCAGCACTGGTTTCGCAGAAATTAACTTATTCTAAATGCCAAAAAAACAATCTCCGTGACTTTTGGCATGAGACAAAGACTCTCCCGCCTCCCCGCTTTCCCCATTCTCAAAACACTTGATGGGACCCCTCTAGAAGTCTGCACCTCTTTCAGATACTTAGGGGTCTGGCTGGACCAACACCTAGACTTTTCCATACACATCGAAGCAACCCACAAAAAAGTACACCCCAGGCTGGGGGCACTATACCGGAACCACAGTTGCATCCCTCTGCCAGCCTGCAAAGAGATACTGCAGAAAATGATCCTCCTTATTTTCGACTACGGGGACGTAGTCTACAGTTCTGCCCCTAAATCCACCCTGGCTAGAGTGGATTCTCTTTTTAACTCCTTCTGACGCTTTGCACTGGACTGTCCTCCCTCCACTCACCACTGTGACCTTTACAGATACCTTAACCTACCCTCCCTCGTCAATAGGCAGCACTGCAACAGACTCACAGCCAAATTCTGGGCCCAGTTACTGTCCTCCTACCTAGCCTCTACCCTAACAGCTCAAACACCATCAACATACTCACTCAGAAATTTCGACTCCCATCTACTACAAATCCCACACATGGCTACCTCTGCTGGACAGTCGGCTTCTAGAGTCCGTCTTCCAAAACTATGGAACTCTATGTTGGCTGACATCTGGCTCTCCCCCTCCCCTCGGCAACAAATCTCTCTTCTAAAAGGGCAAGTCCCCACAAGCTGCTCATGTCAACTTGATGTGCACTAAGTATGGGCCATGTAAAACTGATGTGCACTAAGTATGGGCCAACTCCCCAATGCAAACTATGTTGTCCACTCAAATGCTTAACTATCAGATTTAGTTGCCAATACCTTTTCTACATATTCTGCCTACTATTTTGCTGTGCACTCTCTGTTTCTAGCTTCCTGTATATACTACTTCTAGATTATTTATCATTGTAATTGTAGAATGTTGTACCTATTGTATGAAACCTATGTAAATTTTGGTGTTCTGTAATTCTGTATGTTTTCTTGTATGTACTTATCCCATTCCCTCTACCCACAGGACACATCTGGAATTGAGCGGTAGTCTGCTCAGTATGCCTTTCCTGGTAAAACTTTTAAATAAATAAAAAACAGCTTCTCTATATGATACTTAAGTTCTTTGAAAGCTTCCAGTAGAACAATATTGGCCATAATGGGGTGGGCCAGAGGCTTGATTGTATACTTAGATATTGTGTCAGGGCAGGATAGAAGAATTCTGGATATAAATATATTTGTTCAACTTCATTATCGAGTTTCCTAAAGATTTTGACCTTGATTCTAGAAAAGTTACGCCTGGCACTTGTGCCAAGTAGAATGGCGCAAGTAGCAACTTAATCCAGCAGTTGCGATTTGTGCTATTCTACAAAGTGGTCTGCGACATATCGCAGGTCACTTGCACCAAACAGCTGTTACACTGGCAGTTGCTCCATAAACCCCCTGCGACATGGCGCTAGGGGGTTTACGGCAGCAGTTGCACTCCATTCCAGAAGGGCAGCAACAAAGTCCCCAATGTCAGGATTTTACATGAACCCCCGGAGGAGAACCAGCAATGTAAGTTACACCTGTATTTAGCTGGTGTAACTTACAGCTGTCCTCCGAGGGTCCTGTAGAACCCGGTCCATAATGTGCCCCCCCAATGCCCAGACCACCCCCATTGTTGCCCCAATGGACACCACACAACAAGACTGGGCCACGATCCCGCCCCATCCCCCTACCTGTACAGCCCCATACAGTAAGTACTGGTAGGGCTGTCCATCCTCTGCCTCCTGAATCCCTTGTGTACATACTGCCCCACAGCTGCCCACCCCTGCCCCAATCCCCATTGTAAAACGCCCACAGGGCAGTGCTGTCAGCCTCAATCCATGCCCCAACCCCCAGTTGTCTGTTACAAATGCGGCATGGAATGGGTGATTGTTTCGGTGCTCAGTGTTTTCCACCCAGTTGTTTCGATTTGTTTCAGCACCTCTGGCTGTCCTCAGTTGGCGATTGGGCACAGCCCACCTTATCGACGGTTGTCATTCCGGACTGAGTTCAGTATGAGTACAGGTTAAAGACATGCTCAGAAAATTAATTTTGAGCATGTCTTTCAGGACACGCCATCACTGAACTCAGCCAGTGGCTGGCCATGGTGGTGAGAGGTGGGCTGTGCCAGCCACCAGCTGGGACGGGTGGGGGTGCTGGGTGGCTAGCACGGCTGTGGGGTCTCCACTAGACTACCAGGGCTTGTCACATACTTCTGTCGAGATTCTGCCCATCCTCCTAGGACATGACCAAGGCATGGCAGTTTTTCCAGGCCTTCCAGGCCATGGATTTGCTGATGGGTGTGCCAGTTCCCTCACCTCGGTTCTGTACCTACTCCATTTCTGGAGGACCAATGGGCTGAATTTTATTATGATTATATTATGATGAGGAAGAGGAGAAGGGAGAACCTATTGAGCCTGACAGTTCCCCTGAACAAAAATGTGTCTCTCCTCCCCGAGCCCTGGGTGACTTCTCACATTATTCTGTAGTGAGGCAAATGGTCAGCACCTTCAACTTCTCCACCCAGGAGACCGCTGAGGATGAAGACAAGGTAGAATTCCTGGATATGATGGGGTTAGCCCCAATCAAAAGGTTCCTTCTGCTGGTCCACAAGTCCCTAAAGAAGACAGCCTGCAAATTGTTGCAAACTCCAACCACTACCCCTGATATTAACAAGAAAAAAGAAAAGAAATACGAGCTGAACAAACAGGGTACTGAATATCTTTACTTCCACCCTGACCATGAGGGGGTAGTACAGGCTGTGGCCTGTGACAAAGCCAAAGTTCCCCTCTCTACTCAGCCCTCAGATAACAACTCTAGGAAGCTTGATACCATGGAGAAAAAGATCTACACCTCAGCATCCCTGCTCCTAAAGCAAGCAGCTACATGGATTATACTGTCCTGTACCAGAAGGCTCTGTGGAGCTCCATTCTATCCAAGAACGAGAAAACTTCTGGTAACCTGGTGCAGTACTTATCAAACACTGCTAAGACGGCCAAGGATGCCACCAAATATTAGTTCCATATGGCGATGGACGCGAATGACACTGCTTCCAGGGTCACAGCTCATGCAGTCTCCCTGAGGGGTTTGGTTGTCTTAGGACCACCAGCCTCTTCCATGACACTCAGACAAAGGCTATGGATTTTCCCTGTGAGGGAAATTCCCTGTTTAGTGACAAGACAGAGGCATACATGAAGAAGGTAGAAGAGTACAAAGCCACCTATAATAGTAATACTGAAAAGGAAAAGGCCTCCACTTTCAGCAAACCATATGGAAGGGGAGCTAGACAGGGATCTTTTCCCTGGGGTTTACTTGCCTGGAATTTCTCCCAGCTGAGGGGTTTCTTCAGAGGCAGAGGTAGAAGGGGCTGTAAGTGTGCTGACTCAACCTTAGCACCTAAGTCCCAGCCTAAGCAGAACCCCTGACAAGCTGATCCAGGTCACTCACCCATTGCCAGTGAGAGGAAGGCTGGCTCACTTTTTCAGGAATGGATGGAAAAACTTCATCACAGACAAGTGGGTCCTGGAAGTAGTGAACTAGGGACTCACCATGCAGTTAAAAAGGTTCCCAAGACTGCAGGTTTGCAAAAACCTTACACCTGCCACTCCAACAGCAAAAAAAACTGTTGGAGTTGGAGGTAGGAAGTTGTTGCAAGCTAAGGTAGCAGAAAAAGTCGAGACACCACAGTGCGGAAAGGGCCTTTACTCAAGATACTTCCTGACATACAAGAAAAATGGGGAGTGGCGAACCCTCATATATCTGAACAAACACCTCAAAAAGGAAAACTTCAAGATGGTAACCTTGGCTGCAGTAATCCCAACCTTTCAGCAGTGGGACTAGCTAGGGTCTTTGAACCTGAAGGATGCCTATTTTCATTTCCCAGTCAGGCCCTGTCACAGAAAATACCTAAGGTTCAGGGTAGGGGCCAGTCATTACCAGTACACAGCCCTCCACTTTGGACTCGCTTCAGCTCCCAGTGTTCACAAAGTGCTTGGCCGTGGTATGAGGCCAAGGCCTCTCTCCTCCTCACTCAACATATCCTGGAGGGTCTGAACTTCATCATAGACACTCATAAGTCCCAGTCAGAAACAGTGCAAGTTCTGGAATTCATAGGAGCAAAATCGGATGCCCTCCAATTGAGGACCTTCCTCCCACAAGAGAGAGTGAGAAACCTGGTAAGCCTGGCAAAGTCTTTCAGACTCAGCAAGCCCAGGCCTGCAAGAGACTTCCTCCAGCTATTAGACCACATGGCCTCATCCACGGCAGTAGTGACTGGGGCCAGGTTCCAAATGAGAGGCATTCAGTACCACCTGAGAGCCCATTGGTCCCAAAGGCAAGACTTCTCTCTCAAGGCTGGTGCCTGTGACAAAGTGTCTCTTTAGAGCATTAGACTGGTGACAGGAAGGGGGCAACCTCAGGAAGGTGTACCCTTCCTAGAGCAGTCACCCACAGCAGTACTAACAACGGATGCCTCCCTCCTGGGCTGAGGTGCCCTTCTGGACGACCTGACAGTAAGTGGGATGTGGTCCTCCCAGGAGGCCCAAGAGCATAAACCTGCTAGAGCTCAGAGCAGAGTACCTGGCTGTACAGACTTTTGCCTCCCATGTCAGGGGTCAGTCAATCCAGGTCAGGACTGACAACATCACTACAATGTACTACATCAACAAACAGGGAGGCATAAGATCCTCAAAGCTATGTACAGAAGCAGTGAAGATCTGGAATCTGGCCTACTACTTAGAAGTGCAGCTATCAGCAGTTTACCTGACAGGAAAACACAATGTCTTGGCAGACTGCCTGAGTAGGATCAACCAGGGACATCGCAAATGGACCCTGAACAAGCAGGTCCCTGCCACAGTGCTCAGGAGGTGGGGTACACCAGAGATAGTCCTGTTTGCATCCTGGGAGAGTCATCAGCTTCCCCTGTTTTGTTGTAAGCCACCTACAGTGGGCTTGATCTCATCAGACACCCTGATTCTAGACTGGACAGTGAGGTTCCTGTATGCTTTTCTCCTCTTTGCGCTCTTGCTGACAGTGCTCTTAAAGCTGAGGGGTCAGTCTGCAACAATTATCCTAATAGTTCCAGACTGGCCCAGGCAAGTTTGGTACTCCCTACTCCTGGCTGTCTCCATCAAACATACCATCTGCCTCCCTCTGAGACACAATCTGCTGACCCTGTCACAGGGCAGGAAACCCTTTCCAGACCTCAAAATACTGCGCTTCAAGGCATGGTTCTTGAAGAGCTACAGTATTGCAGTTTTAACCTTTTTGAGGAAGTTTTGGAAGTCCTTAAAGTTTCTAGGAAACCAGTAACAAGGAAGAGCTATGCTTCCAAGTGGAAAAGGTTTTCCCTGTGTTCTTCTGAACAGCTCAGTCCCTTGCAGATAGATCTGCCCAAAATCTTGGACTACCTGGTCCATCTCCAGTCCCTTGGTCTCAGTCCTTCAACCCTTATGGTGCATCTGGCAGCAGTGTCAGCTTATGTTTCAGTGGGCAGAGATAAAACGGTGTTTTCACACCACATTTTCAAGAAGGTTTTTAAAGGGCTCCTGCACTGGCATCCCCTTGTCAGGGACCCAGTCCCTGCATAGAATTTGAATCTGTGCATTGCTAAGCTCATGGAGTGCCCCTTCTAGCCCATGGTTACCATTGAATTAAAGTATGTCACTTGGAAAACTCTTTTCCTGGTGGCCATGACTTCTGCCAGAAGGGTTTGCAAGCTGCAAGCTCCCTGCACAGACTCAAAATCACATCATCTTCCACAGGGACAAGGTAATCATAAGGACAAACAGAAAATTCCTTCACAAAGCAGTGTCCAAATTTCACCTGAACCAGTCCATTACCCTTCCAGTGTTCTTTACAACGAAATACAGCTCTAGGAAGCAGAGGCTTCACAGTCTGGATGTCAAGAGGGCACTCAGTTACTACTTGAACCGCACTAAGGAAGTCGGGTCCTCCCATTCGCAGTTGGTGAAGCTGGCAAAGGTAGTCTAGCCTCCAAGAGAAAAATTGCTCACTGGATAGTCTCTTGTATCAGTTCTATTACAGCAAAGCTGGCAAGCTACCATCACAAGGCCTCATGGCACATTCCACACATGGCACTTCTGCCTTTGTGGCAGCTGCAAGGGGTATTCTATTCCCTTGCTGGAAATTTGTAAAGCAGCTACCTGGAAAACAGCACACACCTTCACAAAACACTGTTGTCTGTACGTATAGTCCAGAAGAGATGCCAGATTTGGCACTGCTGTCTTGCAGAACCTTTTCCCCAAATAGGTTCTGTTCTAGTAACGTGAATATGATGTACAATCCACACTTCAGACAGTGTTCCTATCCCCTTTAAATCTGCCAGAATGTCTTCAAGCTTGCTCCTCCCACCCATCTGGGTGGTAACTCCCCTAGCACTGCCCCATGATGTCAGATCTTCCTTTCCACTGGAAGAAGAAGGATCCCTCTTTATTGCTCCCACGCTGAGTAGGCCCTTTGCTTATTAAAAACTTCCAGTTTATTATCTTTAAGTGACTCCTTCTCTTCATCCATAATGGATGACATGATGTCGGCGCTGGGATTTAAGAAATGTGCCTGCGGGCAGAAAATGTCTTGGATGGATCTGCATACCATGTGTGTTTACTGCTTGGGCCATGAGGACGATCCCCAGCTTGAGGCTTGTGCTGCATCCTGTATCCATCCATGTTAGAAGACCGGCATGCTCTCCATCTGTTGGGCTGTCCAGATGACTGGGATCCTCCTGTTAAGTCCAAAGACACCCGTTGGGTGGTCTCTGTAACTGGGGGGGGAGGGGGTCTGTCGACAGCTTGGCAGCATTTGCAGAAGCTGTGGCCCATTGGCCCAGTGATGGAGGGCTGAGGCATCTGTGCCTTACCTCCTGCCACGTTGGCAACCCATGTTCGAGGTGTGAGCGGGCTGCCTGGTGTTGGCTGGGGGAAGGAGAGGATCGAGTGTCTGGACTGCTCTCTTCTCCTGGGGAGGGAGGATTGGTGCTCCCACTGAATGACTGCCCCCGGGTGGAGGCCTGAGGTTAGTGCAGGACTGATGGGCACCAAGGAAGGGAGGGTGCTGCAGGACTTCCGCAGACATGCACGCGCCTCCACGTATGCATGTCTGATGCGTGTGCCCTAGCAACTAGGATGGGAGAAAATGGAGGAAAATACCCCCTAGCTGCGGGTGACAACTGACCCTCCGCAGGCTCAGCACCCAGAGACTGTGCAGAACTCTGGAATGTAAGTCCAGGTGATACCGGTGTGATGGGGCGGGGGGGGGGAGGTCTGAAGGGGGAAGCTAGGGGTGACAAAGGAGATAAACTACATATAAAAAAAAAAGAAGCTGTGGCCCAGGCTGCAGCACAATCTTCCTTGGCTATGGCCTTTTTGCAACTCTCCTTGGGTGCTTCTTTCACCAAGGCATTCAGGGATTTGTGCCAGGCCCTTCCCACCCATGGACTGGGTCTCTCTCTTTGGGAACGAAGCCAAAATTGAAAAAAGACACCAAGAAAAGGTCTCGCCATTGATCGTGGGATCGTGAGTGCTCTAGGGCTTCAGATTCCAGTGCTTCCTCAGAGGTTCCGACTTTGGTCAGTCCTTCAGCCAGGCTGCCGGCTCCATGGTCTCCCTGTTGGGCCAGTTGGTCAAGACATAGGTTGATCTTCCAGTCGAGATTTTTCTCGAACCGGTCAACCCGTTGTCACAAGATGAGGCTGATACCTCCTCTCACCTCTCAAGGAGGGACAGACCATTCCACTGATCCACCTCCTCTCACTCAGGATCTTCCTGCCCAAGAGGATGCTTGGCTCTCGCCGGCCCCCTCTGAGACCCACCATTGGTGGCCCTGACAGTTGAGGTTGAGGTCTTGATTCCACAGCCCTGAGTCAAGCAGTCCATGTTGACATTGATTCTTGTGCACTCAGCATTTGGGAAAGCAGCACTGCCACTATTCCTCTTTCTCTTTGTCCTTCTTGGGCGAGGAGAGGCTCCGACGCAAGTTGTGTCAGCGTTGTGAAGATCTGATGTGGCATCAGCTCATGTTCACTGGGGTGAAGCCCATTCTGGCCTCGACCCCGGCCATGACATTGCTTTCGCTACAGAGGCCGCAGCCTTCCCCACCTCGGTAGGAGCCGAAGTGACAGGAACCAGCTCGACCTCCTCCAGCCTCTTCATTGATTTTGGTGGAGCCACCACCAAAACAGCTGAAGTCCGACCCTCCATCTAAGGAGGCCTGCCTGGCATCAGGACTTCCTCATCAGCTTTTGGTCACCATTACTCCCAGTTGACCCCCTAGGGTCAGCGGGGCTTCTGACGGTCAACCATTATTTAATGAATCCTCAGAGTCTGAGGGCTCCTCTTTGCACTCTCATCCAGTGGACGTGGAATCTGCCAAGGATTTGTCAACAGAGCAAAGCCCCTCTTCCTTCATGGCTATTTCTGCCTGATCTTGGAGTCCATGGGTCTCCCAGTGGAGCCTGTCCAAAGGTGTTCTCGATACCTGTTTACCGAAATTCTCAACTGGGGTAACTCCTCTGGGGAAGCCTTCCCGGTCATGGAGGCCATTCTTGGCCCTGCTCTGGAGCTGTGGCAGCATCTGGCCTCTTGTCCTGCACCTTCAGCCCGAATGGCCCGCAAGCATGCAGTCCCTACCAGTTCCCTTTTGGGATTCACAGAGCACCCCTCAGCTGAGGGTTTGGTTTCCAAATCTGTGTTTTGGTGCACAGGCAACGTGAGAAATGTTGACAAGCCTCCTGACAAGAAAATTGAAGAGAAATTGGGCCATATGGCCAATAAGGTCTATGTTGCCTCCTCTCTTGGCCTTCTGCAAGTGAGTTTGTCCCTTTTAATGGCCCATTTTTCCCATGCCCTGCTGGGTATGCTCGATGAGGTGCTGTCTCATCTCCCAGCAGATTTACAGACCACGGTCAAGCAGGTCCAGTATCAAGGTTGAGCAGTGGCTAAGCAGCAGCTCCAAACTGCCATGGACATTGGTGACTCTTACGCTCAGTCCATGGTGGCCGCAGTTGCCATGCACTGCAGGGCTTGGCTGAGGATCTCGACTTTTATGGCAGATACCCAGCCCAAGCGGGCAGATGTCCCCTTCATGGGCACCGACTGGTTCGGGCCCAGGGTCAAGGGGCACCTCACCACATTGAAAAGTCCAGTGCCACCTTGGACTCTGTGATGTCTGCCCCTTAGGGATCCCAAGGGCAGTAAACAGCAGAAGAAGAATCTCTTTCGGCCCCTCTCTTCTCCTGTGGCCAAACCTGCCCAGCCTTAGGCTGTACAATAATCTCAGGCTTGGCATCCCTGGCTGAAGTCAGTGGCCACAGTCGTCTGGAAACCAGGAAGTCAGGGTCCCGGTGGCTCCTCCGCCGGTCCTTCCTCTGCTTCCAAGCCTTCCCAGTGATGGGATGGGGTGCCTCCCCCAGGCCGATCCTGTCTTCCCTGGGTCCTCCCATGGGGGGCCAGCTCCACCACTTCCTTTCCACCTGGTCCGCTGTCACTACGGACAGGTGGGTCCTTGAAGTGGTTGGTCAGGGTCTGCCTCTGGAGTTCAAGGCTTACCTGCCTTGCCAAGCCCATGCCCCACAAGAGGACATAGTGTCTGTCGACATCCTGTCAGCCCTTTGAAACAACATTGCCCAGCTCCTCCGCAAGGAGGCTGTGGTTCCTGTCTCAGACCCTCCAGTACAACTAGGGTTTGTCTCCAGGTACTTCCTGGTGCCAAAACAGACAAGAGGCTAGCACCCAATCTTAGCTCTACATGACTGAACAAGTTTCTCAGGCCACGCACCTTCAGGATGATCACTCTGTCTCAGAGCATACCATCTCTCAAGCAGCACATGTAATTTTGCTCTCTGGATCTTCAGGACACGTTCTCCCATGTTCCAATCCATCCATCCCACCAGCGGTTCCTCCAGTTCTGGGAGAAGAGGATCCTCTACAAGTTCCAGGTCATGCCATTTGGCCTGTCCTTGGCCCTCAGGGTCTTCGCTAAATGCATAGCAGTGGTGGCAGCTTATCAGCGGTGCTGGGGAGTCCAGGTATACCCCTAGCTGGATGACTGGCTTATCATGGGTCCCTCCAGGGAGGAGGTGGAGAGATCCAGGGATCTGGCCTTCCAGACCTACCTCTCTCTTAGCCTCCTGGTCAACGAGGCCGAGTCGGAACTCATGCCCTCGCAGGTGATTCATTTCATCGGGCAGAGCTCAACTCTTGCAGAGCCAGGGCTCAGCACTCGGCAGACAGGGCGGAGGCTCTCTCCTTCTTTTCCCGATCATTTCAGGTTGGACAGTTGCACTCTGCTCAGGATTTTCTGGGATACATGGCGGCATGCACCAGTGTGATCTGTTGTACCCAGTGGAGAATGTGCTCTCTGCAGTGGGAGCTGACCTGCCTATGGTCTCAGCGCAGGGGCTACTTTTACCAGCTGACCTCTGTGACCCAGCTGATGTGGGATGCCCTCCAGTGGAGGTTAGTCTCAGAATATCTGCAGGAAGGTATCCCATTTATCTGCCCAGAGCCAATGGTCATTCTGACAACCAGTGCCTC
Source organism: Neoceratodus forsteri (assembly GCA_016271365.2). NCBI lineage: Eukaryota > Metazoa > Chordata > Ceratodontiformes > Ceratodontidae > Neoceratodus > Neoceratodus forsteri. Next base: position 180,347,982 of record CM057456.1, read on the forward strand.
TCTCATGGACTGGGGTGCCCACCTGGGGGAACACAAGAGTCCATGGGCTCTGGACCCCCAAGGAGTCCCGGTGCCACACCAAACTGCTGGAGCTTCGGGCAGTTCAGCTGGCACTAACTGCTTTTGCTCCTCACATCTGAGGTCAGGCCATTCAGATCCAAACAGACAACACCACGACCATGTACTACCTCAATAAACAGGGTGGGACACACTCCTTTCTACTGTGCAGCAAAGCTCTCCATGTTTGAACCCTCATGTGCAACCTGGAGGCCAATCCCCTTGCCAGCCATGTGGCTGGTGTCTCCAGCCACCTGGCAGATGCTCTCAGGCATGTGAGAAAGGCATCTCATGAGTGGTCTCTCCACCCAGAGGTAGTATACAGTCTATTCTCGTAGTGGGGCTCCCCTCTGGTGGATCTGTTTGCCTCCACAGAGAACGCAAAGCCGAGGCTGTACTGTGCCTGTCCCCACCTCAGCAGGGAACACTACAGGGAGATGCCTTCTCCAGGCCCTGGACCCCAGGCCTTCTCTACACCTGCCCTCTGTTTCCCTTGATCCACAAGGTGTTGCTTAATGTGAGGAGGGACAAGATGAGGATAATTCTGGTGGCTCCAGACTGGCATCACCAGTTTTAGTATCCTGATCTCCTCAGCCTTAGCAGCAGTCTCCCGAGGCATCTCCCTCTATCCCCTGACCTGCTGTCTTACAATCAAGAGAAGGTACGCCACCTGGACCTTCAGTCCCTGCACCTGACAGCCTGGTTCCTGAGCAGTTAGCGTTCCAGTCTTTGAGTCTCTCCGAAGATGTCCTCACCGTGGTCGAGGCTTCTTGGAAGGAGTTGACCCGAAAGTGCTATGCCTTCAAATGGAAGAGTTTCTCCATTTGGTGCCAGGGCAAGGGGCTTAACCCTTTATCTTGTCTGGTAGCTAGCATTCTTGACTATCTCTGGTCCCTCTCTCAGTTGGGCCTTCGGTCAACGACCCTCAAGGTGCAACTGGCTGCCATCTCTGTTTACCAGGCATGGGCCGGGCATGCAGTAGGTGGCTCAGAAGAAGGTGGTCTGGTGCTTTTTTAAAGGCCTTGGCCATATTTCCCCTCCGATGCATGAACCACCACCATCTTGGGACTTGTTGCTGGTCTTGGCAATGCTCATGGGCAAGCCATTTGAACCGATGCACAGATGTGAAATGTCTCACCTGTCATGGAAGACCACCTTCCTGGTGGCTATCACATCAGCCAGAAGGATCAGTGAGCTCCAGGTGCTCTCGGTGGAGTCTTCTTACCTGGTCTTCCATAGGGACAGGGTTGTCCTTCGCCCACACCTGAAGTTCCTCCTGAAGGTTGTGTCTGATTTTCACCTTAACCAGGTGATCAGTCTCCCGGTGTACTTCACCAGCCATACCTCGGAAGCTTAGCACAGGCTCCATACATTGGACCTGCAGCGAACGCTAGTCTACTTAAGGAGCGTACAGCTGGAGTTTGAGGAGAGGTTCGCCAACTCTTTGTCACCTACGCTGAAACTGCACCTTGCAGACCGGCTGCTAAGCGGATGATTGGCAGGTGGATTGTTTCCTGCATCAACCTCTACTATAGGTTGGTGGGTAGGGAGCCTCCTGTAGGGCTAAGGTCTCATTCCTCCCACCATACCGCTGCCTCGGTGGCTGTTTCCAGGGATGTCTCTATCCAGGAAATCTGCAGGGCTGCTACCTGGAAGTCAGCACACACCTTCATTTCCCACTACCACATCAACCTTGAGTCACGCCGGGATGCTGGTTTCAGGGCCTCAGTTTTCCAATCTCTGTTCCCTAAATAGGGGGTGTGCACCTTGCCCCCTCCTCCCAGAAAACTGCTAGGAGTCTGCCTGAAGTGTGGAATGTACGTTGTATCCGCGTCCCTAGAAAAACAGGATCTTACTTCAAGAAACAGCTCTTGCAGCAGGTTACACCATTAGGACTGAAGCCAGCAGGTGCCAGGACCCCACAGAAATTTTCTAGCTGGCAGTATCCAGCAGGGACCACCCCCAACATCAAGCATCTTACAAAAAGATGTGGTCCCCCAGAATCCCCAGTTCTTTTCCCGCCGTCGACTCACCAGCATCGACCTCATGGATGCCTCATTAGCGAACGATAACTAGAACTTCTTCCACTCCTCATGGCCCCCTTTCGGGAGGCCCTGATGTCCGTGATCTGTTGTACTTGTTCCCTCTTCGGGTTGCTGGGCATCACCACCAATCGGGAGAAGTTGCACCTAGAGCGGAGCACATCAAATCCCTCATAGGGGATATCTTGGTGAAGAAGACTGTCCCAGCAAGATTGGTCCTTTGCCTGCTCAGACACATGGCTGTGTCCGTTGCAACAGTCCCTTTAGCCCGTCTCCACATGTGGGTGACCCAGTGGATGTTATGAGTGCAGTGGGATCAGAAGCAAGACCATCTGCAGCATCCAATCAGGATCACGAATGCCGTTATCTGGGATTGGCAGTGGTGATTTGTCCCAGAGCATCTGTCATTGGCAGTCCTCTTCATTACGCTGTCTCCAATTGTGACCCTCTCCATGGACGCTTCGGGGTCCAGTTGGGGAGCACACCTCGATGGTGTCAGGTCTCAGGGCTCGTGGATGACCCAGGAAGCTCATCTTCACATATGGAGATGAGAGCAATCCTTTATGCTTTGCAGGCCTTCCAATCGGAGATTCCACAGGGTACTCTTCTGCTACAAACAGACAATACCGCGGTGATGTACTACCTCAACAAACAGGGAGGCACTCATTCCTACCCTCCTTGCAGGGAGGCTATGAGGGTGTGGGATTGGGTACTTCAACACGGTGCAAACCTTATTGCTGTACATGTCCCAGGAGTGGACAACGTTATCGCAGACAGTCTGTGCCATTCTCAGGCCAGAGTCCATGAATGGGAACTACTCCAAGAAGTCATAGAGGATCTGTTTCGCAGATGGGGACACCAGAATTAGACCTTTTCGCGTCCCCATCCAATGTAAAACTGCCCAATTTCTGCTCGCTAGATCCAGGGCCTGGTGTTTTCTGGTGAGATGCATTGTCCCTCTCCTGGGTGGGCAGATTCCTCTATGCATTTCCTCCCGTCCTGCTGATCCAGAGGGTTCTTTAGAAACTCTGCAGAGAGCAGGCAACACTGATCTTAATCGCACCCTTTTGGCCCAGGCAGATTTGGTCCCTCTGCTGTACCAACTTTCTCAGGAACCGCCGGTGCCTCTGCCACTCAGCTCTCACTTACTATCCCAGGAGGCAGGATCCTTGGTCCATCCAGACCTACACTCTCTGAACCTGCATGCCTGGCTCCTAGGGACATAGCAGTCATGCGCTATGGGGTCTCACAAGAGGTAGCAGATGTTCTAGCGGCTGCTAGAAAACCGGCCACTCATGCCACGTGCGCCATGAAATGGCGCAGATTTTATCTCTGAGCTCAAGCACGGGGACTTTCCCCACTGGATTATCCTGAGGGTTCAGTATTAGACTACCTCCTGTCCCTATTTGAGGCAGGCTTGGCCCGCTCCTCGATAAAAGTACAGCTCTGTGCCATCTCAGCCTATCACGCACCTATAGGCCTATGGTCCATATCCCAGTTGGAAACCGCACGTGCCTTTTTGAGAGGCGTTCTCCACCTTAGGCTTCCGATTAAGGATCCCATTCCGCCTTGGGCCCTACCCCTCACCCTGGAGCAGCTTACACTGCTCCCTTTTGAACCAGCTGCGGATTGCGAGCTACGTCTTCTTGCATGGAAGACGTTATTTTTAGTTGTTGTTACTTCCCAGAAGGATTTCTGAGCTCCACGCACTCATGTGCAAAAAACTTTATTTGTTTTTTCACCAGAACAGGGAGTGTCCCCAAGGACAAATCCAAAATTTCTGCCTAAGGTAGTCTCAGCCCTTACTCTTAACCAGGATATTGACCTACCAGTGTTCTTTCCAAAGTACTCCAATAGAGGAGAGGCCCTGCTGCACACTCTCGATGTGCATAGGTGTCTAAGATACTACCTGACCAGAACCAGACAACACTGTAAATCTGATCAGCTTTTTTGTCTCCTTCACCCATAGGATACTAGGTGCTCCGGTCTATAAGTAGTCTCTAGATAGCTCTTTCATTGTATCATATTCTGTTACCAGAAGCATAACAAGTCTCTACCGGGCTCGGTTAAGGGACATTCCACAAGGGGGGTGGCTACCTCCTTTGCTGCTCTGAAGAACGTGTCCACTTCAGCCATCTGCGAAGCAGCTACTTGGAGCACCATGCATTCCTTTATCAGGCATTATAGCATGGATATTGCTTCACAGCGAAGAGCTAGTTTTAGTCTAGCAGTCCTTCAGGGACTACTGTCCTAGGCTCCGGTTCAACTCATGATCTCTCTCCCTAACCTCCTCCCATCTGAGAGGGATTTCCCAGAATTGCTTGGGAATCAGTCCTAATGGTGTAACCTGCTGCAAGAGCTGTTTCTCAAAGTAAGTTAGTGCAGTTACGTAAGAACTTACCGTGACAGTAGATCTTCGAGAACAACTCTTGCAGTAGGTAGTTTCCTTCCCACCATCCCCTCTGGAGGTAGAGTTGTTCCATTTATTCCTACCTAGGATTTGGTGTTTTCAACACCTCCCTGCTGCATACCTTCTTGGAAGGTGGATCCTCAGTCTCCACTTCAGATGTCATCTAGCAGCCGGGAGTCTCTGGCGGGAGAACTGGGGATTCTGGGGGACCGCCCCCTTTTGTATGATGCCTGACTTCGGAGGTGGGGCCAACGTCAGGGGCGGTCCCCGCTGGATACTGCTAGCTAGAAAATTTCCATGCGGTCCTGGCGCCTGCAGTCCTAATGATGTAACCTGCTGCAAGAGCTGTTCTCGAAGATGTACTTTACTCACCTGTAACAGTAGATCTTTCTTTGAGAGGGCTCTTGCAGTAGGTAATTACATGTGGGACTGAAGCCGGCAGGCATCAGGACCCCATGGAAAAATTTCTAGCTAGCAGTCTCTGGAGGGGGACCGTCCCCACGTCGGGTGACTGGCGTCAGATAACATTGGTATAAAGGGGTGGTCCCCCACGCCCGCCTTCCAGTTCTTTTCCGCCGTTAGCTTGCAAAAGTGCCTCGCGGTTAAGTTCACTGCTTTGTCAGTCAGTTCGTCAGTTTTGTTACCATTTTTTCTCAATTTTCTTACTCAAAATCATTTATCTGCCGTGCGTGTCATCCCCTACACCATCCAATTCGCATCAAAATAAGTGCGATTCCTGCGGCGCCCAGCTCCCGCACAAGGATGGACACTCCCAGTGCCTTTTCTGCCTAGGCCTGGATCACCCCCTGGAGAAGTGCCAGCACTGCCAACAATTTAACGCCACCACCCGCAAATGGAGGCAGCAGTTCCTGGAGGCCCACATCCTGAAGAAGAAGCTGTCCTCCATGGAGAAGGAGCTGAAGAAGCTCAGGCAGGCTTCAACTTCCCCTGAGGGTCACCGTAAGAAGAAGAAGAAACACCGGGACTGGGACTCCGCTTCCACGACCACCACTACTTCGGCTGGAGTCACCGTGCTCCAGGTAACATCCCCCCTTGGGACCATTCTTTGTCGGCCGTCTTGGAGGTTTCTAAGGCGGCGGTGGCTTTCCTCCTGTCGGGCTCACGCTTGGGCCCACTGGGAGCCTCCGGGACAAAGGAGGCAGCTACTCCCAAGAAGCCTGCCACTGTATGGCCTTCTGGGTCAAGCAGCTCTGGTTAAGTCGAACGTCAGTACCTCCGACATCCACGCGGTCAAGGCCGCTAAGACACCCGACCCTCCGGGGCAGCACACAGCCTAGAAAACTCCCGCCAAGACCGCCTCTTCCTCACGGCCTTCGACGGGAGTTGGGTCCGATACGTCGGATGCTGGCTTCTCCAACACCAGTCCGGACCCCACCGGTAAGGCACATGGTTGCTCCTCTGACGGACGCACGGTGTTAGAGATGACGCCGGACCCTGTCATCAAGTTTGTTGTTCCCAGCTCACCGTTATTGTCCGAGTCTCCAGCATCTCCTTTGTTAGATCCCAGGGACTTTAGTCCCCCTTCCCCGGGCAACGAGGATTCAGATACGCTACCGTCAGATCTCCCTCCCGCTGGACCAGATGACCTGACGTCCGACCCTCAGACGCCGGCTCCAACACCAGCCTATCTGACACTGGGCAACATCCCCTTACCGGATGCCGTCCCAACACTGGGTCTGATGCCCGCCGGGCCTCCTGTACCTGGCCCACTGGCAGGGCCTTTCCCAGGGCCTTCTTCCTCATCAGAGCCCTTGGTGCCCGGGTATTGAACCCCGTCTTATCCGACCCCGTCCTACCCAGGACCGCAGTATCCCGTGCCGCAGTACCCGACACCGGTCTTTCCGACGCCACAATACCCGGTGCCTCAGTACCCGATGCCGGGCTTCCCACCATTGGGATATGGATACTAACCTTACAGATACCCACAATATCCGTGTCCCCCCTCCTCCACCACCTCCACAGTCACCGGTGGGCCTGAAGGAGACTCTGGCTTCCTGGTGGGCTGAGGCCAAGGTTCAGCTCACCAGGGAGGTGGAGAGCCACCTGCTGACGCCAGATCCGGTTCTGGACTTCCTCCATCGAAGACGAGAGGCTCCCTCCCCCTTGCCCGATGCCAGAGGCGAGCCCTCAGGCACAGGGGCAGTGGAGGACACGCTTCCTTGAGGGGTTCCCAAGGGATCCGTTCCTCCCACACGTCGGTAGGGGGTCTTCTTCTTCCTCTTTGGAGACCTTGGACTCTGATTCTGATGGGTGCTCCGATCCAGACGAACCATGCACTCCAGACCGTCCCAGGCCAAGGACTCCTCTGAAGTCTCCTCCGGAAGATCCTTCTTTCCTGGAATTGCTTAGAAAGATCCAGGCGGTCCATCAGTGGCAATCTCTGGAGCCAGATCCACAGAATAAGAAACTTGCTGCTCACCTGGATCTGCCTGAAACTGCTCCAACGTTGATTCCACCCTGGATCGAGCCTTATGCGGACCTTGTTTACATTATTTGGAAACAACTGTCAGCATTAGTCCCCTTTCTGAGGAAGGTGGATAGGCTATATCAGGTTCCGGAGGGTGTGGATTCCTTGAATACACACCCCAAAGCTGGCTCGGTTGTGATTAGCGCCACTCATGGCTGGTTGGCGAACCCAAAACATCTGAGCTCGTCTGCACCCGACAAGGAATCTTGTCTTCTGGACCAGTATGGGAAGAAGGTGTATGCTTCTTCCACTCTGGGGATTAGGGCCCTGAATTATGTTGCTCATATAGGGGATTACCAGAAGATGATCCTGAGTGAGGTGGAAGCCAAGTTAGACTCCCCTCCTGAGTCTCAGCTAAGCAGGAAGTGGCTGATCTAGCCCGTTTTGCTCATTCAGCCAGTCGGCACATGCTTTGTGCCACGTACGATGCAGTGGACGCTACTGGTCGGACCTCAGCTTTTGCTGTAGGTTTGCAGTATCATGCCTGGCTCCGAGTGTCAGGTTTGGACCCTGAAGTGCAGTCTGCTATTCAGGACGTGCCCTTCAGGGGTTCGGTGCTGTTCAGTAGGGATGTCAAGGACATCATCACTGACCTGCAAGAGAAGGGCACTGCACTGAAGTCTGTTGACTCTCTGTACAGGCCCCCTCAGGGACAATGTCACCCCTTTCACAGACATTCTCAGCCCAAAGCGAAACCTCAGGGCAAGCGGCCAACAAACGTCGGGTCCCTCCGGCTGCCAAGCCCCCCCACCCAAAAAAGCAGCAGGAGCTTCATCCATGGCACTGCCACACACCTCCTGACTCCTGTACTCTCCCACTGCCTCTGGACCTTCCAGAGCAACCAGTAGGAGGAGGTTCTCCTTCAATCTACCAGGTTGGGAGAGGATCACTTCAGATACTTGGGTGCTCCAACTGATAACAGCAGGACACTCAATCAAGTTTCTACAGAAACCACCCAGAACCCCCACCCCCCGGTCATCTTACTCCCCGGAATATCTTCTTCTGGTTTGGGAAGAAATATCCTCCCTTCTGCTGAAGACGGCAATAGAGCCTGTCCCAACCCACCTTTGGGGGGCAGGTTATTACTCCCATTTCTTCCTGGTTCCTAAGAAATCTGGAGACATGAGGCCTATCTTAGACCTCAGCTCCCTGAACCTGTTCTTGAAGTACAAACGGTTTAGAGTGCTCTCCTTGCAGAGCCTTATGCCCTTACTTCAGCCGGGACAGTGGCTGTGCGCATTGGACATGCAGGATGCCCACCTGCATATCCCTATTCACCCTTCCCACCGCAAATACCTTCATTTTTCGTTTCAGGGAGACCACTACCAGTTCAAGGCCCTCCCATTTGGTCTTTCCTCAGTGCCCTGAGTGTTCACCAAATGCCTTGCCATGGTAGCGGCCCACCTCCGTACCCAGAGAGTACAGGTTTTCCTGTACCTGGATGACTGGCTCCTGGCTGCCCCATCAAGGAAGGAACTCCTGGGCTCCCTTTCCCTTACCCTGCAGGTTTTTACCAGCCTGGGTATTACCACCAACCAGGCTAAGTCCCATTTGATCCTGTCCCAGAGGCTCCAGTTCATTGGGGTGATCCTGGACACAACCTCTGGCATGGCATTCTTGTGGCTGGACAGGGTGGCCACCCTCCAGGCTCACACAAGCCTGTTGTCCAGTCACAGGAGGGTCAGCACCAAGTCAGTCCTTCACCTCGGGCTCACGGCGGCTGCTGTTCCGACAGTCCCTCGCACGCGGCTCCACATGAGGATCTCTCAGTGGACGCTTCAGTCTCAGTGGGATCAATTGGTGGATGACCTAGACCAAGAAGTCCTGGTCTCCAACCCTATGGTTCGGGACTTGCAATGGTGGATGGTTCAGGAGAACCTTTGCCGGGGAGTTCCCTTCTGCCTCACACCTCCCTCCCAAACATTGACAACAGACGCCTTGGGAGAGGGTTGGGGAGCCCATCTGGGGTCTCACAGGACTCAAGGCTCCTGGTCCAGGCTCGAGCAGACTCTTCATATAAACGTGCTCAAGCTCAGGACCATGCTGTATGCTCTTCAAGCTCTGCATCTGTATCTTCTTCCCGGCTATCTGGCGGTCCAGACGGACAACATGTGTGTAGTCTGGTACATCAATAAACAGGGAGGAACTCGTTCCTACCCTCTTTGCAGGGAGGCGATGCGAGTTTGGGGTTGGGCAGTGCAACACAACCTTCATCTCATGGTGGTTCATGTTCCAGGGGTCAAAAACACATTGGCAAACCACCTCAGTCAGTCGTCTGCCCAGGCTCACGAGTGGGAACTGGATCAGGGGGTGGCAGACGATATCTTCCTACACTGGGGAACACCTCAGGTAGACCTGTTTGCATCCCCTCACAATGTAAAATTTCCCGCCTTCTGCTCGCTTGCTCCAGGGCGAGACATTTTTTGGGGAGACACTCTGTCTCTAGACTGGAAGGGCAGATTTGGCTATGCCTCCCCCCCCCAAATCCCTTAATTCCGAGGGTCTTACACAAACTCAGCTCAGAAGGGGCTCGCATGATCCTAATCTCTCCTTTCTGGCCCAGGCAAGTTTGGTTCTCTCTTCTGCAACAGTATTCAGATGAACCTCCTCTTCCTCTGTCGCAACTTTTGCTGACCCAGGATCGGGGACCCTGGTTCATCCGGGCCTCAAATTCCTTCAGTTGCATGCATGGCTCCTGCAGATGTAGTTCAAGCCTGATTCGGGGTTTCCCCGCTGGTAGCTGAGATTCTGGTGGAGGTCAGGAAGCCTTCCACTAGATCTACCTATGCCATGAAATGGAAAAGGTTCTCTATTTGGGCCTCTTCCAAGGATTTTGAGCCATTCTCATGCCCTGTCAGGCAAATTCTGGACTATATGCGCCATCTCTTTGATCTGGGTCTCAACCATTCCTCTCTGAAAGTTCACATGGTGGCCATTTCCACTTATCATGTTCCCTTTGGAGACGGAACTTTCGCACATTTGGAAGTCTCTAAGACTTTTATTAGAGGGGTTCTCCACTTGAGACCCCCTATTCGCATTACTGTTCCTCCTTGGGATCTGAATTTCATTCTTGAAAAGCTTACCCTGCTTCCTTTTGAGCTACCAGCCTCAGCAGACCTGAAGTTCCTGTCCTGGAAGACTCTCTTCCTAGTGGCTATTACTTCAGCACGAAGGATTTCCAAGCTTCAGGCCTTGATGCAAAATCCCGTGTTTGATTTTCACAAGGAACCGGGTGGCTCTGCTATCAACCTAAGTTTTCCCCTAAGGTGGTAGCAGAATCTACGCTGAATCAATCCATTGAGCTTCCTGCTTTCTTTACGCAACACTCCAGTCAAGGGGAATACCTCTTGCATACTTTGGATGTTCACCGAATTCTGAGATACTACACCACCAGGACGAAGGATCAGCTGTTTGTCTCTTTTGCTCTCAAAAGAGAAGGCAATGCCATTTCCAAGCAATGCCTATCTAAATGGTTGGCTCATTGTATCACTTTCTGTTACAAGTATCACAAGACCCTGCCGGGTCAAGTCAGAGGCCACTCCAACCCTAATTCCAACATCTGGATGGAGGGACATGGAGAAAGGTGAGGAGGACAGGAGGCTGCCCCTTGGGGACCGCCTGGTTATGCCCCTATCTCTCCACAGACACCCAACCCCCAAGCTACACACTGTGGGTGATGCTATCCGCTCGGTCCACAGGCTTTGGCAGAAATATAAATTACAGTCCTCTGTCTGGCCCTTAAAAACTCTGGCCTGAGCCAATGACTTCCTCCCAAATTGCATGGACCTTACAGACAGTGGAGTAAAGTTGACTTAGGGTACTTAGGCCCATTTGTGCAAGGAGATACGACTCTGGACTTCACTTCCCTCAAGAACACATTTGGCCTAAGAAGCTCAGACCATTTCAGGTTCCTGCAAGTCAGAACATATATTGTTTACCTCCAAAAGAAAGATGTAGACCCGCCCAGGGCTGCCCCCTTCTTGTCAACTATTCAAAAGATTAGAATTGCAACTAACCAAAGAGGAATGATCTCCCACCTCTATAAGTCTCTTGCAACAGTGAAAAGTGCTCCATTAACTAAAATAAAGATAAGGTGGCAGGAGGAAGCTAACTCGGACCCCCCAATCCAAGACTGGGGCCCTAGTTTCAACATAGCTAAGAGGACGATCCAGTCCCCCCTTTGGCAAGAATTTGCCTGGAAAGTTAAGGTCTGATTCTTTCTCACCCCCAAAACACTAAATAGAAGGAATCCAGAACACCCAGCTTGGTGTTGGAAAGCTTGTGGGGAAGAGGTGGCGGACCATCTCCACATTTTCTGGGCTTGCCCGAAACTCCAGACATACTGGTTGGAGGTCACTAAAGCTCTGAAAGAGATCCTATCCCTAGATCTTCCACTTGGGTGGACGGAAACAGTAGTGGGAGTTCCACCAATGGGTATGAAGGGGCCTGACTCTAAGTACCTTTGGGCGATTCTTATAACTGCAGTCCACAAGGCCATTACTAGATTTTGGCTCAGCCCCCTATCCCCCAAGAAACAAAACTGGATATCAGTGGTCCAGAGCAGATCTGAGCTAGAAGAACTCACCTTTAAAATAAATCATCGGGCCTTGCTCTATAACCAAAGATGGACTAGGTGGGTGATTTGGAAGGGAGCAGAGGGATAGGAGAGGGTAGCCTATTTCTTATCAAAAATTGATTCAGAAAAGGAAATCCTCCTTCTTTTAACATACTGTCCTGAAGACCGAATGAAACCTCATGGAATTTTCAATACTCTGGTAAAATAAGCTTAAAATCTAATGTACTACTTAGCAACTTATACATGTGGCAACCATGCCTTTTGTTTATTCACCTGACTAATGTATTAATGTACCTGTAAACTCAATAAACTTAAATAAAAAAAAAAAGTCAAAGGCCACTCCACCAGGGGTGTCGCTGCCTCTGCAGCTTGTTTTAAGAATGTGTCTGCGGCTGACATTTGCGCAGCCGCAACTTGGACTTCTGTCCATACCTTTATGAAACACTACAGTTTGGACATTGCCTCTCGCTGTAGATCAGGCTTCGGGTTGGCTGTTCTGCAAGGTCTCCTTTCTTGAGACCCTTACAGCCGGAGGTTCTATGGAGGTATAGTTTTCCTCCTCCCGTGTGCTTCTCCTTGTTCCAGACTGCTTGGGACTCAGTCCTATATGTAATTACCTACTGCAAGAGCCCACTTGAAGTAAGATAGTACAGTTACGTAAGAACTTACCGTAACAGTAGATCTTACTTCGAGAGGGCTCTTGTAGTAGGTAATTACATATAGGACTGACGCCGGCCGGCGGCAGGACCCCACGGAAAATGTCTAGCTAGCAGTCCCTGGCGAGGGACCACCCCACGTCAGGTGACCGGTGTCATCGGCGTCCAGTATAAAGGCGGTCCCAGGCGCCCGCCTTCCAGTTCTTTCCCGCCGTTAGCTCATGCAGCACCTCGCGGTAAAGTTCGTGCTTAGCAAAGCCCTGTTCTTTCGTCGGTTTTACCGAAGTTTTGAGTATTTTTTATTCTCATTGTCAGGTCAGCGTCGGTGTATGTCGTCCCCTACACCTTCCAAAAACAAGTGCGACTCGTGCGGCGCCTAACTGCCACACAAGGACGGCCATTCTCTCTGCCTTTTTTGCTTAGGCCCCGACCACCCAGTCGACAAGTGCCCGCATTGCCTGCACTTCACGGCTACCCGCAGATGACGAACAGTCCCTGGAAGCCCATCTGCTAAAGAAAAGATGTCTTCAATGGAAAGAATTGAAGAAGCTCAGGCAGGCATCGACTTCTCTGAAGGACATCGTAAAAGCGGGACAAAGAAAGGCACTGGGAGAAAGGCCTCCTGCGCCATGAGCTCTGGCCGGAGTCGCGCCCAGGTAACATCCCCTCCGGGGACCGTCCGACAGCAGCCTCCAAGGTTTTGGAGGATGAGTCGGCCCGCCCTTCGGGCTCGTGCTCGGGCCTTGCGGGCACCTCTGGGCAAAAGGAGGCCTCTGCCCCCAGTACCACCGCAGGCTTGTGGCCTACTGGTGCGGGCACCTCCCATAAGCCAGACGTCTCCGCCGGGAGAAGGTTGATAAGACGCCCGACCCTTCGGGGCGGCGCACGACCTTGTCCCCTCGGACCGGGCCACTTCCTCCTCGGCCCGCTTCCCGGATAAGGACCCTTCGCTGCCGTCCGGGAGCCGAGTCACCCCAGCCTGACCCGGGACTTTTCTCCACCGTCCCAGGCGATCGAGATATTCTACCCGTCAGACCCTCCTCTAGGGAACCGGATCTGGCGCCCGGCCCCGGACGCCCGGCTCGGCGCTGGTCCGCCGACACCAGTTCCGATGTCGGCCCCAAGCGCTGGTGGGGGATATTCCCCTTCCGTCGGGCCCAACCCCCCTGGGCCTCTCAATGTTGACCCGCCCGTGGGGCCTCCTTCCGGGCTGTCTGCTCCGGCAGCTCCTCCGGTGCCCGGGTACCCACCGTCTTATCCGACGCCATCTTACCTGGGTCCGCAGTATCCAGTGCCGCAGTACCCGACACCGCAATACCCGGCACCAGTTTTCCCGCAGCCGGGTTTCGTATACTCACCTTACAGATACAATCCGTATACTTATCCCCCTCCTCCTCCTCCACCACCCCCCCCCCCGGCTGCCGGTGGATCTGCAGGAGACTCTGGCTTCCTGGTGGGCTGAGGCCAAGGCTCAGCTCACCAAGGAAGTAGAGAGCCACCTTAGGGCAATGGTGCCCGCCCCCGGCCCCCATACGCCCGAGACGGCACACTCCCTCACTGTCTCCGGATCCCAGAGCCCTTCCCTCTGGATCCCAAGAGGGGCAGGACACGCGTCCAGGGATCCCCCCTAAGGAACCCGTTCCTCCCCCTAGACGTGCCAGGGAGTCTTATTCTACTTCTGATTCTTTTTCTTCTTCGCTCTCGGATTGCTCCGACGGATGCTCCGAGAGAGACGACGAGCCTCGCTCTCCATCCAAGCCCCGGCCGAGGACTCCTCCGAAGTCTCCTCTGGAGGATCCTTCCTTCACGGAGTTGCTCAGGAAGATCCAGGAAGTACATCAGTGGCGTTCTCTGGAACCAGATCCTCAGTGGGTCAAACTCGCCGAACATCTGGACGTGCCCCTTACAGCTCCTACTTTAGTGCCACCCTGGATCGAGCCTCACGCCCACCTTGTTTCCACTATTTGGAAACAACCATCGGCTTTAGCCCCATTTCCTAGGAAGTCCAACAGGCTATACCAGGCTCCGGAGGGTGTAAACTTTTTGGATTCTCACACTCGTGCAGACTCGGTCGTGATTGGCACCGCTCACGGCTGGTCAGCACATCCCAAACATTTAAGCTTGTCTCCTCCGGATAAGGAATCTCGCCTCCTGGACCAGTATGGAAGAAAAATATACACCTCTTCCACACTGGGAATTCGGGCCCTGAATTATGTCGCTCATATGGGGGATTACCAGAAGGCCATCCTTACCCAGGCAAAATCCAAGATTGACTCCTTACCTGACTCCCAAGTTAAGCGGGAGTTAGCTGACTTAGTCTGTTCTGCTCGTTCGGCCAGTCATCACATCCTGCGGACGACATACAATGAAGTGGACACTGCCGGGAGGAGCTCTGCGTTCGCCATAAGTCTTCGGCGTCATGCCTGGCTCCGCGTGTCAGGTTTGCTCCCGGAGGTGCAGTCAGCAATCCAGGAAGCACCTTTCAGGGGTTCAGTGCTTTTCGGCCGTGATGTCAAGGACATCATCACTGACTTGCAGGAGAAGGGGCGACTCTGAAACCGTGGATTCCATGTACCGTCCCCCATCTCCCACAGTTCGTCCTTTTCATGGATGCAGTTGGACAAGCGAAACCCAAGGAAGGTGGGCCACTAACGCGGGCCCCGCGGCTGCCAGGCCCCACACCAAAAAGCAGTGGGTGCCCCAGCTGCGCGCGCTGCCCCACACCACCTGACTCCTCCCTCTCCCACCGCCTCCGACACTCCGGAGGAACCGGAGGGAGGTCTCCTCCACCTTCCGGGTTGGGAGAGGATAACAACAGTTCGTGGGTGCTTCAGATTATAGCGGAGGGCACTCCATAGAGTTTCTACAGAAACCACCCCGCCACCCCCCTCTGAAGTCGTCCTATGCAAGGGACCATCTTCCTTTGGTCCGGGAAGAAATATCTGCCCTTCTCGCGAAACAGACCATAGAACCCATTCCTCCTCGCCTTCAAGGGACGGGTTACTATTCTCATTTCTTCCTGGTCCCAAAGAAGACGGGAGATCTCAGACCCATTCTCGATCTCAGCTCCTTGAACCTTTACGTGGAATACAAAAAGTTCAGGATGCACTCCTTACAAACCCTTCTGCCCCTGCTTCAGCCGGGTCAGTGGCTTTGTGCGCTGGATATGCAGGACGCATATCTGCACATCCCCATTCGTCCCTCGCATCGCAAGTACCTCCGGTTTGCTTTCCAGGGGGACCATTACCAATTCTGGGCACTCCCGTTTGGTCTTTCCTCGGCACCCCGAGTTTTTACCAAATGCCTGGCAGTGGTAGCGGCCCACCTGCGTACTATGGGAGTTCAGGTGTTCCCCTACCTGGACGACTGGCTCCTGCCGGCCTCATCCAGGGAGGAGCGCCTGCATTTTCTCTCCCTCACCCAGCAGGTTTTCACTTGTCTGGGTATTACCATCAACCATTCCAAGTCTCATCTGGATCCCTCCCAGAGACTTCAGTTTATCGGGGCTATCCTCGATACTACGGTGAGCAAGGCCTTCCTTCCTCCGGACAGGGCGGCCTTTCTTCAGTCACAGATTTCCCTGCTATCAGAATGCAGGAAGGTTCTGGCGAGGTCGGTTCTCCGTCTCTTGGAGCTTATGGTGGCCGCCATCCCGACAGTTCCCCACGCGCGGCTCCACATGAGGATATCTCAGTGGACTTTCCGCTCCCAGTGGGATCAACTCATAGACGACCTAGATCATCTGGTTCTGATCTCCTTGCCGATGACAAGAGACTTGCAATGGTGGATGGTTCGAGAGAACCTGTTTCGTGGGGGGTTCCCTTCTGTCATCCTCCCCCCTCTCAGACTCTGACCACGAACGCATCAGGCGAAGGCTGGGGAGCCCATTTGGGTCCTCACCGATCCCAGGGTTTATGGTCCAGATTGGAGCTAGCTCTCCACATCAGTGTGCTCGAGCTACGAGCAGTACTATATGCTCTCCAAGCCCTTCACCAATACATCCTTCCCGGTCACCTAGCTGTCCAGACGGACAACATGTGCGTGGTGTGGTACATCAACAAGCAGGGAGGGACTCGATCCTACCCTCTATGCAGGGAAGCAATGAGGGTTTGGGACTGGGCAACCCTTCACAACCTTCACCTCACGGTGATCCATGTTCCAGGAGTCGACAATACCCTGGCAGACAAGCTAAGCCACTCCTCTGCTCTGCCACACGAGTGGGAGTTGGACCAAAACGTTCTAGACGACATCTTCCAGCTTTGGGGGACTCCACAGATAGACCTGTTTGCCTTTTCCCAAAATGCAAAACTTCCCACCTTTTGCTCACTCACTTCAGAGCGAGGTGCTTTCTGGAGCGATGCTCTGTTTCTAAACTGGAAGGGCAGATTCATCTATGCTTTTCCCCCAGTTCCTCTGGTCCCTCGTGTACTGCAGAAACTAACAACGGAAGGAGCGAGAATGATTCTGATCGCTCCTTTCTGGCCCAGGCAAATCTGGTTCTCTCTTCTACAACAATACTCAGAGGTTCCTCCTCCTCCTCTTCCTCTCCCTTTATCTCGAGGATTGCTGACCCAGGATCAGGGGACCCTGATCCATCCAGGCCTCATGTCCCTACAACTTCATGCATGGCTCCTGCAGACCTAGTCCAATCTCACTTTGGTGTCTCTCCAAAGGTGGCCAAGATTCTGGTGCAGGCTAGAAAACCCTCCACTAGGTCCACTTATGCCATGAAATGGAAGAGATTTTCTATTTGGGCCACCTCTAGGAATGTGGAGCCTTTCTCCTGTCCAGTGGCCATTCTGCTTGAATATTTACGTCATCTCTTCGACCTGGGTCTCAGTCATTCCTCTTTGAAAGTGCACATGGCTGCTATTTCAGCTTACCATGTTCCTTTCAGTGAGAAAGCCTTTGCCCAATTAGTGGTGTCTAAGACTTTTCTTAGAGGGGTCCTTCATCTCAGACCCCTGTCCGAGACTCCTGCTCCCCTTGGGTTTTGAACTTTGTTCTCGAAACTACCCTTCCTCTTTGAACTCATGCATCCACAGATCTGAAGTTTCTGTCATGGAAGACACTCTTCTTGGTGGCCATACTTGCCGTCAAGAATTTCCGAAGCTCCAGGCCCTATGTGTAAAATCCCTATTTGATTTTCACAAAGAACGAAAGTGGCTCTTCCATAAAACCCTAAGTTTCTGCCTCAGTGGTAGCGGAGTCTACCTTAAATCAGTCTATAGAGTTACCTGCCTTTTTCACACAGTACTCCAACCAAGGAGAATATTTACTTCATACCATGGATGTTCACCGGATTCTGAGATACTACACCGACAGGATGAAGGATCTCAGAAAGACTGATCAGTTGTTCATCTCTCTTTTGCTCACAAAGGGAAGGCAATGCTGTTCCAAGCACCTGTCGAAGTGGTTGCTCATTGCATCACTCTTCTGTTATGATAAGTACCACAAGACCCTTCCGGGTCAGGTTAGAGGCCACTCCACAAGAGGAGTAGTGACCTCTGTGGCTTGTTTCAAGAATGTGTCTGCGGCAGACGTATGCGCTGCTGCCACCTGGACTTCCGTCCATACCTTTACGAAACACTACAGTTTGGACATTGCCTCTCGCCGTAGAGCAGGCTTCGGGCTAGCGGTTTTGCAAGGCCTCCTGTCTTGAGGCCTGCAAGGCTACTGCTACATTCAGGAGTAGTTTCCTCCTCCCAGTGCCTTTTTATTTGTTCCAGACTGCTTGGGATTCAGTCCTATATGTAATTACCTACTGCAAGAGCCCTCTCGAAGTAAGATAGTACAGTTACGTAAGAACTTACCGTAACAGTAGATCTTCGAGAGAGGCTCTTGCAGTAGGTAATACCTTCCCGCCCTCCATCTCCCTAGGCTTCTTAAGCTCTTTTTCCAGGAATGGAAACATCTGCTTCTCTCTCGTCCGGGCCTTCTGGGCCTGTGGCGGGAAAGAACTGGAAGGCGGGCATCTGGGACCGCCCCTTTATACCGACGTCGCATGACGCTGGTCACCTGATGTGGGGGGCGGTTTCTCGCCAGGGACTGCTAGCTAGAAATGTTTCCATGGGGTCCTGCCGCTGGCCGGCGTCAGTCCTATATGTAATTACCCTACTGCAAGAGCCTCTCTCAAAGATCTACTGTTACGGTAAGTTCTTACGTAACTGTACTATCTTCGAGAGAGGCTCTTGCAGTAGGCAATAGCTTCCCGCCCTCCATCCCCCTTAGCTTTTTCAGCTCCTTTTCCATGGGGGAAACATTTGCTTCTCTCTCGTCTTGCCTTTTTGGGCTTTGGTGGGAAAGAACTGGAAGGCGGGCGTGGGGGACCGCCCCTTTATAACGACGTTGTCTGACGCCGGTCACCTGACGTTGGGGCGGTCCCCCGCCAGAGACTGCTAGCTAGAAATTTTTCCGTGGGGTCCTGATGCCTGCTGGCTTCAGTCCTATATGTAATTACCTACTACAAGAGCCTCTCTCGAAGATCTACTGTTACAGTAAGTTCTTAGGTAACTATACTTTCTAGGAGTGGTATATGATGTACAGCCACACTGACCCACCCAACCTCCCCTGGCAATTGGCACACTGATCTTGCTTCCAGCAGGCAAGATCTGATGTCAAGGGGTGATGCCAGGGGAGTTACCACCCATGTGGGTGGGAGCAGCCAGCTCGAAGACATTCCAGCAGATTTAAGGGGAAAGGAACACTGCCTGAAGTGTGGATGTACATCATATACCACTCCTAGAACTACTGTTACAGGTGAGTAACCTGTTTTTCCTTGCCTCCTCAGGTACTGCTTTGTATTCTGCAGTTGTTAAGCATAGTGAGGGATTCCTGGGTTTGAAGAAAAAATTATTCACCATAGTAATGTTGTTTCTTCCAAGGGATTCCTCCCTATGCTTAACAAATGCACCCTTTCTCCCCTTCCAGAACCTGGAAAAGGTTCTCCAAGAATCAGTTTTCTTTCTTTCTTTCTTTCTTTCTTTCTTTCTTTCTTTCTTTCTTTCTTTCCTTATTTCGCTTGAGCATTTTTTTGTGTATTGCCTACAATCGGTTTTTGGTGATTTTGTTGACCATTTTTGCTCTGCCATGTTATGACCCTGCAGGGACTCAACATTTTTGGGCCCTCTGTTTTTGTCTAGGTTTAGCTAGTTAGTGGTCACTGCTCCCCTAGCTACAGAAATAATTCTGAAGTTAGAGGGCAGAGTGGAGTGTGACCACATAGCAGAAATTTGAATTTCATTCCAAGAGTCTCTAATTTGTATACAATTTTACTCTCCATGGCAGCTCAAACCAACAGGCTGATTTGCAGTAGTTAAGCATAGTGAGGGATCTCTTGGAAAAACAACATTACTATAGTGGGTAATTGTTTCTTGCTCACCACAACAATGATATTCTTCTAAAGGGATCCAACAATAAGGCATACAATCCCTGACTCTGCCTGAACAAGGGTCCTCACAAAAATCCGTCTGATTATTTATTTTGTACTTTTGCATTTATTATTTAAATCCTTTAGTCATTCACAGTGTTTCAAAATTGTTGGGTAATTCATTATTAAAAATAGAGTCCTATTTATAAATTTGAATTTATTATTGCATTTTTTTGTAGAGTACTTATTGGTGGCCACTGCTACCCCTGCTTTCCAGAAACAAATCTAATGTTACAACAGCACAAGGAGAGTGACCACAGTGCAGTGTTTGAACAGAATTCTAAATTGTATTAGCATTCAGTTCAAGCTCCAGGGTAACACTTCTAGAAGGAGATGATTAAGTTTTGTATGACTTACTGTTGGATCCCTTAGAAGAAACATCATTATTACAGCAAGTAATTATTTATTTGGGCCCACATTTCTTCAGTCTCTTTTTGCCTAATTAGGGGGCGCACTTTTCCCCTCCTACAAGAGGATTGTTAAGAGTCTGCCTAAGTGAGGATAATGAACTGAATTTATGTAGTTAGAAAAAAAGATTACTTCCCAGTAATTACAGTTCTACTACTAATATTCAGTTTACATCCACATGACCCACCTGACTGCCCCTGGCAAGACTTGCTTTGGAGTGCTGTTTCCAGCAGGGCAGATTTGATGTGAATCGGGGTGGAGCCAGAGGATGACACCGTAGTGGTGGGAGGAATCAGGTCCGGGTGACTGAGCAGGCCCAGTGGCTACTGCCTACAGTTGTGGCCAAAAATATTGGCGCCCTTGCAGTTTTTTCTAATAATGCACCAGTCCTTCCAGAAAATTGTTGAAATTAAAAAAATATTTTGGTATCCACATATGTCTTTCTTTGGTTTGCAGTGGAATAAAACACAAAAAGCAGAAAAATTTACTAAGTCTTAGCTTATTCCACACAGAAATCCATAAATGGCCCGGAAAAAATTATTGGCACCTTTTAGAAGTAGTTAGAAATAATTAGATTTCAAGCAGGTGATTCTCCTTCACTTTGGGAATTGAACTCACCTGTGGTGAGTTGCAGGTGCCTGCAGTATAAAAATCACTCATTCAACCAGTTTGAATAGCGAAAAGGACTCATTCTCCTGTTTTGTGTCACTGTGTGTACTGCCGTGAGCATGGAGAAAAGAAAGACAGCCAGAAAATTGTCTGAGGAGGTCAGACAGAAGATTGTAGCCAAGCATGGACAATCTCAAGGCTACAAATCAATCTCCAGAGCCCTTGATGTTCCTGTTTCCACCATACGTAATGTTATCAGGATGTTTAAGGCCCATAGCACTGTAGCCAACCTCCCTGGACGTGGCCGCAAGAGAAAACTTGATGGAAGATTGCAGCGCAGGATTGTTCGAATGGTGGAGAAGCACCCCGATCAACTGCAAATAGATTCAAGTTGATCTTCCGACACAAGGTACGACAGTTTCAACTCGCACCATCCGTCGCCAACTCAATGGAAGGGGGTTATATGGTAGGAGGCTCAGGAGGACCCCACTGCTGAGAGAGAGACATAAGAAAGCCCGACTGGGGTGTGCCAAAACACACCTGAACAAGCCAAAATCCTTCTGGGAGAATGTCCTGTGGACAGATGAGACCAAATTAGAGCTTTTTTGGTAAAGCACATCATCTCCTTGTTTACAGAAAACAAAACAAAGCCTTCAAAGAAAAGAACACCTTCCCTACAGTCAAACATGGAGGAGGTTCAGTGATGTTTTGGGGTTGCTGTGCTGCCTCTGGTACTGGGTGCCTTGAACGTGTGCATGGCATCAAGAAATCTGGAGATTACCAGGCCATTTTGGCGTGCAATGTCGAACCCAGTGTCAGAAAGCTAGGTCTCCGTCGAAGGTCATGGGTCTTCCAGCAGGACAATGACCCCAAACACACTTCAAAAAGCACCCAGGAATGGTTCAAGACAAGATGCTGGACTGTTCTGAAGTGGCCAGCAATGAGTCCAGATCTAAATCCCATTGAAAACCTGTGGAGAGATCTGAAAACAGCAGGTGGGAGAAGGCACCCTTCAAATCTGGGAGAACTGGAGCAGTTTGCACAAGAAGAGTGGGCCAAACTGCCAGTAGAGAGGTACAGGAAGCTCATCCATGGCTATAGGAAGTGGTTGATTGCAGTTATTTTGACCAAAGTCTGTGCTACCAAATATTAAGTCTAGGGTGTCAATAATTTTGTCAATGCCATTTCTTTTCATTTTCTGATTTAAAAGGATATATTAAATTCTGAACAAAAACAAAGGTTCTGTAATATTAACAGAGAAATAAAGAATTGTGGAGACCAAATACTGTACTGTTATTAATTTCAACTTATGTTTAGAGGAAATTGTGAGTTATTTGAAAAAGTGCAAGGGCCCCAATATTTTTGGCCATGACTGTAAGTACAATGCAAGATGAGTATTAGTAGTAGAACTATGGTTATAGGTGAGTTACTTCTATTTTTCCCCATTTCCTCTTTTGCCTAGCTCGGCACTGCTAAATTAAATACAGGCTCACATCTCCAGTTGTTGCCAAGTTCTAACTTACAAGAATTAGAACAACCCAGTAAGACTTGTGTATCATCTCCACAAGGAATATGGTGCCCTTAAACTTGGAAGCTTTTTTAAAGATGTTGCCTCTCACTGTTCTAGTCTCAAGCCTCCCAGTATTCCAATGGTAGATCTTTAGTTTCCACTGAAGAGAGTAGCTGCCCCAGATGGGTCTCCCTGCTAAATTCAAAGAATACATTCTAAACATTTATTGTTTTACAAAGGTGAATGCTTATTTGGTTTATATATATTCATCCTTGTCACCGAGGCACGGGTCAGAAAGCATAGGAAGACCAGGAGCAGTTTCAAAATTCGAAAATAGCATTTTATTTTTCTCAATAATAGCAAAATAAAAAATAAAAATGTGTTCAGTATAACTATTTACAAAGGCAGTACAGAGAAAACAGTCCTCTTGAGTTTTTCTTCTAAGTTTCAAATCTCAGTCTCTCTCTCTCTCTCTCTCTCAAAAATCGCTGCTCTTTTTATAACAAGTCTTTGCAGGGAGCTCGTTAAGGAAATAGTGTTTTTTTCACAGAATGTTCTTGTCAGTTTCCAGTATTCTTGCAGGTGCAGCAAAAGAACATGACATCCCAGAACTGACCTCTTGTTGACAGCTTTGTAAATTTTGCACACCAGCATCTCAGTTTAACCCCCTGAGTTCCAAATAGTTTTTTGCGATTGTTTCAACAGTATAACTATATACAATTTTAAACAAAGGGATCCCAGTTTGACATATAGTTTTACATAGAGATTCACATATATTTTTTTATAACTGCAGATATGCGGGGGGGGGGGAGAAAAGACATAACAGCAAGTGAAGGCAGAGAGATAATGTGAGGCAAAGAACTGCAAAACCGTCTGAGCGATCAGTTCCTAGGTCTCACAAGAAAATTTGGGTTGCACAACCACACAGAGAAGAGAAAAGGAGAGGCTAGAACAGACCCTTGCATTTAAACTCTTTCTGCATAACAAATGGGGCATGGCCTTATTCAACCCTGTCACAGTCCTCTCTTCCAGTCTGAGTTTTGGTTCAAAATATTTTTTTTTTACATTTTTACGCAGTTCCCAACTGTTCCTAGAACTGGGAGCTAGGCTGCAAATTTTTCTCACCGTGAAGGTGGTGGAGTTTGAGGATTAGATTTACAATCTCATAATTCTGTTTTAAGAATACCTTTTAGTATAATAAATATTTAAAAGTGCTTTTGCTTACTTTTATGCGGCTCTTTAGGCTGCTGTTGTGGCTTAGGATGATTTGTAGGGAGTCAGTTGCTTGTCTGCTCACAGTAACTGCGGTTGATGATAAAGTTCTTCTGCCCTGTTTGCAGCATTTAGTAAACTGTTGTTGACTGGTTTGCCCAGGCTAGGGGCAATGGGGCCTATCAAGACAATAAACCCTGTTGTTTGAGCATCATGTCTCCTGTGTTATTAAAGTTATCATCAGACACTGGGTATGTTATTTAACATTCATGACTTTTTTATTCCTGAGTCCTGTAAACTATTAGCCCATCGTCTGTTTTTTTTTTTCAGACCTGGACTGTGGGCTACCATTTTACATGGGGGCTTGAGAAAGGGTCCAGGCCAGTTTAAGGGACAAAGTTAAATGTATTTATAAAATGGGCAACAAAAGTTCCTGAACTTTCATTAGCTGAATGGCTCTCCCAGCCGTGTCCTTATCTGGACATAACCTTATGACCTGCACTAGTTGTGCCAGCCTGAGCCTCACAACACCAAGGTAACAGTGTGTCACGATCAGGAAAAATACCTGACAGCATAGAATCACCATTCAGCCATCAGAAACCTACCCCAGTCAGCAGTGCTACAGTACAAGATGACGACCACGGTATTGAAAGCTTTTCACTTCCCCACACACAAAGTCTGTTAGGATGGTGATAAAACATTAAAAAATGAAAGTCCGACTTCTACTGTGCATACTTAATTTTGTTTATAAGTCCCAGTTGTACCTGTTGCCTGTTTCTTCCGTGTGAGGTCCACAGCTTCCAGTCAAACTCCGCCACTGCACTGGCCAGTATACCTCTGCAAATACTCCAGATCACCCAAAGAGAAGTCATTTAGGTTGTTGGGATAAAAGTATGTGTCTGAGACCAAGCGGCCCAGTCAGACCGCAATGAACAATAAGCTGCTCAGTCCAGAATGGCAACACAGAAACCGTTCATTAACAAAGGGACATGCTCGCTTAAAATTGGCCGCTCACTGTAAGACATCAGATGGTCTAGTAATTGAAATCAAGCATTTGTTTAAAAAACAAAGAAAGAAGTATTGCTTCAATTAAAAATATGCTGTCTAGCAGTGTGTGTGTGTGTGTGTGTGTGTGTGTGTGTGTGTGTGTGTGTGTATGTGTTTGTCGGGGTGGGGAGCTGTATGGAGTAAAATCACAACAACTGTTGGTCCCTCTGGTTGCTCCCTACCAAAGAAGATGCACTTGTTTTATTTCAGATCAGATGCTGGCTGCAACAAACACACAGTGGCGCACTAACTGAACTAAACTGTCAGTACAGCATTTATTTAAAAAAGAAAGAAAGAATTAAAACCTCAATAAAAACAATATGTTGGCTGGTGGTGTGTGTGTGTATTTGGCGGGGGGGGGGGCTGCCTGGAGTAAAATTGCAACAACTATTGGCCCCTTAGGTTGATTCCTGCCAAAGAAGATACCCTCCCAAAACTGAAAATAAACAAATGAGGGCAGCAGAGGGAACATAGAGACACAAAGAGACATTGCAGCACATTCCCTAATATATTAAAAGTGGTTTTAAAACATTGTATAGAGGGGCAATAAAAGGGACTATTTTCTTCAAACTGGCAAAACAATAAAATAAAAACATTACTAAATAACACTTCTGTTTTCAAACTGCAGTAACTTTATCAGAATCTGTGCTGGAAATGTTGTGCCCATTTTATAAGTGTAATAACACACTCCGAGGTGTGGGTTATGTCCTGATAAGAGCACGCCCAGGTACATAAGATACTCTGCACAAGCGCCTTGTGCCTTATAATGCACCTGGGCATGCTCTTATCAGGACATAATCCACACCTCGTTGTGTGTTATTGCTTACTTGTTGCTTTATTTCGAACCTTCCAAGGTCAGTTCATCACTGACTTCTGTATCAGGCAGTTGGGTGCCTGCTCCTTGAGAACGGGCTGAACCTCTGTATGGGGGTTTTCCTACACAGAGCTTCAGTGGGTTTACTCCCACAAACTGTCTTTTCACTCTTTCCCAGGGTAGTTAATCTTCAAGAACCAGGTGCCAGAGTAGAGCCACTTTTAAAATTCCTTTTTGAAAAGCTACCTTTGAACAATGATCAATCTTGTTCAGAGCTCCAGCTTTTTATAGTTCTTTGCCCAGTGACATTATCAGTTGTACAAGCTTTGGTACCTTCAAATTTAGACTCAATAAATGATTACATTCCACCTTGTTGAATTCCACTGTACTCTGTAAATTTTCTGTACTTAATGTATTTAATTGTGTTTGTAACTGTATGGATTTTTAGCATGTCAAACTGGGCAAATTGCTCATCTGCTAATAAGTATAAAAATTAAAATGAAATGAACAGTCTACACAAGCATAGTAACAGAGGAAGCATTTTCTGTTGCCCCTCCCCCGAAACCTGGCACCCGGGTAGGCAGGTAGGGTTCCACCTACGGAGATGAGAGGTGCCCTTTCACCGCCCCTGGGAGAGGAACCACTTGGGCCACTCATAGGGCAGAGGCTTCCGGCTGGGGGAGGAGAGTGAGGGGTTAAGAAGAGCTACAATTGAGGGCTCCCCCTCATGCACTCTCTCTCTCTCTCTCCAGCCAAATATTTCCTACATGCCCACCCTCGTATTCAGGGATGGCCAGGGTAGAATAGGGAACCCTTTGCACACATATCAGGGATCATGCTGGGGTTGAGGAGGAATCATCCCAGTTTTCTCTCAGAGGGTTTTTCCCATTTTTTCACCTCCTCCAAAGAGCTGGTTAAGAGTAACATAGTTCTCTTTGTCTTAGTCAGTTGTCAGCTTTGGAGTCCCTAAGAAAGGTGGCATGGGGGAAAGGGAGAGAGTCAAATTCTTCCAAAGGACTCCTCTCCCCAGGCAGCATGAGACGGGGCACAACAGTACATGGTTCCCAGTTTGGGGGGGGGGGGGCTGCAGCCAACCTCATTGGGCTTGCCTGTGTGTGCACTGCCACCCATCCAGTTGACCCCCTGGTCTCTGAGGTTTGGGTTCCAACTCAAGGAGGTACATAATTTCCTTGGTCTGCACAAGGTTATGGCCCTTTGTGGGATGGAATGCAGAGCTTCCAGGGTTGTTTTGGTGAGACTCCTAGATGCACATGCCACTTTGATAGGCATTATGTTGGTAATTTAATAAATATGTGACTGCAGCCATTTCCTCTGAGACTGGTGTGGTGTGTGGTTTGTCCAGGGTAGGGGACATAGGGGACTATCAAGACAATGACCATGGTTAGCTAAACTAAGCTGATCGAATGAGTTGTGGTCAACTTAAAATTACCGTATCTCAACAACTGAGGTTGGAAACTTTACTGCGGTGGCTTCTTCTGTTCACATGTCTAAGTTGGAACAAAAACCTAAAATGTATTGGGCCCACAGGCTTTACGAAGTGCCAAAAGTGTGGCCACTATTTGCATTCAGAGTGTTACAAGTGCTGAGATATAGATTATGACTGGCTTAACTGTGACTTGTGCAAGTATTGTGCCCTAAAACACAGAAAAAGAGGGATGCTTAAAGGAAATTACTGTCAGTTCAAGCCTCTCTAACTTCAAAGTGTGTTCCCCTATTAAAAAGGTTGATAATTTTTCTTTAATGATGTCTGTTGAAACTGCTTCCCCTAAAGACCAAGGAAGCCTAAAAAGATCATAAATCCTCAGCTGAGGAGCACATAAAAAGGACTCATGAAAAGACAGGCAGAGAAGTCTTCCTCCTACACTAGCCTTTAAAAGACAAAAAAAGGAAACAAAATTTGGAACCTGAAACAGAAAAAGCAAATGAGCTCTTTGGCCAGCCTGCTGATGTTGATGCTCAGATGCCCTCCATGGAGGCCTTCAAACAAATGTGGCAATTCTTCCAAACCATAAAAGAACAGGCGGCAAAAAGTCCTGCCTTGGTTTCACCTACAGTAGTGTCAGATAGGAGGAATCCTATTTTAAAGTGGTGGAGGAACATATTCTCCTGAAGTCAGATAATCAGGAGGCAAGTTCACCCCATACCCTCTTGAAAAATGTTCCTCATGGGGGGGGGGGGGCACTGTGGAGCCCGAGCTCGTGGCAGCTAGATTTTTTAGCTCTGTGGAGATCTTACTATAAAACTCAAAATTTGCCTATTTCCAGTATTTAAAAGCCAGAAAGACTCGGATTATCAGAACCGGGAAACCTCGATATATAAAGATAGGCAATCCTCGTAAGGATCGCGCTGGTACTTTGGGAGGAAAATCTACAAGTTCTGCACAACATGTGCGTGCTGGCATCGACATCCAGGCCCCCTGTCAGACTTTGCCTGAACCTGAGGAAACAATGGCATCAATTGGGCTAAAGCTGCAAAGAATAATTTCCTCTGTCTCTGATCTGAGCGCTAAGATAGACACTTTTAATACCAGAATTACAGTTGTTGAAAAAACGGTCGAGACTATCCAGACGGAGATGGTCAAAGTGAAACGGAGCAGTGAATCAACGTCCGCAGCCACCAGTCTCCTTATTAAAGAGAACTCTCATCTATGAGCTAGACTGGAGACAATCGAGAATCAAAACCGCTCGTCTCACCTTCCGATCCTCGGTTTGCCTGAAGGGATCGAGGGGGATCACCCCCTTATGTTCCTACTAGACTGGTTTAATGAAAAGTTAACACCGGAAGATCAGACAAGTAGATTTAACTTGCAAAAGGCCTATCAAATCACCCTCCCGGGGATACTGAGAGGAGTCTGAAACCCCACGCACCTTGCTGGTAATAACAGACGGAATTGGAACCAGGGACAAAATTCTACGGCTGGCTAGACAAGCTAGCCCAATTATGCAAGATGACCGGGCGGTTCATATTTTCCCAGATATAAGTTTTGCCACTCGGGAGAGGCACAAACGTTTTGAAGGGGTACGCAAGAAACTTCGAGAGGTCTCAATTACCCATGCGATGGTCTTTCCGGCGCGCCTTAGAGTGGTCTTCGAGGGCAAAGTTTGGATGTTCTCAGATCCAGGAGAAGCAGGCAAGTGGGCTTCTCGGTTTATAGAAAAGCGGAGGAAGCACTTAGATTAATGGCACAAAAGATAGTGATATGGAGGAGGCTGAGGGAGATTGATTCTGCAAACATTTGTTTTTTCTTCTCCCTTTCTTTTCCTTACATGATGGATCTACTAAATATCTGATGCATGGCTGGACTACTACTTGTGGACTCTAATGCGACCTGAACAGGGATACTGTGTTTTAAGTTGGGTTCAGCAATAGTTTGTAAAAACCTATTATAGGTTACTAGTTGCATTAGTAACAGGTTTATAGCAATATTTCAGGACTGCTCATATATGGTGTCTTTACTAGAAATACTATAACTGAAGTTTAAACTTATGTTTAAAGTTATTTTGAGGATAACTCAGCCTTTGTTTATTAGCTATGTTTGGGCTTAATATTGCTATCTCATGCCGTACCCACACTGGTATACTCTGCCGATAACTGTTCTGTGTGTATGTATTAAAACTTAAGGGAAATAGAGCGACGCCACAACTCCCAAGGGGGAGGTGGAATACTGGACTTTTAAAAATGACTTTAGTACACGAAATAGTCGCTCTGCTCTTGGGCTTCTTCAACAGCCTTAGTTTTGATAGTTATAATAGTAATAGTGTAAATTTAGGTATCCCCTCACATGAGGTATCAAAATATTCAGGTTGCACATGTAACCCCCCTGCAAATGGGGGTTCCCAAAAGACTTCCAGGAGCTTGCTTGAATGCTCCAAGCCTGAATGGTGTTTGGCATTTAAGCCATTTATCAGTGAGTGTTTTTAGAGCCTCTGGTACTGTCTCTTTAAGAGCTGTCTGCTTGCAGACATAATTAGTTTGTATGGGGGGACTGTGTGCTTCTCTGAGTACCACTTGAGCTGCTGCCAATTCACTTAATTTTTGCAGTCACTAGGAGTGCAAAGGAACCTATCTGAAAGATGTAACTGTTTACTAGAAATTATTTAGAGTAATAATGAAATTACAGTTTGTCTAACCTGCTTTCTTTGCAGTCAGAACTGTGTCTGCTAGTTCCCCATTCTAGTTTTGAACTGCTGAACTGGACCAATCAGTGTGGGTAAGCTAGCTCTAAAATGGTGCCTTGGACGAATCAGAACTTGACTCATAATCTGAGCCAGCCACAAGAGGATTGTATGGGCAGTGACTCTGGGAGATGTAGTTTAGACTTCAGTGCCTTTTGGACCAACAGCAGCAGTCTATTGTGGTGACAGCCAATCCAGTCAAGAACTGGGAGGAACTCAAAGGAAGTGCCGGTTTTTGTCGGTTGGAGTTCAGTTGAGCTTTGGCAGTGAAGAAGGAAGGAGCCCTGTGCTTTTTCAGTGTGCAGTTTTAGTCAAAAACGTGTAAGGCCCAGAGTTCCGGTCTGCAGCTTGTGTAACAGCTTGTTAGGACTGAATCCGTCCTGTGAAAAGAATCAAAGGATCTCTGAAGAGTAGAAACCAGGCTCACCCTGTAGAAGACTGGAAGAATTGCTGAAAATTGCACTCGGTCTGTCAGAACTGAATCTGCTGTGTGTTCTCCCGGGTATTGTGCAGTAATTGCGATCGGGATACAGATGCAGCCTGCCTGGTATAGTACTTTCTTTTATATGGATGTGTGAAGAGGTTTGTGTACCTCAAGTGAGTGCTGACATTGAAGGACCCTATCTTATTTGGAGGTCGTGAGTACTAATTCAGGGTTGCTCCCTGTTGAATTGCCACATTAAATCCAAATGGAATTACTGTACTGCTGACTGTTTAATTCTCCTTTTCTCTGTGTGAAAGGGCCCCTACCAGCTGCCACGGTTTGGACTAGCCACTAGGGCTTGGGTACCCAGGGACAGTAACTGATAGGGATAGGCCTGCACAGAGCCATAGGTAGATTATTAGAGTGATAAGCTAATTAACCTGATTTCCCCCGTCCTTGTTATATCCCTAAATAAATCAGAGCTGCTTGTTTCAGCAAAGTTATACTGCCTGAGGTATTTGTCTATGTTAAAGTACTGTACTGTGATTGTTGCACTGTATCTCATTTCACAGGAGGTCCCAGTGCCGGAACCAGACCTGGGGTAAGTGTATACTGTGAAGGTAATTTGATATATTGTGTGGGCCACTAGTGGGAAGAAAGGGGTTGCAGTGTCCCAGAGGGCTGTGACCAAGTTAGTTTAACTATTGCAAACCCTGACCTCTGGGTGGAGGCACCCGCCATTGGATCCAGGCCCCTCAACCTGTTAGTGGCAAATCAGGCAGGGGTAGTAGCCCCTGGGATAGCGCCATCTAGGGGTTACACACATATCCTTTTATTAAGGAGTTGTTAAACGCTCTCTGTACTAAAATGATGTATGAGGATTGTCTTGAATATGGATGAACATATGATGTAAATCAAATGAAACTAAAAAATAAAGTTTAAAAAAAAGGAAAATGTTCCTCATATTCTGCCTTCCTTAGGGGCATAGCAAAATGATTAATATCCATGCTATGGAAACTGAAGTTGAGAAAATCAGATTTCTTAAACATGTTTTTTCTTAAGGACGTTGGTTGGGACTGACAACTACAGAACAAATTCAGTATCCCCATCCATGACACTTTTAAAAAGATGAGTAAAAAGAGTTTACAATTGCCGGCATCCACAACAGCAGTTAATAAAGTGAAGGAAGGATATACAGTAATTAGAGCTGGTTCTGAATATCTTTAACAACACACTAGTTCTGAAGGGTTAATATAGGCTACTGCGTGTGACAAGGCAAAGAAAATTTTTTCTACTGGACTCACTGACAAGGATTCCAAGGAAAATTGATACACCTGTGAAAAAATCTTACACTTCTGCCACCCTTATCACGAGTGAGGCAGCATTTCTGAGTTGTACAGCACATTTCCAGGAAGCATACTGGAAAGCTGTGCTACCCTTTTGTGTCAGCCTGTCCTCTGAGGAGAGGTCACAGTTGCTGCAAGTAAAATCAGGCCTGGATACAGCCAAGCACCAATTGCAAATAACTGTAGACATTAAAGACACAGCAACCAAGTATTGGTAAATGTAGTATCTGCCAGAAAGCATGCGTGGTTAAGAACTTCAGGATTATCTGTGGATCTACAGAATAAAGTGGCTAACTTAAATACACCTTTATTTAGAGGGCTAATAGCTATATAAATTAGGTTGATGAAAACAAACACTTTTAAAATGTTTGCAAAGAAAGTAAAGTCCAGAAGGCGCTACAGACCATATGGCAGGGCAGGCATGGGAAGGGGGTACTATCACATGCAATACTACAATCAAACATACAGTATAGTGCACCAGAGGGTGAAATAAAGGTAGAGGTTGAAGGATAAAGAGGCATGTGTCTGTCCCAGCTCCATCACTAACAAAAACAAAGCCTACTAGTTGTGAATTCTGATATATTCTATCCACCGACAGCGTATGCTAATGTTACAAATAATTGTAAAACAGTCTAATTAACAGACATTGATTGTTTTTGTTTTATTGAGTTGTTTGGCCCCCCGTTCACTGACTGTGCCTTACTTTTTCAGGCATAGTCCCCGGTGACCTCCCAGTCCCATATGCCACTCCCCCACCGTCCAGGTTGGCAGAGAACTTCATGGGGCACGACCCAGAAATGTTGGCGCTTTCATTCAGGCAGGCTGGTGCTCCTGTGTTTTTCTCTAATTACACCCCCTTTACAGGAAGGGCCTCCCACCTCCCCTGGTGCCGATGTACATGCTTGATGGCCTTGTACACCGCAGTACACACTGGTCATGTACCACCCCTTCTGGAGGAGCAAGCCCTCCCAACCCACTCTGACGGGGCCACTTTCGTGCTGGTTTGTCAGGCACCTCCCTCTCCCTGCTGGCTCACACTGTTCTCGGCAGCACTCCCCAGCCCAGGACCACTGCAATCCAGCTCCCCAGGCTTACTCCCAAAATCAGATCGTCAGCACAGAAGTGCATAGCACTTGCACTGGGCCATCAGGCAGCCCTGATTGGGGGTTTTATCATTGTTTAAAATATTTTTTTTTTTTGCATATATGCCACTTGTGAGAATGCAGTGATTTGTGCATGATCCTTTGCTCTCTCACAGCTCATCCAGTGGTTATAAACAGTGGTTAGTGAAACTGAAGTGGTGTCTTCTGTTCCACACATCAGAATAAATATCCTGTTTCAAACTGATATTATTTTTTGAGGTATGTTTTTTATCAAAACCAGTAATTATAAAAAAAAAATGGTAGCAGTGAGCGCAGTGACTTTTTTTAAACACCATTGCTGTGTGATGCCTGTACAAACCACTGGAGAGTGCTCTTTTGATTTATTTGCATCACACACATTGGGTATGTAAAACCAACTTATTACACATTGTTGCCCATACACTATCCTTTATTTCCTTTTCTAAGAGTAGCTGTTGTTATGAAATAATTCACAGCCATAACTGTGTGGCCATTTTTTTTTTGTATGTTAACCTTTAGTAACCAGGTGAGCCCCACTCAGCACAAAGCCTGTTTACAGGGGTGATTCAGGAGCACTAGGGAAGTTAACTGACTTGCTAAGGGTCACACATATGCAAATGGAGGTTGTGGGAATCAAACCCAGGTCTGTTGGATTTTAGCTGGATGTACCAAGCTCATGTACAATTTGTTGCTCTAGTCTCTAGAGTATACTACCAGTGCATAATGAACTTACTGGACACTAAAGGCATGATCTCATCACTGCTCCTAGTGACCTTTACTTTGTGTTTTTTTTCCTAAGGTGTAAATCCTAAGAACACATCGCTGGTAGGAGCTCATAAAGACATGATCTTGAATCCTTGGGGTAGTCAGTTTTCTTACTCTACCAAACCACTTGGACCTATTGGAGCAGGACTGACTGTCAATAGAGCCAATGCAGGTATGACATGCATCTTTGAGCCTGCAGTACATAAAATGCTTCATGTTTTACTAGAGAAAAACAAGTGTAGAATGTTTTGTTTTTAGGTGGTATGTCATTGTGAACAGTAACAATACATTTGATGATATTTATGTGTCTCTTTACATTTCACCCAATAATGTGCTTTTCTTCTTATTCAAGCCATTTTATAAGTGTTGTAAGACACTTGAGAATATGCCATTACATTGATATAATAACTGACTTGCCCAGATTATACCCTAATAACTGTGGCATAATTTGGCGTTGTAACTGGGCACTTAGAAAGCGAGCGCAAAACAGATGAGAGCTGTCAGTTAAGCTTTAGTAGTGCAAACACACTCTGTGAAAATTGCAAACTGCCAAAACTACTGAAACAGCAAAATGCCACCCACAGCGTTATTGGGTTCCAGACTCCAAGGCAGGCAATAGAGCCAAGATCAGACTTTAAAGAGGGACCTTGAGGCAAGAAAAT
The DNA here is from genome assembly GCA_016271365.2 of Neoceratodus forsteri. Classification (NCBI taxonomy): domain Eukaryota; kingdom Metazoa; phylum Chordata; order Ceratodontiformes; family Ceratodontidae; genus Neoceratodus; species Neoceratodus forsteri. The sequence goes on from CM057456.1 coordinate 180,381,754, forward strand.
GTCTTTCCCAGACCTGACAGGTAAAGGGGCTGGAAAGTAGGAAGTGCTCACATTCAGTGCCAGGTCAGTTCAGGAAAATGAACTAAAGGTCAGTAAAGTCGGCAAAAAAATTAAGTATGGGTAGGGGTGTGTTATCCTTTTTTTTTTTTTACACACACCCTCGATGTGTGATGCCTTGATAAACCCACTGAACTTCGCTTTCAGGGCTTATATGAGGCATCGCACACCTCAGGTGTGTATAAAAAATTATTAGACATTCATTATTCTATATATAATCACACTTCTCAGGTATATTTAATGGCACCCAGATGTGCCTTATGCCTAACAACACACCTAAAGCATGTGATTATATTACTATATCTTGTGCTTACATCTCCATGGTACATTATACAAAAAGAAACAACCCAGCAGTGAGGGACAACTGAGAAAGTCAATGGTATCTGTATTTTTTTTCTGTCTCTCTGTTTATGTTCCCCATTCCTCTTATTGATTTTTCTCTTTTCTGTATCTACATGGGCTAAATAAACTTGTCATTTACTTTGAGACTGTCTTCGAAAGGCAGCATAACTACAGTACATGTATAAGGTGGCCCTAGCTCTCCTACTGTATATAAGCACCAATTTTGACCCAAACCATTGCTTATTCATCTTGTTATGAAACTATGCTGCATGTTATAAGATTACAGGTAACATAAACCTTGTGTTTAGTGTTTTTAATATAATTAGAAACTTAGACACACGCGGCAAATCGGTTTGATACCCCTAGTTTATTGTTTTGTGAGTTTGTTTTCAGTAGTAATTTGTCCTTATTAAGGGTCCCTTGTTAATGCTGGAAAGGCAAAAACTATACACTGCCCAAACTGGATTAGCTCCCTAAGGAAGAGGCAGAGCACCTCGAAGTGCAGGAGTATGGTTCCTGCTGTCCTTATACTTGGTTAATCTATTGTTGCATCTAATGCGGTTTACAACAGTGTACAGGTTTCGCCTTTCCTGAGATATCTACCTTTACACAGCAGCATCTGGATGGGCACAGAGTGAGTGCACAGTATTCTTTTTTAAGACTTCAATTTTATTGAGAAGATTTTTTCTTACAGACCAGACAAATTCAGCAAAATTACATACAGTATTAATCAAGAGAGGAGAGAACAATGGCAAGATACATTAAACTTACAGGTTCTCACTTCTTAATCCTATAACAAATGACCGCCTCTTTATTTGAGAGTGTCCCTGGGGCCCTCTGGGGTTCCAACCAGACGAGTGCTCCTGAGGAGCATCCTTAGCCCCACCTCCTGCTTATCAGTTGTCCCTTGATCAGGGAATAATATCCAATCTAACTGAACTAATATAGAGTAGCCATGGGTTCCATCTATTCTGGACTTTATCTTCTGTTTTCTGAAGATATGAAGTCATTTTATTCATCCTGCAAAAATCCCAAATAATATCTTGCTATTGAGTTAATGTAGGGGGTTCTGGTTTGAGCCAGAGGCGGGTGATTACTTTTTTAGCTGCAGTGAAGGAGACACCTACGAGATATGCAGTAAGTATACCTTATTCCTAATTGGACCTGGATAAAATAGTAGGAGGGCTGCTTGTGGGGTGAGGTCCCCATAGTCCATTATGATAGACTGAATTTCCCTTTCCACCTCCTTGCAAAAAGGATGGAGTATAGGGCAAGTCCAGAATATGTGAGCATTTGTGGCTACCTGTTACCCACAACCCCGCCAACAAGCAAAGTCGAGTGTGGAAGAGAATTTTAAAGTAATTTGTGGTGTTTAGAAGTATCTGCTCACTGTCTTCCAACTAAATTCTCTCCATTTATATGAGCTTGTTACCTTATGTTGCCTTAACCGTATTAATGCCCAATCTAAGGACTCAAGGCAGCTGGATAATTCAGCCGGCCAATTTGTTTGTATTTGCAGTACCTCCACTTTTGGACGTCGTCGTCAAGTGTGATAACAGAGAGAAAGGAAATGATCTAGCCAAGTCCTGCTCAATATGGAGAGGATAAAATGGACTAATGGGGTTAGCTGGACATCGTTGACCTGCAAGCCCAACAGCTTATTTTTAAATGCCTGTAGTGGTTCTGCTGATCCAGATTAAACTCTTCCTGATGCTGCATGAAGAACTTTAACAGGCCTTCCATATAAAAATCAAATGCATGAGCTAAACCATAACGGACCCAATTTTGGAATTTGTAATCTAATCTGGCTGGCAGGAACTGGGAGTTATAGGCTGGGATGGATAACCACCGTGCACTGTATGTGTATTTTTTCTGAGCGAGCAACTGATGCCACTCCCTAAGGACCGTCTGTGTGGAACTGAGGAGTCTCGGGTATCCTTCTTATGGTCCAGGGATCCAAATACCAGCTTTGTGTGGTTCTGCGCCATAAGTCCTGTTTCAGTGGTTACACAGCAAGTGTGTGCCCCAACCGAGAACCAGGATAAGACATACTTAATCATTGCTGCCTTGCCATGTAGGACCAAATCTGGAAGAGCCAACCCTCCCTTGAGCGCATAGTAGTCTAACCTCAGGAGTTCCTCATAATTCTTACATTTTATGCAGTCATCTCGGCTGAGGGTGATGCCCCCAAGATAGAACCTATGCAAGTTTTAGAATTTTGAATGTATGTTCAAACTGTGCATCTGCGCTCCACTCTGGCTCTTGCACAGATCTAATTCTTTAGCTGCAGAGAGTAGTCACCCCATTGTGAACTCCAGTTATGGCTGGTTCTCCATTCGAGTTTTTTATTTTGTAGTTTATCTAAAAAAAAAGTATTTGTTAGTTTTTCTTGATTACTCTGCTTTAGTTATTTATTTTTTTGTTATCTTCCAAAGATTAGTCTTCATGATTCATCACAGGTGGGATACATGCTGGAGGCTGGACCCCGAGCGTGAGCATATAGCTTTATAAATCTTCAGGAGGGGAGGTGGTTGTCGAGAATGGCACCACCCACGAGGCCTATGCATGATGTGGTGCTCACGGAATGGCCAGTAATGAACACAGACTCTCCCCCCGGTTCTGTTTTTCCCGCCATTGAGGCTGCATCCTGCTGGTACCATGGGACTTACAGAGCTGTGACACAGAAGATCTTCTTGGTTCTGCACCACTTACTTGATGCCACTCAGTTCTCCGTTCGCTTCTAGTTTGGGTGTTTTCTTCTAAGTGCAGCGCAAAGTCTTTTCTTTTCTTTTTAGTTATTTTCCATCAACGATCATGTCCAGTCAGGGGCCTGAAAAATTGTTGAGTAAGGTGGGTCATCTCCCCATGCATTGGTGCCCCTGTGTGAAGAGTATTGCAACCAACTGTCATGATCGATGTTTCGTCTGCCTGGGTCGATACCATGATATGAACAAGTGTATTGCGTGTTTCTCTATGGACTGCCGCACCCTTGAGATCCACATGATGAAGTTGAGGAGGGACCCCCTGACTTTTGGAGGATGCTTTCGTACTCAGGACTCCAGATCCAGGTCCTTGGGCCCATCCCCTGGGCCCCTTCCCAGTACTACATGTATCAAGGGAGAGCAGGCCTCGGCCGGCCTTGCTCTCACTGAGGCAGGAGGCCTGCGCAAGTGGTCGGCCGGACAATTGGCCACCTCCCGGGAGCCAGTTGAACACTCCTCACAGTCTGATACTTCCTCAGAGGCTCAGACGCCCCTGGTGGTAGCCACGCAGCTGTACGCTCAGCCTGTGCTGTTAGGCCCCTTTGTGCCACAGTTGCGCACTGCTTCAGCTCCCAGCCTGTTAGTTGTGGTAGGTGAGCGAGGTGGACCTGACTATGCGACTGGGTCCCCTCCTGCTGCACTCATGGCACTGGAGGAGGAAGGGTCTCGGGGATCGCTTCATTAGAGATATCTTTGATCTCCTCTTCCATCTTGGAAGGGGAGGATTGGGATGATCCTGACTGGCTCCCCAGCTCTGCGGAGTTCTGAGGCCTTTCTAGGTCTAATGTAACATGTTCGGTGTCGGGGAAGGGGACCGGAATGCTCTCCGTCTGGTGCTGGTCATGGTGCCATTCCTCCTGTGTCTCTCAGTGCTGTGGTTGCCACTGGTGCTGATTCTGGTGCTAGAAAGGTTGACAGCACCATCGCCGGTGCCATCTTAGGAAGTGGCGCCACCTCTGGTGCTGTTTCAAGCTTTGGTGTTGGGAGCAACGCCGGGCCCGATGTCAGTACCCCCAGTGGCATCGACACCTCTATTTTAGGTTCCCAGACACCACCTAGGCTTCCTTCGAGAGTCAGGTCCTCTTTCTGGTGGGGTGGGAGTGAGAGGGTCCAGATCAGCACCCTGCTCCAGGGCTCGACCTTACAGGGTCCCAGCCGCGAGTAGGAGTGCTGGTTCTTGGGTCTCTCTCTCTCTCTCTCTCTCTTTTCCCCGACCCATCTGGACCTGCAGTAGGTGGGGATAGGGGCCGCCCTTTGGGATCTACACAGCTCCGACCTCCTCACCAAGGGAATTCTCCTCAAGGGCACCACCCTTTCCACCCCTCCCCAGCTGGGCATCCTGAGGTGGCCAAGACTCACAGCCTTCCTCCTCGGGAGGGGCCCTCTGCCCAATCTCACAGTCCTGGCAGAGGATCTTCCATGGTATGCCATGTTGCTCCTCCTCCCCCCAGCCAGGTATTTTGGGCCCTTACCTGGGAACAATTCGGAGCTTCAGTGAGTGCATTCCTTCAGTACCTTAGGGCCATGGACCAGGCCATTTTATGGCCAGAGACCCCTGCACCACCAATCTCTGAGAGCAGCTCATCCTCATCCCTGTCTTCCTTAGCTGAGGAAGAGGACTCATCAGTCCACCTTTCCTGTGATGCTGATATCGTCTTCTATTGGCACTTCCTCTTGGGAATGTTGAGTGACCTGCATCTAGATCACTTTTTTCTGCATGAAATCCTGCTCAGCCGACTCTGTCTCTCCTGGGAGGGTTACTTCTGACTCTACAGTCATACCTCCATGGCCTCGGCCATTTACGGAGGTGTCGTGGGCCGTCTGGTGCTGTCCTTCTGCATCTTCTCCAGCCTCAAGGGATGTCCAGTGCAGGTATTGCACTCCCCTGGGGTCTCCAGGAATCCTGCCCCACCCCTCCTCTGGTGTGGAGCTCCTGGACACCCCATCTGGGCACCATCGGCCAGAGCAAAACTGCCCCCCGATTTGGACTCAGCTGAGTTTGACTGTTGGGGCCGCAGAGTCTTTTCAGCTGTGCTCTTTCTCATGTGCATTGCTGCACATGAGGCACACATGACTACCTATGGCAGGTACCTGTGGATGATGCTAGGGCAGCTTCTTGCATCTTTGTTAGACAGTGAGGCAAACAGGCAAGCCATTTGCCTTTCTGCATGAGGTCTAGCGCTAGCGAGACACCAGGCAAGGGTGTCTTATGACGCCAAGGAGGTGGCCTCCAGACTAGTGGGATCAGTCAAGTTCATTAGGCAGATGGCATGGCTTCGCCTTTCCCAGTTGTCACCCCTGGCTCGGTGAAGGGTGACTGCCTCACGATTCTAGTAGACCTGTTTTTTCTCCCCTAGGGTCAGGCCTGAGCTAGCAGGGCACCTTCCATCTCCCAGGCCAAGGGAGCCTTTGCCTGCCCCTGACCAATAGAGGGTCCTGCCGGACCCATAAGGGGCCTCTGCCTCCATGTGTTCTCCCCTACAGTAGGCTGAGGGAACTTAGCCATTTCCTTAAGGTTGCCAACACCACCTTGGTGGTGAGCTTGGTACTCTCCCACCTGTGATGAATGGTGAAGATTGATCTTTGGAAGATATGAAAATTATGTACTCGCTGTAATTCTTGATCTTCCACGATATATTCACCATTCATCACAGCTTCCCGTCCACCTTCCCCTCATGACCGGGTCTCTGGGCAGTGCCTTCTCCCTGTTTCCCTTTACCCCTTCCGGGGATATTGGACAGTGGTAGGCACCCTCTGGGGGAGTCCCTGTCCTACAGGTGATTGGTCCTGCCCCCCTCTGTGTCTTCCTGTCTGGAGGGGGATGGGAAATGGCCCTGCCTTTGCCTCCTGTGTTGTGGCTCTTCTTCTTTTCTAGGAGGTACCTTCCATTCTGTTTCTTCAAGAGTGACCTCCCTTTTCTTTGAGCAGTTGTGGGTCTCCTCTGATGGGAATCCTTGCTGGAAAAACTGCTCATTATAGACTTCTGTTCAGAGAGAGGGCCTCTCCTAATGTTGGTAGCTGTGGGGGGGCATTTTGGGTCCTCTTGTCTCTTTCCCGCTAGGACATGGAGGTGGTCCCCATGAGCCAAAATGTTCTTCACCCTCCTGGTGAACTTCACCTAACCTTCCTTGACCCACTTCCTCCCTCAGCCCTCTTTGGGAGCTGTCCCCCACCTCGATCCTCTAAAGCGTCCCTTCTTGGTCTGAATGACAGAGCCTCCGCTTTTACTCTGATTGTATGCCCATGTTTTCAAATACAAAAATATTTGGACTTTCTCTTAGAGGTCCGCCTTCGGACATGGGTGGTGGTCTTGCCTTTCAACCAGAGGGGCGTCTGGTTCTTTTCAGTCAGCATTCTGTCTGACTGAGCCTCTTCTATTTTAGTAGTCTAGCACCCTTGCTGGACTGGAAGATTCTTCATCACTCTCTTCTGGACCAAGAAAGGATCCTACTCCATCTTCTTCTATAAATTATCTATCTCCTATCTGTCTACCTTCTTTCTTAACCATAGGCCTGCCCAGAGGATCTGGTCATTGCTGACCCTGAAACTCAGAACCCTCTTCTCTGTTTCTGGCTCATCTCTGGTAGGCTTATGGTTCAGTTTTTGCTTCCTTTCCTTTTTCTGTCCCTTGGGCTCCCTTGCCCCACCCCTCCCTTCTTCTCTATCCCTGTTTTTCCTCTCCTGTGGCCAGAACTGAGGAGGAGGGGGAATCCGCATCGGTTACTGGCCATTCAAACAACATGAAGTTTTGCTGTATTCAGACATAATGCAGTCAGCCCCAGCACTTGAACTGCCCCAGAGAGGAAAGAGTTAACTCTACGCAGAAGCACAGAACGTTGAGCTCGAGCTCGATTTTCAAACCTTTGTCTGTGGTACTTCCCAGTGTAACCATGAGATTCTTTACTCCGCCTAACAGTGAAGTCACTCTGGAGATTTCCTCTGCTCGGTTCGGTAAAAGTAAAGCATTTGGTTTAAACTGCATAATTTTTTTGTTATTTTCGGATTTCCAGCCTCTTTCTACGGTACAGGTAGTGTGTAGATAGGTAGTGTCTTTTTCTTCGGTTTCTTCCCAGTCGGTCCGGTTTGGAACCGACTTTAAGTTTAATTTCTTTTTTTCTGGGATTAGGGTGGTGTTCCGGTACCGATCAGTTTCAAAAGAACCAGACTTTTTGCTGGTTCTTTTAAAAAGTCCGTGACATGGTTTGTAACCGATCGGTTGTTATATTACCTGGCTTGAAAGCTGCAATAGGGTAAATTGTTAGGTTGGCCATGTCTAAGAAACCCAAGAAGAAAACCGGTCCCACTGGGTTTCAACACTGTACTGAGTGTGGGGAGGCCTTTGCTAAGGCCGACCCCCACCTCATCTGTGTTTATTGTCTGGGGTTTGACCACCTCAAGTCAGACTGCCAAATCAGTAAAAACTTTCCTAAATCCACTCTAGATAAAAGACTGAGTAAGCTGAAGGAAAGGGAGGCCGAGAAGTCCGTAGATCCGGATGGCCAGCCCGGTTCGGTTGCGGCCGAACCTGAGGAGGTGCCTACTGACCTAGGCGATACCTCCTTGGGCAAAAGGAGAGCCAACCCTGAGGGGTCGGTTCCGTCAAAGAAAAAGTGCAAGTCTGCTGGTTCGGATCCCGTATCCCAGTCTCCAACCACGAATGAAATAGCCAAAGCAATTAGTATTGTCCAATCGCGTAGACCGGTTACGTCTGAACCGGTACCGCCGGGTCGGCGGTCGGTTCGGTCGGATCCATCTCCTCCGGATTATGACCCAGATACTTACTATGAGGAGTGGGAAGGAGACGAAGACTATCCCGGTGATGATGGCGATGATGATGATGATGTGGGGGGGTCTGGATGTGCCCATTGAACTGGATATCTCCCCAGACAGGCCCTCAGGTGTCTCTCCTCCCAGGCTCTCTGAGTCCCCTTCATGCTTTTTGTTCTACTAAAAGGTGGCACAAACCCTGCAGCTTCCCTTGGTTGAAGCCGCAGAGGAGGATGAAGAGCCTGATTTTGTGGAAATGATGGACATCCCAGAGTCCAAAAAGCTGTCTATCCCTCTTCACAAATCCTTGGGGAAACAGACACACAAATTTTTACAAGCTCCTAATTCAATACCTCCTGTGGATAAGAGAATGGACAGGAGGTATTCGTTATCAGGCTCAGCTGTGGAGTTCCTTTGTAGTCATTGCAGCCATGTTGGGGTAGTGCAGGCTGCAGCCTGTGACAGGGCTAACATTCTTTTGGCTTCACACACCCCCGGATAAGGACTCCAGGAAAGTGGATGCCATGGCCAAAAAACAGTATTTGGCATCCTCTTTGGGACTCAGGCAGGCTACTTATATGGCCTACACAGCCAGGTACCAGAAATCCAGATGGGATATGGTTCTGGAACTGGCTAAACAGGCCTCTCCCCAGGTAGCCAAGGAGCTGGAGGTGGTGGCTGCTGATGGAATTAAGGCATCCAAAATGCAATTTCATGCTGCTGTGGACTCCAATGATGTGGCATCTAGAGTCATGGCTACATCTGTGTCTCTCAGAAGACATGCTTGGCTCAGATGTACTAGCCTTTGGCAGGATACCCAGACTATGGCCATGGATTTTCCTGTAGTAGGTAACTCTCTGTTTGAGGAGCAGACAGAGGCTTACATGAAGAAAATGGATGAATACAGGACCATGTACAAGAGTGCACAGGCCAAGGAAAGGCAGGCCACTCCACACAATCAGCAGTCTAGGGGCAGGGGCAGGCCCTTTCAAAGGACTTTTTACCAAGCCCAGGCCTTCTCTCCCTTCCCACAGAAGGGGTTCTTCAGAGGGAGGGGTAGGAGGGGGATGAGCAGGGCTGCTCCCTCCTCCTCTCAGTCTAAGGCTCCTGCCAAGCAGACACCCTGATGTGTCAGCCCAGGTCGACTCCCCATTTCCAGTAGGAGGCAGGCTGGCTTACTACTTCCAGGCCTGGAAGTCTGTGACCTCAGACAAGTGGGTCCTGGAAGTAGTAAACCAGGGACTGGCCCTCAGCTCAAAAATTTCCAAAAAAGAGGGCCAAGTCTTTTCCACCTGCATCAGTCTCAGAAACCCTTGCCCTAGAGGCAGAGGTTTCCTCTCTTCTACCTCTCAGAGCTATACAGAAAGTTCCTACTCAGCACAGGGGAAAAGGACTGTATTCCAGGTACTTCCTTACCCCAAAGAAAACAGGGGAGTGGCGACCCATCCTAGACCTAAGGTATCTGAACAAACACATTTCAAAGCCCGAATTCAAAATGGTAACTCTGGGAATAATCCTTCCCTCTCTAAGGCCTGGGGATTGGCTAGCATCTCTGGACCTCAAGGATGCCTACTTCCATATTCCTATCAGGTGCTCCCACAGAAAATACCTCAGGTTTGAGTTGCCTTCAGGCCATTACCAATTCAGAGCCATGCCATTCAGTCTAACATCAGCTCCAAGGGTGTTCACAAAGTGCCTTGCAGTAGTGGCTTACCTCAGAAGACAGGGTATCACCATCTTCCCGTATCTAGACAACTGACTTTTAGTGGGTCAGTCACCTTTACAGGTCAAGTCAGCTCTTCAAACTACCCAGGACCTACTCAGCTCCCTGGGGTTTCTTCTCAGTCCAAGTATGTACTCGAAACAGTTTAACTTCTCACCTTTATAGGCATAGAGTTGGACACTGTACAAGCAAAAGCCTTCTTTCCACTGGCAAGGGTAAAGGCCCTAGTGGATCTCGCTTCCTCCTTTCGACCTCAGGTCTCCCGCCTAGCAAGACAGTTCCTCCAGCTCCTGGGCCACATGGCAGCTTCCACGGCAGTGGTGCAGGGAGCAAGGTTCCAGATGAGGGATATTCAGTTTCATCTGAGGTCTTTTTGGTCTCAAAAGAAGGATTCACTTACCAAACTGATTCCAGTGACTCAGACTCTGGTCCAAGCTCTCCAGTGGTGGCTGGACCAGGACAACCTCAGACAAGGGGTTCCATTTCTCCCCTCAAATCCCATCAGTAGTTCTAACTACGGATGCTTCTCTTCTAGGGTGGGGAGCCCACCTGGGAGCCCTGACAGCTCAAGGGCTCTGGTCTCCACATGAGTCTCTCCTTCATATCAATCTCCTGGAACTCAGGGTAGTTTTCCTAGCCCTGCAGAGCTTCTCAGACTCAGTCAAGGGCAAGGTGGTCCAAGTCAGAATGGACAACACCACCACAATGTGATACATCAACAAGCAGGGAGGCACTCAGTCCTCGGCCTTGTGGACAGAAGCCATGAAGTTGTGGTCTCTGGCTTATTATCTTCAGACTTCTCTGGTAGCAGTTAACCTTCCAGGGAAGGACAACGTAGTAGCAGATGCTCTGAGCAGAATTTCACAGGGACACCACGAATGGTCCCTGGATCCTCACATCCTGAAAGTCATCTTCTCCAGGTGGGGCACTCCAGAGATGGATCTCTTTGCAGAACTGGACAATCATCAACTTCCTCTGTTTTGTTGCAGACCTCCAGTCCTGGGGACGGTTCCCCAGGATGCTCTCTTCTTGGACTGGAAGGGCAGGTTTCTCTATGCCTTCCCTCTGCTGTTCAGAGTTCTGATCAAGATCAGGACTCAACCCTGCACAGTGATACTGGTGGCTCCAGATTGGGCCAGACAGCCTTGGTATCCTCTACTGCTGTCCTTGTCAGTGTCACATCCCCTGTCTCTGCCCAGGACACACAATCTCCTGTCCTCCTCCCAGGGGCGGATCTGGTACCCCAATCTCCAGTCTCTTAATCTCAAGGCCTGGCTCTTGAAGAGTTAGAATATGCAGCTCTACATCTTTCTCAGGGAGTTCTGGATATTCTGAAGGCCTCCAGGAAACCTTCCACTAGAAAAACATACAACTCTAAATGGAAAAGGTTCAGTATTTGGTGCTTTCAGAAAGGCATCCTGCCTGATGCTGCAGACATTTACACAACCTTAGACTATCTAGTTCATCTCAATGAGTTAGGCCTTAGGCCTGCCACTCTGAAGGTTCATCTAGCAGCTGTCTCTGCATTCCTCTCAGCAGGGAAGGGCTCTTCCCTGGCATCTCATCCTGTTTTCAGAAAGTTTTTCAAAGGTCTGGTTCACATTAACCCTCCCTTTAGGGAGCCCACTCCACCTTGGGATCTTAATGTCTGCATAGCTCAGCTAATGCAGCCACCCTTGAACATCTGTCTTGGCCGAATTGAAGTACTTGACCTGGAAAACTGTGTTCCTGGTAGCTATTACTTTGCCAGGTGGATTAGTGAGTTACAGGCTCTGTCAGTGGAACCTGACTTCATCTCCTTCCATAGGGACAAAGTGGTCCTAAGAACCAGTAGGAGGTTCTTGCCCAAAGTGGTATCAGATTTTCATCTGAACCAGTCTATACCTCTCCCTGTGTTTTTCACTGACCATTCTTTTTCAGGTGAAAGAAGGTTACACAGTCTGGATGTTAAGAGGGCCCTTACCTACTACACTGAGCATACTAGGGCACATAGAAATGACTGTCTTCAATTGTTTCTCACTTATGGTGAAGTGGGGAAAGGTAAGCCTGACACTAAGAGAACTGTTGCTAGGTGGATTGTTTCTTGTATACAATTTTGTTACGGCAAGTTGAGTAGGACGCCCCCTTCAAGCCTGAGGGCTCTCTCGACTAGGGGTACAGCTGCTTCTGTAGTGGCAGCCAGAGATATACCTTTGTTAGAGATCTGTAAAGCAGCCACCTGGAAAACAGTACATAATTTCACCAAGCAATACCCCCTGGACATCCAGGCTAGGAGTGATGCTAGGTTTGGTACAGCAGTACTGCAGAGCCTCTTCCCAAAGTATGTTCTGCATTCCCTCCTCCATAGGGAACTGCTTGGTAGTCAACATTATGTCTGAATACAGCAAGACGTCATGTAGTTTGAAGAAAAAAATACTCACCATAGTAATGTTTCTTCTAATGGAGTCTTGCTGTAGTCGGACCTCCCCGCCTCCCTCTCAGAACTTGGTTTTGGGAAGTGGGCTGGCAGGTACAATGTTGCACCTTAGGGGTGTACCTTGTACCCTCCCTCTTGGGTGGGGTAAATGTTATTATTTTTCTGGTGTTTTACTTAGATATTGTCACTACTTTTTCCTTCTTGGGTTCTCGACTTGAGTCTTCTGGGGCCCAAAAAGAAATCTTTTGCCCTTTGGCTATATTTTGAACAATTTCCATACTATAGTATATAAGTTAATTAGCTGGTAAGAATCTGACGGTTACACTGGGAAGTACTGCAGACAGAGTTTTGAAAATTGAGCTCGAGCTCAATGTTCTATGCTTCTGCATAGAGTTAACTCTTTCCTCTCCAGGGCAGTTCAAGTGCTGGGGCTATCTGCATTATGTCTGAATACAGCAAGACTCCATTAGAAGAAACAACATTACTATGGTGAGTAATTTTTTCTTCTGTAAGCGTCATGTCATGCATAGGCCTCATGGGCGGCACTGTCCCCGACATAAACTCCCCCTCCTGAAGATTTTTAAAGCCATGTGCTCCCACTCAGGGTACAGCATCCAGCGTGTTTCCCACCTGTGTAAATGGTGAAGATATCTTGGGAAGATCAAGAATTACAGTGCTACATAATTTTCATATTTCTCTGGTTCCTGTTTTGGATCCCAAGATCCGGAGAATATCCTTCATGGCTATCGTTATTTTTTCACTATCTGGCTGCATTGTTTTTGCTAATTATTGGTAGTTTATTATTTTTAGCTATCCAATTTGCATAGAATGGAGCGCTTTCATTTTCCATTTCTGTCTGTGCCCTTTCACCTTAATTAATCAGTTCCTGTTACAGGAGCTGCAATCTGACCTTTGGTACAGTTTTTATAGAACAAGAGCCATTTTTTACTATTTGACTCTTGCACTACATCATTTTTTGGGGACTCTTTTTGATTTATTTCAAACTTCTCATTAACTGGTATGTCAGAGAGACCTTATGGACCATCAAAAAGCTGTACAAATTGTTTTGAGCACCTGGCAAGGGCAGACTGCCACAAGCTCTGTTTAAAGTGTTTAGAACAACAACACAACTTTATAAATTGTTAAGTTCAGTCATATTTTTTGGCAAAATCCTCAGTTAAAAGGTGTAAACATTTTAAAAAGAAGTATGTCTTCTCAGTCTGCCACTGTGTCACTTAAAAATAATAAAAAAGGCTCTGAGAGTGATCGCAACAGTGGTGGAAAGCATGCATCTGAAAGGGTTATCTCCTCATGTACAACAGCAAATAATGCACAAGGCCACAAGGAAAAAGGAAAAGATAAAGCCGTACAGCCATCAGAAAGGCTTGGTAAAGATGGTTCAGGTATCCAGGTGTCTGAAAGGGAGAACCGTGAATCCAGTGATGGCAAAAATAAAAATTAAAAAGAGAACAGGCACTAGAAATAGTATCTGCCAAAAAGAAATTGAAAGAAAATAATGTCACTGCCACTCCTCTTGCATGGAGAAAGGAGCAGGCAGATGGCACAGAAAAAAATGTCCTCCTCAGAGAACATATCAAAAATGTGGCAATTTTTTCATGCTATCCAGGCCATGGGAAATTTGAGTAAAACACCTCCCCCTCACCCCTTCCCCTGGATCATGCTTCAATCTATCAGCCTGAGGAGGAGGAAGAAGAATTGTATGTGCTTATGGAGGAAGGTGACCCAAATGGAGTTAGAGGGCACACCTGAACAAGATTTTGAACCTCCTCAAAGGTGAATTCAGGACTACTCATCTTTTCCCTCATTTGCTAGACAAATGACTGATACCCTCAGCATCCCCCTACTGGAAATAAGAGGTTGAAGAGGATGCTGATTTTATGAACATGCTGGAAGTAGCTCCACCAGGGAGGCTGTTACTTCCCATACGTAAGCCACTTAAAAAGGCCATAGCCAAAATCATGGATGCACCCACTTCAGCTGCAGTCATTGACAAAAAAATTGAGAGCAGCTATCAAGTGGACAAGCAGGGAGTGGAATACCTGTATGCCCATTCTTATCATCACGGGGTAGTCCAGACTGCTGTTTGTGAGAAAGAAAAATCACTCTATCTGTGCAGCCCCCTGGAATACTATGAATACTATGAAGTTTAGGACATAAGGGGGCAATAAGCCCATCGAGAATGTCCCCCACGTGAGTGAGTCATTAAACCAATGTTTGTTTCATGTAGTATAGCCTGTCCAAGTTTTTTTTTTTAAAAGTCATCGAAATTTGTAATGTCTACCATGTGTTGTGGTAGTCTATTCCATGCCTGCCTTAATAGATCTAATAACGTAGAAGTTATCTCTCTTGGTGGTATTGGCCCTCGGAATTTCTAATTTCTTGTTATAAGACCTGAGATTACATCTGGCAGTACTGTATTTTAACTCACAGCCACCCATAAATTCTTGGAACTGAAGTATTTTAAAAAGGAACAATAGATCACCCCGCTGTCCTCTAGCTTCTAATAAGTATAATCCAGTTTCTGACCGTATTTCCTGATACATTCTATTTTTTAACCTTGGTATTGTTTTTGTAAGTGCCCTTTGAACTCCTTCAACTAACTTAATATATTTAATGTAAGATGGGGACCACAACTGGACCCATAATCCAATAGGAGGCATACATAAGTTTTATAGATAGGTATGAGGAATTGTTCTGACTTACACATAAAAGAGTGTTTAAGTTTGGTTACAGTGTTTCTGGCTGTTCTAGAAACCATTGTGCAGTGGTCAGAAGATGTTAGCATATTATTTATCATAATGCCTCAGTCCCTTTCTTGGTTAGAACTTCTAATGAGTGTTTGATTTAATGTATATGAATAGTTTGTTTTTTTCTACTTTGCCTAGATCGCTAACTAAGGAGAGATGTTTGCTTAATGTATCCACCTCGCCTCCTAATTTAGTGTCATCAGCGAATTTAATGATCATATTGTTTACATTGTTCCCCAAGTCACTCACATAGATATTAAATAGTATAAGTCCCAATACAGAACCTTGTGGTACACCACTACTCACAAGACCATCACTAGATGTAACATTGTTTATATGTACACATTGTTTTCTATTGTCAAGTCAATTATATATCCATTACTATAATTTTACTGGAAAAATCTCTAAAAAATTGAATGCCATGGCAAAAAAAGTTTATACATCAGTTTTCCTGCTGATCAGGTGGCTAGCTTATCCAATACATATAGCACAGTACTTGAAAGCACTTTGGAACACAGTTCTGACAGTGGCAGAAAGAGCAAATGATGGTTTGGCACAGGACCTAATCAACACAGCAAGATCAGCCCTAGGTGCCACAAAATATCATTTCCACATTGTGATGGACACTAATGACACTGCTGCAAGAGTTTTGGCTCTTGCATTATCATTAAGAAGGTTTTCCTGGCTAAGGACTACCATCCTTTTTTAAGGCATGGGGAAAAATACATCCACACTCAGCAGAATCTAGGTAACTGAGAAAGACTCACACACACACACACACACACACACACACACACACACACACATGGCAAATATTGTAATAAACTTGTTTATTACAAATAGAAGCGTATGCCATAGCAGTATCTTACCATAGATACTGGGAGCCAAAGTTTCCCAAAGCACCCCCTGGTGAGTGAAGGTCTTGGGAGAAACGTAATGTTAGATAATTTCTATGGCAACTATTCCTTTCGTAGGCTACTAGATACATAAAACAAGCCCCATTGGCTAAAAGTTATGTGGCTTCACAGTGTCATCTAATCCTACACAATATTTGCTAAGTCAGCTGACATTGAATACAAAGAAAGCATACAAAATGAAAATGATGCGGCGTTACATATCCACATAGTGGCAGTGCAGGCTTAGTTATGCAGAGAATACATTCTCGGTTTGCGGCTTGCATGTAGCAAAATAAATGTGAGTGTAACGTATAGTACTAGTACTTATGCTTATACGGTAAGTACCGATGCCCTATGTATTAGTATAAGTGAACATTGTGCAATACATAATAGATTGTCTAGGGTGCACAACAAGTGTCCAATTAGGGTGTGAGAACCAAGCCTAACATCCCCCCGTTGTTTTCTGAATGAAAAGGCAGCAATACTATGGGAAAGTAGTGGGAACAATCTTTATCGTTTACAGACCCGAGGCACAAGCCTTGTAAGGGAACTTGAGTTGCTTGCGATGCTGTTTTAAAAATCCCCACACCAGGCACTTGGGTTAATATCCCAATACTGACACTGTAGTGCAGCATGAGGGGGGGTGCTGCACTCCGGAGGTGCCGTCTTTCAGATGAGACGTTAAACTGAGGTCCCATCTGCCTGTTCTGGTGGTAGTTCAGGTAGATGTTAAAGATCCCATGGCACTTCTCGAAAAGAGCAGGGAAGTTCCCCGGTGCAATGGCCAAATTTCCTCCATTCATGAAAAATACCACCAACAGCTTAATCTGGTTCAAGGTCAGTTGGCATTCATCTGTATCCCCCTCCCTCGTCTCGTGCCTGAAAATAGGCAGGATTTGTCTAGTGTACTTACCCGGTCAACAAAAACTAAATAAATAAAATGTGCGCCTTGGACAGCAAAGTGTTAGTATCAAAAATATAATGAGAAATGCTCGAAGAATAACAAAAATTTTAAAAGTTAATTCCAACCATGTGTTAGAAAGTGCTGTACTTAAATCACCATCATGGATTAGGGTATTAAGGGCATCCCCAGCTTTGGAGACATTGTTGCTGATGTAAATGAGGTGGGTGTTTTTCCTGTCTAAAAGAGTTTTAAGAGACAGAGACAAGGGGTCAATGTGAACATTAAAAACTGGTAAATAGTGAGATAGAGCAGGCAAATAGTTGGGATCTGTATCAGTGATATCTGGTTCCGGGATGGGAACAGGAGTAATGACGGTGTGGCCTATCACAGTAATTTGATGAGGTTTAAAAAAATATTGAATCTGGCAAGTTTTATCACTATAAGCAAATGATTTTATGATTAGTGACTACACAGTTCTGCCCATCAGAATTGTATAATACTCTCACTGTGGGGACCCTCCATTTCTGCAGACGAACTGGGCAGGTGAAAGATTGATTCATGAGTCTTGTAGCGAAGCCGTGCACCTCTTCGGCATAACTGTTGTAGAGACGTCCAGTGTTATCCACTAAAGAAAATGCAGGTAAAGCTGTTGCTGTGGTGGTATCAGTTCCATCTGTGGTGATATCAGAGTCCAAAGTGAAGGCCCAATCAATACTGTCCAGGGAATATCCACATACGGGCTTGGTGGTGTCAAAAATATCACAACGGCACAAGTAGTGGTAGCCCTTTTTGGCACAGCAGTCTGTCTGAGGGGCCACCCAAGCATCCAAGGTAGGGTAAAATACCAGAAGAGGTGGAAGTTCGATCCTCTCTTGATAGATGTCCTCGTCAAGATGCCCAATGGAATGAATGAAGGCCAGTCTGTCAAATAATGCATTCTCTGGATCAAAGCATGGAAGCGACACAGTGAATGTAACGAACATGGTGTCATGGTTAACTAGGATCTGCAGCTTATCTGTTAAGTAGGAAAATGGGCAGACTAGGTGGGCCAAGCGGTCCTTATCTGCTATCACATTCTATGTTTCTATGTTTCTATGGATAGAGCATTGATGAGCAGTGTAGCATGGACTCTTATTGGGGTGTTGAGTAACATAACCTGATTTCTGGCAGTAGAAAGTGAAAAATTCAAAGTTTTAACAACACACATTGTAATACTGGCAGTAGACCTACACTGTGGACAATACCATTTGGCTAAACGTCTGTCCTATATAATATCAGCAATGCGTCCTGATTCCAGATCCAGGAAGAGATTATTGATAGTGGTTATGGCATAAGAGCCATAAGCAGTGCATAACAGTTCCCTGCCAATATATTGCTTATCTGCCTCATTTTTTTTAAAACAATCTCATTGATCTTACTCCTGGTGTCATTAAAACTCTTGGCTATGTCATGCATGTTGTAGATGGTATAGCCCTCTTCCTGGCTAAGTCCATCTATACCTTACAAAAGGGGTGGTAAAACATCATTTTTCATGTCAGTCTGGAATGTAACTGTTTGGGTTTTGATGGCAGCTATGTTGGCCCTGTTCCAGATGAACATGCCAGATCTGAAGAGTCCGGAGATGGTACCTGCAGCACCGGTGACATCAGCAGTAGCATGCTTTCTGCGTGTGGTAAACTTCTTTGTTTTCATATTAGGGTCAGGTCTAGGCCTGAACAATCCTAGATGTTCAGTAGTATGTGTACTTGCTACAGGATCTTGTGTACATGTCTGATACACTGCTAAACTATCTAGCAGCATAGTGCTGAAAAAGTTTGAAGTATTAGTCTTAGACACATACCAAACTCTGCCATATTCCAGTGAGTAAGATTAAAATTAATAGGAATATGCATACATTGTACTTTGTTTACAAGGGTATTGGGAAGTGAAGTGGTGGTCAGGCTACTAGGTGGACCAGGTTCTTGTGGGGGACAATCAGTAAGTTCTTTCTCTGTAGAGGGTACCACGGATAGGCACATTGCTTCTGTTGCCATGTAGTTGTGGAGACAAACATCTTTAGCCACATCTTCTGGGACATTGTCACAAAAGATGGGATCAATTAAGGCAGTGAGGTTGTAAGTACCAGAATGTCTATAACTGGCTTGGCAAATGGACAGAGTACCATTTGATGCAATTTTTGTATTGGACCAACCTTGAAAAGTGCCTTTGTAGAAGTGGGCAACAGGAAGAATCTGTTCATGACTGTCCGTTTGCCATTCAGTTTGGGGGAAGATTTATCAGGTGCCACAACCATGGCGGTCAGGTAGGCATCGGTGCCCTCCTGAACAGTGATTAATCTATTGGGAACATCGATGCTGACTCCTTCAGGAATGGTGGTGTGTTTATGTTGTGGGACCCTGTGTCTTCCTTCAGGAGGAATTTCAGGAGCATCTCTTGGATGCAGACTTCGGGGATGTGCAGGTGGGTCAAGGTGCTTGCGAAGTAGCTTGTGGCATGCTGCATGTGCATCCTGTAGCTGGACACCTGGAAACATTCCTACAAAGAGAAACAGTAGCAAGATAGCCATCTTGCAGAAGTATCTGTAAGGAAGAAAAAGAAATGTCAGTAGGTACTATTCCACCCAATGGCATTTGGAAAAGTAATCATTCTCCTTTGTAAAGTTTGAGTTGGTCTGCATGCAACCATTTATCAGTCAGTTTCTTGTTGTGGAGGATTCTAACCTGGTTGCTGGACTGAGTTTGTTGATGATGGGGTAGGGTCCTTCCCACTTTTTGGAGAAGGGATGGACGGGATGTGCAAATCTGAGTACCACTGCCTGATCTCCGACTTGCCAATTCACTTTTTTTGTGTTTGTCAAAGTGAATCTTGGATTGCTTCTGGGCCTTGCCCATGTGATGTGCAGCATACAGGTGCATCTTGACAATGACATTTCTGAGTTTGGCTACATAAGTGCCCACAGACACTCGGTCTGGTGTGTGGGGGTATTCAGGTCAAACAACAGGTGCTCAGGTAATCTCATGGTTCTGCCAGTCCTCACCTCAAAGGGTGTCAGCTGGGTAGTGGCTGAAGGAGTGCTTCTGATTGCCATAAGGAGTAAAGGCAAAACAGAATCCCAGTCCTTGGGACTGTCCTCGATAAATTTTGAAAGGATGTGCTTTATTCGCCTGTTGGCTCTCTCTTCTTGACCTGAGGACTGGGGATAGTAAGGAATGTGGAACTTCTGATGAACATCAAGAGATTCAAGTGTTTCTCGCATCAACTCACCTGTAAAACTGGTTCCTTGGTCTGAGTCTACCTTGAGAGATAGGCCCCACCTGGAGAACAACTGTTCTACCAGGACTCTTGCAGTAGCTTTTGCTGTGTTGGTCCAAGTGGAGAAAGCTTCAACCCACTTGGAAAACAGATCTGTGACCACCAGGGCATACTTATCATTCCTGCTGGTCATGGTTATAGGCCCAATGAAATCAATTTGAATGGCAATCCAGGGCCCTGAGTGTCTCTAAGGAAGCAACTTGGCATTTTGTTTCACTGGTTGTGGATTGTTCTGTGCACAAATCAGGCAATTTTCGACATAACGTTTTACATATTTGGTGATGCCAGGCCACCAGCCCACTGATTTAAGTCTCTGAGCCATATTTTCTACTCCCTGGTGTCCACCTAATGAATAAATTCTGATCTTAGTGCTTCTGGTACCACCCACAGTTTGTGATGCAAATCATCAGGCTTGTACCATATTAACTTGTTGTCATATTACAGGTGTAAGATATTAGCATGTTTCTCTTAGGGGCTATCAACTGGTAGTTTCTGTTTAGTTCCTTTGTCCAGGAATCTGAAGATATGTTTCAGCTGACTATCAGATATCTGTGCCGTGGATAAATCCAAGGGCACAACAGGATCTGGTTTATTTTTCATAGCTGCAACTCGTGCTGCTGCTGACGCTACAGGGTGAGCCATACCCCACATGTCCCCCACTCGAGCACCCTCTTTGGCAAGAGTGTCTGCGCGATCATCAAAACAGTGGTATGGATCCACCTTAGAGTGGGCCTTTACCTTGTGTACTAGCAGTTTGAATTTACATTCTTGAGTCAGAGTATGGATGTACACGAACAGAGACCTGTACTTGACAGGTGTGCCATCAGAAGATGTGAAGGAATTCTTCTTCCAGAATGGGAAAAACTCGGTCAATGAACAACAAACCCAATTTGAGTCTGTAAAGATAACCGTATCTGTATTCCCATGATGTATCAATTCAAGAGCACAGGCCACAGCTGCCACTTCCGCATAATGAGAGGATGTAACACTGCAGTGTTTAGAGACTTGTACAGCACTACTATCAGGATAGATGATGAGCACTCTGAAACCTACCAACTGTTCTCCCTGACAATATGAGGCGGAGCCATTGGTGAAAACATGACACAATGAGGTATCAGCAAGGAGTTCTGGGGTACCAAGAAGAAAAGGACCTGGATCAGGTAACTCAGTAGGTTGGAGTTAGCAATCATGGGGTTTTCCTTGATAAAGAAGACTGTGGGCCAAAATTGAAGGCTTCTTGGCATTGTGGACCTGTATATCGCAGTCCTGGAGAAAGAGTGACCAGTGGGTCAGTCTAGTGTTGGAGACTGAGACATCCTTCACTCTGTCTGACAACAGAAAATTTGTGGGAGTATGGTTAGTGTGCAGGACGATGGGTGAATACTCGGTGATGTACAGAAAATGCTTTACAGCCCAGTAAGTGGCCAGAAGATATACTTTTGTTCAACTGGAGATAACAGTTGGGAAACATATGCAATGGGTCTCAAAGTACCATTGACTTTCTGAGCTAAGACTGCAGACATAGCAATGTCTGAAGTAGCAGTCTCCAAAAGGAAAAGTAAAGCTGGATTGGGGTTCACTAAAACTGGGGCGGCAGCTAAGTCGTGTTTCAGCATGGTTACAGCGTTAATGTGGATAGGACCCCAAGTCCAGGGAATTTCCTTTTTCATGAGTTCACACAGAGGGGCGGCCTTCTGTGCAAAGTCACAAAAACGAAATCCTTGGAATAGTTGACCATACCCAGGAAACGTCTGAGGGTTGCCATGCTGGTGGGTAGTGGCAAATCTTGTAGGCCTTGGATCTTTTTCCATGACGGGCTTCTGTCTTGTTCTGTGATTTGCAGATCACGGAAGATAACTTTTTTCTGGCACAGTTGAGCCTTTGCTGGATTGCACTTGAGGCCTGCCCGCTGCAGGAGAGCAAGTAACTCGTTGAGCAGGTCAAAGTGTTGCTCCTTGGTAGTAGTGGCCAGGAGCAAGTCATCTGCATACTGCAGAAGGGATTGTGGAGTGGAAAAACCCTGTAAGGCATCATTCATGTGCAAATGAAACAGAGAAGGACTGTTGTGAAAGCCCTGTGGGAGACAGGTCCATGTGTACTGTTGACCTTCAAAGGTGAAAGCAAACTTATATTGGCTCTCAGGAGCCAGTGACAAAATCCATTAGAGATGTCAAGAGCGTTAAACCACTTACGATCTGGGATTAGCAATATGAGCACATCCAGTGCTGAAGCTACCGTGGCAGAGCAACTAGGAGTAACTTGATTAAGTCTCTTGTAATCAGTAGTGAGTTTCTAAGAATGATTGGGCTTCTTCACGGGCAAAATGGGGGAATTGACGGTCGAGACACAAGGCCTGATCACACCTTGTTGAAGGAGTGACTGTATGGTTTCTCTGAGTGATGGTAAGGCCTCTGTAGGAAAAGGATATTGCCTTTGTTTGTCGTGGTCAGGGCCTGGTATCTCAATGACAGTGTTCATCCTTCCACAGTCATGCTTGTTGGTTGCAAAGACATCAAGATGTTTCTGCGGGATGGGCAATAGTTCTTTAAAGAACTTGTGTGTCTGGAACAGAGCTATGACGTCATATTCCTTGTTGTTTGCTGCAATGGCGACAACCACATGAGAGTCAGAGATCATGACCGTATGGTATTTGCCTCTGATCTGGATCAGGAGTCTATTGGCTAAGTCTGCTGCACAACCATGTAGTGCTAGGAAGTCAATCCCCAAGATACTGGGATGATGACATAAGACCATAAGGTCAAAAGTGTAACTCGTATCAAGGGTGCTCAGTTGTATAGACAATACGATTGATCATTAGGTAGGCAGCCTACTGCCATCTACATCTTGTGCGTTGGTCCTCCAGCCAGTGGACCAAGAGGAATTTGCTGGATTCTCATCATGTAATACAGACATAGCCGTGCCTGTATCAAGTAATAGAACAGTTTGCCGGCCCACAACCGTGGTCTTAGTGCAAGGCCGTCCATTTGTGTCAATAAATAAATTGTTCACAATGCGGACCGGCGCTTGTAATTGTCAATCTGAACTGCTGTCATCTTCTCCTGGAAGTTCCTGGAAGCATAGGCCTGCTGGGTCTCATTTGGCATCTTCCGGGTCCTGCATAGTATACAAGGAGGCCGGAGGAGTAGTAGTAATGGTTGCCATGGATGAGGCCTCAGGATTTGGGCCTGGTGTAGCCTGCATGGAGGGTGCGCCAGTATCTCCTTTGCCTAGCAGAGCTAAAGCTGCGACGGTCTGCCTGGACATGGACTCTGCCACTGACTAGACCTTGCCCAAAAATATGCAGAGGTTGTTATTTTCTGCCACTACATCTGGATAAGAGGGTCCCTGATGATAATTTCGGTCACCCCGATTATCATTTTGATTGGAATTGGGGTTGTTCCAATTTTTCTGCCTGTTGTAACTCTTATTCTTCCCACAGTCCCCCCATTCTGTAGTTCTGTTTCTCATTGGAGGGTGCGGCCTTTGCATCCTGTGCCTTTCCCTCCATGGTACAGTGGGTGGCGGGCTCACTGGTAGGCTGTACCGTGGCCACCTTGACTTTGGAGCCAGAATTTTGGTCTCAGAGGTAGGGCTGGTAAACACGCTCAGTCTTTCGAAGGATTTCGGTGAATTTCTGATCTTACTTCGAGAGGGCTCTTGCAGTAGGTATTTACATATAGGACTGACCTGCCAGGTGTCAGGACCCCACTGAAAAATTTCTAGCTAGCAGTCACTGGCGGGGGACCGACATCATGAGACATCAGTATAAAGGGGCAGTCCCTCGCACCCGCCTTCCAGTTCTTTCCCGCCATCGACTTGTGAAAGTTCCTCGCGGTAGAGTTCAACGCTCGTCAGTCGTTAGTCAGTTCAATATTCGAACTTTTCGATCATTTTTTTTCTATATTTATATTATCTCGTCCCCGACTCTTTCCAAATCGCATAAACACAAGTGCGAATCGTGAGGTTCCCAGCTGCCGCATAAGGACGGCCATTCCCTGTGCCTCTTCTGCCTAGGCCCGGATCACCCTGTGGAGAAGTGCCAGCACTGCCAGCAATTTAATTCGGCTACCCGAAAACAGAGGCAGCAGTCCCTGGAGGCCCATACTTTAAAAAAAAAAATTGCATCCCTGGAGAAGGAGTTAAAAAAGTTGAGGCAGGTGTCCACCTCCCCCAAAGGCCATCAAGAGATGAAGGAGAAGCACCGGAAGCGACATTCAACTTCCACGATTCCGTCTGGAGTCACAGTTCTGAAGGTAATATCCCCTCCGGGGGACCGCTCCATGATGGCCGTCTTGGCGGTGTCCAAGAAGGTGTGACTCCTCCCATTGGGCTCGTGCTCGAGCCCCTCAGGTACCGCCTGGTAAAGGAGGCCTCCACTCCCGGGAAGGCCGCTGCCACGTGGCCCTCAGGTTTGAGTGGGTCCGCTAAGTCTGACGTCAGTGCCTCAGATGTCCAACCGGACAAGGCTGGTAAGCAGCTCGCTCCTCCGGGAGGGCGCACAGTCACTCTTTCGCCTGACAAGGCCGCATCACCAGTGCAGCCTTTATCGAGACAGGGATCCGATAAGATGGATGTCGCCTCCTCCGACGCCCCCCCCCGGATCTGGGTGATAAGCCAGACCTCGGCCCCTCCGATGCCCGCCCCGGCAAGGAGCCTCCGTCAGACCTCCTCGACCAGTCCGATGCCCCAGGCTCCCCGCAATGCTTGGTGTTGCCCTCTGAGGTCCCTGTATCTCCTCTACTGACCCCCGGGGATTCAAATGCTCCCTCTCTGGTCATCACGGAGGACTTGGACACACTGCCATCAGGGTCCCCTCCCTCCGGACCAGACACCCTGATGCCGGACCCTTAGATGCCAGCCTCGCCGCTGGCTTATCCAATGCCAGCCAATGTCCCCCTACTGGACAGCGCTCCCACGCCAGGCCCGATGCCCAAGGGGCCAGCCTTTCCTTTGCCTGGCCCACCAGCTGGGCCTCTGCCAGGTCCCTCTGCTCCACCAGAGCTGGTCTCCGGGTATCTGACACCTCAATAGCCGGTGCCGTCTTACCCGGTGCCACAGTATCCGATGCCACAGTACCCGAGCCGGTTTACCTGACGCCGCAGTACCCAGCACCTCAATTCCCAACACTGGGCTTCCCACCATTGGGTTATGGATACTCAATGTATGGATATCCTCAGTATCCCTATCCCCCTCCTCCTTCTCCTCCGCCGCCCATGCTCCAGCCGCCTACAGATTTAAAGGAGACTGTAGCCTCCTGGTGGGCTGAGGCCAAGGCTCAACTCACCAGAGAGGTAGAGAGTCATCTACTGACGCAGGACCTTTCGCAGGAATCCCTGCGTCAGAAACGGGAGACTCCCTCCCCCTTACCCGACACCAGAGGTGAACCCTTGGGCG
This sequence comes from Neoceratodus forsteri, assembly GCA_016271365.2. Lineage (NCBI taxonomy): Eukaryota > Metazoa > Chordata > Ceratodontiformes > Ceratodontidae > Neoceratodus > Neoceratodus forsteri. The sequence continues at coordinate 180,407,095 of CM057456.1, forward strand.
CCAGGGTTGGGGAGGATACATGTCCCAGAGAACTTCTCAAAGGGACCATCCCTCCCTTGTGTAGGGAGGAGTCTTCCTTTTCTTCGTCGGAGACCTCTGACTCGGACTCATGGGGACGCTCTGACCTGGACGATGAGCCTTGTACTCCAGACCGACCTAGGCCAAGGTCCCCTCCGAAGTCTTCTCTAGAGGATCCTTGTTTTCTGGAGCTACTGAGAAAGATCCAGGAAGTTCATCAGTGGCAATCTCTGGAGCCAGAGCCACAGTGTAAAAAGCGCGCTGCCCACTTGGATCTGCCTGAGACCGCGCCTACATTGATTCCACCCTAGATAAAGCCTCACGCGGATCTTGTTTCCACTATTTGGAAGCAACTTTCCGCATTAGCCCCCCTTCCGAGGAAGGCATATCGGCTATATCAGGCTCCTGAGGGAGTAGATTTCTTGAACCTACACCCCAAAGTGGACTCAGTCGTGATTAGCGCCGTTCACGGCCGCTCCGCTCATACTAAACATCTCAGCTCGTCTCCGCCTGACAAGGAGTCTCGACTTCTGGAACAATATAGGAAGAAGATATATGCATCTTCTACCCTGGGTATTAGGGCCCTGAATTATGTAGTACATAAGGGGGATTACCGGAAGACCATCCTTAGTCAGGTGGAATCAAAGTAAGACTCCCTTCCTGAGTCCCAGACAAAACAGGAAGTGGCGGATCTTATCCATTCTGCTCGTTCAGCCAGTCAGCACATGCTTCATGCCACTTACGATGCAGTGGACACAGCTGGACGAAGCTCAGCTTTCGCTGTAGGCCTTCGGTGTCATGCCTGGCTCTATGTGTCAGGTTTGGTCCCTGAAGTGCAATCCGCTATTCAGGATGCTCCCTTCAGGGGTTCGGTGCTGTTCAGCGGTGATGTCAAGGACATCATTACTGACCTGCAAGAGAAGAGCACTGCACCCAAGTCCATGGACTCTTTGTAAAGACTCCCTCGGGGCAGCGGTGTCCCTTTCATAGACATAACCAACAAAAAACAAAACCACAGGGCAAACGGGCTAACAAACGCCGGGCCCCTCCAGCAACCAAGACTCCCCCTACCAAAAAGCTGTGGGAGCCTCAGCTGCTGCGCTGCCCCGGACCTCCTGACTCCTCGCCTCTCCCACTACCTCTGGAGGTCCCAGAGGAACTGGTAGGAGGGAGATTCTCCTTCCATCTACCAGATTGGGAGAGGATAACGTCGGATGCTTGGGTGCTCCAGTTGATTGCAGCAGGACACTCAATAGAGTTTCTACAGAAACCACCCCGAAGACCACCCCCAAGTTGTCTTACTCCCCAGAACATCTTTCTCTGATCCTAGTAGAAATTACCTCCCTTCTCTCGAAAGCAGTGATAGAACCAGTTACAAACCACCTTTGGGGGGGACGGGTTACTATTCCCATTTCTTTCTAGTTCCAAAGAAGATGGGAGACGTGAGGCCTATTTTAGAGCTCAGTTCCCTGAACATGTTCATGGAGTACAAACGCTTCAGGATGCTCTCCCTGCAGGGTCTTCTGCTCTTCTTCAGCAGGGATTGTAGCTGTGCGCTTTGGACATGCAGGATACTTACCTGCGTATCTCCATATGCCCTTCCCACTGCAAATTCCTTCGATTTTGCTTTCAGGGGGACCACTACCAATTCAAGGTCCTCCCATTTGGTCTTTTCTCAGGCCCCCAGTATTTACCAAATGCCTGTCTGTAGTGGCGGACCACCTGCGTACCCAGGGAGTTCAGGTATTCCCGTACCTGGACGACTGGCTCCTGGCCGCCCCATTTAGGGAGGAACTCCTACACTCTTTGTCCCATACCCAACAGGTTTTCACCAGGCTGGGTATTACCATCGACCAGGCAAAGTCCCATTTGGTCCCTTGTCAATACCTCCAATTCATAGGGGCAATTCTAGACACAACCATCGGCAAAGCCTTTTTGCCTCGGGACAGGGCAGACGCCCTTTGGACTCGAGCATGCCTCCTGTCCAGTCGCAGAAGGGTTGGAGCTAGGTCAGTTCTTCACCTCCTTGGGCTAATGGTGGCTGCCATTCTGACAGCCCCACACGCTCAGCTCCATATGAGGATTTCTCAATGGATGCTTCGGTCTTAGTGGGAACAAACACTGGACGACCTAGACCAAGAGGTACTAGTTTCCGATCCTATGATCAGGGACTTGCAGTGGTGGATGGTACAAGAGAACCTTTGCTGGGGAGTTCACTTTGACATCGAACCCCCCCTCTCAGACGTTGATGACAGATGCCTCAGGAGAGGGCTGGGAAGCCCATCTGGGGTCTCACAGTACTCAAGGCAGCTGGTCCCAGTTCAGACAAAGTCTACACATAAATGTGCTCGAACTCAGAGCAGTCCTTTATGCCCTCCAGACCCTGCACTCCATTCTTCCCGGTCATCTCCTCATACAGACAGACAACATGTGTGTAGTCTGGTATCTCAACAAGCAGGGAGAACACATTCCTACCCTCTATGCAGGGAAGCAATGAGAGTGTGGGTCTGGGCTACCGTGCACAACCTTCACCTGACAGCCGTTCACGTTCTGGGAGTGGAAAACACACTGGCAGACCACCTCAGTTGGCCTTCAGCCAGGGCCCATGAATGGGAACTGGATCAAAAGGTCATAGACAACATTTTTCTGAGATGGGGAACCCCTCAGGTAGACCTGTTCGCGTCTCCTCAAAACGCAAAACTTCCCGCCTTCTGCTCGCTCACTCCAGGACGAGCATTTTTTGGTGGGATGCTCTGTCTCTTGATTGGAGGGACAGATTCGTCTATCCCTTCCCTCCTATTCTCTTAGTTCCGAGGGTCCTGAACAAGCTCAGATCAGAGGGGGCACGAATGATCCTCATCGCTCCATTCTGGCACAGGCAAGTTTGGTTCTCTCTTCTGCAATAGTTTTCAGAGGAACTTCTGCTTCCTCTTCCTCTGTTGCAACACTTGTTGACCCAGGATCAGGTGACCCTTGTTCATCCAGGTCTCAAATCCCTTAATTTGCATGCATGGCTCCTGCAGATGTAGCTAAAACCCGCTGCGGGGTTTCCCTGCTCGTAGCAGACATTTTGGTACAGGCCAGAAAGCCTTCCACCAGGTCCACCTACGCCATGAAGTGGAAACGGTTTTCTATTTGAGCCACGTCAAAGGATCTCGAACCTTTCTCTTGCCCAGCCAACAGAGTCCTGGACTACATGCGTCATCTCTTCAATCTGGGTCTCAGCCATTCCTCTTTAAAGGTCCACATGGCAGCTATTTCAGCCTACCATGTCCCCTTCAGAGACAGGACTTTTGCTCAGCTGGAAGTCTCTAAGACATTCCTTAGATGGGTCCTCCATTTGAGACCCCCCATCCGCATTCCTGCTCCTCCTTGGGACTTGAATGTTATTCTTGAGAAGCTTACTCTGCCTCCCTTCAAGCCGGCAGCCTCAGCAGATTTAAAGTTCCTCTCTTGGAAGACTCTGTTCCTAGTGGCCATCACTTCAGCTCGGCGGATTTCCGAGCTTCAGGCCTTGATGTGTAAAATCCTGTATTTGATTTTTCACAAGGAACTTGTGGCTCTGCGCACCAGCCCTAAGTTTCTCCCTAAGGTGGTGCCTGAATCTATGCTGAATCAATCCATTGAGCTACCCGCTTTCTTTACACAGCACTCCAATCAAGGGGAGTATCTCTTGCACACTTTGGATTTTCACAGAATACTGAAATACTACACCACTCGGACTAAGGATCTCAGGAAATCTGATCAGCTTTTTGTCTCTTTTGCTTACAAAAGAGAAGGCAATGCTGTTTCTAAGCAATGCCTATCTAAATGGTTGGCTCATTATATCACTTTCTGTTATGACAAGTACAACAAGATCCTGCTGGGTCAAATCAGAGGTCACTCCACCAGAGGAGTAGCTGTCTCTGTGGCTTGTTTCAAGAATGTGTTAGCGGCAGACATCTGCACAGCCGCAACTTGGACTTCTGTCCATACCTATATGAAACACTACTGTTTGGACACTGCCTCTCGCCATAGAGCAGGCTTTGGGTTGACTGTGCTTCAAGGTCTTCTTTCATAAGTCCCGTTCAGCTGGAGGTTTCATACCATGGATAGTTTTCCTCCTCCCGAGTGCTTTTCCTTGTTCCAGACTGCTTGAGACTCAGTCCTAGTTGTAAATACCTACTGCAAGAGCCCTCTTGAAGTAAGATAGTGCAGTTACATAAGAACTTACTGTAACAGTAGATCTTCGAGAGATGCTCGTGCAGTAGGTATTGCCTTCCCGCCCTCCTTTTCCATGAGGGGAAATATCCTCTTCTCTCTCTTCTTGCTGCTTTTGGCCCGTGGCAGGAAAGAACTGGAAGGTGGGCTTGGGGTACCGCCCCTTTATACTGACGTTGGTCACCTGACATGGGGGTGGTTCCCCCGCCAGAGACTGCTAGCTAGAAATTTTTCTGTGGGGTCCTGACGCCTGACGGGTCAGTCCTATATGTAAATACCTACTGCAAGAGCCTCTCTCGGAGATCTACTGTTACGGTAAGTTCTTGCGTAACTGTACTTTCTGGGGAAAACCATGGGCTCGACCTTGTCACGGACTGCCTGGATCATGTTCCAGATGAACAAGGTCTTATACTCAATCTGTTCGGGATCCAGCTCTTCCTGTGTGAGTGCTTTTCCAGTTTGGTAAGCTAGCTATTGCCTCTGGTAATATGATGCTGGGCTTTCTTTAGTGGCTTGCTTAGCAGGATATGCCAACATAACGCCAACCACACCTGGGGAGTGTGCGTCAGTAAGTTCTGCAGTGACATCATTAAAGGTCATATCTGTGGCTTGGTGAACCCCCTCTGGAAGCTTGGACCAGAGACTGGGGTATACGGTCTGCTGGAGGATCTGTACTTGGTAATTCGCCGGTAGAATGAGCATCTCGCATTTGGAGCGAACATTCTCCAAGTGACAGCTGAGATTGTTACTGGGGTTCATACGGCCTATACTGTCAGTGATCTGCTGCACCGAATGGGCCGTCTAAAGAGGATTAGTCTGCACCATTGGTCGTGTGTCAGGGAAGGGGTGGGTGTTGGTTGTGTGCACTGAAAAAGGGTAGCCTCTGCTGCAGTGTCAGCCACAGAGCAGACAAGCAATGACTAGGTGGCAGCCTCCTTAAGTATGGCTTCAAAATGCTCCCTGAAGAGCTGCCTTTGTTCCCTCTGTCATCTCTGTCCAAGAGAGGGCAGCCTCGATCATTTGACTGATCAATCTGTTTGTCCCCTTTTCCCAGGACAGCAATCGGAGGGGGCACCTAGGCCTCAATCTCCCCCCCATCAGGGGGGTCGCTATGTTGGTATCACACATGATAGTCGTCATTGCGCTGATGATGTAGGGTTATGCCGGAAGGGCGTGAAGGTTCGCTATCTTTGGAATGGCAGGGGTGGGATACATCACAGTGGAGGCATGGCTAGCCACCATCTTGGCATGTATCATCGCCAGAATTATCATTGCTGGATGACACAAGGTCAATGGGTGTGTAGTGGAACCCTCCCGTTGCTTTGGTATGACCAGCCAGAATCTCTCGCTGATGATGCAGTTTCGCCATCTTTGCTCTACATTGGATATGACTAACTTTTGCATTGTTCTGAGTAACACCTTTCGCAACCTCTTTCTGTAACACTATACGCAGCACTCAATTCGCAGTTGTCCCTGAGCTCCCTATTCAGCTCTGTACTTATCCATTTGAAATCCTCCTGCAACTCCTCATTATCATTCCACAAAGATTCATTCATCTCACTCAGCATATCATTCATCTGCAATACCTGTTGTTTATCTTGCCTGAGCCTATCACATTCGTCTCACAACATGCGTAACTCTCGATCATTATTCTGTACAGAACATTGCAAAAGAGTCTCGTTCTTACGTGCAGCGACCAAAGTTTTTCCTCCAGTCACTGCTCTTTCCTAAGACTTTCAGACACCTGCAATCTCATCTCTTTTTTAAGAGCTAAGAGGTACAGTTCAAGGGAATGAAGCCTCACCTCAGAGGCTTCAAAAGCAGCATAAAGAGCCACGACTAACAACCCTTTGCTGTCACGCTTTTTGGTTGTTTGCCTTGTCTTGGAGTACTGGGTTTAGATCCCCAGCATGGGGTTATTGGAACGGCTTGCGTTCAGCATGAAGTCACTACAGCCTCCATGGGAATCAAGAACGTTAGAGACATCGAGTCTCAGATCTGCACAAATATTGGACATGACAAAACAGAGATGGGAAACACCAATGTACCCGTCAGTGGTCGTTCAGCTGTGTATTGATCCACAGTGGATGATCTGAACAGATGGTCGGGCGTCTGCACTCTCACAATCCTGTAAGTCACAGGTCCCGTTGAGCAGGGTGAGACGGCATCGACCGTGCCCAGTAAGCAGATAGACTTAAGATACTACAGAGTGAAACAGTACGGATGAGGTGAGATAGGTGTGTACACCTACTTGCTACTGCAAGGGAAGGGGAATCGACAACAAAGGGGTGTATTCCCAGTAACCTAGACCACCTGCACGCGGTCGCCACAATGTAAGGTGTAGGGAAATATACATCCACACTCAGCAGGATCTTGGTGGTAATACATAACTGAGAAAGACACACACACACACGCACACAAGTGGCAAATATCATAATAAACTTATTTATTACAAATAGAAGCATACGCCATAGCAGTATCTTACCATGGATGCTGGGAGCCAAAGTTTCCCAAAGCTTCCCTGGGTGAGTGAAGGTCTCAGGGGAGAAACGTAATACAAAACATTATATAGTTAGATAATTACTATGGCAACTATTTATTTCATAGGATACTAGTTACATAAAACAAGCCCTATTGGCTAAAAGGTACATGGTAACAATGAGAAGGAAAAGGCCTCTACCTCCTACAGGTCATACGGAAGGGGAGGCAGAGTCAGGGGATACTTCCCAATGCCTATGTCTCTTGTGCTCCTTATGAGTACCAGTCACAAAGAGGTTACTATAGTGCTAGGGAAAGGAGGGCTTTCAGGTCTAATGCTGCAGCTCCGGCACCTAAACCCCAGCCAAAACAAAACCCCTGACAGTTTTGCCCAGGTCACCCAACAATTGCCAGTGGGAGGAAGACTGGCACACTTCTTCCAGGAATGGGTAAGCATTACCACAGATAAGTTGGTGCTGAAAGTAGTAGGCCGGGAGTTGTTTCTGCAGTTCAACACTTTTCAAACCTGCAGAAACACATGTTTTCCAGCGTACTCTCCCATAGAAAAAAGTCTGCTGAAACTGGAACCAAAAGCTATAGAAACAGTCTGGGGATCCCAGTGGGGCAGGAGCCTATTCTCAAGATACTTCCTGACCCACAACCCACAAGAAAAATGGGGAATGGTACCCATTTTAGACCTCAGGTTTCTGAACAAGCATTTGAAAAAATAAAAAGTCAAGATGGTCATACTAAGGACAGTGATACCAGCTTTGCAGAGGAGTCATTGGCTGGGATCCCTGGATCTGAAAGATGCCTGTTTTCATATCTGAGTCAGACAGTCTCACAGAAATTAGCTCAGATTCAGGCTGGGAACTACCAACACCAGTTCACAGCTCTCAAATTTGGTCTCACCTCAGCTCCAAGAGTTTTCAAAAAGTGTCTGGCTGTGGTGGCAGTGCATCTGAGGAAACAAGGCGTGGCAGTTTTCCCCGACCTGGACAACTGGCTAGTCTCAGGGAAAATAGAACAAGAGGCAAGGTGCTCAGTTCAGTTGGTAAAATGCACCTTGAAGACCCTGGGATTCTTGACCTGCAGAAGTCCCAGCTAGAGCCTGTTCAAATACTAGACTTTATAGGAGCAGTGCTAAACACCCTGTAGGGGAAGGCTTTCATTCCGCAGGACAGAGTTACAGCTTTGATAGCAACAGCAGGTCAGCCAAGACCTGCAGTAGACTTCCTACAGTTACTGGGCTCGATTCTCAAAGGTTGGTGCAAGCCACACCAACGGCAGCTTGGGCCGATTGCTGGTGCACCAGGGACCTTACACCCGATTCTCTATTGGGTAGTGTCCCAGTGCCTAAGCCCTGCAGCTTGTAGCAAACCTGGCCGTGCGGCAAAAAGATGGCACACTCTTGGAGGGGGTAGAAATAATTGTGTAGGTGACTGCACATACACCGAGTGGTACCTGAAACAAGTAAAATATATGCCCTGGTGGCTAACGGTCCTCCCTTCCTAACCCCAATTCATTGTCAAATATAATAAAATAGTTCTCTGGTGGCTAGAGGTTTCCCCCATCCCTGTAAAAGTATGTACTGTATACAGAACGTGCTCCTCAACAGCTCAGTTGGTGGCTGGCCATGATAGAGAGAGGAGGGCTGTACTGGTCACTGGCTCCAGGATGGGATGGGAGTGGGAACAGGGTGGGCGGAGCGGGATGGTGGGGCAGTCCTTGCTGGGGTGGTGGTGCCTTAGACACCAGGGACTAGTGGGTATTGTTGGACAGTGGACACTGGACACCAGGGTAGTGTTGACCATTACCTATACATGAGATCAGGGTTGGGGAAGGGGACCTCTAGCCACGAGGGAGAGGATGTATACTTTATGTTTTACGGGGATGGGAAGGACCAGTGGACACTAGGAAGTCTGTCATCGACGCATACAGGGGACATCGGGGATAGGGGAGGGGGACTGCTAGCCACATAGAAACTATTTTATTATATTTGACAATGGATTGGGGCTGGGGAGAAGGAATCATAGCACATGTTCTGTCCTGCCCAGGTAGGGCTCAGTGGATGGCGCATGGTCTCTAACCCTCCCAGAGGACATACTTCCAAGTACCCTTAGACCAGCTCTGACTGGTCTAATGGTACTTAGAATTTTTGCCCTCTGGGAGGGTTTGGAGAATCCCAAATTAGGGGATATGACAGCTTGTGTCTGCTGCAAGCTCCTTAGTGCCCTGTCGCATCAGCTTCTTGGCACAGACCTGGTGCAGGGCCAGTCTGGCGCACTGGGTCCCAGGGGGCCTTTGAGAATCATGAAAGCGCGTGTTTTGACGCAAAGTGCCCCTTGTGCCACTGCTGTGTGATGCAGGCACCTTGCATCAAAATCTGGCTTTTTAGAATCGGTCCCACTATGTCACATGGCCTCATCTACAGCTGTGATGCCATGGGCTAGGTTCCAACTGAGAGATACCCAGTACCAATTAAGGGATAACTGATCCCAAAGATGGGATCCACTTTCAAAGCTAGTGCCAGTGACAAAAGAGCTAGTGGAATCTTTAGAGTGGTGGAAGGAAGAAGGCAACCCTCAGAGAAGACATTCCCTTCCTTCACTGGTCACTAACATGGATTCTTACTACAGATGCCTCACTTCTGGGAGGGGGCACCCACCTGCAGGACCTGACAGTGAATGGCACATGGAGCCCACAGGAGTCACTAGAACACATAAACCTCCTAGAGCTCAAAGCAGTATTGCTAGCAGTGCAGTCTTTCTCTTGCCAGCTACAGAGTCAGAATGTCCAAATCAGGAAAGACACCACCACAACAATGTACTACAGAAACAGTGTGGGAGGACCAAGATCCTCAAAACTGTATACAAAAGCAATGAGGATCTGGGACCTGACTTATTCCTTAGAAGCCAACATATTTTCAGTGCATCTGCCAGGCAAAGACAATGTCCTATCAGACTAAGGAGAATCAACCAGGGAAATCACGAAAAGGCCTTAAACCAGGAGATACTGGCCAGTGTTCAGAAGGTGGGACACTCCCAATATAGACGTGTTTGCATTTTAGGAGAACTGTCAGCGCCCACAGTTTTATTGCGGACCACCAGCCAGAGAAACAGTCCCAGAGGATGCCCTAGTGCTGGACTGGACAGGGAAGTACCTGTATGCCTTCCCACCATTTCCACTCTTTCAAAAAGTAACCCAAACTCAGGAGGGAATCTGCAACAGTGATCATGATAGCCCCAGACTGGGCCAGACAGGCTTGGTACTCAATGCTCCTGGTCTTGTCTAACAAGAATCCTGTCAGCCTGCCACTCAGTCACAATCTGCTGACTTTGTTTCAGAGCAAAATAACATTTCTGAACCCCAGGAACCTATGCTTGAGGGCATGATTCTTGGAGTTAGAATTTTTCTGGGTTGAAGACATCCTGAAGGCGCTTAAGGTTTCAAGGAACCCTGCTACCAGGAAAGCTTATACCTCTAATGGAAAAAGGTTTTCTTACAGGTGTTTCCCAAGAAAAGTAAATGGCATAGAGGCATGGTTGCCTATAACTCTGCGACACTTGGTACATCTACAGTTGTGAGGCCTATGATCTTCAGCTTTAAAGGTGCATTAAGCATCAATATGCATACAGCTTGGACCTAAAGTGAGTCCTGACTATCCTCATGGACTGGACAAAAGATGTCAGAGCTCATAGCACCCAGCTTTTTGTTACCTATAGAGAGGTTGGCAAAGGCAAACTAGTTATCTGTCTCTCGCTGGATAATCTCTTGCATTCAGTTCTGCTATGAAAAAGCTGTGAAAATGCCACCAAGAGCCTTAAGGGCACACTCCACAAGGGGTACCTCTATCTCTGTGGTATCCTCAAGGGACATCCTGTTCTTGGACATTTGCAAAGTAGCTACTTGGAAAACAGTACACACCTTCACAAAGCACTCCTGTTTGGACATACAGTCCAGAAGAGATGCCAGTGTTGAAACGGCTATCTTGCAGAACCTTTTTCTGAACTAGGCTCTGGACCCAGTCTCCCAAGGTACTACTACTACTGAGTCTGCATATAGTGTAAACATTAAATGAGGGATTCCGGAGGTTAGGAGAAACAAATACTTATCATAGTAATGGTGTTTCTTAAGGGGTCCCTCACTGTGTTTACTCTCCCTACGCTGCCTTCCCTGCCAGAACCAAAAATAGGTTCACACAAGAATCGGTTATATTTTAATTGAGGTTGCTGAAGCATTACTGTTACAGCTCCTACAATCATATTTGTTGTTATAGTTTATAGCACTGTTTGCTGTTTTCCTTTTTAAAATACTATGAAAAAATGTCTACATTTTTGGTAGCCTTTTAGCTATTTTTGCTAGTCGCTGCTCCACTCTGATTTGGAAACAGATCTGAGCAACAACCAGAGAGGAGCATGGATGCAGAGTTTGAACCTACATTCAAAATTATAAGATTAGCATAGGTTCTATCTCCGGGGCATCACTCTCGGCCAAGATGACTGCATAAAGTGTAAACATGGTGGAATTTCTTAAGAAGAAACAAAATGACTACGGTGAGTATTTTTTTTTTTTGGCACTATCCCTTGTTTATGCTGCCTTCTTCCCACCTAGTATTTATTTAACCACCTACGAGTTCCAGAATCTAGTGACCTCTGTTGGGCAGATGCATAAAGTGCAGCTTTCCACACTCGGCTTCCACTCAGCTGATGTCACCCATTTCCAAAACATTAAGTAATTTAAAAAAAATGAACGTGGGGAGTGGGGGATAGCATCAACAAAGGACCCTAAGTAAGGAAAAAAATGACTATTTCAAAAACAAACACACGGCACAACAGACTGGTGGCATTATATGTACTTTTCACACACCCAAGTTTCTAGGTTTGTTTTCCCTTTGATTTAAGACTAAAAGTATCAAACAGCTTTGCACAGTTTCAGCAGCTTGAGAAGGCATGCAGTCGGCCACTTTTCCAAGAATTCCTTTTCAGTGTATCAGTTCTTCATATGGCTTAATAACATGGCAGTGCTATACTCATTTCTTGGAATTGTGCCTGGTACAATTATTACTACCGTATAAGCAATTTTATCAGAAGGTGTTTACACGTTTCTACTTATATCTAGTGCCCAGACAGAAACAAAAAGCTAAAATGGGCAAACCTCAATTTTTATATGTAAGTCATTGCAAGTGGAACTCACTGTGCAAGTTATTTTGCCCAACTGGTTGTGTTGCACGTTTTTCTAGACATTCTCTGTACACCTTACATTTGTCTTGTATTTTGCTGTCATTCAAAACATTTCCTCAGTGGACGAAAAACAAGTGGTTAAAGAGAAAATTGTGAAGCCAAGTGCTACCTCTACAGAAAAGAAAGGTATTATAATTTTTACTGTACTTGAACAGCAGAGCTACTGTGGTTTGTTGGGGTGGAAAATAATTCAAAACTGTATTGACAGTTTCACGTGGTACACTGCTGATCAGTTTTAAAATTATATTACAACTGGAAAGTTAAGATTATCAGAATTATATATTAATGGCTGTCTAAATAAAATATAGAAAGAAACCAGTGTCCGTGCATTGTTTTCCTGAATTCCTGTGTCTTTTCAGCAATTTTATGTGCCATTCTGCTGCCCTATATCCTTCCCTTAGCGTTACTTCCAGTCTGCACACCTTACTCAAAGCACCCATGTCTAACTCTTCAGTGTTACTTCCAGCCCCCCATGCCTTGCCATTTAGTGTTAAGCTCAGCCCCATGTCCTTTCCTTCAGTGTTACTCCCAGCCCCCCATGGCTTGCCCTTCAGTGTTACTCCTAGCCCCCCTTCCTTGCTGTCCAATCTTAATTTTACTCCCAGCCCCCCGGACCTTGCCCTTCAATATAACTCCCAGTCCCTCCATATCTTGCCTTTCAGTGTTGCTCCAAGACCGCCATGTCTTGCCTTTGAGTGTTGCTCCCAGTCCCCAGTGCCCTGCCCTTCAGTGTTACTCCCAGCCCCCATGTGTCTTGTTCTTCAGTGTTACTCCCGAGCCCCTCATACATTACCCTTTAATGTTATTTGTAACCCCCCATATCTTGCCCATCTGTGTTATTCCCAGCCCCCACGTTTTGCCCTTCAATGTTACTCCCAGCCCCCTATGTCTTGCCGTTTTTTTGTTTTTTTTTATAAATAAAGCTTTTTTTCCCACTGATGGCAGGGGTGGCTGTTCAGCCCTGTCCCACCTCCTACCAGCCGGTGTCTGCTGCCCCTGGGACTTGCCTTGTTGGAGAATTCTCCCACGACTTGCCCCCTGTGACAGGGCCAGAGAAGGGAGGGCATTCTCTCCCCATTCCAAATGTCCAGGTCAGACCAGGTAGCCCAGTCAGCAACGTGGGTCAGAGGTAGGTGGCAGGGCTTCATTAAGCCCTCACCATAACTTTTCCTTTTTCTCCTTCTGTTGCCGGCACCATAGTGACACGGCAGACGCATCCATATGGAGGCCTGCATGCGCTCTGGAACTGCAGCTCCTTCCACCCACTGTGATCTAAGTCTGCCTCCCAGGCATTGGTGCTACCACCAAGCCTCTACCTAGTGGCAGCCAAGAACTGGGACAACACACCACCATGATATGGGAGAGCAGAGCTGCCAGGTGGCCACTCAGTCCTTTTTCAGACCCCCCCTTCCCCACTGACCCCAGGTGACTTGTGCTCGTTCCTGAACTCGGTCGACAATGTGGCAAGAGGTAAGGTACCACAGCACCTCAGCCCTCTGTGCCATCGAGCCGGCTTCCATGTCTTGCTTGTTTAATGTTACTCCCAGTCCCCCATGTCTTGACCTTCAGTGTTGCTTCCAGACCCTCAATCTTTGCCCTTTATTGTTACTCCCAGACCTGCATCTCTTGCCCTGCAGTGTTAGTCCCAGCCCTCCATGCCCCCCAATCCTTGTCCTTCAGTGTTATTCCCAGCCTCCTTGTCTTGCAGTTCAGTGTTACTCCCAGGCCTCCACGCCATGCACTTTGATGTTTCTCCTTGCCCCTTATGTATGTCACTTCAGTATTACTTCCAGGCCCCCCATGTCTTGCCATTCAGTGTTACTCCCTGCCCTCCATGCCATGCACTTCCATGTTTCTCCTTGCCTCTTATGTTTTTCCCTTCAGTGTTACTCCCAGACCCCCATGTCTTGCCATTCAGTGTTACTCCCAGCCCTCCATGCCATGCACTTCCATGTTTCTCCTTGCCCCTTATGTCTTTCCCTTCAGTGTTACTCCCAGACTTCCATGTCTTGCTGTTCATTGTTACTCGCAGCCCTCCAACACCATGCCATGCACTTCAGTGTTTCTCCTTGCCCCTCATGTCTTTCTCTTCAGTGTTACTCCCAGCTCCCTGTCTTGCCCTTAAGTGTTACTCCCAACCCTTATGTCTTGCACTTCAGTGTTACTCCTAGCTCCCCATACCTTGCCCTTCAGTATTGCTGCCAACCCCTCAATCCTTGCCCTATGGTTCTACTCACAGCCCCTCATGCCTTGCCCTTCAGTGTTACTCCCAGTTCCCCATGGCTTGCCCTTCAGTGTTACTCCAAGACTATCATGTTTTCCCCATCTCTGTTACTTTCAGCCCTCCATGTCTTGCCCTTCGCTGTTACTCTTAGCCTCCTGTGTCTTGCTCTTCAATGTTACTTCTAGCCCCAATTTCTTGCTCTTCACTGTTACTCACATCCCCCATGTCTTGTCCTTCAGTGTTACTTCCATCCCCCTGTGTTTTGCCCTTCAGTGTTACTGCCAGCCCCTTTATGTTTTGCCCATCAGTGTCACTCCCAGTCCCCATGTCCTGCCCTTCAGTTTTATTCCCAGACTCCATGCCCTTCAATGTTATGCACAGCCCCTCATGTCTTGCCTTTCAGTGTTACTCCCAGCTCCCCATACCATGGTCTTCAATGTTTCTCCCAGCCCCTATGTCTTTTCTGTCAGTGAAACTCCCAACACCCCATGTCTTGACCTTCAGTGTTGCTCCCAGCACCCCATGGCTTGCCCATCAGTGTTGCTCCCAACCCTCATGTCTTGCTCTACAGTGTTACTCCAAGCCCCTCATACCTTGCCCTTCATTGTTACTCCCAGCCTCCCAATCCTTGCCCAACAATGTTACACTCTTAGACTCCCATGATTTGCCCTTCAGTGTTACTTTCAGACCCCTGTGTCTTGCTGTTCAATGTTACTCCAATCCCCCTGTGTCTTTCATGTTACTGTTACTCCCAGTCCCCCATTTTTTGCCCTTTGATATTATTTCCAGCCATGTGTCATACTTCAGTGTTACTCCCAGCCCCACATGTCTTGCACATCTTTGTTACTCCTAGCCTCCCTAGCCCTTTAATATTACTCCCAGTCCCCCATTTTTGGCCTTTGATGTTATTCCCCGCCCCATGTTCTATACGTTAGCGTTGCTCCCAGCCCCACATGTCTTGCGCTCCAATGTTACTCTTAGCCTCCCATGTCTTACCCTTTAATGTTACTCCCAGCCCCATGTGGCTTGTCCTTCAGTGTTACTCCCAGCTCCTTCGATGTTCCTCCCAGGCCCCATGTCTTTCCTGTAAGTTACTACGGCCCCCCATGTCTTGCACTTCAGTGTTTCTCCCATTCCCCATGTCTTGTCCTTCATTATTGCTCTCATACACTCATGCCTTGCTTTACATTGTTACTCTCAGACCCCCATGCCTTGCCCTTCACTGTTATTCCCAGCCCCCATATTTTTCCTGTCAGTGTTACTCCAAGTTGCCCATGCCTTGTCTTTCGGTGTTACTCTCAGACCCCCACACCTTGTCTTTTAGTGTTACTCGAAGACCCCCATGTCTTGCCTTTCAGTGTTACTCTCAGAAACCCATGTTTTGTCCTTCACTGTTACTCCCAGTCCCCCATGGCTTTCCCTTCAGTGTTAGTTCCAGCCCCCCATTTCTTACCCTTCACTGTTACTCCAAGACCCCTTGTCTTGCCCTTCACTAGTACTTTCAGCCCTCCATGTCTTGCCTTTTGCTGTTACTCTTAGCCTCCTATGTCTTTGTCTTCAGTGTTACTCCTGGCCCTGTTTCTTACCCTTCACTGTTACTCCCAGACCACCATGTCTTGCCTTTCAGTGTTACTTCCAGCCCCAGTGTTTTGCCCTTCAGTGTTACTTCCAGCCTCCATGTCCTGCCCTTCAATGTTTCTCCCAGACCCCCATGTCTTACCCTTCAGTGTTACTCCTGTCTCCCCATACATTGCCCTTCAGTGTTACTCCTACCCTTGATGTCTTGCCTGTTAATGTTACTCCCACCTATCAATATACTGACACTTTATGTTACTCCGAGTTCTCTTGTCTTGTCACTTAAGTATTATCCCCAGTCTCCAACATGCTGCCTGCCCTATGTCCCAGTCCCTTGTCTTACTGCTCAGTGTGAGTGCAAGCCCGTCAACATGCACCCCCTGTCCACAGCATGGTTCCTCTCACTTTGTTTCCTCGCTTATCTCCATGTACAGTGGCACCCACCAGGATTATAGACCTGATTGTGCAGAATTCTGCAGAAAACTGTGCAGTTCAGTGACAGTTGTCATGCAGGAAACTGTGACACGTTGTGACAGTGCATTAGATCCTGGTGGATACCACTGTACATCAAGACTGGAGTATAGTGGAACACTCACTGTTGCTGCTTTCTTTAGTGACACCTTTTGGTTTTGTCCATACTTGGAACTGCAGGCAGCCCCCCAAAATTTGATCACACTCATGTGTGAATCATTTTGTGAACCCTTTGGCCTGATTTGCCAGCAGTTAGCATTGTATTTTATTGTTTGATAGTAGCTATTTTCCACCCTGATTGTACTTTTACATTTGCAGTTAATGACGTAAAAAATGTGGTAGTTAGTCCAATACAGTAGTAGTATACTAGTGTGGTGGTTATTTTGTATGCAGTTAAAAAGTGAAAAAAGCAACAGCACTGACACTTGGGAGAACAGGGATTGTATGCAAGCTCGAGAATCCCACTCTTGGGTTGACTGGGCGCAACAACATAGAAACAGAATTTGTTGGCAGAAAGGGACCACTTGGCCCACCCAGTCTGTCCAGTTGGTCCCTGTCTAGCCTGTTTCCATAGACCCTAACTGGTTTCCAATGCCACACCCTCCTCCCTGCCATTTACTAATATTCTCCTATGTCTATCCAATGTATTTTTAAGCCCCCTGCTGTTTTCTCCTTTACCACGTCTGCTGTCAGCATATTCCAGATGGCCGCCACTTTTTCAGTGAAGCAGTACTTACATCCCTCTTAAACTTCTCCTTCCAGTTTCATCACATGCACTCTAGTTCTGGTGCTCTTTTTATATTTGAAAGAGACTCCCTTCCTGCACCCTGTTCACCCCCATCCCCCATGAAGTACCTGAAGTTCTCTGACATGTCCCATTTCACTTTCCTCTCATTTAAGGTGTACATGTTGATATCCCTCAGTCTCTCTTTGTGGGACTTCTGATGCAACCACTGTACCATTTTAACTGCCCTCCTCTGGACTGCCTCCACCCAGTCTGTGTCCATTCCGAGGTGCAGCTCGAGAGCTGGACACAGTACTGCTGCCATTTTCAACGGGAATTGATTGTAGAGGCACAGCTCAAAGACCCTTACATGGGACATAGTTTATTTTACTCGGTATAAATGTGCCTCACTCGTCATGAACAAGCATTCCGGCAAAGGACAGGATGATCCAGGAGGTAGTAAGGTCACACTCTGTCTTCCGGTGCAGCGGCACCTTAGAAATGGCGCATCCAGGACCATGTTACAAACAAAAAATTTACTTTGCAAAGGTTAGCCACAGTCATTGTAAACTTTACAGGGTATGTTAATCGGGCATTTATGCAGCCTTGGTGACTGCAGGCACTGTTTTGCTCAGTTTTCCTTTAAGGAGGGAGGACACAAACTGCCTGCAACTTGCAGTCACTCACCCAGTTCTGGCTGATCACAGAGTAGCATTGGCTGTCAGGGCAGAAGCTTGCGACTTCTAGCTAATAGACAGGTGCAGCTATGACAGCCCCAGTTTGTCAAGGCAGAAACCTAAATAATAGGGATGGGTGGATATTGAAATTTCTCCGGAGGTAACCGGCAACTACTACCCGATTGGATCCAGATCAGATCGGGTCGGATATGGCAGCTCCATTTGTCTAGATAATTATAATGCTGCTAGTAACTGGGAAGCAGCTCTAAAAATATTGGGGGAATGACTTTCTCACAGATAATTGGAGCCGAGTGTTACCACCCTCACTATATAACACACCTGTTAATGAAGATCATTAAGAGTCTAATCCGGGTTTGGGGGGGGGGAGGAGCAGGGGAAAGAACAGTGTACTGAATAAAAATACCACTACCCGACCCGATCTGTAGGGCTGTATCCGATCGGGTCGGGTTGGTTCAAAAAAGTGTCAAATCCGACCAGTTTCATTTATTGGTTTGGATATCTGCCCATCCCTACTAAATAATAACAAAGTGAGAAAAGTCACTGTGTCTATGTCCTCCAATAATGGAGGCTTAATAGATGGGAATATGTATAGCAGGGTTATGACTGTATAGCTAATAGAGGTTTCTGCTTACACTGATTGTTAGAGCTCTTACCTATGGAACCCCATGTCTTGGATTCTAATTCCATCCAGCTCTTCTTGTGCTACTTTCTTAATTCAGTTTGCAGGTAAGTTCACCTAAGAAGTGGACCAGACATAATAGTGGCAAACATACGTTTGTTGTCCTGAATTTGCTATGTGACTTTAGCAGCTGGGTTTGAATCTGGGGTTGGATTTACAGTTCTCTGGCATTTTGTTTCCATTTGTAAGTGACTTATGGAAGGGAACTACCTTTTTGATGATTCCTCCTCTGCACTGTACACATACTCCGGAATTAAAAGAAGTGAGGCCCACTCCTCCTTGATAAAGTTTCTGCAGTGCATTATGCTTGTATTTGTAACTCGTTTAGCTGCTCACCCCTTTACATCCTTCTTCCAGTTCCCCCTGCCTCTCTACAACTGTACCTCCTACCTCCTCCGCACATTTTTTTTTTTTTTTACCCCCGTCCCGGCTGGCCCTCCTTACAGGTCCTCCCAACCACATCAGCCCGGCTTCCCGCAGGGCTTACCTCTCCCGTAGTCCCCCATGGCTTGCCCTCCATGGTAGGGTTGTGGGGAAACCCTTGGCCCACTAGGATTGGATCTAGATTCCAGGAGGTGCCTGAGTCGCCAGGTGCGGAGCCTGCGGAGGCCAGCATTCATCCTGCTCGACCAGGATTTTTTTCATTTTCTCCTCCATGGGAGACATGGCATGCACTAACATCAGGGCGCACACACCAACATCTACCACATCTCCCCACCTCTTCGGCTCAGGTTGCCTCTCCCCTGGCTTCTGCTGGGGGCCAGTCAAGCACCAAGCTCTTTTCCACCCTCCCTCTGATTGGCCCTTCGATACCTTGGGCTCGCTTCCGAACCCAGGTCACCGGTGTTGCAAGCAGTAGCACTACCACTGTGCTGTTAGGCCAGCCTCTCCTGTGCACCTTTCGGTACCTTATCTGACTCAGCTCAACTCACCCTTCCAACTACCTCAACTTCGCCACCTTAACTCCTTTAGTTTTCCTAAATGCCTTCCCCCTGCCTCCCTTCCCTCTTCTCTCTTCCTTCAGCCCCTTCCCTTCTTCCAAAATCTGCTTTATCAGTAGCTGCTTCCTTCCTATCCTTCGGTTCACCTTGAAGCCCTCTGTAGGTCTCTTCCCGCTCCCATATCATGATGCCCCCTTCTGCTGTCCCGCCCCACCAAAGAAGGCTATACTGCCACAGCTCATTATCACTCTTTTGCTTCTGCTATGTGGTGAGATTAATCCCACGCCAGGCCCCTTCCCTTGCCTAACCTTTTCCAAGGGTCTGAGTATTTTCCATCTGAATGTTCAGAACTTAGACCATAAGGTGGACCAATGTAGGCTGTGGTCCCTGCTATATCAGACAGACAGACATCCTGGTTGTGACTGAGCCATGGCTCTCAGTGAGGCTCAGTGAAGGATATACAAAATCACACATGCCCACACAATGCAAAGCATCATGGGCTGCATATGCAAATCACCACAGAATGTTATGCTGGTCCAACTTTAAGCAGAATTGCATGGTGCCGGAAGGCCTCTCACACAGTTTGCAAAGGGTGCTCACAGAAGACATAGACACGTGTTTCGTCCTACTAGGACTCATCAGTATGCCTCGTCTGTTTGACACCCTGGATGTTGACTTAGTTGGCTATGCAGTCTGTAGATGGAGCCATGGTAAGAGGTGAGGTGAGGTTGCTCTGTATAAGTATCAGTCTCAGTTGTGATAATAGCTTGTTTGTTCCTACTTCTCACAAATGTTACCTCTGTAAACTCCTTCCCTGCCTCTCTCCTGGTGCTCATAGGTGGTGTTTACTGCTGCCCTGGTACCAAGCCTAATTCTCTAATAGGCCTCCTTTCCTTCTTCTCCAGCCTTGCTTCATCTGGAGAGGTTCTAGTACTTGGTGACTTTAAAACCACTTGTCTTTCCCCATCCTCCAACGAGCTCGTACAACAAATTCAGTCCCACCATATCATTCAAGCTAGCTCAGAACCCACCTGCCTACACCTGTCCTCATCCATACACTCCCTCATAAACTGTGTTCTCTCCTCCCACCCCCATCGTGATATTGTAGCTGGCCTCCTCTCATATTCACACAGTGACCACAGGATGTCTACACTGTACTTATAATCAGTTGCCTCAAAGCCACCCCACCCCGACCCAAATTCTTCTGCTGCTGATTGTTCAGGTCTCTTGACCTGGCCTCCCTATTGGATGAACTTAATCACATCAGCTGATCCTCTGTCTCCAAGTCCACCAAACACAGACAATGCCCTTACCTATTTGTACTCCAAATCTTTGGCAATCTGGTATAAAGATGCCCACCTTTGCAGTCATGTCTAAGAAGCTGCCATCTCCCCTGGATGACTGCAGAGCTAATTCTCAACTTCAAAACTCGGGACTCTTTTTTATAAAACTGCTGGTACATCCCAGTGGCACAACAAACTTTGAGGGATGCTGCACATTTTGTTCTATTTTTTTGTAACAGAACAGGATGTGCTTTGATTTTGCTGTACTTTGTTCTTCAAATGAATATAATTTGTAATGTTTAATCGAAGCTTCAATAAAATATGTTTGCAGAAAAACTTGGGACATTTCGTGGCACCAACAGAAGGCCTACACTCCTCATAGAATTTGGTATAGCCAGCAGTTTCACCAAAGCTATCCGGGAATCCACGGCAAACTATTTTGCTTCCAACTTCCAGAACAACCTTTGTTTATCAAAATTCTGAACGGTTATCCACTCCCATATTTAATCCCACCCACCCCAATCAATAATGCCAATCCTCAAGCTAGCAAACTTTCTGAATTTATCTCTACTTTCAATTAATTCTTTACCTCCTGCACCACCTCGCTATTGCCTCCCTCCTTCCCTTTTTTCCCAATCAACCTTACTGCTTCCCTACTCCTTCCCTCCTTTTCTGTCTTGCCACTCTCACCACCTTATTGTCACTTAACCTGTTCAAAGTCCACAGCCCTAACAGACTTGATTCTACATTCCCTAACCTCTGCTCCTGCTGACACTGCCCCTCTCTTACTTAGGAAAGGTACCAGGGGTGTGGAAGCAAGCCATTGCTCTCCCACTCCACAAAATAGGTGACCCTTCCACCCCAGAGTACTGTTACCTTATCTCACTTCTTCCCAATCTGGCAAAAAGGGACAGAAAAAAAACTTATGCTTACTGTATCACTCCAAGTTTTTACTGGGAAGTCATAACAACATGGGTTATATGCATTCTTATTCGGGAGACCGGCACAGCTCAAAGCTATGACATCAGCATAGAATGCTGGTGGCATGAAGATTCGTCAGTCTCTTACTGATTGGTCTTTTGTGCCAGTGTGAAAGGGACAGCAGGACTGTCCAGTACCTTCTACATTTTGACCAGATTTTTGCAATATTTTTTTTTCTCAGAGTAAATTAATTGTCTGTATCTGTATGCAGTACTCTTTAAGTTCAGTTGTGTCCTTTTGAAATTTAAATTGGTAAGCCTGCCATTTCTCCTTACAAACAACTTTGTTGGTAAAGGTCTGTCTAAGAGCTACAAAGCCAGAATTAATACTTCAAGGGTGTCAGAGAGTATTATGTTTAATTGCTATATTGGGCCTAATTATATTAGTCTGGTGCTTCAGGTAAATCTTGGGGAGTTCATTCAGTTTCCTTCCTTCCCTGTCTAGCGTGTTGCAGCTTGGTTTATTTTTCCATTGTCCAGTATCTTCCATATGTTTATATGTACAGTTACTGTGTCTCTTATGGTTATAAGACTGAATTCTTGAGATCTTATTTCGAGAAACAGCTCTTGCAGCAGGTTACACAATTAGGACTGAAGCCGGCAGGCGGCAGGACCCCACGGAAATTTTCTAGCTTACAGTATTCAGCAGGGACCACCTCTGACGTCGGTCCTGCCCCCGATGTCAGGCATAGTACATAAGGAGGCAGTCCCCCAGAATCTCCAATTCTTTTCCCGCCATCGACTCGCCAGCATCGGGCCCCTCGGTCTCTATCTAGTGCACAACGACTTAGAACTTCAAGAGTTTCTTCAAAACTAATGTCCTCTCCAACTCCTTCATCAGAGAGACACCTTTCAAAGTGTGCCTGTGGAAAACCGATCCCTTTCAAGGATCCTCATTCTTCCTGTGTGCAGTGCTTAGGCCCGGACCACGACACCAAGGCCTGCACCTTTTGCCAAGGGTTCAACAGCCGCACCAGGATCCGCCGTCAGAAGGCACTTCAGGCATTTCTGCTGGAAGAAAAACTTAGCAGGATGGACAAAGAACCTTCCTCCAGGGGTGATTCTTCTTCCAAGGCCCATAAACACTGGGACAAACACCCGGGAGAAAACAAGGTCCAGATCCCCGAACTGGGCCTCGGACTCCCATAGCTCAGGCTCCACCAAGTCTGACCGCTCTCCCTCCAGGGCTCGTTCTCAGTCCCCATTGGTCAAAGTTCGGGCTTCAGGCGGTTCTTTGACTCTTCAGCCCATCAAGACTTCTAGGCCCTCGGCTTCCTCCACTCCCTCTCGGGCCTCTTCCAAGTCTTCAGAACACCACAAGTCTTCCTCATCGACCCGACGTCGGGACCCTGACTCCAGATCGGCCTCCCAGAGGTCCAAATCTGCCACCCAGGAAGACGAAAGACCTGACATCCCTAAAGCAGATGACGGACCCAACGTCGGCCAAGCACCCGACGTCGGCCAAGCATCCGCAGTAGGCCAGGCGTTTGCTGGAGCCGCGGACACCAGCCAGGCACCAGACGCCGGCCGGGCACTCGCCGGACCTGAAGTCTTTGGCCAAGCGACTGACGTCGGCCTCGCATTCACCGGAGCCAAAGACCGCCCCCCCCAGTCACCGGTGGACACTGGTCGCAGGGATTCTACGGAGGAGGACACGACATTGCCCAAAGACTAGGCGGACGACACAGAGGATGCTGGGCTTCTGAGGGAACCTTTGCCCACCCCGGAGACACCCGTGGATCTGACGCCCGATCCCAGCGACAGACCACAAGCGCCAGGCCCATCATCGGGCATGAATCTACAAGAGGTAAAGGATCTCTTTACTTTCTGGTGGGACACCATCCGAATGGATGTGGTCCCTGTAAAACCTCCTCCTCCTCCTCCTCCTCCTGCTCCTTCACCTCCTACGCCCCCTCCTCCACCACAGGGGCCAGCAGGACGACCACCAACCCCTAAGGAGCAGACTCCACCTCCTAGGGGTAGATCCAAGGACCGGAGAAGGCCTCCCTCAAGATCTCCATCAGGGTCTCCCAGCCCCAAGTGACCCAGACGTCATCGGTACACTCCGTCAGGGGAGGACTCCAGATCGGATACCTCGGAATATTCCAGATCTCCTTCTCCACTCATCATTCCATCACCTGGCCCACATGACCTACCGAGGTCTCCTCTGGATGATCCCCTCTTTCTCTGAGATCATCAGGCACATTCAGGACAACATGGGATGTGATGCTGAAGACGTCAACCCCGAAAGACAGCACCTTGCCCATTATCTTCGGCAGAAAGACCCAAAGCCTGTGGTAGTGCCACCCTTGGTGGACACTTTTGCAGATGTCACCAAGGCTGCGTGGAAGCGTCCGCACTCCACTCCCGCTGTGCTGAAGAAAGCTGACCGCCTGTACAAGGCCCAAAAAAGAGGACCAGTACTTGGCTCAACAACCTCTGGCAGACTCCCTGATCATTATAGCCTTGCATGACCATTCCCAAAGACCGCAGCACATGAGCACACAGCCACCAGACCAGGAATCCAAACAGCTGGATGCCCTGGGAAGGCGCACTTATGCGGCTGCTACATGCACCATCAGGTCCCTGAACTACCTATCTCACATGGTACAGTTTCAGAACGCCTTGTGGGAACAGGGCCAGGACCTGGTCAATAAACTACCGGATGGCGATCAGAAGGCGGAGCTCCTAAACCTTCTCTGCACAGGGTCTGATGTGGGTACCCAAGTGCTGCAAGCTGCATACGATTCTGTGGACTCATCTGCCAGAGCTGCAGCTTCAGGCATCTGTCTCCAGAGACACTCTTGACTCTGTGTCTCCGGTTTTACCCCAGACGTACAAAAGAACATTCTTGACGTCCCCTACAATGGCGAAGTACTTTTTGGTGAACCCTCGGAGAAGGTTATCATCAAACTCCAGGATGCTGGAAAGGCAGTCAGGTCTGTACAGGCCATGTACAGATCCAGGCCTGGTTCCTTTCGCAGGAACCAGAGCCGTTTTCGCAGCCGGCAACAAAGGCAGCAGCCACGTTCCAGCCAGCAACAAAGGGGCACTTTTCAACGTAAAGCCCAGGCTAAGTTGTCCCCAGGCAGAGGCCAGCGCTACACTAAACCAGCCCAGCCTGCAGGGACCAGTGCTGCCACAGCATGACTTCTTCCCGGCCCCCACCCCTCCTCTGGATCAACGGGCACAAAAGGTTGGGGGTCGCATTGCTCGCCACTTTTTAGGGTGGCAGTCGATTACCGCTGACTGGTGGGTTCTCCAGTTGGTCAAGAAAGGCCACTTCATAGAATTCCTCGACCACCCACCGGCAAGACCTCCCCTGCTTTCCCATTACTCGGGTCAGCACGCCCTGCTCATACAGCAGGAGATGCTCGCGCTTCTCGGAAAAGAAGCTATAGAGCACGTACCATGAAACCAGACAGGTGCAGGTTATTATTCTCACTTCTTTCTGGTTCCCAAGAAAACAGGGGACCTCCGTCCGATACTGGACCTCAGCGACCTCAACAGGTCGGTCCTGTACAAATGCTTCCGCATGGTGACCCTCCCAGGTCTGATTCCCATGCTCAAGCAGGGCGCTTTTCTAGCGTCCTTGGACATGCAGGATGCTTACCTGCATATACCCATCGCTCAAGCACACAGGAAGTTTTTGCGCTTCGAGTTTCAGGGTCATCATTATCAGTTCCGAGCCCTCCCCTTCGGACTGTCATTGGCACCTCGGGTATTCAAGAAGTGCATGGCAGTCATAGCGGCGACTTTGAGGAGACAAGGCCACTACATGTTCCCCTACCTGGATGACTGGCTTCTCATGGTGCCCTCTCAGGAGGCCCTGATGTCCGCCATTCATTCTACTCAGTCTTTGTTCAAGATGTTGGGCATCATTATCAATCAAGAGAAGTCACGCTTGGTTCCGTCACAGATTCTGCAGTTCATCGGTGCAGTTCTGGACACCGTCCAGGGGAAAGCTTTTCTTACCCCAGGACAGAGCGGAACACATCAGATCCCTCATCAGGGACATTTTGGCGAAGAAGTCCGTTCCTACCAGACTGGTCATTTGCCTGCTCGGACACATGGCTGCGGCCATTGTAACAGTCCCGCTAGCCTGTTTCCACATGCGGGTGACCCAGTGGATGTTATGGGTCCAATGGGATCAAAAGCAAGACAATGTGCAGCTCCCAATCCAGATCACAAAGGCCGTACTCCGGGATTGGTAATGGTGGCTAGATTTGAAGAATCTATCAGCGGGAGTCCCCTTCATTGCGCCGTCTCTGATTGTGACACTCTCCACAGACGCCTCAGGGCTCGGATGGGGAGCACACCTCGACGGTGTCCGGTCTCAGGGCCTGTGGACAGCACAAGAGACTCATCTCCACATAAATATCCTGGAAATGAGAGCAGTTCTTTACGCCCCGCAGGCCTTCCAGTCAGAGATTCCACCGGGTACTCTTCTGTTACAAACAGAGACAATTCCGAGGTGATGTATTACCTCAACAAACAAGGAGGCACCCATTCCTACCCGCTTTGCAGGGAGGCCATGAGGGTGTGGGATTGGGTTTTACAACACGGTGCAAACCTCATTGCTGTTCGTGTCCCAGGAGTGGACAACGTCATCGCAGACAGCCTGAGCCGCTCTCAGGCCAGAGTCCACGAGTGGGAACTACTCCAGGAGGTAGTACAGGTTCTGTTTCGCAGATGGGGTACACCAGAGTTGGACCTTTTCGCGTCCCCATCCAACGCAAAACTGCCCATTTTTTGCTCGCTAGATCCAGGGCCTGGTGTTTTCTGGTGAGACGCATTGTCCCTCTCCTGGGCGGGCAGATTCCTCTATGCCTTTCCCTCCCTTTCCATTGATCCAGAGGGTCCTTCTGAAACTTCACAGAAAGCAAGTGATGCTGATACTTATTGCGCTGTTTTGGCCCAGGCAGATCTGGTTCCCTTTACTACATCAGCTGTCCCGGGAACCTCCAGTGCCTCTGTCAATCAGCTCCCACTTGCTGTCTCTATAGGTGGGTTCCTTGGTTCACCTGGAGCTTCATTCACTGAACCTGCACGCTTGGCTCCTAGAGACATAGCCATGATGCGATACGGGGTCTCGCAAGAGATAGCAGACGTTCTTGCTGCTGCTAGGAAACCGGCTACCCATGCTACTTATGCCATGAAATGGCACAGATTTTGTCTATGGGTTCAAGCACGCGGTTTTTCGCCTATGGATTGTCCAGAAAGGTTGGTCTTGGACTACCTCCTGTCCCTTTTTTCAGACAGGCTTGGCCTACTCCTCGATTAAAGTACACCTCTGTGCCATCTCAGCCTATCACACTCCTATAGGCCAACGCACCATATCTCAGTTGGACACGGGACGAGCCTTCATGAGAGGTGTTCTCCACCTTAGACCTCCAATTAAGGATCTGATTCTGCCATGGGATTTACCCTTTGTCCTGGAGCAGCTTATGCTACCACCCTTTGAGCCAGCCGCGGATTGCGAGCTACATCTCCTTACATGGAAGACGTTGCTTTTAGTTGCCGTTACCTCGGCCAGAAGAATTTCTGAACTTCATGCACTTATGTGCAAAGAACCTTATTTGGTTTTTCACCAAGATAGGGTATCCCTACGGACTAATCCTAAGTTTCTGCCTAAGGTGGTCTCAGCTCTCACCCTTAATCAGGACATTGATCTACTAGTGTACTTCCCCAAGTATTCTAATCGAGGAGAGGCACTGTTGCACACTTTAGATGTGCATAGGTGTCTTCGATACTACCTGACCAGAACCAAACACCACCAAAAATCGGACCAGCTTTTTGTCTCCTTTGCCCACAAGATGATGGGAGCTCCTGTTTCCAAACAGTCGCTGTCCAGGTGGCTCATTCAGTGTATCACGTTCTCTTACCAGAAGCGCAACAAACCCTTACCGGGCGCGGTTAAGGGTCATTCCACAAGGGGGGTGGCTACCTCCTTTGCGGCCCTAAAGAATGTGTCCACCTCGGCCATCTGTGCTGCAGCTACTTGGAGCACCATGCACACTTTCATCTGGGCATTATAGCCTGGATGTTGCATCGAGGCGAAGAGCAGGTTTTGGTCTAGCAGTCCTTCAAGGACTTCTGTCCTAGGTTTAGTTTCTATTAAGGATTTCTACCATCCCTCCTCCCAATGGTGTGGGATTTCCATTATTGCTTGAGAATCAGTCCTAATGGTATAACCTGCAGCAAGAGCTGTTTCTCAAAGTATGTTAGTACAGTTACATAAGAACTTACCGTAACAATAGATCTTCGAGAACAGCTCTTGCAGCCGGTACTTTCCCTCCCACCATCCCCGCTGGAGGTAGATTCTGGTTCCGATATCCTTCTCCTAGGATCAGGTGTTCTCAGCAGCACTCTGATGGCCATTTGAAGGCGGATCCTCAGTCTCCTCTTCTGATGTCATCCAGCAGCCGGGAGTCTCCGGCGGGAGAATTGGGGATTCTGGGGGACTGCCTCCTTATGTACTATGCCTGACGCCGGGGGCAGAACCGACATCGGAGGCGGTCCCCGCTGAATACTGCTAGCTAGAAAATTTCCGTGGGGTCCTGGTACCTGCCGGCTTCAGTCCTAATGGTGTAACCTGCTGCAAGAGCTGTTCTCGAAGAGCTACTGTTATGGTAAGTTCTTACGTAACTGTACTTTCTTTGGGTGAGAGAACTGAGCAGTTCTGGCAAACAAAGGACTTGAGAAGAAACTCTTGTAACCGTAAGAGACACAGTACCTGTAAATACTAGGGGTGTGAATACCTTATCTCAAATATTTTGCCAAGTAGTATTTTTTCGGGTCCACCAAGTATTTGGGTTTTCAATATTCAACCAAAGAAAGATTGGACCACAAGAATCACTCACCAATATGTAAAAATAATCTTATTGTTGCACAAATAATCCACCAGGTAACTGTACATTCTAATGTTTTGGGGAGTACCTCTTCCTCAAGGAAATATTATTATTCTCAATCATTTAAAATAATTTGTGTATAATACGATAATAATAACCTGTATTAATGATATAGTAAACCGTAAAAATTAAAATAAAAGCCAAAGCTCATCTTGCACTTATTCATCTGTACAATCAATTTTTATTCTGCTATATTTTAGGTATTCCAAGTAATTCTGAAAAGAGCAAGATGCAATTAAGTAATTATATATGTAGTAAGCTGCTACATACATTGAATTATCAGACAAAAAATCCTAATAAAAAACAAATATTTTCACCTTCAAAAACAATCCTCCAATATTCCAGTAACTGTTGAAACTGAAGTAAAATCTGTTAACAAATATATAATTCAAGTACTAGTTTAACAAATACATTTTCATCTTTGTGTTCCACAGCACCTCTGTGATGCCTCACTCTAAGCTGTTCCTTACTATGTGCACTCAGTGTTAAACTGTGACATCTTAAATTCCCCCCAGTGCTTTATTTCCATACAATGAATGCAATGTTACTATCAGGAAGCTCATACGAATAGTGACCACAAAACTGTGACCAGCTACTTACATCTTGCACTCTATGCTTTTGTTTGTTTTAGTGAGGAGCCTAAAAAGGGTAGACTGAACTAGATTTAATATTTAATATGCCACCTTGAGCTTAGTAGGTTTAAAAAAAGTTCTGATACTACTACTGTAGCAAAAAGGTCTCCCCTCATGGCTTTGTGCTCGCCACTTTGCTAAGAGCACTGAACACCTAGCTGTACAGGACCTCTATTATGTTGCTTCATAGCCAATCCAGAATCGGGTGCACATCACTGGATATTTAGTATTTGCATTTGTTGTTCATCTTTTAACAACAAAAATGAAGAAACAGCCCTCCCCTTCCTCCCCAGCTTAGATCCTTTCAAATGTACAAGCCACCAATCCCCCCACCCTCAGTTAGAACCCCAACCTTACCTTCCTCTCCCCCTGGCACCCAAATTGTGAAAGTTTAATTGTAATTGCAAACTCCAGTGAGGGGTGACTGGCACAGTCCACCCACTTCCACAGTCAGCTGCCATTTTTCAGTACCAGTTGCGCCAAAACAGAGTGAGGTGATTGTCTTATCAAAAGTAGTCTATTCATTATTCCTTAGATGAACAATTTATTAATGTCCTCTGTGTGCTCACCTTCTGCATTTGGGGTAATGGCTATTGATAACAGTCATACCTCACATTAGGATTGTTTGCATGGACTTTATCCAATATTTCCTTAAAAACAAAATTCTTGGGCCAGTTCAGTGGTGCTGAGGATTGAGGCACTGGATGCCACACCTCGCACCATGCCAGTGACCCAGGTTCAGGAATGAGCCTGGACTGCTGGGGGTCAGCAGGGGAGAGAGAGGATTGAGTGTCCGGAGGACTGCTCTCCTCTATCGGTGGGGGAGGAATAGCTGTCCTGCCTGCTGATTGCTCTCTAGCGATGGCTGAAGGGGCATATGGGTCGGGAAGCTCGAGCCGACATATGAGTCGGTAGGGAGGGGGGTAGGGAGAAAAACCAGGAAAATGGAACTGGCAGGCTCTGTGATGGCCCCACCAGCACCTGTCCTGACACCCGCAATCTGGATTTGTGTTCCGAGCTGTGGCGGGGGGGGCAGCATTCCTCACCCCGCCCCTGTCATGGGAGGGAAACCCATGGGGGATCACCGGGATAGGCGGGGCAGGAAAAGGTGGGGTCTGAGACTGAGTCAGTGCTGCCTGCTAGGCCCCTCAGAGGGAAAAAATGTATATATATAAAAAAAAAATTCTTCTTTTATTGAGCCTCTCTCTCTCTCTCTCTCTCTCCTTTCATGCAATAAAGCACAGTCAAATCTGCAATTTTTGTCCACCCTCTCTCTTCCAACCTATTGTGATGGTTCTGGTGTCGATTGCCCATACTGTGAAGAAACACTTCCCAGAGATATCTGCCTCAGTTGCCTTTTTATTCACATTTTCTTGAGCCAATGCAGCCATCTACAATTACAAAAAAAGCCTGCATTGAAACTGGACTGGCAACTAATACATTAGCAATGTCACACACATGCTATATGAGGCATGAACGCTTTTTATTTCCTACGTTAAGTTTTGCATAGAAAGCAATTGCCACTTATCTGTAATGGTAGGACCACTGGTATTTCTCAAAATTCATAAAAAAAAGAAGTACCTGCTGTGCTCAGTATGATATTTGCACTTCAATTCGAATCGTGCAACCTTGACTGGAGTTTGGTAGGAGTGTGGCAATATTATGTTAAGACTTAAAGGACACTGCACAAAGGCTAAGCAGTAGCACAGTGAGTAGGACCGCAAACTGTTATGCTGGTGGCTCCAAGGAATTGCTGGAGGCACCTAATAAGGGCCAGTGGTAAAGAAAGACCCACAGCAGCTTGACTTTAACCCTGCTGAGGGTTAAACTCACATGTGTCTATCGTGCTCTGCCCCTTGTCTCTGAGCCTGTAATTCCAAGGGTTCCTGAAGCTCCACTCGAAGAGTCGAACCCAACAGCAACAGCAAACTGTGTGCCAGTCAGCCACAGCTATGTCTATTCATCTGTATACCAAACAGCAAATCGTGGCTGGATTGCATATGCCCATCTTCCAGGTACAGTTCTCCATCTCTCGAACACATTTGGATTAAGGGAAATTCCACAACAACATTCTTTGCAAATTGTTTAGTTGTATTTATTTAATTTGTTAACCAGGAAAGAGCACTGGGCAAAAAGACCTTTTTCAGGTTCGACCCGACACAAATACAAATTACATACACACAATACATTACAAAGTTCAACAAACAAAATTAAATCATATATAAACATTGCATCAGTTAAAACATTTGCACACATTCTTAGACAATAAGTATTCATTAAGCCTGGACTTAAATATTCTCAAGGACATTTCAATACATAACATACCAGGAAGAGCATTCCAAAAAACTGAAGCTGCCATGAAAAAAGAGCGCAAATCTTGTTTAGATTTCGAAAATGGAATGTTTAACGGAATACCTGATGCAGAATGTAAACTTGTTATTGGTGACCGAACAGTGATATGATCTTGAAGAAAGTGATATAGTTTGCTGTGAATTACTTTAAAAATTTAGAATCCTAAATAATACGAAAATTTACTGTCGGGGTACAACCATCCAAACTGGGAGTATAGCAAATAATGATGCGTACAGGGAGCAGAACCCAATACAAAATGACATATGTTGTTATACGCTACTGACAAAACAGTCTTCTCTTTAATACCAAGATTAAAATAAAGACTAGCATTGTAATCTAGATGTGGTAATAGGGAACCCATTGCAATAGAATAACGTGTGGCATAAGAAAAATATTTCCGTAGTTAGTATAAAATGCCCGATTTACTATTAATGGTTCTGCTGACATTTACCACTTGTGAAGAAAATGACAAATTTGAATCAAGAACAACACCTAAAAATTTAAATTCAGGCACCTGTTCAATTTTAGATCCACTTAAATTATGAACCTGTAAACTAAAATTAATTATTCTTCAGCATTAAAGATGTTCCAAAAAGCATCAATTTAGGTTTTTTACATTTAGAACCATAGAGTTTACTAAAAGCCATGAACAAATTTTCTGAAAATCAGCTTCCAGCAAGATAGTCAGCTGATCCAGTTCTCTTGCTTGATGAAAACCAATTAAGTCATCAGCATATAAAAGCATTTCACAGGAATTACACAAAAAGGGCAGTCGATGAATAAACAGTGAAAACAGGGGTCCCAATATAGACCCCCTGCGGAACCCCATATTTTAGTTTACAGGCATTAGACCAGACAGAAATAATACAAACAACTTGAGAAAGATTTGACAGGTGATTACTAAACCAATTCACAACCCCTGTAGAAAATCCCAAATCACCAAGTTTAACATTCATTAATGAATGATAAGTGAGCTCAAATGCCCTGGTTAGGTCCATGAACACCACCCCAGTCATAACTCCTTGCTCAAACCCACTCAGGACGGTGTTCGAGAACCTGACCAAGGCTGTAGGTGTCCCATGATTCCTTCGAAATCCATGCCGCTGAGGACATATTAAAGTATAGGTCTCTAAGTAGTGTGTAACCTGATTAGCAACCAGTTTCTCCAGGATTTTGCTCAGTGGATTTAAAATAGGGATAGGTCTAAAATCCTCAGCCAGAACAGCACCTAACTTCTTGGAATCAGGACAACCTTAGCACACTTCCATGTCAACGGGAAAACACCTGTAATCAAGCACAAATTAAAAATAGTAGAAAGAGGGTCAGCCACAAAGGTAGATGAATGTTTGACAAAGCAAATAATCATCATTTTTTTGTTTTATTGGAAAATGTTGATGCAACGCTAACCTGAATTAAAAATGCTATCTGGAAGGAACACATCTTAAGTACCAAAGTTTTGCTACTGAATTATCTAAAGTCCGTTTACCACAGTGACGTGCTTTTGGGGAAAAAAATAGTGTTTCCTGAATAGATATAGGCACGAATAGTGCCACTACTTATTATTCGGAACCGAATAACAAATAGTGCATTATTCGTGGTGTTTGGAAAATACTAGCCATAATTTGCACACCTTTAGTACATATACAAATATTATAAATCACGTTGAAGATTTATGTTTTAAAAAAAGTACAACTTGAATTTAAAATAAAGTGTGAAAACACTTTTTGGCCAGAATTTGAAAAATGATCAGTGTCATATTCATGCGGTGGTGTGAAAAAATGCCTATGTTGAAAATTTGGTGTCGAAATATTGAAAATTACCAAAGTTACAAGCATTCATTAAAAACTTTCAACATATGCTTGTAACTTTGCTGTTTTGTAATATTTTATCCTAAATTTTCAACGTAGCCTTCTTATGACTCCACCTCATGAACAAGGGTGGAGAAAATGTTCAAATCCTGTCTGAAAAGGAGATTTTGTGTAGCGGTCGTGAAATCACCTTTTGGGCAGATTTGCATAACTTCACCATCCTTATTCACGAGGTAGGATCCCAAAAAAGCCATGTTGAAAATTTTGGGGGAAAAAATATTGAAAATGACCAAGTTGTGAGGACACGTTCAAAACCCATTGTAATACATTAAACTACATACCTGATTTCCTCAGTTCCCGGTCCGGCATTAAAGAATTAAGATGTGTCTCTGGTCTGGTCTGGATTATGGCGTTGGACCCCCAGTAGGTAAGTAAGGGGAGAGCGGGTGTATAATGCTGGGTGCTGAGTTGGAGGGTCAGGTGGAGACATGGTAACAGCGGCAATATGCCAGCAGTGGCAACAGACATCAAAGGATGGTTCTCTTTTTCACAGGGTGTGTAAAAATAAAAAAAGACCATGAGGGATGGTTTTCTTGATTTCGGGTACTGACACTGAGGATTGGGCACCCCAGGGTCAATGTTATATTTGGCAGCACTTGGGGTGGACTCCCTAGTATGGCACAGTGAAAGCAGGTGGGGTGGGGGGTACTAGCTGACACTGGTGGTTAGGCACTTTGAAGTTGGTAAATTAAAAGTAAGGGGTGGAGGGTGTGGGGTGGTGGGTGCTGAATGAGAGGGTTGGGTGGGGATAGGATAATGGCGGCAATGTGCCAGTGGCAGCATCAGTTATAAAAAAGACTACGTGGTACGGTTTTCTTCATTTCAGTTATCAACACTGGGGATTGGTCACCCCAGTGTCGGTGCTATATTTGGCAGCAGCAGTGTTACACAGTGAAGACAGGCGAGGTGGGGGGGGTACTAGCTGCCCAGCACCAAGGATTGGGCACCTTGGTGTCAGAAAATTAAGAAGGGGGAAGCAATGGGAGGTGGGAAGGATAGTTGACCGGGTGGGAGGGAATGTTTTTACGTTGGTGGGAGAGGACCACAGCAGGCTGATCATGATGCTGCTTGCTGGACGGCTTATGTAGATCAAATGAAAGAACCGCCCTATGATTCAGGCTGCTTCTTTGAAGTACCCAAAGTTTCTGCCTAGTAAGATCAGAAGAGTGTCATGATCAGCCTGGCAGATGATTGGTCTGATACTGCCGAGCCTCTTGTAGACTGCACTGTGCGACGTGAGACTAAAGCTCTCATTCTGGTCACCTGTGCCTCGACTTTATTTATTTATTGATTGATTTTGATGACTGGGAAAGTGCACTGGCACCGAAGTGCCTTTTTCAGGCATGACCCGGGTACAGAAGAGGCCATAAAAAGAGAGTGGAACAGGTACAAACACATAACTATATAGTACAAAATGAAGTGACATGGTGCAGAAGTAAGGTATTCAGGCAGCACATTAAATCAGCAGTGTTTTGTAAGTCATGCAAAGCAGGTACAGGCATAAGACTCTTGGAGATGTATGTTCAATTTGGCAGCGAACACTTTAAGGATAGGGACAGCTCTGATAGCGGAAGGGGTGGTGTTCCAGAACTACACTGCTCTGTATCTGAAAGAGTTCTGGCCCTTGCTCTTGCATGAAAGGTACGTTCAATAGATTGTTTTCAGAGGAGCAAGAGAAGGGGATGTCCATGTATGTGAATAGCTTGGATAAGCAATGGGGAGCACTTTCATGTAGAATTTTGTGCATGAAATTCACTGGGGTTAACTGGGCTCTGGTTTTTGGGTTGCAGCCAAAAAAGTAATTCAGTGTTAGTGCAATGATGGGACCGTGGGCCCTGCGAGGATACAAATTTGGCAACCTTCTGGGTTAAGACTCTTCTTTGCCCAGATTGTGAGGGGAGCGGTATTGGTAACGATGGAGCCATATTCATTCAGGGGAAGTATGCAGCTTTAGGCAATTTCGACTACAGTGTCAAGTACCAGATACCTTGAAATATGATAGAGTGGACTCAGTTATTGGTGAACAGTTCTTACGGTGTTGGTGATATGAGTATCAAATATGAGGTAGGGATAGAGTATAACACCAAGATATTTCCATTAACTAGTTCCAACTGCACTCCATTTAAGGTTGAGATAATAAAGCCTTGGGAGAATCTTCTAACCTTTGAGGAAGTGCTGAGTAACATGGCTTTTGTTTTAAGGATGTTTAGGACCAATTTCTTATTTGTGAACCACCAACGAAGGGAATGGAAGTTGTGCTCAAGGATTTCATTGATAGTGACAGTGTCTTTCCCATGAATAAAGATGACTGCATCGTCTGCATAGAGCAGAGTCTGGGCAGTATTGCAGATCTTGGGTTGGTCATTAATGAAAATATTAACTAGGAGAGGGTCTAGAATGGATTCCTGGGGAACCCCACAGGAGATAGTGTTTGCCCTGGACAAGACTTTACCAATTTTGACAAATTGTGACCTGTCTTGCAGATAGTTGGGAGAAGCACAGAGTAGCTGCACCCCCCCCCGTCCCAGCGTCTATGTGAGCAAATCATGGTCCACCAAATTGAAGGCTTCAGTCAGGTCAATGAACACTGCACCAGTCAGAAGGACATTGTCCATAGCATAGTGTACTGCATCCATGAAGCTGTCCAGTGCTGTACATGTCCTGTGACCCTTCCTAAAGCTGTGTTGCTCCTCACAGGGTAGCCTGTGGTGGTCTAAGTAGAAAGTGAGCTGATTGTGTACTATCCTCTCCTGCACTTTAGCCAAAGCCAGTAGTACAGAAATAGGCCTGTATTTGTCCAGGACAGTTTGCTTGCCCTTTTTATACAGCAGTACTACAGAGGCCATTTTCCAGATGTTAGGGGTTTTTTGAACTCATATGAAAGATTACAAATTTTGGAAATAGGGAGAGCAACTTTTTGTGGCACCAATTTTAAGGATTTTTGAATTAGGCCATCGCAGCATAGTTGATTTATCATCTTTTAGATCAAGCCACAGTTTGCAGACTTTCTTGACAGTGACTTTTTAAAAATAAAAAAGGGGATGGCATGGCCATGAGTTGGGCATCCTGAAATCAGAAGGAAGTACCATGCCACATGGAGGGATCTGTATTTCTCAAGGTTGCAGAAGTGGTCATTGAACATATCAGCAACAGATCTGAGATCACCGTGCTTGGGGCCATTTTCCTCAAGGGATAGAGAGGAGATGGCAGTTCTGGGGTTGAAAGGAGGTAGCAGTTCTGGGGTCGAGCAAAAAGTTTATGCAGTTCCAGAATTTTTGGGGGTCACTAAGATTGTCTACTGCGATTGTCTACTGCACTTTGAGATATCCACTTTTGACCATGTTAAGCTTATGTTTTCATTTATTCTGTAAATAGCTGTATACATACCAATCTGAGTGCAGGTTAGTATTCTTGCATATACCCCAAGCAATGTCTCTGTCCTTCATTAACTTGAAATGGCTTTTAGAAAGCCATTTGGAATTGCAATTTCAAACAACATGAAGTCTTGCTATATTATGACAGTAGCAGTTTGATCCAGCTCTAGAACTGCTCCGGAGGTGAAATGGTTAATACCATTCCAAAATAGAGCTTTGAGCACGAGCTCTAAGAAGCAGCTCTATCTGTGTAATTTCAAACCTGAACTGTCAGATTCTTTACTCCGCCTCAGTGAACAGTCGCTCCAGAGAGTTCTCCAACTGCTCGGTTCATTTCTCGGTTTAAACAGTGTTTTCTCGGTCCGATTCAACCGAGAATAGTTTTATTTTAACCGCAAAACCGTTCGGTTCAAGCTCTGTCTGTGGTAATCGTAGTAATTAAAAGGTTTTGTCTGTGTGGAACTTGTAAGTTTATCGGTTCGGTTTTGAACCGATCAGCTGGGTTTAAAACTCATTAATTTTAAAGTTTAACATTTTAAAGTGCGGTTCCGGTTCTTATCGGTTCTAAAAAACGGATTTTATTAAGCTTTTTTCCAATACTCAGACACGGTTGGGAACTGATATGGTGTCTTGCTCTGGCATTGCCAGTTAAAGGGCAAGTTTTCTGGTTAGGCTGGCATTATGTCTGAGAAACCCAAAAGAAAACCGCCCATGTTTCAACACTGTGATGTCTGTGGGGGAAGCCTTTGCCAAGGCTGACCCACACACCACATGTGTTCATTGTCTGGGGTTTGACCACCTCCAGTCAGACTGCCAGATATGTAAGAATTTCCCTGCAGCCACCCTGGAAAAGAGACTGGGCAGGCTCAGAGAATGAGAGGCCAAAAAGTCCGCTGACCCGGATGGCCAGCCCGGTTCGGTGCCAACCGAACCGGAGGGAGTGCCCTCTGACCAGGGCGAGACTTCCTCAGGCAAAAGAAAAGCTGGTTCTGAGGAACCAGTTCCAGTAAAGAAAACAAGAAAGTCAGCAGTTTGGAGTCCAAAATCCCTTCTCCAATTGCTGCAGAGATAGCAAAAGCCATACAAATTGTCCAATCACTGTCTCAGGTTCCGTCCGAACCGCCACTATCTGGCAAAAGGTCGGTTTGTCCGGTTCCAGTGGTTCAGGAATATGATGTTGAGGAGTTTTATGAACCAGAGGAGGGGGAGGATGATTATGAACAGTATGAATGAGGCTGGGAAGGTCTGGGTGTGCCCATTGAACTGGACATTTCCCCAGACAGACCTTTAGAATCTCCCCCTATGCTATCTAAGTCCCCATCTCATTTTATGTTTTACAAAAAAGTTGCTGAAACCCTCCAGCTTCCCTTGGAAGAAGCTGTGGATGAGCAAGAGGAGCCTGATTTTGTAGAAATGATGGATATTCCAGAGTCTAGGAGATTGTCTATTCCTTTGCATAAGTCTTTTAGGAAGCAAACAATAAAAATTTTAAAAGCTCCTAATTCTGTGCCTCCTGTAGATAAAAAGATGGACAGAAGGTACACACTGTCAGGTCCTGATACAGAATTCCTTTCTCAGCAATGCAGTCATGTTGGAGTAGTTCAGGCTGCAGCCTGTGATAAAGCTAATATTCCCTGGCTTCACATCCTCCTGACAAGGATTCCAGGAAGATTGATGCCATGGCGA
Organism: Neoceratodus forsteri; assembly: GCA_016271365.2. Lineage (NCBI taxonomy): Eukaryota > Metazoa > Chordata > Ceratodontiformes > Ceratodontidae > Neoceratodus > Neoceratodus forsteri. The sequence goes on from CM057456.1 coordinate 180,445,432, forward strand.
AAAAACAGTATATGGCAGCCTCTCTGGGACTCAGGCAAGCAAATTATATGGCTTATGTAGCTAGGTATCAGAAATCTAGATGGGATACTGTTATGGAATTAGCCAAGCAAGCCCATGGCCAGCTGGCTAGTGAACTAGAACAGGTGGCTGCTGATGGCATTGAGGCTTCTAAGGTACAGTTTCATGCTGCTGTGGATGTTAATGATGTTTCCTCTAGGGTCATGGCCACATCTGTAGCTTTTGTAGGTTGGCCTGGCTCAGGTGTACTAGCCTGTCACAGGATACCCAGACTAAGGCTATGGATTTTCCTGTGGTGGGAAATTCTCTGTTTGGGAGCAGACAGAAAATTACATGAAAAGATGGATGAATATAGGACTACTTACAAAGTGCTCATGCTAAGGAGTGGCAAGCCACTCCCCAGAGGCATACCCCAGGGTAGGGGTAGGCCTTTCACAGGCCTTTTATCAGACTCAGGCCTCCTCTGCCTATGCTCAGAGGGGCTTCTTCAGAGGCAGAGGCAGACGAGGGGTGGGCAGGCCTGCTCCCACCCCTCAGCCTAAAGTACTCTGCTAAGCAGGCACCCTGATGGAAGCCCAGGGCCATTCTCCTTTACCTGTGGGCAGGCTGGCTTCATTTCCAGTCAGAACTGGGCTTCTTTAACCTCAGACAAGTGGGTTCTGGAAGTAGTAAGCCAGGGTCTGGTTCTCAGCTTCAAAAAGTTTCCCAAGTTGAGAACCAGATTTTTTCTACCTGCAAGTGCTTCAGAGACCCTTGCTCTAGAAGCAGAGGTCTCAACCCTGTTGGCTCTCAGAGCAGTGGAAAGGGTTCCTCCCCTGCACCAGGGCAGGGGTCTGTATTCCAGATACTTCCTTACCCCAAAAAAGACAGGAGAATGGCGGCCCATATTAGACCTCAGATATCTGAACAAGCATCTTTTGAAACCAAAGTTCAAAATGGTAACTCTGGCAATGATTTTACCTCCCTAAGGCCAGGGACTGGTTAGCCTCCCTGGACCTCAAGGATGCCTATTTCCACGTCCTAATCAGAAGCTCCCATCAAAAGTATCTCAGATTCGAACTACCCTCAGGTCATTACCAGTTCAGAGCAATGCCCTTCGGCCTCACCTTTGCCCCAAGGGTATTCACAAAGTGTCTGGCAGTGGCAGTGGCCCACTTAAGGAGGCAAAGGATTGCTGTTTTTCCCTATCTAGACGATTGGCTCATTGTAGGCCAGTCCCCAGAACAGGTAAAATCTCACCTGCAAGTCACCCAGCAGCTTCTCACCTCCCTGGGCTTTCTGCTAAATCTGCCAAAGTCGGTTCTGGAACCAGTCCAGGTACTCACCTTTATAGGGGCAGAGTTGGACACAAAGCTAGCCAGAGCTTTTCTTCCCTTAGAAAGGGTGACAAATTTAGTGGCTCTGGCCTCCTCCTTCACTCTGCAGGTCTCTCGACCAGCAAGACACTTTCTGCAGCCCCTGGGGCACATGGCTGCATCCACAGCTGTTGTGCAGGGAGCAAGATTTCAGATGAGAGACATTCAGTTTCACTTGAGAACCTATTGGTCTCAGAGAGACCCCTTTCCAAGTTGGTCCCAGTGACTTAACCTTGATCCAGGCCCTCCAGTGGTGGCAGGATCAGAGCAATTTAAGATTGGGGTCCCCTTCATTTCCCTGCTCACAATTTGACTCTCACTACAGATGCTTCCCTTCTGGGTTGGGGAGCCCACATGGGCGACCTTTCCACTCAGCGAGTGTGGTCCCCCCAGGAATCTCTGCTCCACATCAATTTGCTGGAACTCAGAGCTGTCTTTTTAGCTCTTCAAGCATTTTCTGCATCTGTCCACAACAAGGTGATACAAGTCAGAACAAACAACACCACAACCATGTGGTACATCAACAAACAGGGGGGCACTCGGTCTTCGGCCTTGTGCACAGAGGCAATGAAGTTGTGGTCTCTGGCCTATTCCCTGAACACTTCCCTCATAGCAGTTCATCTTCCAGGGAAGGACAACGTCCTAGCAGATGCTCTTAGCAGGATTTCCCAGGGCCATCACGAATGGTCCCTGGATCCTCAAGTGCTGGGGATAGTCTTTGCCAGATGGGGCACCCCTCAGATAGATCTTTTTGCAGCCCCAGACAATCACCAACTTCCTCTGTTCTGTTGCAGGCCTCCAGTGCTGGGCTCAGTCCCCCTGGATGCCCTTCTCCTGGATTGGGCGGGAAGTTTCTATGCTTCCCTTCCCTCTCCTATTCAAAGTATTAGTCAAAATCAGATCTCAGCCTTGCAGGGTGATTCTGATTGCCCCGGATTGGGCCAGGCAGCCCTGGTACCCACTCCTTCTGTCACTGACAATCCATCTTCCCCTTTGCCTCCCCAGGATTCACAACCTATTAACTTGTGCCCAGGGAAGGGTTTGTTATCCGGACCTCAAATCCCTCAACCTCAAGGCCTGGCTCTTGAGGAGTCAGAGTTTGCTGATTTACACCTCTCTCAGGGTGTTCTTGAAATCCTAAAGGCTTCCAGAAAGCCTTCCACTAGGGCTACTTATAGTTCTAAATGGAAAAGGTTTTCCATTTGGTGTGCTGGGAAAAATGTTTCCCCAGAATCTGCTGATTTGCCCATTGTATTAGATTACACGGTCCATCTTAATTCCTTGGGTCTCAGACCAGCTACCCTGAGAGTCCATTTGGCAGCTGTATCTGCTTTTGTTTCAGCAGGAAAGTCATCCCTCTTTCCACTCACCCTGTGTTTTCCAAGTTTTTAAGGATTACTCCATACTAATCCACCTTTTCGGAACCGCCCCTGCCTGGGACCTTAATGTTTGTATTGCCCAGTTAATGCAACCCCTTTGAACCTCTGTTTTCTGCAGAGCTTAAGTATCTAACTTGGAAAACTGTTTTTCTGGTGGCTATCACTTCTGCTAGGCGATAAGTGAGTTGCAAGCCTTGTCAGTAGAAACTGACTTTATTTCTTTCCACAGGGATAAGGTAGTCCTTAGGACTAATAGGAAGTTTTACCTAAGGTGGTTTCAGATTTCCATCTTAACCAATCTATCTCCCTTCCAGTATTTTTCACTGATCACTCCTCTTCTGGTGAGAGGAGGTTGCACAGCCTGGATGTTAAGAGAGCTCTTAGTTAATATATAGAGCGTACCAAAGGTCACAGGTTCGAATCCCTCCAACTTTTCCTTACCTATGGTGAAGTTGGGAAAGGCAAACCTGCCACTAAGAGATCAATTGCCAGGTGGATTGTCTCTTGTATCCAATTTTGTTATCAGAAACTGGGCAGAGATCCCCCCTCTGGCTTGAGGGCTCACTCTACCAGGGGTACAGCTGCGTCTCTAGCTGCTGCCAGAGACATCCCTATATTAGAGATATGCCAGGCTGCTACTTGGAAAACGGTACACACTTTCACCAAGCATTACTCCCTGGATGTCCAGGCCAGAGAGATGCCTGCTTAGGCACAGCTGTTCTTCAGAGCCTATTCCCAAGTAGGTTCTGCCCTCCTCCATGGAGGTACTGTTGTGTAGTCTGTTGTTGTCATAATATAGCAAGACTTCATGTTGTTTGAAGAAAAATTACTCACCTTAGTAATGTTGTTTCTTCTAATGGAGTCTTGCTATTATGACCTCCCCAGCCTGCCCCTCTCAGAACTTCTACTTGGGTGGGGTGCGGCAACCTAGTGTGGGCACTATTTTGTGCCCTTTTAGCGTTTCTCCCCCTTTTGGGGGTTTGGGGTGTGTTTTATTATACTGTTGTTTTATTCTCATGTTGTTAGAATTGTATTAGTAGTTCTGGTCCCCTGACTTGAGTCTTGGGTGTTGGGACCAGCAATGGTTGTTGGTATTTAGGTAGCCATTTGGCTAGTGTAGGTTACAGCTTCCACACAGACCTTAGTGAGTTTTTGCTTGTAAAGATCTGACAGTTCAGGTTTGAAATTACACAGATAGAGCTGCTTCTTAGAGCTCGTGCTCAAAGTTCTATTTTGGAATGGTATTAACCATTTCACCTCCGGAGCAGTTCTAGAGCTGGATCAAACTGCTACTGTCATAATATAGCAAGACTCCATTAGAAGAAACAACATTACTAAGGTGAGTAATTTTTTCTTTTGACCCATTGTCTGGTGATAGGGGCATGGTGGTCAAGTACTGCCACAAACTGTAATAAAGAGGTCCAGCGCACAGTTGACATCAGGTATCACATACTGTACATAAAAGACCAGTCGATACATGAGAGATCTTGCAAGAATGTCGAGGAATTGAAGTTTTTGCAATTACGGTATGTGATGTCTTTTGGGACTGGATTGCTAGCTGCATCATTGTACCATAGGCAATAAGTAATGGAGGGGTCGCTGACTGAGTCAGACAGGTGCCCATGCAGCCTAACTCTGTCAATGTGGCTGACCAATATCCAGTCGAGGAGGGTGTGGTTTCTTCAATTGGCGCTGAGCCTAGTAGGTGCAGTGAGGATTTGAGTAAGGCCATAGTCATCGAGAATGTCTCTACCATGCTGTGCTGCTGACCATTTTAAAGTCACCCACAATAATTAACTCAGCCCTACCTAGGGTAGATACTAGTTGGACCAAGTCCTTAAGGCCTCATAGATCCAACCTTTGGAGGGTTGTATACACAGCAGAAATTTAGTTTTATGATAACCCAGACTCAACTGAATTAATAGCCACTCACAATCTGTAGTTGTTGAGTAATTAAGGGAGAGACACTTGGCATCCAGATAAGACCTAACATAGAGCAGTATGCCACCACCTTTTTGGGGGCAGTCTGTCTTTATGATGGATCATGTAATTGGGTAGCAAAATTTTAGGGTCACTGATGTAAAGCTTTAACCAGCACTTGGTGATGGCTAGGATATGCGGGTTGTGCATAGAGACCAATACCTCGCCCTTGGCCAGTTTAGAGACCAGACTCCAGAAATTTAGGTGCTTTAACCTTAGATCCTTAGGGCCAGACCAGAGTTTGCTGCTAGCTTAGTTTGGGTAAGGTGGGCCTTGGTTACTCTAAATGTCACCAGTGTTTACAAACAAAAGGCAGGTGATTTTGTATAACTGGAGACAATCAGAGGAATCAAGTCCAAGCTACATCTTATACCCAAGCAGAAAAAGGTGTTTTTTAAGATATCAGGTCTGGGAGAGGACAAGCGACTTGATGGACAATCACAACATCGTGGCTGGGAGTACATTTGTGGTGTTTATGGACTGAGCCTGACAAGTGAGAGGCACACAAATTGTCAAGCAGTAGGAATAGGGTGCAGTAGACAATGCTTAGACAAAGACCTTTGAGTGCCATGGTATGGACCAAAGCACACCCTGTTAGAGCAGAACAACTACATAGGGGGCAACCTACAGGCAGTCTTTGGGCTGTTCAAATGGAATGCATACAGAATGCAGACACATAACTGGTCGAGAATTGGTGGATTGCGAACTGGCCTGATTGGTAACGGTGGTTGAGTGCCCGGTCCTTGGGACTCCCTGTGGGGATAGAGGCTACCAGTCAGAGGGCTGGTGGAAATCTTCCTTCTTTGCTCTCTGTGGCCCCCTAGTTTTTACCTAGTGGCACCGGTGGGCTAAGTGGGGTATCTTTTGCTCCGGGACCCTTTGTGGCCAGTAATATTTGCGTAGTTTTTTCTCCCTCTGCTCAGCAAATGATCTGATCGTAAAAAGCTTGCTGCTCCTCCTTCCTTCATTTTGCCCAGTTTAAATCTCCGTCAGGTACTGTAATTACACTTTTCTATTCTGGAAGCAGTAAGAGAGCTTCACTGGTGACAAAGATTCATGTTAAATTCAATCTTGGTATTTGTGGCAGTGAGAGTGCCACGTCTCTTTTTTGGACTCATTATTCTGATAAGGGTTGGGTGAGATCTACCCTTTGCTTTATAGATTTTTAAAGGATTTAGTAACTTTTGAAGACATCGGACAGTGAACTTCATTGGACAATAACACATGATTTAACTTGGTGTTGTAGCTATCAAAATTGTTTTACATTGTTATTTTGGGGGTTATATTTTGGTTTGGATTGGGATTCTTTTTTTTTTATTATTTTTATTTTTGTAGTTTAGGGTACAGGAGATTTGTTACTAAGATTAGGGGATTGTTATTAAGATTAGTTTTTGTGTTTATTGTCTGGGGTGGGATATTAGCTTTTAATATTTGTTTATTATTTTATTTGAAGTGTTATGTGTCAGGGAGGGTTAGTGACAGTCAGGCCGTACTCCCCCACCAGACTCGGGGAATTACATCCTTTTCACTGTCCCCCATTAACATTTGACACCTATTTTAGGTGCCGCGCTTTGGGGATATTTAGAAAGCGCATATGAAGGGGGAGAACTGGGCACAGTAGGGGAGGGGAAAGGGAAGGGCGGATAGGAGTCATGGGGTCCAAGAGGCACCCTGGGGCGAAATGGAGTCAGTACAGAGGTTCTCCCTGTCTTGTCCCCATACCCAAGGGCTCCGATGTTAGCGGGCAGGTGCCGAGGTCTTCCCTGACAACTCATCCTAGTTGGGCAGTGTTGTTCAATGCCGATCTGTTAAGAACAAGTCAGCTATTATAGCTGATCTTGTTGAAACCACCGATCTGGCTTGCATCACCAAGACCTGGTTGGATGATAATGCAGGCCCTGTTTTGGCTTCTGCAGTTCCGGCTGGGTTCTCGGTGATACACCGCCCAAGGTTGGATCGTAGGGGCGGGAGTGTGGCCATTATATTTAAATCTGAGCTGGGTCTTATGGATGTGCCATTGGGAAGTACCTGATCCTTCGAGTATATCCTGGGTGAGGGTGTAGGCTGTGGGATGAGATGGTGGAGCATTCCTGCAGGAGATAGCGGATTTCATCATCGACATGGTGTTGAGGTCACCCAGATGGATAGTTCTGGGGGACTTCAGTGCCTTAGTTCGACGATGAACTCTCGCATTTTGGTCAAAATCTCCTCCAGCTGATGATAACGCTGGGCTTTACACGGGTAGTTACCTCCTCAACCCATAGAGGGGGTCACTCATTGGATCTGATCTTTCTCTTGGGTATGGAGATAGTTGATCTGGGGGTGGAACCAGTCAGCTGGTCTGACCATCACACCATAAGGTTCAGCTTCAGGGTCCCCCCCTTATAGGTCTGCTCCTACGGAGATGGTCCAGTACCACCCTATCGGGTTTGTCGGGTGAGTGCATGAGTCCAGGTGATCTTGTATTAGCCTATAATAAGGATGTGGGAGATGCCCTGGACAAGATTGCTCCTGTTCGTGTTCGGCCCCTCACCTTTCACCCAAGGAACCCTTGGTTTGAATGTTCCTTGAAGGAGCTGAGGCGAGTTGGTCGAAGGATAGAGAGAGCTTGGCGAAAGTCTGGCCTTGATGCTGACAGGCTTAAGCTGATGGCACATTATGATGGCTGTCAGCTAGAAATCACCCGTAAGAAGGCAGAATTCCTGTCCAGGGAGATTTCTGCTGTGCAGAATCGACCAGCTCAACTTTTCTGGACCGTTGACAGATTGTGCAATCCAATCTGTCTTCAGCCCAGAGAAGCTTTTTCTCAGCTGAAATGCGAGGAGTTTGCTCGATTCTTCACAGATAAGGTTGCCAGCATCAGGTCTAGCATCAGCATAGCCTCTCCTATGAGGAATTAAAGCGATTGGCAGGATGTGGCGTGCACTCGGTCTCTCTGGTCAGATTTCTGCCAGCCAGAATTCACAGACATTGTGAAGATCATCCAGACACTGCACCCAACCAGTTGTAATTTGGATCCGGGCCTGACACCCCTTTTATTGGGATGTGCTGATGTTATCTGCCCGATCCTTGCCGAAATTGTCTGGAGGTCTGTGGAGACAGGGGTCTTTCCAGAACCCCTAAAGGAGGCAGTCGTTCAACCACTCCTTAAGAAATCCTCCTTGGACCCGGACTGTCCAGCTAATTACCGACCTATCTCTAACCTGCCATTTGTTGGTAAGGTTATTGAAAAGGTGGTTGCGCTGCAACAGGATGATCACCTTACAACTCACAAGGTTTATGATACTATCCAATCCAGGTTTAGGAAGAAGCATAGCACAGAGACTGCACTTGTCCGAGTATTGAATGACCTCCTGATGGCTAGAGATCGAAAAGGCGCATACCATTCTGGTCCTTCTTGATCTCTCTGCAGCATTTGACTCTGTAGACCATGGCGTGCTGTTGGAGCGCCTGCGGGTGCTTTGTGGTCTGTCTGGTACAGTCCTCAAATGGTTTCACTCCTTCCTCGCGGACAGGCTTCAGAGAGTTACCACCGGAATTAATTCCTCTGGTACTTATTCCCTGTCCTGCGGGGTGCCACAGGGCTCCATTTTGGTCCCCATGTTTTTTGCAGTGTATATGCTGCCATTGGGAAATATCATCAGGCGAATACAGTTTGAGTTTTCACTGCTGTGCAGACTATACTCAACTGTATATGTCCTTTCTGCCTGGACAAGATGCTGCACTCTCTGCGCTAAACAACTGCCTTACCAAGATCAGAACCTGGATGAGTACTTGTTGGTTGAGACTGAATCCAGATAAGACTGAAGTGCTGGTTGTGGACCCTGGTCATCCGGGGACGGGTATGGGAGCTGGCCAGGCATCAGGTCTTTTGATCGATGGCATATAGCTCACTACCTCAGACCAAGTGCGTAACCTTGGCGTTATTTTTGACGATGGCCTGACACTAAGGTCTCAGGTGTTGGCTGTTGTCGAATCCTCTTTTTGTCATCTGAGGAATATCACCCGGATGAAGCACTTGGTTCCTCTGGACGATCTTCCAACACTGGTCCACGCCTTTGTCACTACCTGCCTTGATTACTGCAATTCTCTCTACCTAGGGCTTCCAAGGGTTGATATCCACTGCTTGCAGCTAGTGCAGAACGTGGCAGCCAGGCTTTTGACTGGGACTTCAAGGTCAGTCATATTATCCTTAATATCCATAAACTGCACTGGCTGCCTGGTCAGTGGTGGGGCACCTTAAGGTTGGTTTGCTAACCTTTAAAGCTCTACATGATCAGGGACCCGTTACCTGCAAGACCTCTTGATACCCTACTGCCCCTCCCATCCTTCCGATCCGCCGTCGAGGGATTGCTAGAGATTCCCAGGGTACGAATAGAAACATGAGGTGCCCATGCTTTTGCCTTTACGGCTCCAACCCTGTGGAATTCTCTACCTCGTCGGTTAAGAGAATGCCTGACTGTCGACAGATTTAAGATTGAGTTAAAAACGTATTTATTTAACTTGGCCTTCCCTAATGACTAATGTATTTTAACTTCCTGTTTTAAAGCTATATTTGTACTTGGTTTTATGTGCAGCGCCTTGGTTTTTGAAAGGCGCTATAGAAATAAAGTTTGATTTGATTTGAGATACAGAGCACCCAGATCTTCCAAGAATCAATCTTCACCTTTCATTACTGGTTAGTCTGTGCTGGAGGTGACAGGATCCCATGAGAGCGTACAGCTTTAAATGTTTACAGCTATGGGACCAACATCAGAGACAGCACTGCCCATGAGGTGGGCACATAACATGGCCCTCATGGGCTGGCCAGTAACTGATGCCAACCTCTTGCTCTCCTCAGTTCTGTTCTTCCCACCATTGATGTAACACTCCGTAGGAGTGTTCGCCATTTACAGCTGCGTAGTTCTGCATAGTTCTGTTCGTTGCCACTTACTCAACACTGTATAGCACTTCTTTCTGATATCTTCCATCGCCATTTTCCTTTCTGTCCCTTTTTTATAGCGCCAAGCTCTCTGTTTTTGCTGCTTTTTGTTTATTTTCCATGGTCAGTCATGTTCGGGTCTCGGGGCCTAAAAAAATCTAAGAAGACAGATAAGAAGACAAAGTTTCCCCCCATGCATCGGTGCCCCTGTGAAAGAAACATGTCTGTCCAAGATCGGCATGACCGCTGCTGAACTTGCGTTAGAGTGGAACATACAGTATGGACCATTGCGATGCCTGCTTCTCAATGGACATCCGCACCTTAGAAATCCACACGATGAAGTGGGGTCGGTCACTCCCCATTTTCAGAGGCAGATGCCGCATACAGGGCTCCAAGGTAAGCTCCCTGGGCTCTTCCCGAGTCCCTCCCTAGTACTGTACATACTAACGGAGACCAGCCTCTCCTTGTCCTCATCTTGCCAAGACGGAGAACCTGAGGGAGGGGTCTGTGGGACAGCCCGCCCTTCCAAGGGGCTGGTTGCGCACCACTCTCAGTCCAGCACCCTCTTGGGGGGTATGGATGCCCCCTGTGGTGAGATCGGAGTTATATGCTGGGCCTACCTGGTGGGCTCCTTGGGGCCGCAGCCCAGTGCAGTTGTGGCTCCTGGCACTGAGGTCGGTGCCAGTCGGTGAAGCAGTGCTACCCGCACCGCCAGGTCCCCTCCTGATGCCACTTGATGCACTAGGAAAGGAAATGTTTCTGGAGCCAGTGGCTCAGTGGAGATCTTCTGGGTCTTCCAGAGATCAGTCTTCACCATTCATTACTGGTGGGTATAAGCCGGTGGCACCAGACCCCGTGCGAGCGTGTAGCTTTAAGCTTTATCAGGAGGGGGGCCAACGTCCAAGTCAGCACCACCCTCGAGGCTGACATACAACGTGATGCTCACAGGTTGGCCAGTAACTGGAGCTGGCCCCCCAACCTCCTCAGTTCTGCTTTTCCCGCCATCGAGGCAACACCTCATATGGGGTGAAGCTGAATCTACTGCATTACAGTCTGCTTGTCGTTAACCACCTCGCTCTGTGCCGTACCGGTCCATTACAGTCAGGTTGTACCCCTTTTTATTTCTTTTTCAGTGTGGCATTGAGTGGTTTTCTTTCATTTCGTTATTTTGTTCCATCAAGATCATGTCTGGTCTGGGGCCTACAAAGGTTAGTTCAAAGGTGGGACTTTGTCCCATGCATCGGTGCCCCTACGGCAAGTTGATGATCGTTATGCATCTGCATGACCATTGTTTTTCGTGCCTGGTCCCCATCATGATATGGATAGCTGCAATGCTTGCTTCTTATCCCAGGAAATCTTACTGTATTCTGACATATGCAGTATGGTCCCACCATAGTACTACCCCAGAGCTGAAATGGTTAATGGAACCTATGCAAATGATAGAATGCTAGGCTCGAGCTTGGTTTTCAAACCACCGTCTCTGGTAAACAACCTTCCAACCATCAGATTCTTCACTCCGCTTGCCTAGTCAGATGTCTTGGAGAATCCTCTGCATCTTTACTCAAGATTTTTGTTTTCTTTCTCAGTTTCAGTACTGCTATTTCTTTAGTTTTTCAAACCGCGGTCTCTGGTTCACAAGTAGATTAGATTAGATAGTGAAATTGTGGTAAGTGTCTTGGTTCTCACCTGGTTTCGCAGATTGGCCGGGAACGGAGCTATTTTTCTCAACTTTTTCTATTAATCAGGTAAATTTATCTCTTCTTTGTGTTTCGGAGTTTAACTGGGCTAACCCTCGGTTTGCTCCTTATGTCGCTAAACCAACAACAGCTAAAAAAAGATGTAAGTAGAGAGAAAAGAGGTTAGTTTCTTTGGGACTATGTCACAGACTCTCAAGAAAATACCCAGGCCAATGGGCTTCCAGCACTGTACTGAGTGTAGGTAACCATTCGCTAAAGCTGACCCCATCTTGTATGTGTATTTTGTCTTGGATTTGACCACCTAAAAGCTGACTGCGAGACGTAAACATTTTCCTCAGTCGACATTGGATAGGCGACTTAACCGGCTGAAGGAAAGACTGTCCGACAAGATCGCTGACCTGGTTATGGACAAGCCGTCTTCTTCTCAGGGAAAGGAGGCAAAGGAACTGGACGAAACACCCTCTGACAAGGGTGACGTTTCTCAGCCTAGGAAAAGATTCGCAGAAAGTGCTGCAGAACCGGCAACTGCGGCCAAGAAAAAGGAAAACACATGGTTCGGAAACCGCAACCCAAAACCCTGCAGTTCCGACCACTGAAGAGATTGCTAATGCTATTCAGATTATACAATCTCTTCAGACCACGGCCAGTTCGGTTCCGCGGTTCAAAGTCCCTCGGTTATGCCCCCAGGTTCTTCTTCGGTTCCTGGTCCTCGGGATTTGGATGAGGACTACAGGGATAAAGTTCAGGATTATGATGAAGATGAGGATCTAGGGGAACCACTTGAACCAGATGTGTCCCCTGATCCATAGCACCCTGACTCCTCTGATAAGGCTCAGAGGACCTTACCACCCTGTTTGCCTTCATGCAGCAGGTGGCACAGACTCTGGACCTCCCCACCAGGAAACAACGGAGGAGGAGAAGGAGCCAGACTATGTTGAAAGGATGGATGTGGCATCAGCTAAAAAGCTGCTCTTTCCCATTCATAAGTCTCTGAAGAAGCATGTCCTGAAAATTCTTCAGAACCCCACTTCAGTTCCTCCAGTTGATAAAAAACTGGATTGGAAATGCTGGGTAGCCAAATCTGGTGCAGAATTTCTCTTTGGGTATTGGGCACCCCAGTCATGAGGGGGTGGTACAGGCTGCTGCCTGTGACAAGGCTGGAATATCCCTGGCATCCCATCCACTGGATAAAGATTCCAGGAAAATGGACTCTGGCCAAAAAGGCATATTTGGGGTCTTCTCTGGCCATTAGACAAGCCACTTATATGGCTGACGTAGCCAGGTTCCAGAAGAGCCTGTGGAGTACAGTTGCAGAAATGTCTAAGGCCTGCCCTGCCCCCATGGCTTCTGACCTGGCAGAGGCTGCTAGAAGGGGCATTGATGCATATAAATTTCAGTTTAGAATGGCAGTAGATGCCAATGATACAGTAGCCAGGTTCATGGCCATGTCTGTATCCTTAAGGAGGTTTGCGTGGTTTAAAACTACCAGTCTTTTCCAGTACACTCAAACAAAAGCCCTGGATTTTCCCTGGGAGCCCTCATCCCTCTTCAGGGAGCAGACTAAGGCATATATGAAGAAAATGGATGAGTACAAGACTGCTTACAGGAGTGCGGCTGCAAAGGAGAAAGCTTCTACTCCTCAGAAGCAGCAGTGTAGAGGGAAGGCAAGGCCCAACTACAGGCCTTTCTTCCAAAGTCAAGCCCTCCCAGCTTACCAGCCTCAGAGGGGCTACTTCAGGGGAAGGGGCAGAAGAGGCAGTGGTAGAGCTGGCCCCAGTCCTTAGCCAGCCCAACAGCCCAAGCAGACCCCCTGAAGGGTCTGTCAGGGTCGCCTCCCCTCTTCTAGTAGGGGGCCGGTTTGCCCACTTCCAGGCCTGGCAATCACTACAGACAAATAGGTCCTGGAGGTGGTGGGTCAGGGTCTTACTCTCAGCTTCAAATCAAAGTCCAAGCTGAGGGCAAAAATCATCAGCCCTGCTTCCCCAACAGAAGCCCAGCTACTGGAGGAAGAGGTCAGAAAATTGTTGCAGGCTGGCCCGGTGGCGCAGAGGGTTAAGGCATCTAGCCTTACCTTGCGTCATGCCAGCGACCCGTGTTCGAAAACAACCTCGGGTCATCGGGGACCAGACTGGGGGGGGGAGGAGGAGGAGGAGGAGGAGGACTGAGAAGAGTCTCTCCTCTCCTGGGGTGGACACTGTCCCTCCCGCATCCAGTGCCAGGTAGTTGGTGCTGGATCTAGTGCTGCAACTGTCCCTGACACCTGATCTAGCATTGATACAGCTGGTGGGGCTGCATCAGGCACCAGGGTTGGTCTGGCACTGACCTGGTGCCAGTTTCTCTCTGCCCTCCCCTCTGCATCCTGCTGCCTTGGGAAAAGGTCTCTCTCTCAAGGGGTAGATTTCTGTCTGCCAGGTCGGGGGTGATGAGGTCATGTTCAGTACCCCGGTCTGTCCCTATAGTGCTGGGAGTCTCTCAGCGCAGTCAGAGTGCCGAGTCGGGCCTCCTTTCCCCTCTTGGAAGGCAGGGGTCTACAGTCACTGGGGACAGGGGCCACCCTAGTGGACCATAACAGCTCCAGTCTCCTCACCATGGGGCCTCCCCCAAGGGCACCACCATGTTCGCTTCTCACCATATAGACATTCTCTGACGGGTGGGCTGCACAGACTCCTCTCTTAGGAAGGGTGCCTTGCACGTTCCCGTAGCCCTGGCAGAGGAAATGTGGTCTCCAGTTGCCATATTCCTTCTCCTCCTTCTCTGCCTCCCCCCCCGCCAGGTCTTTCAGGTCCCCTGACATGGGAACAGTACAGGTCCACAGCAGCTGCATTCCCCGTCTACCTTAGGTCCATTAATGATGTCATTTTTGTACCTCTACCCCAGGCACCGCCTCCCCCTGGACAAAGCTCCTCCGCCTTGTCAACTTCCTCCTCCAGGCAAGAGGACATTTCCTCCCACATCTCTTCAGATGTTGATTACTCCAATTATCAGTAGTTCCTCTCGACAATGCTGGAGGAGCTTTACCTTCTCTGCTATATAGGTCACAATCCTACACATGCGACACTGTCCTTCCTAGGGGAGCACAGCTCAGAATCCATCGTGATCCCTTCATGGCCTCAGCCTTTCATAGAGGAGTCACACAGCGTCTGATGGTTTCCCTTAGCCTCTGTTCCAGCCCCAAGGTACTGCTAGTACAAGTACTGTACACCCCCCCCAAGTCTCCAGGAGCTATGCCCCACCTGCTCCTCAGGTCTGGAGTGGCTGGACACTCCCTCTGGGCATCGTCCAGAATCTGACTCTGCCGCTCTCGATCACTAGGATAGGAGAGTTTTCTTCTTGGTGCATCGCCTCTTGTCTATTTCAGCACACCAGGCACATGAGGTAGCCTACACCAGGCACCTGTGGGTTACGCTGGGGCAGATCCTCACAGCCATTCCTTATTGTGAGGCAACCAAACGAACCATCACCATTTCCACATGGGGCCTGGAGTTAGCGAAACACCAGGCGAAGGTATTGTATGACACCAGTGCAGTAGCCTCCAGGTTGGTGGGAACAGCGGTCTGCATCAGGTGGATGGCATGACTTCGTCTTTCCAGGTTGTCACCATTGACCTGGCATAGGGTGCTTGCCTCACCTTTCTGGTGGGCCCATTTGTTCTGCAAGGTCAGGCGCGAGCTGTTGGGGTGCTTTCCCTCTCCCAGGCAATGGGAGCCTCCGCCTGACCCTGATCAGTCTCCGGTCCCATCAGACCCCTGAGTGGTCCCCTCCTCCTATCTATGCTCTCCCCCACAGGGGCTGAGGGAGACTTTTTTCCCTCAGGGGTGTGCCAGCACCACCTAGCTGGTGCTTGGTACTTATCCACCAATAATGAATGGTGAAGATTGATCTATGGAAGATATGAAAATTGTGTATGCACTGTAATTCTTGATCTTCTACGATATCTTCACCATTCATTACTGCTTCCCATCCACCTTCCCCTCATGGCCTGACTTCTGGGCAGTGCCACCTCCCTGTTTGCCTTCTCCCACACTAGGACCGATATCTAGCTGGCACTCCCTGAGGGCTCTGGATTTTGGTCAGGGGTGAGGAGGTTTTCTCTTCTCCTTAGATTTTAGAGGGAGAAGGCAGACACAGACAGCTAACCTCCCTTTCCTCCTCCTTATAAAGAAGAGTTTTCTCTAGACCTCCCAGGGATTGCATTGGCTCTGACTCTAGAGGTGCTAGTTTGCACCCATTTTTTTCTTGCAGGGTCTGATTCTGAATTCTGAATCAGACTGACTTCAGTGCCATGGTACTGTTCCATGGCACACTATGCCTATCGTAGGCACGTGTTGCAAGGCTGGACCAGTTTTGTAACTCGTTCTTATTACCCTGCAGGATTCTCTGTTTTTTTTTGGGACCTGCAACATTAGCTAGCATGACCCATGCAGGGCAAGGGGGGGGTGGCGTCTTTTCTAACTGCCTATTCTGGGGTACCTTTAAGGAGTGCCCTCATCAACCTTTCTTCTCTAACCCTTATGTCTTAGGGGCAGCTATCCTTAGGAGTTCCTTAGAATCTCCTTTGGGGAGGGAGAGAGGGGAGGGGAGAGGGAGGAGGGAGGAGAGGAGAGAGAGAGCGGAGGGAGGGAGAGGGATATATATATATATATATGTATATATGATGCAACATGTGGAATCAACATGGAGTTCTCCTCTCTGGGTCCAGTTGTGGGAGAGAGAAATATGACACGGATCATGTCATGCAGGCTAGCTAGAGGCAGCACTGTTTTCGAGCTCCTGCTCCTCTACCTCCTTTTGGCGTTATTTCAACCTATTTTTCTAATATCTTGTTACTGGATATTGTAGATCGGCACTCAGAGTGGTTTTGAGCACGTCTGGATGTCTAAGGTCTGGGACAACCGTCCCACTATGGATATTATGATGAAACAAGCTCAGCTGCGACATACTCCACCCGCTTCACCAGAGAAGCAGCAATCAAAAAAATCCAAAGTGCATGGGGAAAAGGGGGATTCCCCATCGAACCAACCGATCCCGCTTACAGAAGATAGGTTCCTGCAGGAGCTGGAACCCTTTAAAGAGACTTTGAAGGACATTGCAGCGGATCTTAAATCCATGCAGGGAGATATGATTGAGTTATCGAGGCGGGTGGGTGATGCTGAGGCCCGGCTATGTTCGGTGGAAACCTGGAAGGATAAGCAAGATTCTGAGCTGATTTTATTAAAGAAACAGGTTCAGAAGTTACAACTGAAGACAGAAGATCTGGAAGGGCGCAGTAGAAGAAACAACATTCTAATTCTTGGCTTACCGGAAAAAGAAGAAGGAAATAATACAATCTCCTTCACTCACAAATTTCTAGAAAAGGTGGTAGGCCCATCGCCACTGCACTCGGCGTACCAAATTGAGAGAGCACACCGATTCCTTCGGCCGAGACTCCAGCCAGGGGAGCCACCCAGACCCATCATACTGAAATTCCTGAGCTATATTGAGCGGCAGCATGTTTTGTCTAAAGTTAGAGTTGAAGGCAGTAATGTGGGAAGGATCTAAATTGCACATCACGCAAGATCTGCCTTATGAAGTGAGACAAAAACGGGCAGCTTTCCATCCCATAGTTGCAAAGTTGGTGACGGCAAGCATTCCTTTTAGGATGGCATACCCTGCCAAATTACATGTGTCTCTGTCAGGTAGCTGGAGTACATATGATTCACCGCATCTAGCCAGCACAGATCTTGCAAGCAAGCTGCCAGAACTGTTTAAACCTGGGTGAGCAATGCTACAGATACAGTTGGACTTATTTAGATGGACATATATTAGTTTTCTTCAGCTCATTTTATCCCTTTTTTCTTTTTTCTTTTATCTTTCAGAGGAATGGTGGTCTCAGCTTCTTGTTAACCCTGCCATATAACTTTTCATATTATTCTTAAGTTTCTTACCGGGTAGATCTCGATCCGGTGGGATATAGGGGATGGGGATTTTGTTCCAGGGTCAGTGCGGTATTGTGTTGTCCTCTCTGGGGGGTTTGATCTTGGGGGGAGGCGCTGACTCAGTATCCAGTCTGAGGACTCTCGGGTGGAATATGAGTGGGTTGACACCTTTTCTGGGGATCATCTATTTGGTAGGACAGATTGTGTGCACCTCCCATTCAGCCCCCGTGTTTAACTTCCTACAGGGCATGGGGTTCTTTTTTCTTCTTAAAATAGATATTACAGAGCAGGTAAGCTGGCGATTTTGTAACTCTCAACCTTTTTCTCCCGTTGGCTTCAGAATTAGAAGCCTCAAGTGTGACTATCACAATGCTCAGTTCTCACCTCGATCGCCCTCTGTGCGATCCTTCGTGTGGAATGTGTAACTTTTGTAGAGGAGTCTGAGTCCTATTGCAGATTTTCTCTTCTCATCGACGTGCTGGGCAGATTGAGGTTAAGCGGCTCTGAGTGCGGGTATTTAGAATAAAATTATGGCTTGTCCTAAATCGGGGGGGGAAGGGGCTGCCTAATTGGTGTGCTTTAGGTCGGGCTGCCTTCGGGTTAGTTTTTTGGGGGGTTGACCCAATAATACTCCCGTTCTCTTTCGTCTTGGTCTCCTGGAATGCGGTCCTTTACCCTCAATATTTTAGCATTCAACTATTTTTCACCCTTCAGGGCTGGATCTTAAGCGTACAGGGAGTATTTGAAAGAGTCTTAATGGGTGAGTCTCATAGCTGGGTTAAGTTTATAGTCGGACTCTGTGTTCAGATGATTGTTGAGACAGTTGTATACAGTGATTTTGTCTACAGGGTGGGGGGGTTAATTGGGAATCTTATCAGGCTACAACTATATGGGTGGGGGATATTATGTTAGAGCTCTTTCTTCTGTTTTACTTCTGTTCCATACGACTTTCTGGGATTATCTGTGCTATTGTTTCTTCTTTTTTGGGGGGGACTTTCTGTACATAGCTTGATTGGGTTAGGGAGGGAGGGGTGTTATGGTTCTTATGCCTTTCCATCAGGATGTTTTGTCCGTGATTATAATAGGACGTACATTAGTTCTGGTGTTTTCATCACTGTATAAACTCTGTGAAACTTTTTGGGGAGGGCTGTTTTTACCACTAGTCTTTTCACAGGGTTTGATGGGGTGGGGTGTAGTGGTACTGCTTCTTTGTTAATTTGGGATCAACTTAATGCAAGGGAGGATTTGGGGGGGTTGGTTTTGGGCTATTGTTCTGACCTCTTCCCTTAGGATTATTCGGTTTGATTTTACCACTGAATGGTTAGTATTATCTATCCTTTGTATAACTCGATCATTCTATGTATTCCTTTGGGAAGGGAAATTGGTTTACACTAATTTGTTTTTTCAGGGGGTGTTGGGGATGGGGGGTGGTATTGGAGTGTGCCTTTTGGGTTGGTTTAATAGGTTGGTGACATTGGTTTCCTTTTTATTAAAATTAACGATACGTGAAAATGATGCCAATTAAAATTGCAACGTGGAATGTCAGAGGTGTCAGAGATTTGTCCAAACGATATCAGGTTCTCAAAAACTGCGCTCTTTTAAATATTGATATTCTCTTGATGCAGGAAACCCATCTCATGGCTTCGGAAGCCAATGGACTACGTCAACAGGGTTTCTCTCAACACTTCGTGTCCTGTGGGTCATCTTCTCGCAGAGGGGTGGCTGTATTGATGAAAAGACACATCACATTCGTGGCAGAAGAATGCTTAACGGATCAAGAGGGGAGATTTATTCTGGTTAAAGGTACACTCAATAATGTCAGGGTGGTGCTGGAAGCAATTTATGGCCCAGTAGGTGGGGATCCGGACTTTCTCATGAGGTTGGCCGATAAATTGAGTGGACTTTTGCTCTCCTCGATAATTCTACGGGGTGACTGGAACATTGCTCCGTCGCAAGACCTAGATAAAACCTATAGGCCATTAAAACCCCTTTCTCCTTCACAACTCGCTCTAAGGGATTTTTATGGATACATTAGGGTTATGTGACCCATGGCGTTTATTTAATCGCTCTAGTCGGCTTTCTTCCTTTTTCTCTCAAGTTCACCGGTCTTGGTCCAGAATTGATTTCATTTTAGTAAGCAACACTCTTCTGTCTGGTATTCACCAGACAGGAATTGAGCCAATTGTCATATCTGATCATTCCATGGCTTGGATTTTGATTACTCCCGATCCGCATGTTCAAGGAGACATCTCATGGAAATTAAATACACAACTCCTAAAAAAGGAGCGCATTATTTCTCATATTAAATCGCTAATCTCTTTCTTTATTGAGTTCAACACGGGCTCTACAAGCAGGGAGGATTTGTTCTGGTGCTCTTTCAAATGTTTCCTTAGGGGAGAATTTATTAAGCTTGCCTCCAAAAGGAAAAAACAGAGAGAGGCTAGAGTTATTTTGTTGTCGAACCAAATAAAGATGGCGGAAAACAGTTTATCCTCTTCAGCTTCCCAATCTGATTTAGAAGCTTTACTGAAGCTTAGGAATGAATATGCGGATTTATTAAGGGATAGGGCAGAGTATGCCATCCTTAAAACCAAAGCCCGTTATTTTGATCAAGGGAAGAAACCAGGTAGATTGCTAGCTCTTCGATTGAGGGAAGTAGAAAGCTCAAGATCGATCCCCTCATTGTGTTCCCCAGATGGCACTATTAAGACTTCTCCCCAGGACATCTCCCAGGTTTTTGAATCTTTTTATAGGAATCTATATAATAAGGGTCCTTCTCAGCCCTCCCACTCTTGCATTGAGCAATTTCTGGATGGCCTTAAACTCCCTTCCCTGCAGGCCCACCAGCGCGAGATCCTAGCCTCTCCTATCACTCTGGACGAAGCGGAAGCAGCAATTAATGGGTTAGCATCGGACAAATCCCCTGGTCCTGATGGTTTTCCCTCCAATTTCTATAAAGTTTTTAGTAAGGAGATTGCTCCCCTTCTCCTGAAACTATTTGATTATATGTTCACTTCAGACCTTCTGGATTCTACATTACTGGAAGCCACGATTGTCTTGATTTTGAAACCTGATAAACCCCAGAAAGATCCCGCCAGTTACCGTCCGATTTCACTATTAAATTATGACATTAACATTGTAACTAAAATCCTATCTCTCAGAGTTAAACAGGTTTGGTCCGATTTGCTGAGTCCCGAACAGGTGGGGTTTGTTCAAGGCAGATCCTCGGCTGATCACTTACGAACCCTCTCGCATATTTTTCAGGTCGCTCAGGATTCCCAGATTCCCATGGCTCTAATCTCATTGGACGCAGAAAAAGCTTTTGACAGAGTAAACTGGGATTTTCTTTGGGCTACCCTGAGGAGAATGGGTTTCCCGGATATTTTTATTCAATGGCTTCGGACGGTATACAAGTCCCCAACTGCCAGAATTTACTCTAATGGGGTTTTCTCTTCTCGATTCCCCCTGTTCACCGGAACTCAGCAACGTTGTCCCCTGTCTCCCTTCTTGTTTAACCTATACTTGGAACCCCTGCTAATTAGCATCAAGAGTTCACAGGTCATAGGTTGTCTAGTTTACCAGCAGCCGTTGACTCTTTCAGTTTACGCTGATGATATTCTTTTACATCTGACTAATCCGGAATTCTTTCTAATACATGCACTACAAATTATTGATCGGTTTGGTCAGGTAGCCAACTATAAGCGTAATCTATCCAAATCCATTATATTCCCATTAAATACCCTCACGCTCCATGCCAATTTCATTCATTTTGGTATGAAATGGTCTCCTTCCTCTCTCAAATACTTAGGCATACATCTTACTAGAAACCCTGATTACTTCAGGAAACTGAATCTGGATGTTTTAGTGATGAGGATACAGCAGGATCTTCAAAGATGGGTCAACCTCCCATTGTCTTTATGGGGTCGAATCAGTATCATCAAGATGAATGTTCTGCCCCGTATTTTTTAACCCCTTAATCTACTGAACATTTGGCTCCCAGAATCCTATTTTCAGCAGCTTCACTCTTCTCTCTCGAAATTCATCTGGCTAGGCAAACATCCTAGAAGAGCCTTCTTAAAACTTAAGTTACCTAAAGAGAAAGGTGGACTACGCCTCCCCAATTTCATGCTGTATTATTGGGCGAGTCATTTGTCTAAAATGGGGAGATGGTTTGAAGTCAGTCCTGATACTTATCTTCCCATTTGGCTTCAACTGGAGAGAAAGCTTTTGGATATGCATAAGCTTTACTCACCTAGAATTTTTTACTATTCTACTTCTGTATTACCTTCTCTTTTATTAAATTCGGTGGTAGGGGTCTCCATAAAGGTCCTGACTCAGTGTTTGAACTTCTTTAGTATCTCAACCAAAAAAGATACGGCACAACCTCTCATCTCTAACCCTAACATTAAAATAGAGGGCTTCCCGCTTTCTCCAGACTGGCTTCCTCAACTTCGGGATAGTCTGGTGGAAAATTAGTTTTCTCAGGATTCTCTCCTTTCCTCAACTGATATAATAGTTAAATTGAATATTCCTCAGAAATATATATTTAAGGTTTTCCAGTTGAGACATCTTATGGTCTCTATTTTTGGGACCACATCCACGCCATCCCGAGTTAAGCCCTTTTTAGACCAGATACAGGAATTCGCATATAGATCCCATGGAATTTCTAAGATTTATTCCTTCCTATTGGGTATTAAATTTCCTAATGCTCTTATTGGTTTGAAAATCTGGGTCCGCTTCTGCCAGACTCCCCGATTTGGGGTCAGGTTTGGGAGGACTTGCATAGATATCTCACTCAAGATAGGCACAGGCTTATACAGTATCATATCCTAAATAATCTGTATTATACTCTGGTTAAATTGGCCAAATTAGGAAGATTACCCTCGACTAATTGTACACTGTGTGGCGCAGCTGATGGGAACCTGATACACATTCTATGGCACTGCGACAAAGTGGCTCCATTATGGAGCACAATTCAAACCAATCTGGACCCCCTTCTGGGGCTGGGAGAGCTGTTCACTATTGAAATATGCATCTTAGGGATGTTGTCTAATATTAGGGTCCGGGAGCATAGGTATCATGTGGCTTTAATTTCTATAGCAGTCAAAAGGCTGGTTCTCAAGCACTGGATGGACCAATTGGTAATATCATATGCTGAATGGATGAAAGAAATGTCTCTTTGTTTTAATACTGAAAGGTTAATTGCTAGCTCCCGAAATTGCATAGCCTCCTTCAACCAGAAATGGGGTAAACTATATGCTTTATATCTGAATTAAGGCCTATGTACTGCATGTGCTCTGTCTGTTTTGGTATGTATCACTCTCTGCTGATGTTCTTTCATTGGTGATGTAGTTTCACCTTTTGATATTTCTTTGTCACATTATTTTCTTTTCATAAGGCACACTCCAGGGGTGGGGGGGGGGAGTGAGGGAGGGTTGGTGGGGGGCTGGATATTTTAGTAGGTTATCCTTTTCTAGTATTTGATTCTGGGTAGGTCTGGTGTCATGTTACCAATAATTTGATTATGGTTGTCAATGTAACCCTGTTTATTCTCATCCTTGTTATATTTTATGTGTTTGATACAATCTAATAAAGATGTAGAATTTCAAAAAAAAAAAAATATGACACAACGTGTGGAATCAACATGGGAGTTCTCCCTCTCTGGGTCCAGTTGTGGTAAGGGTTTGGCAGTCACCCTTGGACTACCTTACTCCATCAGGAGCTGGTGGGCCAATTGCGATCTCTCGTTCTGCAACTTCCATTCACTGCCTTCTTGTCCATGAATATCTGCCCATTAGGTCACAGACTGGTGCCTTCCCTTCAAGCTGCACCCAATGACCTTCCTTGGAGACAACTCCTCTTGTCCTCCAGGGTCCCTTTCCTCAGTCCAAGATAAGTCATTTTCTGTAAAACAAAAAAAACAAACAAAACATCAAAAAGGGTAGGGCACTAGTAGGGTGCCTACCCTTGTCTGGTCCTATTGAACTGCTTATGCCTTACAGTGTGCTCCATGAAAGAGTCCCTCTACAGACCATCTTCAGCTCTTTGAGTCTAGATGGGACAGTGAGTTTGCTCACCTCTGGTTGGGGGTTAGGCACCCTTGTCTCCCTCCCTCTCTCTCTCCCCCCCCTCTCTCTCTCTCCCCTTTGGCCTGCCCAGTGGCTGTGGTCACCACTGGTCTTAAAGCCTTTCACAAAGTTTGTACCTCACTTCTCTCTCTCTCTCTCTGGTTGGCTTTGGGTTTCAGTTTACAGTATATCCTTTCCTTTTCCTGCACAATGGGCTCCCTTGCCCCACCATCCCTTTTTCTCTTATCTAGCTTCCTCTCCAGCAAGCAGAACTGAGGAACTTGGGGGGCCGGCATCAGTTACTGGCCAACCTACAAGTGCCCCCTCCTGAAAAAGCTTAAAAGCTACACACTCCCATGGGGTCTGGTACCTCTGGCTTATACCCACCAGTAATGAATGGCCAAGATATCTTTGGAAGATAAAGAATTACGGCTAGTACATAATTTTCATATCTTGTCCCGCAAGTGGTCGGATGACGTGGGGGATGGATACCAGGATGATCCTGACTGGCTTTCTGGCTCCGGTAATGAGGAAGCCTCTCTGGGCCTAGTCCTAGGCATCATCCTTTGGTGCTTCTCAGCCTGGTGCTGGCCTGGGCACTGACCCTCTTCTGTCTTGCAGTGCTGTGGGGGATGGTCCTGGTGCAATTCTGGCTCTGGGAAAGGGGCCGGTGCCAGGTGTGGCACTGGGTCAGATTCCAGCGCCGCCCTTGGTGCTGTGTTGGGTTCTGGTGCCATCCCTGTTTCCAGATCTGACTCTGGCACCCTTCGCAGCACTGAGAGGGGCTCTGTTGCTGCTTGCAGCACCATTTCCCCCTTAGCTCAGGTTCTGGATGTTGGTTCTGTCCTTAGGCCCTTGCCTAAGGGGCAGAGCCTGTTCCGGTGAGGCAGGGGCTGGCTGGTAGGGCCCAGTCAAAGCCGTGTTCCATGCTCAGAGCTGCTGGTGGCTCCGGAGTGCTGACTCAGGTCCTTTGGCCCCCTGGAACCATCTGAACCTTCTGTTGGAGGGGATAGGGGCCACCCTGCGGGACCTCTATGGCTCCAATCTCCCAACGTGGGGTTCCCCTCCCAAGGGCACCACCTAGACTGCCCTCTACAGTTGGGTGTTCTCTGGTGGATGAGTTGCTCAGGCCCTCCTCTTGGGTGAGGTCATCTGTATGCTCTCATAGCCCTAGCAGAGGACCTGGCCTGGTCTGCCACGACCCTCCTTCTCCTCTGCCTACCCCTCTTTCTCTCCGGGGCATTTGGGGTCCAATTTAGGGCTTCAGCAAGTGCCTTACCAACTTACTTGAGGGCACTGGATCAGGCTATTTTCCAGCCCGAGACCCCGGCACTACCATTTCCTGAGTCCAGCTCCTCCTCATCTTCCTCCTCTGAGGAAGAGGACTCTTCCCTCCATCTATCCTCCAACACTGAGTACCCTCACTACAAGCAGTTGCTTTTGGAGATGGTGAAGGAGCTGCAACTGTCCCACTTCTCAGGCTGCAATCCTGCACATCTGACACTGTCCTTCCTTGGGGAGTACAGTCATGACTATATGGTCATATCTCCATGGACCAGGCCTTTTCCAGAGGCATCAAGAGACATCTGGCTCCATCCCTCTGCCCCTTCTCCAACCCTGAGGGACACCCAACACAGGTATTGTGCACTCCTAGGGTCTCCAGGAGCAATGCCACACCCCACTTCTGGGGTCCAGCTCTTGGAAACCCCCTCTGGGCATAGGCTACCAGTGTGCACCCGTCTGCCAGAGTCAGACTCATGCCTTGGGTTGAAGAGTATTCTTGGCAGCACGCACCATGTTGTGCATCGCTGCACACCAAGCACACCAGGTGTTCTATGGCAGGCACCTGTGGGTAATGCTGGGACAGCTCCTGGTATCCTTGCTGGACTGTCCGCAAACCAGACAAACCATACACCTTTCTGTGCAATGCCTGGAGCTGGCATGATGCCAGTGAGGTAGTCTCCAGGTTAGTGGAAACTGCAATCTGCATTAGATGGATGGCATGGGTGCATCTCTTCAGGTTGTCACCCTTGGCCCAGCGTAGGGTGATTGCCTCATGCTTCCAGGGGGGGCCACTTCTTCTCCTGCAGGGTGAGGCATGAGCTTGTGGGGCATATTTCTACTCCCAGGCAATTGGAGCCTCCACCTGCCCCTGACCAGCCTCAGGCCTCACCAGGCCCATAAGGGGGCCCCCGCCTCTCTGTGTTTTTCTCCCACAGAAGTCTGAGGGAACAGCCATTTCCCTCAGGCTTGGCCAACACCGTTTTTGGTGGCACTCAGACCCACCAGTAATGAATGGTGAAGATTTGATTCTTGAAAGATTTGAAAATTAGGTGCTCACTATAATTCTTGAGCTTCCAGAATATCTTCACCATTCATTAATGCAACCCACCTACCTGCCCCTTTACCTCCCCCCCTCAATGACCAAGCTTCTTGCCAATCTTTTTCTTTTCTTTCACCGCTGCCTCCTTTGTTAGGCATTCTACATTTTCAAACAAACAACAAACAACAAAAACAAAAAAGAGGGATGCACATAGGGAGCGAAAGAAAGTGGAGGACTCTGTTCCCTCTTTTGTGGCCCCTGCTTGTGGCCCTCAATAAAAACAAAAGGAAAACAATTTCTAAAAAAACAGGGTTTTCTTATTCCCCTATTTCCTCCAGTCCTTTCTCCTCATTGCTTTTGAAAGAAAAAAACAGACAAATCAAATATAAGTTTAAAAAAAAAAAGACAATAACCACAGGGTTTTTGACACACACACACACACACACACACACCCACCCCATGGGGGAGTCTGTAGCTATTTGCTGTTGGAGAAGTTTTCCCTTTTCTGTTCCATTTTTAAATGGGAAAGGCATGCAGGAGAACAGTCATAGAATAGAACCAGGAGACATAGCCTGGAGTTCCAGCCCAGACTCCTTCACCTGGTGCAGCTCTCCTTTTTCCCTTGTAGTACACATCCTGCGCTTTCTTCCAGTCAGCCGGCTACATTTTTCTTTTCTTACTTCCCTCTTTCTTAGGGGTCTTTTAGTAAGACAGGAGGAAGGTGTGGTCAGAGTCTCGTAGGATATCTTCGATTCTCTCAGTTGCTTTCTGTCCTTTCTAGAGAGAGCACCTCCTCCCAGTTTGTTTTTTTCACCCCCTTTTCAAGGGTTACTTTGTTAGCTTTTGAGCTCCTGGGTGTCTTCTCCTCGCTTCAAAGGCCTTGGTTAGTAGCGTATTTCATGGGCCCTGGCTCTTCTGATTACTAAGCTTTAGGGAACTGGGACTTTTTTCAACAAATTGCATCTCATATATTTTGCATTGGTTATATGGGATCTCTGAGCCCCTGACCTCTCTGCAGTTCATGTAATCTGCAGGTGAAGAACCCTTGCTGATAACACAGTTTCAGGGCTCATAGTTCTACTACCACTCCTGTGTCTTTCAAGGAGATGGCATCTTCCTCAAGAATTCATTCCATACTTTTACTTGGTCATATGAGATTTCTGGGACCTTTGACTTTGCTTGAGGTAATAATCAACAAGGCAATATAGCTGATTTTTCCTGCAGTTGTGAGCAAGCCAACTCTTCTGAAAGCACTGCTTTCCTACAGGGAGCTCCGGGTTCTGCTACACTCTCTCTTGATCTTTCTTTCCTCTTTCTCTATCTCTCTTCCCTGCCCCAGTTGTCCTGGTCATTTTTTAACCTGCTACCTAGGCCCTTCCTCCCAACCTCTTCTTTCTGTCCGCTGGTAGCTGGGTTTTATTGTTTTGTTCTGTTTATATCCTATATGCTTTTTCTGTCCCTTGGGCAACCTTGCCAATCCTTTCTGTTTTTTTTTTCTTACCCTTTGTTTCCTATCCTGGCAAACAGAACTGAGGAGAGCAGGGGGCCGGCGTCGGTTACTGGCCAGTCTGCGAGTACTATGTCATGTGTTCTCCTCGTGGGAGACACCGTCCCCAATGTTGGTCCCCTAGCTCTAAACTTTTAAAGCTGTACACTACCACAGGGTCCTGGTGCCTCTGGCACAGACCCACCAGAAATGAATGGCGAAGATATTCTGGAAGATCAAGAATTACGGTGAGTACGTAATTTTCATTTAGGGAACGTTACCAAGTTTAATGTGTGGGAGTTGCCTAGATAGGTAGGACCACACTCGTACCCTGATGCAAAACAGAGAACACTTGGGTAGACTAATTATACATGTAAAGAGGGGATATCTGTGAAAGAAAGGTCACCTATACAGAATATAGCAAGCAGTCTACACACAGAATGTATTACAGTGAATAATTCGGGAAATCAATGTGGCAACTCCTAGGTAGGGAGCACCCAGTTGAGTATAGCAGTTAACCTATATAATATGTATAACAAAGCAGACAATTCAGTCAGTTCAAAATAACAACTTCTAGGTAAGGAGCATCCAGTTGAGTATAGCAGTTAACCTATATAATATGTGTAATAAAGCAGACAATTCAGTTGGTTCAAAATAACAACTTCTAGGTAAGGAGCATCCAGATAAGGAGGAGTACCCAAAAAGGTTATAGAAGCCACCAACACAAG
This sequence comes from Neoceratodus forsteri, assembly GCA_016271365.2. Taxonomy (NCBI): domain Eukaryota; kingdom Metazoa; phylum Chordata; order Ceratodontiformes; family Ceratodontidae; genus Neoceratodus; species Neoceratodus forsteri. The sequence goes on from CM057456.1 coordinate 180,473,302, forward strand.
GTATAGCAGGCCTCCTATGCACCGTTCATATAAAAAAGCAACACACAAAGCCAATGTTGTGATCACTCACATAGAGAGAAGTACCTGAAAGTATTGTTGCAACCATCTGAACAATGCATAACAGGCTACACCAGACGTAGCAAACATCCTACGCATAGAATACTCATAAGCAATGCTATACAGGCAATGCAGTAAACACCCAGATAGGGAACATAACAGAGTTGAGTGCGCATTTAACTAAACTGTTAAGATTGCTGAGAGACATGCTGAGCTGCAGACATGGATAAAGCCCAACACTTTTACAAACCAGAAGTGAGATATATGAACCGGCCCAGGCTGTGACAACTGCCACACTAGACTGCGTGAGGTACAGGTGCCAAAGGCAGTATATATAGTGAGAAGTTCGGAGAGCAACTTACCAAGCACATTGGGTCCGTAACAGACAGTGAAGACATAACCACTACAAATTCCACACTAAATACAGATTTTGCATGCCTACATACATGGCTGACATGCAACAAGCTAATCCTAAATGCCAAAAAAACAGTGGCCATGATGTTCGTCTCAGCACCGAGGATCAAAGCACAGGCATCTGCACTGTCAATCTCAGGTGCAGATGGCACTCTGTTGGAGGTGGTGGACTTTTTCAGGTATTTGGGAATAGTGCTTGACCCCTCGCTTGACTTTAACCTGCATATAGCCTCCACTTGCAAATCTGTAAATATAAAGCTGGGGCTGGCCTACAAAATCCATTCTTCTCTAAATGCAAGAGCCAAACTGGCCATTGCAAAAGGGATTCTTAGACCCAGCCTCACCTATGGCATAGCGACCTTCCATGATGCAAACAAAGGGGTACTGCAAAGGTGGGACACTTGCTACAATAACATATGCCACTTTGCCTTATTGGTCCCCAGGCGGACCCACAGGTGTATACTGTACTCAAGTCTAGGTTGGCTCTCCCCTACCTCCTATCGCGCTTACTCTGGTGGACGTACAATTGATTCCATCATCAGATCTGGCACACCAGAGGTGCTGGCATGCCTGTTACATCACACAAAACAAGCCTATCCACTTAGGTCAGCAGAAAAGTCCTGCCTGAGTATACCCAAATGTACCATGAAAATGTGGGAACAAGCCTTTGCAGCATTGGCCCGTAAGCTTTGGAATACCCTGCCCTCATCTATTAGGCTCTCCGAATCGCACCATGTGTTCAAAAATGAGCTACGTGCCTACCTCTTGGGCACTGATAGATGTTCATGCACCCTGATCACTGGAGCACCCACCTAGTATAGCTCTCCTCAAATCTAAAGCACTCTCCTTATCTGTATGCCACATTCTAATGTGGGATGGTTTATTCTCTCAGGTTGTGACCTTTTGTCTCTCGGGGGGGGTCTTACACTACCTTATCAGATGCCATACTGATCCCATATGCTGCTAACCGGAGCACTAAAACACACACTGTATGATTTTCTTCCTCATTTGTTGTTTCCCTTGTCTGTAACTGCTCACCACCTGTATTGCTGTAAGACCTGAGATATCTATTCTAGTCTTGATTCTTGCACTAAATAATGTGATGTTATTTGTCTCCTGACTTGCTATTGCCACTGTATGTGACTCTGTATATAACTGTAACTCTCCCGGGTTGTGCCTGAAAATAGGCAAAGTTTATTGTCTAGTGCACTTACCTGGTAAACAATAAACAAAAACTAAATAAATAATGACCCAGCCCTTTGCTGCCACGGCTGACTCAGCAGAGTCTCCACTTGGCTCATGCCACTTAGCGCTGGGCTGGCCACTTCTGGATTGAGACTATAATGTCCTATGAGAGGGTGGAGCATCTTCTCCACAGCCAGATTGTGTGGAGCAGGGGAAGGCACCGTTCAAAAAAGTCCTGCTGTTGGTGGTTGGGGGAGGGCTTTACAGAACCCTTGCAATAGAGGCACCAGCTCACCACATGGTTCTAGGGTGCGTGTTCACTGCCACCAGTTGTGGAGGGAGTCCTGTCCTTGGTTGCCTGACTTATGAGAGAGCTGTTGGGTGGGCAGAATTCATGCAGCTGAGTCCCTTTGGAGCGTCTTCCCCACAGCTGGATTGACTGGAACAGGGGAAAATGCCAAGTTCAAAAAATCCTGCTGTTGATGGTTGGGGGGGAGGGCTCTGCTGCCCTCACAGACCCTTTGCAGTGGAATCACCCGGTCACAGCTGCTGGTGGCCTGCATGCTGGGGAGGGGGTCATCAGATGTGTGGTCACCACCACAAGTTGTGGAGGGAGTCTTGTTCTTGATCATCTGACTCATGTTTGGTTTTCAGTTTGAGGGTCAGAGCTCAATATGAGTTTTTTTTTTCCAGGATTATTTTGACCACTGCTATTAAAGCGATTCTTATTATCAATGTGTGTTTTTTCCTGTTAGCTGTCTGTTCCACCAGATGGTCTTATGAGCTTCTGGCCTTTTTTGCTACAAAGAGTATTGCATTATGTTTTGCCATGATATGGTTATTGTCATGACTCTGTCCTTTTCTCTTCCCAAAGAGTCAACAGTTTTCATGTGAACCAGCCCCAAATGTTATGGATACTGCTTATAAGAACCCTTTTTGTTATTACTTAGTTCCCAAAAACAACATGGAGCAATAAAGAAAGAAGAAATTTTATCAGACTTACTGTAATTTCTTTTCTGTTAGCTCCAATGTTGTCACTGGGACCGCACCCAAGAGTTGTTATTCATCTTTCAGGGAGAATATTGTAGACCGTAATCAGTAGATTGGCATTATGTTTTTCTGTTCAAGACATATTTTTAAATTTATTCTAATACACAAATGTGTTTATTTAGATGTATAGGCAATATTTCTAATGCCCTGTAGTAGTAGATTTTTTAAATCTTTCAGTTGGGGAGATTTCTGTTGAAGCATTAGTTTCATCTCGTGTGAGTCATTCGGCATTGAAGGTCACTTGATGCTTATGAGACCAGCCTGAAGTACCAGGCTTATGTAGAAGTCAGACATGACTCAAGGGCCTTTTGATTCACCCTCAAGATACTGAATTATTTTCCTCTTCCGTTTATGCCGTTTAGTATATGTGGTTGGTAATATAGTTCTGTTATTAGTGCGGTTCCTATCATTATTACTATCATTATATTGTGATGCAAGAAATGTGGACTGATCATTTGCAGGCTGCAAAACCCTCATTCTGTGCTGATGTCATAACTTTGAGGTGTACCAGTGTTCCTAGTGGGAGTGCATATAACCCATTTTATGATTTCCTTTGACAGTGTTGGAGCTTACAAACAAAATAAATTAGGAGTCTGATAGAATTTCTTCTTTCTCAGCCATCCTGCTTTCTAGACTCTTCCTCCTGTTTTTGCCTTTTCCAGTCTAGCTTTCCCAAGTTCTACACCATCGTCTCCTCACTACTATGGTTTCCTGGTACTGTCATGAAGGAGATGGATCATGACTTGTACAGCTCAACTATCTTTGTTAACCTTAATAAGGCTTCTGATACTGTTGCCCACCCTATCCTATGGATAAACTTGCAGGGACTGGCCTATCTGACTTCTCAGTGGTTCCATTCCTACCTATCTGATCAACACTGTCAGTCCTTGCAGGTGACTCCCATTCCCCTCCCCACCTCCACCCCCCCACCCCGGTCCAGATCAGGTGTCCCCCCGAGTGTCCTGGCCTCCTGAGGAAGACCCATCCAGTTGAAGCACTGGGGCACCTAGCTGGTGTTTGCACTGATGTCTACTGAGGCACAACAGATTATCTTGATATTTTACAATAAAAGTGTTGTAACTACATTCCATGTCTACATCTCCTCTCTGCTGAGTATGCCCCTTCCTGTACATTTTGTTATGGATTACATACTGGGCTTGATCTTCCTAAACAGCCTCCCTTCAGTCTGTGTCTCCTTGTGCATCCACATGTACATGGAGGACGTTGTACTTTTGCCTCCAGTTGCGTAACTACCAAATTGGAAAAAATGGAACAACATAAAAATACAATAGGGTGGACAAACTATAATTATGATTACAAAAAAAGCTGACTTCCTGAAAATTAATAAAGCACTATTGAATTATAATTGGGAAACATTATTTAAGGATCTAAACATAGACCAATGTTCTGGAAATATTTAATTCCATTATAACAGAATTAGAAAATTTATATGTGCCAATTAAGAAAATTCATAATAAAAAGGGAAAGGTGCCTCCATGGTTAACAAGAAAAATAATACTACAAATCAATAATAAAGAAAAAGCATTTCTAAAAATGAAAAGTCAGAGTCAAATAAATATGAATAACTACAAAACTGAACTAAAGAAAACAAAATCACTAATCAAAAAGGAAAGAAGAAAGACTGAAGTAAAATTAGCACTTACAAAAAAAAAAAAGCATTTTTTCTCATATTAATAATAATAAAAATCAGGGTCACAGTATATCAGCTTTGAATGGCGATGGTAAAGAAATGACTAATCCACTAGAAATGGGTAATAAATTAAACACATTTTTTGGATCAGTTTTTAATATCCATAACGACTTTTCAAAAAATAATAACTTTGACCTGACATAAGTACAAGAGATTACTATAAATGAGTTAGAATCAGCCATAAAATACATCAGAGTAGATGCAGTAGGGCCAGATGGCTTTAATCCGAATTTGCTACAAAACACAATCCATTCTATTTCAAAACCATTACATCATATATTTAGTATCTCGCTAATCGAAGGGATAGTACCCTATAAATGGAAACAAGCTGTGGTAGTTCCAATATATAAAAAGGGAAACAAAAAGGAAGCAGAGAATTATAGACCTATAAGTCTCACCTCGGTTGTTTGTAAAACCATTGAAAGAATTCTCAAGAATAGAACTGAAATAGAGATGGAATGTAAGGGGCATACGGATATTAAACAACATGGTTTTATGAAAGGGAGATCTTGTACTACAAACCTCATTAGTTTCTACAAGACAGTTAGCAGGTCATTGGATCTAGGTATCCCAGTGGATGTTGTTTATCTGGATTTTAAAAAGGGCTTCGACAAGGTCAGTCATGATATCTTGGTCAAAAAAATGGAAAACACAAGACTAGACCCATACATAATCAGGTGGGTATCTGACTGGTTGACTGACAGAACACAAGTAGTTAAAATCTCTGACACTTACTCTGAACCTATTAAAGTGATTAGTGGAGTCCCCCAAGGATCTGTCCTTGGCCCTATCCTTTTTGGAATTTTTATATTAGATTTACAAAATGAAATTGTGGGCCACATTAGTAAATCTGATGATGATACAAAACTGTGCAAAGAAGGTAACACTACAGAAAATATTAATGCATTAAAAAAAGATATAAATACCTTGGAAAACTGGGTAATTTTGAATAACATGGCATTTAATGAAAACAAGTGTGTTGTAATGCACGTTGGTCCCCGAAATCCACATGAGAAATATTATATTAATAATAAAGAAGTGAGGCAAGTTAAAACTGAGAAAGATCTTGGAATTATGATAAATGAACTACTAATCCCAGGGGAACACTGTTGAGATATAGCACTCAGGACCAATCATATCCTTAGATCCATCAAAAAATCTTTCATTTGTAGTCAAGAGACTTTCATACTACCAGTGTATAATACTTACATTATGCCCCACTTGGATTATGGAGCTGCATTTTGGTTCCCATATTTATCCAAGGACAGAAAACTTTTGGACAACATCCAAAGAAAAACCACCAAACTCATTCCTAGAATAAAAAAATTTACCATATAAAGAAAGATGCAGAAAATTACAATTGTACGACCTTAAAACTAGACGACAGAGGGGAGATCTTTTATTACTGTTTAAAATCTTACAGGATAAAAAACGTAATGGAAGAATGCAGTATCAAATACGCAAATAAACCGAACATACTATGATGTAACAACAAACAGTTATTTGTACAAAGGGCATTTAGAAATAAAAGAAAACACTACTTCACAATTAGGGCAATACAATTATGGAATAAATTACCACAGAAAATAATTGATTCAACCAAGTTTGAAAAATTTAAAAATGAACTAGACAAATACTATATGGGCACTGTATTGTATTGACCCACATGGTGTGGGGAGGTAGACTCAATGGGTCTAACAGGCCTTCTTCTACCTTATAAAAACAGTGTAAACTGTGCAAACATGAATTTGAAAACATCCATCACTGGTTCCATTTCAACCAACTTTCTCTCAACTTTCTCTCAAAACAGTGTCAGTAACTATTGGTAGCAAACTGAGACTTGCCAGGTTCAAATATAACCCAGTTTTCAAGACTCTGGATAACTATCTCTGTGAAGAAGTCTGACACTTCAGATACCTCAGTGTTTGGTGGGATCTACACCCTGGCTTCTCTAGCCACATTGAGGCATACATAAACAAGTTCCTCCTCAAATTTGGTGCATTGTATTGCAGTAAAGCTTGCCCCCTCCCCCCCCATCATCATCAAGGGATCATCCCAGCGTTTGACTACACAGATGTGAGTTACAGTACTGGCCCCGCCACTCTAGCTAGACTGGACCCTCATTTCCACACTTTCTTCCACTGTGCTTTAACATTGCCCTCACCACACTCTTGACCACTCGCTCAATGCCAAGCTATCCCTTCCCTTGCTAAAAGGCAGGTGCCTTTTCCACTATGCTACTGTACCTTCCTTCTGGTTCAGTTATGTAATTGAACTGGCTGTCCTGTTAGGCGACCTTGCATTTGGCTGTGGCTGTGTTTTATCTATAATATATTTTGATAGCAAGAACCTATGCTGAACTGTATTACTGTGAAGCCAATTGTCACATTGTACCTTCCTCCTAAAATACACTATTTGCATAGAACATGGTTGCTGTTAAGTGTGTCAAACTAAATACATTACTGATTGTTTCCCCTAAACCATTCTTTGACTTTCTTTTTGTTCTGTTACCATTTGACTTTTGTTTCAAACACCATTGTTTTATCACCTTGATCTTTCCTTCTTTTCTGTGCTGCCCATGTAGAAGTGAGTATAGCCAAACCAACTGAAAAGCTACCTACCAAAGAAAAATTAAGTGACAAATTGGAGGAGCCAAAAGGTAATGGTCAGCTGGCATGGATTTATGGAAATAACAGTTCACCTTAAAATCTGTTTATTTTAACCTCTGTTAAGAAAAATATATTTTTTAAACTATATACTGTTGTATATGAAAGCAGTAAGACATGACAGGGTGTGCATTATGGTGAAATAATCATACGCCTCAGGTGCGGTGTTAGACATGAGGCACAGCTGAGTGCCATTAAATGCACCTGAGAAGTGCAATTATTTCACCATAATGGCACACCCCTGGAGTGTCTTATTGCTCTTATAAAATGGCAATTAAATATATGACTTAAAACGAATGAAAATAAGTATTTTAAAAAGAAAAGAAAATGAACCTTTCATTTAAATATGCTTCCATTTTAACTCTGAATACAAAAATAGTCCCTATTCTGGTAACTTTGGGGTTAGCTAAAAACATGAAACATAATGAAAACTGTGTGTGCCACACATGTTTATAAGAACAAAAATGTTACCTTGCATTTTAAATCAATTCAAGTATGTTTTATTAATGGAAATGTGTTCAAAACTTTAAACCTGCTAGGTTGCCTTTTTTGTGTGTGTGTGGGGGGGGGGGGATAGATTTCACCTGAAAACACCCATGTATGATTCAAATGTATGTGCTTTTATAAACATCAGTAATGTATTTCAGCAGTTTGAATCTGCCTCTGCCTATAAAACTGTGTTTTCACACCTTTTCTTTTTTTGTATGAAGTATTCTTGTCGAGTTTCTTCATCCTTTTTTTCCTTTGTTTTTCCCCACATTCAAGACATGGAATTTTTACCATGGAATACAGGGATTCAAAATTCTGCTCTGTTCTACTGGCATAATGTTTCTCTCCTAACATACTGTACACACACAAACAACAAAGGCCTCTTGTAGAGCCACAGACTAAATTATCTCACTGTCAGGGAAAGTAGAAGAGATTTCCCTGGTGAGCAGTTAAAGACAGGAGGATTTGTCATTATCGGCAAAGAAACAGTTGTAATGAAAACTATGAACAATATTTAATATTTCTAATTTGTTTATTTGTGCAAGTAGTGTGTGATGATCATGATAACAACATTTAATTAATGTGTTTTATTGTTAATTTAGGATAGTTTTATTTTTAGGGCCCAGATGAAGTTTTTTTTTTTTTTTTTTTTTACAGTGTAAAGGTAGCAGCCATGTTTGTGACAGATCAATTCTGGTTGTAGGGGGACTGATGGAAGATAGTTCTGGTTGTAGGAGGACTGATTTGCTCATAGTATGCTGTAGTTTAGGAAAATAATGACTATGCATTATGCTCTGATAATGAATGGCCACCTGACTGGTTTTAACCAATTAAAGTTCTTTGATATTTACACCCATTTTATAAGTGTACTTTTTATTTTATATGTTAATGAAGTATTCCATGTAAACAGTTATATAATAACTGAAGTTCCAAGTCTACCCTAGCAAGTTAGTTTAAAATATGATTTGTTTCTGGATCATAGCTGTTATCATTGTTGTTATCTTCCCCACTGCACTTCTGTCTTCATTTAATATGTAATTAGTTAATCTTCTTTGTGGAACTCTTGCTCCTAGTGACCCACTCTGGTTTTTGGCCACTAGGCATAAGTCCCCAACAGATCCTTCATGAAACAAAACGCCATACTTTATGAGGCTATCCCAGTAAGCAAATTTCTACTGATAGTAAATATACAAATTAAGGTTTATTCTGCTAGAAGATGAGAAAGGATTTCCCTTGAGGAGGAATATAGGTTGTCTGAGACCAAGGAGCATGCCATTACAAACAACAGCTGCTCAATGGTCTCAGAGGGATCCAACAAAATGGGCCTGGAGATGAGAAGAAATCTGAGAAAACACTTGTGTACAGTATAATGTAGCATAATGGTACATTAAATATGGCACCATACCTGTGTACCATGTTTCAGTGCTGGTAACTCATTTAGTTTATGAAGTATTTCAGCCAGCATTGCTTACCTACTTAAGTTTTTGCAGTACTGTAGTTTCAACAAGTATACTGCATATCTTTCAAGTATAAGTCTTCTCTATCAATCTCTACTCTTTAGTCTTAGGGCAGAGATGCTAGGACGCTGTGGGAGCAAAACCTTTCAATCAGAGCATTAAGAATAGTGTCAGCACTGGCGCATGTGTGATTCCAAGGCTGGAGCCAGTAACCATCATCAACACCCAGACTACCTCAGTTCTGGTCTTCCTGCCATTGAGTGTGCACCATAGGAGTGAACTTAAACTTCAGTTTCTCTATCTTTCGCGTTTTCTTATTTTCTGTTGCGTATGACTTGTAAGAGGGACAAAATGCCAAAGAGATAGGTTACTCACCTGTAACCATTGATCTTACTTTGAGAAGGTTCCTGCAGTAGGTCTCCACGTATAGGACTGCGCCCCCTGGTGTCAAGATCGCACGGCAAACCTCTAGCTAGCAATACATAGCAGGGGACCACCCCCGGCGTCACATGATGGGACGTCAGCATGACAGTATATATATGGGGCGGTCCCCACGCCCACCCTCCAGTTCTTTCCCACAGTCAACCAGCATTCGTCGGACCTCGGCTTCAGTCGACCGCCATTTTCTACAAGTATTTCCAAAAGTTTTTCTGTCTTTTTCATGTAATTTTGTTGCATGTCTTTGTGCAGAATTAAGAAAAAGTGCTCACACTGCAGCGCTTAGATCCCACATGAGGATGATCACTCCTGCTGCATCCTCTGCCTGGGTCCAAAACACCGGGTGGCAGATTGTGATATTTGCCAGTCCTTTAACCAGGCCATGCACGTCTGACGCCAGAAGGCCCTCAGTGCCCATCTTCTAAAACAATGCCTTGCATAGATGGAAAAGGAGCTTCAGGAGCTGCGGAACATTCCTCATCACCCACCTCTGAGTGCAAGAAAAAGAAGGAGAAGCACCGGGAACAGAACCGGTCTCCTTCTACTCAGTGTCGCCGAACAGCCGACGCCACTTCAGGTGGGGCCTCCACCTCAGTGAGTACTCCTCCTCCTTGGTCTCTGTCTGCCCCGGTGGATCAGTTGCCTCCCACCCCTCCTGCTTCTGTCAGTGGGCAACAAGAGTGTTCTCTTGTCATCGAGGCACAGGTCAAGAAGCATATGAAACACCAGGAGCAGTTGTAGAATGTGCAAAAAAGCATTTATTAGTACTAGCAGTAACATAAAAAAAATAAAATTGTTCAGAATAACTAAAGGCAGAATAAACAGAGAAGATCCACCTGAGTTTGTCTTCAATCTCTGTGTGTCCCTCATGCAAGAAATTGCAGCTTTGTTTTTATATGTCCTTGCAACCCCCCCTTCTTAACAAGCATCCTGTTTTTTTTCTAAAATGTTGTTGTAAATTTCAGGCAGGTGCAGCTAGAACACAGTGTACCAGAATTGAGGCCCCTTCTCTGCAGCTTCTGTAAAAGGCTGAAAAATTGCATTTCAGGTTAACCCCTTGAGTTCCAAATAGCTTTGCAATCATTTCAACAGTATAACTATATACAGTTTTAGCTTTGCAATCATCTCAAACTATAATTATATACATTTCAACGGTAACACTATATAATTTCTAAACAAAGGGATCCCAATATCAGTTACATTTTCACATAATGATTTGCATATATTTTTATACCAGCAGATATGTAAGGGAGGAAAAGACAGAACAGCAAGGGAAGACTGAGAGACAGTGAGAGGCAAAGAATTGCGAGACTGTCGGGGTCATCAAATCCTAGGTCCCACAGGAAAATTTGGTTACGCAACCAGACAGACAAGAGACAGGAAAGGAAAGAACAGAACAGATCCCTGCATTCAAACTCTCAATCACACCTCTCAGGAGGATTTATTTTCGGGGCCTATAGACAGCTTGGCCGATAAGTCTCCCTCTGGCTGTGCCACCTGGTGCATGGCCTTGGTCAATAAGCCGGACTCCAGCTCCTGTATTGTCCACTCGACCACGACCGATAAGTCAAACGCCGGCTCCTTTGACGTCCGCTCGGTCGAGGCCGATCAGTTGGTCGCCAGCCTGCCCGACGACCACTCGACCGAAGCTCTCCCATCGGATCCTACAACTGTTTCCGACGTTGTGCAGAGCCAGCTTCTAGGCTCCCCGGGCATCCCACGAGGGTTCTCCCTCCCGGGCCTCACTGACGCAGCCCGACCTCTCGTTTTCCCTGGACCTCCAGGACTCGAGTATTGCTGACCAGGAGACTTCTCCTGCATCTTGGGCCTTCCATGTGAGATTTCCACTTCCCCAGCAGACCTGTCGATGGGGATCTCAATTTCCTACCCCCTCACCTTTCTCAGACCAGACATCGGGTCCTATTTGGTCCCTGATGCCGGGCCAATCTCCCGTTCACAATCCTACTGACTCTGAGATGGCCTTGGGATTTTACGCTCCAACACTGGAGCCCCCTCCTGGCCCTTCAGGGATCATTACTGAGACCCCAGGCCTGCTGATGGACCCTTATGCTCCCAGTGGTCTCTCGGCCCTGCCGCCTTCTGGGCCTTCAGCCCCTCCACCATCGGGCACCACTGGCAACTACCCCAGGTATCTGCTGCCACAGTTCCCATTTTACCCAATGCCTGGAGGGCCGTTGCCGGGTTAACCACCGCAGGTGCCGACACCAGGGTACCCAGTGCCAGGCCATATGTATCAGGGGTACTATCAACGTTATTCCTACTGGTACCAGACTCCTGGCTACCCCCATACTCTCCCATGGGGTACTCAGGCTACCAGCCTCCACTACCTCCACTGCCTCCTCCACCTCCTCCTCCTCAGCTGGAACCACAAGGGACAATCCCAGCCTAGTTTAAAGATGCCAAATCCCAACTACTGCAGGAGCTGGGACAACCCCATCTGGTCGATAGGGCAGTTACTAGGAGTCCATCCCCAGTCGACCACTGGTTGTCGGACAGAGACTCTGGCAGGTGCCCAACAGGGTTTTTTTCTGGAGTCAAGGTCATAGAGGTGGTACCTGACATGACTTCTTTACCCAGCAGACCAGAGTCTTCCGAATCCGACTCTGCCAGTCATTTGGAGCCTCATTCCCCTATAGAACCACAACCAAAGGAGTCCCCCAAGTCTCTGCTGGAGGACCCATCTTTTGCAGAACTCCTCAGATCCATCCAGTAGGCCTGCGGCTGGGCATCTCAGGAGATGGACCCAAAAAGGAAGAGACTCGTGAAGCACCTAGACCTAACTAATGCGGACCCCCCCCATCCCACCATGGACGGGGCTGCATGAGGACATAACATCTATGCCTGCGGTCTCAAAAAAGGCCACCAGGACTTATCACCCCCGGAAGGGGCATGCCACCTAACAAGTCAACCTAAGGCTGACTCCATCATTATCACTGCGGCCCATAATAGGTCAGCTCAACCGAAGCATCTGAGTGCCTCCCCTCTGGACAAAGAGTCCAAACAGATGGACGAATATGGCTGCAAGGTTTACACTTCCTCCACCTGCGCCATTCGGTCTCTTAATTACGTGGCCCACATGGTATCCTTCCAGAACTCATCTTTGTCACAAACCCACTCAGGTCAGCTCTCTACTCCCAAAGTGCCAACCTCCAAGTGCAGTCTTGTGAACAGTTAACAGAAACAGGGTAACCCTCCTGTCTGTTTTGTGGGTTCGAAACAACCTTTGGTCTCAAGTCTTGGATGGATTCAAACTGTGAACCTGTTAGCGTACCCAATGTACAGGCTCAGATAATTCTGTCTTTGGGGGGGCCAGATATCTTTGCCTACGGGCACCTAACCAGGTGTACAGAAATGAACCCTTAAAAACTGTAATAAAAGACCTCAGATTTAAAATGCTTACCTTTTTCCAGTTTGGTATCACCATTCAAGCTTATGTACAGTGTCTGCTTTAACCATATATACTCCACTTGTAAAAGAAAAGAAATCAAAGACAGACCAAGTAGGCTCTAAAAATAGAGTTTGACTAAAATAGATAAAAAATATGTAAAACGTAAAACACAGAACTATTATATAACAAGACATACAAATCTATTAAAAGAAGGTTTTTACAGTACAATTCCTACTACAGTACTTAGATTTGTCTCTCTCTCTAAATACCTGCTTAAAGTGCTCAAAGATGTTTCTTTGTCAGAGTCTAGATACAAGTGTGTTCTCTGAAGGAAAACAGAATGTTGTTTAAAAGCTGGCTTTGCCCACCTCTTTGCATGAGGTCACCTAGCTCCTCCCTGTCAGAATACATAAAAAAATATATCTATACAAAAAAAACAGGTTGTCTTTTCCAGAAGGTAAATTAATACTCTGTGATCTCAGCACAACTCATTTTCTTTTTTCAAATGACATTTCTTTGATCTTTAAGCAGTATTCTCTCTCACACAGACATCAAAGCATTTATGTCTTTCTGCCAGATCTCACAGAGGTGCAACATGATTTGTATCACCATGTGAAAATTTAACTGTGTTTCCTCTGGACGTCATAAATGTTTATGATTTCCCTCTAGCAACTACAGCTATAATTAACTTAGATAAATTCTGTAATTAGCTTCTGGCCTTCCAGGTAACACCTTGTATCTAAAACCTGTGTGTGTGTGTGTGTGTGTCATACTCACACACTGTTTCAGCATTTCTCATGAGAGACAGTCCATAACCCATTTTTATATAACAAAAAATGATACAGTGATCAGAACCAGCTGTCCAAGTGTCACAGTATTTATGAGACTTGAAGAAGGAGCTTCAAGCTATTCCGGATGGAGATCTCAGAAATAGGCTTTTGGAAAAGGTAAGACTTAAGTCTTCCTGCTGCCATGCATTGCGTGCCACCTATGATTCTGTTGATTCGGTGGCCCGATGCACAGCTTTGGGCATTAGCTTGAGACGTCTGGCTTGACTCCAGCTTGTGGGACTGGCGCAAGACATCCAGATCACTCTTCTGGACACCCTCTTTAGGGGTTCCATCCTATTTGGCGGCGACGAAAAAGATATCATAACAGAGCTACAAGAGAGCGGCAGATCACTCAGGGACGTCCACTACATGTATTGCTTGGGCCAAAAACCCAAGCAGCCTTTTTGTTGCCCCCAGAAGAGGTGGAATAAGCAGAACCAGGGCAGATGCCAAGGCAAGCCCTGTGCCACTGGTTCTGGTGCCAAGACTCCCCAGGCAAAAGCCCAAAAGGCCACTGGAGGTAGTAAAGTGGCCCTCCCTTCCGCGTCCTGACTCGAGGGGATCCCCTCCACCTCCTCTCATGTTTTACAAGGAACCAGTGGGGGGAAGGTTCACCCTTCACATAGAAGGATGGAAAGCAAAAACCACAGATGCTTGGGTACTCCAACTTATTGCAAGAGGGCACTCAACTGAGTTCCTGGACAGACCCCCGGCCAATCCGCCAGGCTGGTCTCACTACCTGTCAGGCCATCAAGGTCTCATTCAGCAGGAAATTCAGGCTGTGTTGGAAAAGTCAGCTATAGAGCGGGTTCCACTCGGGCAGCTAGGAAGAGGATATTACTCCCACTTCTTCTTAGTGTACAAAACGATGGGAGATCTGAGGCCCATCCTAGACCTCAGCTTGCTCAACCTGTTTGTGGAATACAAGAGGTTCTGCATGCTAACTCTCCAGGGACTCTTACCCCTGCTCCAACAGAGCCAATGGCTGTGCTCGCTGAACATGCAGGACGCTTACCTGCACATACCTCTCCTCCAAGCCCACCACCATTTCTTGAGATTCTCTTTTCAAGAGAACCACTATCAGTTCAAGGCCCTTCATTCTGGACTCTCTTCGGCACCTTGGGTGTTTACCAAGTGCCTGGTGGTGGTAGCTGTGGCCTTGCACCGCAAGGGGATTTATGTGTTCCCTTACCTGGATGACTGGCTATTGTCAGCACTGTCTCAGGACAGTCTGATGGATTCTCTTTCCACCACCCTGGACCTCTTTTCCAGACTTGGCATCACTGTGAATTATCCCAAGTCTCAAATCTCACCCTCGCAGTGCCTCTAATTCATTGGGGCAGTGCTGGATATGGTCCAGAGCAGGGCCTTTTTGCCTACGGATGGGGCGGAAACTCTGATTCAACAAGCTGCATTGGTGTCCAGCTCCCATTAGACCACAGCGTGCTCCGTCCTTCGCTTGTTGGGTCTCATGGCGGCTGCCATCCCCACAGTTCCATTGGCCAGACTGCATATGAGAGTGACCCAGTGTACCCTCAGGATCCAGTGGGACTAGCATTCAGAAGACATGGACCACAGGGTCCTAGTCTCTGGTGGCATGAAGAGGGATCTCCTCTGGTGGCAGGAACTATCCAGCCTCTCCTTGGGGATTCCCTTTCATCCCCCGACCCTTCCAAGACCCTCATGATGGATGCCTCGGGTCAAGGTTGGGAAGCCCACCTGGGAGACCATCAGACTCAAGGGCGATGGTCTCCGCAAGAGGAGCACCTGCATATAAACATTCTGGAGATGAGAGCTGTGCTCTACGCTCTCCAAGCATTTCAGTCCCTCTTCACCGGGAACACTCCTAATCCAGACCGACAACATGGCCACAGTCTGGTACATCAACAAACAGGGAGGCTCCTAATCGTACCCCCTCTGCAGGGAGATGATGTGGGTGTGGTACTGGCCAGTACAGCATGGCCTGTCTCTGACAACAGTCCATTTTTTGGGAGTTCACAACGTCCTGGCGGACAGTCTCAGCTGCACTGTCATGCGTGCTCACGAGTGGGAGCTAAAGCAGGAAGTAGCGGAAGATCTTTTTGATCAGTGGGGTCAGTCAGAGGTAGACCTCTTTGCCTCCCCATCCAATGCAAAACTACCCAGCTTCTGCTCGCTCATTCCCGGGCATGGTGTTTTTTGGCGAGACGTGCTGTCTCTATCTTGGACAGGGAGATTTCTGTACACTTTCCCTTCCTTTCCAGTTCTTCAGAAGGTTCTGCTGAAGCTTCAAACAGAGGGAGCGCGCATGATTCTTATAGCTCCTCTGGCCTCGGCAGATTTGGTTTCCTCTGCTGCAGCAGCTGGCATTGGAACCCCCGGTACCGCTTTCTCTTTCCCACAAACTTCTGTCTCAAGAGTAGGGCAGCCTGGTGCATCCAAGCCTCAGGTCTCTCCACCTGCATGCATGGCACCTTTGGACATAGCAGTCTCACGTTTCGGCGTCTCCTCTCGAGTCGTCCAAGTCCTAGTGGAGGCCAGGAAACCCTCCACCAGGTCTACGTATGCTATGAAGTGGAAGACATTTTCTGTATGGGCCATGGCCAAGGGCCTGGTCCCATTCTCTTCCTCAGTACCCCAGGTCCTTGAGTGTCTCTTGCACCTGTCTGATTTGGGCCTCAGTTACTCTTCTCTGAAGGTCCACCTTTCTGCAGTTTCTGCCTACCATCTTCCGGTGGAGGGCAAAACCCTCGTGCAGTTGGAGGTCTCCAAACTTTTCTTAAGGATCCTTCACCTTAAACCTCAGTCCATAATCTGGTGTCCCCACACGGAACTTAAATTTTATTTTAGAGAAACTTTCTTTGCCCCCTTTTGAGCCGGAAGCAAGTTGCGACATGCGCTATTTATCTTGGAAGGCACTCTTTTTAGTTGCTATTATCTCAGCTCGAAGGATTTCAGAGCTTCAAGCCCTCGTTTGCAAGGAGCCTTATTTGATTTTCCACAGAGACCAAGTGGCTCTGCAGACTAACCCTTTCTTTCTTCCAAAAGTAGTCTCAGAATTTACATTGAACCAAGATGTTCAACTGCTGGTTTATTATCCAGAGTATTCCAACAGCAGGGAATAACTTTTGTACATGTTAGACGTGCACAGGATAATGAGATACTATATCTCTCAGACCAAGGAGGTGCGTAAATCTGGCCAGTTGTTTGTGGCTTTCCCACCCAGACATCAGGGTACGGCCATTTCTAAACAGGGTTTGTCTAAATGGTTGGCTAATTGCATCTCGTACATTTATCAAAAGTACGAAAAGACCCTTCTGGGGGAAGTGAAAGGCCACTCGACCTGTGGCATAGCTGCTTCGACGGCCTTCTTGTGGAATGTGTCCACTTCAGATATTTGTGCTGTGACCACTTGGTCTTCAGTCCATACTTTCACCAAGCATTACAGTCTAGAGATCACCTCCAGGTGTAGGGCTGGTTTCAGTCTTGTGGTCCTGCAAGGCCTCTTGTCCTAATCGGCTTACTAGTTGGCGGACGGTTCCTCCACCCGGATCTAAGTCTCCAACTTCTTTTTCTTGACTGCTTGGTATTCAGCTCTATGTGTGAAGACCTACTGCAGGAACCCTCTTGAAGTAAGATATTACAGTTACGTAAAGAACTTACTGTAACAGTAGATCTTCGAGAGAGGTTCCTGCAATAGGTCACATTTTCCCTCCCACCTTCCCCCAGCTCCTGTTCTTTTCTCCTTTCCTTTCCAAGGGCTTTATCTGTGGCTCCGGGCTCAAGGAGTTTTTTCTCCTTTCTCCCATTTTCCCCTTTCGGGGTCTTCTGGCGGGAGAACTGGAGGGCAGGCGTGGGGACTGCCCCCTATATACTATCACGCTGACATCCCATCATGTGATGCCGGGGGGCAGTCCCCCGCTATGTATTGCTAGCTAGAAGTTTGCCGTGCAGTTCAAATGTCAGGGAAGTGCAGTCCTACATGTGAAGACCTACTGCAGGAACCTCTCTCGAAGATCTACTGTTACGGTAAGTTCTTACATAATTGTAATTTCTAGGAGTGGTTTACAGTTCGCATCCACATTCTGGCAGTTCCACTGGAACAGGTTTTCCATCTGACGTTTGTAAGCTAAGCTCCTCCCACCACCTAGGCAGTTTATCCCCCCACTCCGCCCTGTGACATCAGATGTTTGAACGCTGGAAGCAGGGTCCATGTGCCACTTGGCAAGGGAGGCCAGGTGGGTTGTGTGGATGTGAACTGTATATTAGTCCTGGAACAATGGTTGCAGGTGAGTAATCTATCTTTCTAGGGGCATGGATACAATTCTATATCCACACTCTGTCAAACTCCTCGCAGTTGTCCAGGAGGAAGGGGCAATGCATGCACCCTTACTTGGAAAACTGAAATTGGAAAACCAAGGTCACACAGGTCTCAAAAGCATCATCCCGACGGGACCCAAGGTCGATGCTGAACTGGGAAATGAAGGTGTGTGCTATCCTCTAAGTAGCCTCCCTGCAGATAATGGATAGGGATGTCCCTGGAGGCAGCCACTGAAGCAGCGGTATGTCTGGTGGAATGACCCCTAAGCCCTACGGAGGGCTCTCTACCAGCCAGCCAATAACAGACGTCAATGCGGGATATGATCCACCTGCAGATTGACCACTTTGCTGCTGGTCTACCAGATGCAGCTGTGACGTATGTTACAAACAGCTGGCGAGCCTCAACCTCAACTCCAGCAGTGCACTCCTTGTAGTAACAGAACACTCTCCATAGGTCCAGAGTATGTAGTCTATGGTTGGACTCTGAAAATAGGCTGACAAAGTATACCGGAAGGTTCATCACCTGGTTAAGGTGAAATTCCGATACTGCTTTGGAGGAACTTCGGGTGGGGGCCATGATGACCTTGTCATTATGCAAGACCAGATATGGAGACTCCACCGAGAATGCCTGGAGCTCATTGATCCTTCTGGCTGTTGTTATGGTCACCAAGTAAGCCATCTTCCATGACAGGTGAGACATTTCACACCTGTGCATAGGCTTAAATGGCTTGCCCACGAGCATAGCCGGCGCCAGCAATAGGTCTTATGGTGGTGGTGGTTCACACACCGGAGGGGACAGGTTGTCCAGGTCTTTAAAAAAAGCACTCAACCACCTTCTCCTGGGCAATCATTGGCTTACCAGCCTGCGCCAGGTGCATCTTAAGGGTCGTTGCTCACAGTCCCGACTGAGAGAGGGACCAGAGGTACTCCAGGATGCTAGTCACAGGGCAGGCAAGGGGATCAGGCTTCTTGCCCTGGCAGCATATGGAAAACTACTTCCACTTAAAATACATAATATTTGCGAGTTGACTCTTTTCGGGATGCCTCCACCACATGGAGTGTGTCATCTGGCAGACCCACAGTCTGGAAATTCTAGCCATTGAGGAACCAGGCCAGAAGGTGCAGGAACATAGCCTGTTGTTTGGACCGCAGATCCGGGTGATGAGGCAGCCACCATGGAGGTCTGCTGCTGAAGCTGAGGAAGTACAGCTACCAGAACTGCCTGGACCAGTCTGGAGCAAGTAGGATCATCTGCACCTTGTCCTTCCAGGCCTTGACCACCATCTTTTGGATCAAGGGGAAGGGAGGGAAGGCATACACGAGGCCCGGGGTCCAGAGCCTCATGAAGGCATCCCCAACAGTGTCCTGAACTGTGGGGAGTGAGCACAGAACAGCCTCAGTTTTGTATTCTCCCAGATAGTAAACAGATCAACCAGAGGAGTGCACCACAGGGAGAACAGATGGTTCACCACCTCTTGATTCAGGGACAACTTGTGCAACATCTATCCTGCCTGGCTGACAGCATCTGTCAGCTTATTGTGAGCTACTGCAACATGGATCGCCAGAAGATCTGCACCTAGGCTATGCATGAGGGTTCAGGTGCGGAGAGCCTCCCAACGCAAGAGAGGGGAGTGTGTTCTGCCCTACCTGTTTAGATAGAAAATGGTGTTGTTGGTATCTCTCTGGACCTGTGTGACCTGACCCCTGACTAGATAAGTGAATTCTGACAGAACAAATCACACCGCATGGAGCTCCAGCAGGTTTGTGCGGTGATGGGACTCCCAGGGTGACAAGAACCTGTAGGCTGTGTGATCTCCCAGGTGTGCTTCCCACCCTATCAGAGATGTGTCTTTTGTAAGTATGACAGTTGGCTCTGGGCAGACAAACCACATTCCTTCCTCCAGATACTGCAGTACTAGCCACCACCGGATGGCATCCCACATCAGCTGGGTCACTGTGACTGACTGGTCCAAGTGACTTAAGTGCTGGGGCCACTGATGGCCCAACTCCCACTACAGGTGACATATCCACCAGCAGGCCAAACGGACCACACTGGTGCAGGATGCCAATACCCCAGCAGCCACAGGAAATCATGGGCAAAGCGCGAGAGCCCAACCTGAAATGATCAGGCAAAGGAGGTAAGATCCAGTGCCTGGTCCACAGGGAAACAGGCCTTGGCCCACAGAGAGTCTAGTTCTGTCCCAATTAACTTGATCAACTGTGAAGGGACCAGTTCAGACCTGTCCAGGTTGACCAACAGGCCCAAGTCTCGGCAGGTCTGGAGGGCCAGATCTCTGGACCTCTCAACAGTCTTTTTGGATGGCCCAGCCAACAGCCACTTGTCCAGGTTAGGATACACCCTGCTGCTCTTGCACCACAGGAAGGCTGCCACCACAGTCGTGCACTTAGTGAAGACCCTGGGCACGGATGAGAGACCGAAGGGTAATACCTGGAACTGGTACAGTACCCCTTCCATGCAGAACTGGTGGTACTGGCGGTGGGATGGATGAACTGGGATGTGGAGGAACACATCCTGGAGGTCCAGGGAGCAGAACCACATGCCTTGCTCCAGACTCATAATGATCTGATTCAGAGTGATCATCTGGAACTTGCAGTTCTGCATGAACTGGTTCACATTGTGCAGATCCAGTATGGGGCACCAGCCTGCCATCCATTTTGGAACCAGGAAGTACCTGGACATGTGACCTTGGCTGGCTAGGGTGCCTGGGACACAGGCTATGGGTCCTTTCACGAGGAGCTGAGTGATGTCCTTCTGAAGGGTGGACAGCATGTCCTGCAACACCCTGGAATCCCGAAGAGTGTGATGTCAGTAAGGTGGGATAGCCTCAAAGTCCACAGGCAGTCTTCTGCCTACCACCTCTAACACTCACTTGTCCATTGTGATAGCAGAGCAGTGTGGCAAGAAGTGGTGTAACTGACTCCTGATGGGCAGTGCAAACAGGGACAGGACAGGTAGAGGGATGACACCCCTCCCCCAGCCCATCACTATGCAGCTTTGTGGGGGCACTGGCCACTGCGGCCGGAGGGGCACTGCCACCCCCCTAGTCCCACATCGCTTGGGGCCTGGCCACTGCACTTGGGTTTTGGACACCAAGACTGGTATTGTCCTTGCTGGGGCTGCTGCCGAGGAGGCTGTGACTGAATGGGCCAGCGCTGAAAAGCCTTTTTCTTAGGCATCAGTTTCTGGTCCTTCTGGGATGATGTCACAGAGTCAGCGCACTCTATGCACATGAGCCGTCCTTCCACTCCAGGGCCAAAGAGGTCGGTGCCCAAGAAAAGGACATAGGCCAGCTTGTGTTGGGTGTCTGCTAGAAAGGTGAACAGATGCAGCCAGGCCCTTCGACACATGGGGGGTGGCCAGTGCCATGGCATGAGCACAGGAATCACCCATGTCCTAGGTTGTCTGACACTGGTCCTTAGTCAGCAGCTGACCTTGGTCCCGGACCAATTTCATTGGCAACTGCTAGTCAGCAGGGAGGTGAGGGAGGATTTCACTGAGGACTCCCAACAGGGAGTGTCCAAAGTTCGCCATCATGATGGAGTAACTCACCTGATGGAGACCCAAGGATGCTGCAGCATACACCTTTTTGTGGCATGGTCAGTCTTTTCTGACTCCTTGTCCGGAGGCTTGTCCACATTCTCTTGGCCCCCAATTTTTGCAGAGGCCTAGTCTGAGACCAATCCTTCTGCCAAAGGGTAATCTGAGAACCCTGAAAGGGACATGGTAGGGACTGCATACTTGCAGACCATATGGGTGGAGGGTGCCAGGCAGGATGTTGGAGACTGCCAAAGCTCCAGGGCCAGCCCCAAAATGGCCACAGCTTTGGGAAAGGCAACCACTGGGGATTCATCCTTATCTAAGATGTCTGTGAAAGGGTACTTGGTCCTTTTGTAGACAGGTTCCAGAGGGACATTTATGGACTCTGATATGAGTCAGATTAGAGCCCTGAATGACATCAACTCATGGTCCGTGGTAAGCTCCTCGACTGAGCCCTGGTCGAGGATGTGAGTCCCAGAGGAAGCCATGGACAGTCAATCTGAGTTGTCCAAGGTCTCCTTGAAAATGGTCCTTGACTGTCTCATGCAATGGACCACCTGAGTATTCTCAGACTGGGTGATATACACCAAAAACAGGCCTAGTAAGCCAATTGCCAACCAGATCTCGTTAGTCAGAGGAGCATCCACCTTTGGCTGCAGTGGTGGCAGCATCACCCTCGGGGTAGAGAAGCAGCTCTTGGGAGCACCTACATTGCGTGGACTGGTGAGGGCATAACTGGCAGCTGCCAGGTGACTGAAGGTCTAGGAGGTAGAGCCCCACCCCGCCCTGCAGTGACCACTGTTGCCAGAGGAGTTCTTCGTAGCTCCAACGCATCTTTCACCAGTGTCTCTCCTCTCTCAGAGGTGAGGAGGTCAAAGAGCATTAACAACAACACCACCTGGTCAAGCGGGATTGAGAGTAGGACCACCTCGATCAACACCTCGACCATCAACCCAACATCTAACTTTGAGGAGAGCCCTCTGGCTGGACATAGTAGACCACATGCCTTGCCACATTAAGCAGGAGAGACTTCTGGGGTTTAACTACTGGTGTAAGCTGCTCCCGAGGTGATCCTCTTAGGGATACCGACCAGGTCACATCCTCCTAAGTGAGGATCGTAAGGACCGGGTTCTGGGCAACTGAATCCTCAATTTCATCCAACAGCCGGTTGACAGACCTGCAGCAGCCTCCGCTTCCTCCTCGAAGGCTGCTAACTGTGATACAGACTCGGCGGCCGGTAGGGTGCTTTGTGGGCCCTTAGACCAGGTCTTCGGGTTCCGCTCTGAAGGCCGGCCAAGGGTAAGCCAGTGCTTCCTGTCTTCCAGAGATTCTGGGAGCATGGAAAGACAAAGTCTGCACCCAGACATGTCTTGTTGCCTGCTCAGGCAGTACAGACACGTGTCGTGTGGGTGGGGGACCAATATTTTTTGCCATCACTGAACGCAAAATTTGAACCCAAGCTTCCTTGGCTCCATCTTCCAATGGCGAGGGGGAGCTGAAAGCCGAAAAACTCAAGAATTTCAAAAGAAGAATTCACTGATGGCACAATACCCAAATCAGGAGCTGGTAAGGTGGTGACCTGTTCTTCCAGCAGAAAAAAGATCTGGTATCATGGGGCAGAGCCGTGGGATATACCACCTGGGTGGTAGGAGGAACTTAGCTTAAAAACATCTGATGGAAAGCTTGTTCTAGTGGATCTGCCAGAGTGTGGATAGTGAATTGTATCCACGACCCCTTGAACCTAAACTTTTGGAGACTTCTTTTTCAATGCTGTAGGTGCAGGAATGACATAGGCCACTTAAACCATTATACTCGTTGCTTCAAATGCCTGGATGCCAAACACGACAGCATGATGACCTGTGATGCCTGCATTCACTGTGACCACTGGGCAGTGGAGTATCAGGATCTGAGGCTGGGACCCTCATCCATGACCTTAGGGACAGTCACTGACACAGAAGGTCACCAGGTAGGCCATTTGACCATTCCCCACTCTACTCATTGCCCTTTTAGAGCCAATCGAGATATTGAATTCTACCTCTCCCCACCAAGATAGGGTCATGATGGAGTCTGAGGTGGTACCATTTGGCAGACCCTCAGCTTCTTCTGGGTGGCCGGGGAGCAACCACCATGACATGGTAGCCATCAGCACAGCACTGGCCAGTTGACTGGGTCAGTACCTTTGATGCACACTTCTGTTACAACTCCGGTAATGCCAACTGTAGGTTCTGATTTGGAAATTGGTGTCAGGTGCAGTTGTCATTGCTGACATTGTTGCGGGCCTCAGCTCTGACACCATGCTCGGTGTTAGGGTAGCATCAGTGCCAGTGTCACTGTTGGTGCTGGTGGTTTTTTTGGGCCAGGGCCTGTGAGGCCTTTGGTGTCAATGTCACTTGTGGCTTCAGCACTGAAACCAGTCACAGTGCTGTGAGCACTGCTCACATCAATATCAGTGTCGTCTCTCTGGATTTGGGGTGGTACTTGTAGCAGAGCCTGTAGGAACCAGCCAGTCATCATCCAGCCAAGGGCTGCCCCGTGGGACACCCTTCAACTAGATACCACTGGCATTGTTGCTGCTAGGCTGGGAATCTTTTCTTGCTCTTCCTCCCAAGTGGGGACTCCAAGTGAGCCACTTGATCCCCCGATTGGGCACCAGTATGGTGGATCCTCCTGCCACCAAATGGTTTAGCTGTTTAATCTGTATGTACAGTCCTTTGAGCTTTCAGAGTGAAGCACTGTATTAAAAATGTGCTAGCTCGATTGCTTGTACTACCATCCCTCTCAGGCCTTTGCTGTATGCACCCCAGTTGTTGTTCAACGAATGCTGAAGACCTTAGACCTCCAGGTCCATTGTCTCAGTTGCAGATCTTCCAGGAATCAAGCTTCACCATTCATTCACACTAATTGGTCTTAGCTCGAGGTGCTAGGACCCTACGAGAGCAAAGTCTTTTGCAGCTTGAAGAAGACTGACATTGGTGCTGGCTCTGCCCACAAGGCTGACATACTGATGCCATGCACATGAGCCAGCCAGTAACCAACAACAGCCCCCACCTTTCCTCAGTTCTGTTTTTCCCACCATACTGTGCTAACCATGGGAGCAGCTTTGAAGTCTAACTGCATCAGCAACCGCTTCCTCAGTTTGTCATCGCTGTTCTTGCTTTTCAAAGCTGACTGTTTATTCAGTGCCGAATTTGGTATCGTTTTTTATTTTCTGACCCATTTTTTTCAGTTCAGTGCCTATTTTTGGACTTTTCTCATTTTTGTTATTTTGTGTCTCGAAATGCTGAGTTAGAAGGGGCCAAAGAAGAAAGGTTGTGACACTCGCATGCATTGGTGCTCTTGTGATGGTCTCCTCACAGCATCGGACCGACATCTGAAATGCCCCTCCTGTCTTGGCCCTGACCATGACATGGACGGTGTGACACCTGCTTTTCATGTCCCTGAATTTTGCGCTTTAAAGTGGGGTTGTCCACCCCCCACTTTTGGAGGTAGGTGTCGCACCCACGATGCCAAGGTGAGGTCTCTGGGCCTTTCCCACAGGCCTCTTTCCAGTACCTCTGGTGTTGAGGAAGATCAGGATCCTCCCTGCACTTGCCTCATCAAGATATCAGAGGTCTTTGGGGGGGGGGTCTGGTGGACTGTCGACTTCTTGCAAGGGGTTGACCGAACACCCCCCCTTCTGTCCTGGACAGTTGATGCCCCAGTGAGTGAGACTGAAGCTATATGCTTTTAGTGGGCACTTTCTTGCTTTCTTTCATACATTGGTGTACCTTGCTCTGGATTGCCCCGCAGTACCCATGAGCGGGCAGTGCCAGTCATGAGGCCAGTCCCTTCTGGCGCTGTTTAAGGTGCCAGAATTGGGGTTGGTTCAAGAGCTGATCCCGGGTCGTAGGTGCTTGTCATCTCCTACGCTGAGAACCCTTGAGACGTGTGGGTGAATGAGGACACTGACCTTGGGCTTGGGGACAGGGACAGCTATGATGGAACTTACCCTAGGCTTGGTTAGGAGCGCGACACCGGTGACTGTGCCACCCCTGGTGTTGTCCCTGAGCCTGGTGCCATTGATTATGCTGGGACTGGTTCTGATGCCACACGCAGTGCCACTTTGGATCCCGGTACCGGCCATGGTGCTGGCTAAAACCCCAGTGCAGTTTGTGGTGCCGGGCTGGTTCCTGCTGCCTTTCACCACACCTTGTCTAGGGACAGTTCCGGAAGTGGAGCTGGTTCTGATAACATGCTCAGCTCAGGAGACAGTACCTGCCCTGGTGATGGGATGGTACCCATCACTGAGCCTGTTGCTGGCCCTGTGTCTGATGCTGGAGGCAACACAAGCCAGAGTTCTGGCAGTGGCCTGTTAGCCAGTTTCTCCCCAGAACCAGCCAGTGTTGTCCCTGATGAGGACTGGAGCTGCCCTGTGGAACTTGTACAGCTTTGCTGTCCTCACCTGGGGTCTCCCCCCAAGGGCACCATCTGGGTTGCACCACTGAGGTTGCTCAGCTCCACTCTGTAGGGGGTTTGCCAGGTCCTGTCTCCAGGAGAGGTCTCCTTAACATTCCCACAATTCTGACAGAGAGCCTGGAGCCTCTGGCTTCTTTATCCCTCCTAGACCTCTGTCACCCCTTCCAGAGTTGCCTGGTAGTATGGGTCCTCTTAGTCCCATTACATGGCACCAGTATGGGAAGATGGCTGGTGTTTTCCACCAATATCACATGCAGTCTGACTGGGTGTAGTTCAGGCCCATGGCCCTCGTTCCACCGCTTTCCGAGTCCATTTTCTCCTCTCCTGTTTCCTCCCCCAAGGATTAGGACTTCTCCCTCCACATGTCCGCAGATGCTGAGTACTCTGTATACCAGCGGTTCCTCACAGCTGAACATAGGCATCCAGGATGCTGAACATAGGCATCATTTGTAGGCTGCAATCCTGCATCCTTGTCATTGAGATTCCTCAGAGATTTCAACCATGACTCGCTTGTCATCCCTCCTCGGCCCCAGGCCTTTTGAGGAGGCTTCCAGGACTGTCTGGCTCTGTCCTTTTTTTCCCTGTTCCAGCCCCAAAGGTCATCCAGTGAGGCACTGCACTCCTGCAAAGTTTGCAGGAGCTATACCTCATCCTACTTCAGGAATATTGGTACTGCAGACTCCCACTGGGCCTAAAAGCCCTCTGAATGGCCACCCTTCCAGGCTGATTCTACAGAGGTAAACGCAAGGAAAGAAGGGTTTTAAATGCAGCATGCACTGTCGTGTGCATTGCTGTACACCAGGCTCATCTAGCAGCTTAAAGCACCTGTGGTCACAGCTAGGTCAGATTCCAGCTGTAATGCTTGATGGTGAGTTAACCTGGCAAGTCATTCGCCTTTCTACCCAGGGCCTGGAGCTGGCAAGGCACCAGTCTAGGGCATTGTACAATGCCAGTGAGGTAGATTCCAGGTTAGTAGAAACAGCAGTCTGTATTCAATGAACAACATGGCTTTGCCTTTCCAGGTTGGCAGCTCTGGCCCAGTGTAAAGTGCTCTACTTGCATTTCCAAGGGACTCAGTTTTTTTCCTGCATGGTCAGGCATAAGCTGTCGGATACCTTCCTGCTCCTGGGCCATAGGACCCTCCACCTGCCCCTGATCAGTCTTGTGTCCACTGGACCTGTAAGGAGAATCTACGCTCAGGTGGTTCTCCCCCAAGCAGAGTGAGCCAACTCCTCCCTTTTTGGGAAAGCTTGGTACTCTGACCCATAACTGTGAGTGAATGGTGAAGATTGATTCCTGGCAGATATGAAAATGATGTACTCACTATAACTGTTGTTTTAGAATATCTTCACTCCTTCATATGCCCACTCACCATCCCTTACTCAGGTTAAAGCCAGGGCCTCTGCCAGTGCCTCTGGGCACCTCACCCTGTTGTGTCTTAGCACACTGGCATTCTTCTTGCCACTCCCTCTCAGGAGGTGTTTCTTCTGCTTCCTTTCCTTAAGTTGGAACATTCTGTTCCCAAGACACAAAACCCAAAATGGGTCGAGAGTCTACTTACCCTCTTTCCACCCCCCCAAGAAAAATCCTCTGAGGATTTTTCTTTGCTCTCCCTTCTGCCTTGATAGTTCCTTCCTCTCCCTTCTAGGGATATATCCTTGGTATATCCCTGTTGTTGCTACCACAGCTTAGCTCTACTGGGTCCACACCTTCAATTTTGTGCCATGCAGAAAGTACTTGGCACTTGGGGCAAAGTGCAGCTTTTATTTAGTGTCCTGCATTACAGAGAAAAACAGGTCCTTTAGGTTTTTCATGTCTTCTCCTCAGCTTGTTGGAGTATGTTTTTCTGTGCTTTACTCCCCAGCTGGTTAGAGTTCACCCTCAAGTTCTTACCTTCTTCCTCCTTTGAAGTGGCAAGAAGATAGTATTTGAGCTCCCAAACTCTGTCCTATCACACCTGTTGATCTTACTTTGAGGAGGAGCTCTTGCAGCATTTCACACTGTTAGGACTGAAGCCGGCAGGCACCAGGACCCCATGGAAAAATTCTAGCTAGCAGTCTATACCGTGGACCTCCCCCTGACATTGACCCACTCCGATGTCCCCTGTGGTATATAAGGGTGGTCCCCCAGCACCACCTCAGTTCTTTTCCTGCCGTCGACCCGTGCACATTGGCTCCAGGGATGCCTTCTGCTTCAGTCGACTGCCTTTTTATAGCATTTAACTCATTGAGTCCTGGTGGCCATTTTGGGTCAGGTTCTGTAATGGATGGTTCGACGCCATATGGCGTCTACCGGACTCAATGAGAACCCACGCTTTTTTATTTACTTATTTTAATTTATTCAATTTTCAGTAACTTCTCCACCCTTCCTCACAGAAATGGCGGCAGACAAAGTGGTCTGGCGGCAAGCAGATGACCACTTCCCTTCTGATTCTGCATAGGCCCAGACTATGATTCTGAGGCCTGTCCACTCTCCCAAGAATTTCCCAGGGATCTCGCTTCCTCCGCCAGATGATCTGGAGATTTTTTTCTGCTTCTACAGAAGTTCAAGTCGACGGAGGGGGTGATCCAGGGCCTTGACTTCTTCTGTTTCCTTGGGGAGCAGATGCCAGCTGCAAGAACTGGCCCCCGGGAAAAGCTTCAGATGACTCACTGGTCTGCCTCCAGCTCTGGGTCTAGGTTCCAGTTGACGGCCCCCAGCAGCCTTCATCTGTCCACGGGCTTCCGGAGGTACAACCTCCCACTGGTTCTTCAGGACACAGGCCTTCATCCTCCATCTCTCCTTTCCCTGGCCCTTAGGCCCCCACTTACACGAGGGTCTAACACAAAAAGCTTGGCCGGGCCCTCCTAGTGAGGCGGCAGGTGTTGCCCATCATTCCCCCCGCCATGGGGGTCTGACTACTCCTAGCGACACTCGGGGTATGCAGTCACCTCCCCCATGTGTCTCACTCCTCTGCCTCTCTCTCGGGAGTCCGCTCCGTATAACAGGTTGCTGTCTCTGGGCAGACACCAGCTGTTTTTCCTTTACCGATGATGGTCTATGCCTGTCAGATCGATACCGGTTTCCCCCATGTTGACCCCGGTGATGCACTTTTGGTCAACCCAGATGCTCCTCAGCCATTGGCTGGCCTTAGTGCCACTCAGCCGACGCCTGGGAGACCGACGTCGCTTCTGCTGATGCTCGTGATCCTTATAATTCAAGGGCCAATGTCCGTGCACCCGGGCTTCACTACTGACATCCGGGTTACTACTACCCCAGCGACACCCCTTGGGTGGTCCCAGATGCTCCTCAGTTGTAGGCCAGCCTTATTGCCACTCAGCCGATGCCAGAGAAACCGACATTGCTTCAGTCCATGCTCGCAGTCCTTGGGACTCCAGGGACAACTTCCGTGCTCCTGGACATCCACCACTGATGTTCAGGTTACTATTACCCCAGCGATGCCTCTTTGGTCATCCCCGGACACTACTCAGTCATCAGCCAGCCTTATCGCCACTCTGCCAGTGCCTGGAAGATGGCCGTCGCTTCAGCTGATGCTCGTGGGCCTTGTGCCTCAAGGGCTGACATCAGTGCACTGTGCCTCTAGGGCCGGCGCTGGCATACCCAGACTTCGACCACTGACATCCAGGTTCCTTCTACCCCAGCGATGCCTCCTCGGTCATCCCCAGATGCTGCACAGTCATTGTCCGGATCTGTAACCACCTAGCTGTTGCCTGTGAGTCCGATGCCGTGTTCACCGTCATCTTTTCAGCAGACGCTTGCTACCCTGTGCCTTAAAGGCCGACATCAGTGTACCAGGGCTTCGACCACTGCTGTCCGGGATCCCACATCGGTCCCAGATGTACCATCAGAGATTCTCGCTCTCTTTCCTTCTTGGTTGGCTCATTTCATGGACACTTCAAG
This sequence comes from Neoceratodus forsteri, assembly GCA_016271365.2. Taxonomy (NCBI): domain Eukaryota; kingdom Metazoa; phylum Chordata; order Ceratodontiformes; family Ceratodontidae; genus Neoceratodus; species Neoceratodus forsteri. The sequence goes on from CM057456.1 coordinate 180,503,221, forward strand.
GAGGACCCCCCCCCTTTCCCTCTGACAGGAGAATGGGGTCAGAGTTCTGGAGACCCCTAGAAGGTCATCTCCACCACTTTTGAGGGTATCTTCTCCTTAGCCAGTTTAATTGACACAGGCTATTGCAAGTCTCCCCGGAGGCAGCACTGCTGTTTGCCTTTCCCTCCCTGGGGCTCTGGTGATTCCAAATGCCAGGTCCTTTCTTCCCCTTCGGGAGCAGATTGACCTGCCTTCCAGTTCCGGAGGGGTCTCCGGCTACCACCAAGTCCCCTCCAGATGATCCCACCACTGTGACTGCGCTGAGGTGCACCAATAGCTTACAAAGGTGGGACGCAGAACGTGGACCTTTTGAGGCATCTGCTGTCAGTGTACCCCCACCTCAAGGCACCACTTTCAGGGTCATGCCACCGCTCATAACCTCTTCTGAGGCAGCCAGTATTTTTGAAGGGAGAAACCCTTTTACCGCCTTGGCAGTGTATCGGAGACTGTTCACCCTGTCAGGGCACCTAGAGGTGAGCCCTCCTCTGCTGGACATCCAGAGGAGGTCTCTAAGGTTATTGTTTCTACCCGTGGTTGCTTCTGGCACCCTAGGCCTCCTCCTACCCTTCCACCACCCACATGATCCAATTCCAGTTTAACCTGTGGGATAAAATGCCATGAGATGGCACCAACCATGGCTCATGCCCCTGTGGGGTAATTCTCTTCCGGGTTCTCAAAATGGGCACGGTTCTGGGCACCTAGGTCCTCTAATCCTTCCACTACGCAGCACCCTGTGCTGGAAGGGCAGCACCCTTGACTGTCTGTACCAGACGATCCTCCTGGTTGAGAATCTCAGGATTTGTCCCTGACATTGTCACAATCCTGCATGTCCCTTTTCTGAGGGTTATCCTTTTAGGCAAGGACTCTGAGTGCATCCTTTTCTCGTCATCAGGAGTAGGGTATTGCTGCTTACATCCATTCCATGTATCATTCCAGCTCCCACCCGGCGTTACTTCGTCTCGTCGGCTGCTCTCAGGCCTCTGGAGTTTCAGCACTTAGTGCACTCTGGACCTCCCAGACCACCATGCCAGCCCACTCTGCCGTGGCCTAGCCCCTTTCCATATCCTACCCTAAATACAGCTATGATTTGGGCATTTCCGTAGAAGCAGGCCATAGTACTTGTTCCTCCATGACAAAAGGTTGGGGATTTTAATCCTATTCTTCCTTGTCCCTAGACATCAGGGGTCCTGTGTCCCATCCTAGATCTTTGCCAGCCTTCCTCCCCGGTTGCACATAGGGAATCGGCATTGGTTGCTGGACATAGAGGCTGTTTCCCATACCAGCCCTATAGAAGGTTTCTCTCCTCTTGTCACTGCGTAAACCTTTAACAGTTATGGACACTGCCATCTGACCCATATTCGGCTACACACATTTACACATGTGTGCTCTGCTGCACTGGCTGTGGCCTTAGCCAACTGAATTCTACATCTTTCATTTCTCAGTTCTTCTGACCTGCTTCCGCATGGGGATGCTCCATTGGATCCTTTCCCCCCATGGGTCCTCCACTTGGAGGATTCAGAGCAGCAGCTCCTCGTCTCCACTAAGTGGCTCAACCTCCGGAATGGTGGATGACCCACGCTACTCTGTTCAAACGGGGTCCACTTTCGAACAGAGTTGCCTCATGGCATTTAACCATGATTCTGTTAGACCAGGGTGGGGGCCTCCATTCGGTAGATCCTCGGACTCAGGGAACCTTTCCTCCTCAGGAATGAAAGCTCCTATTACTGGCTTGGAACTGGGGCTGTGTCTTTATCCCCAGCAGGCCTTTTTGGCCATCCTTGTTCTCATGACTAGATGGACTATCGGGCTGTGGTCTTCTTCATAGACAAGTAGTGGGCCCCCCCCCCTTCAGGCAGATCATCCGTTTCGGGGATGGGGCCATACAACTCCTCTTGGAACCGGCTGCCATTTAGGTTTCAGGCATTCCAAGCACCTTCATCTGACAACCTTATTCGGTCCTGTTCTCAAGCCCTGAGCATAGGCTCCTTCTCTTAGTGGTTCACAATCTTTCTGACAGGAGGGGCTCTCAAGAGCTGGTCCTCTTTGAATCCCTTCCTCACCACACTTCCCTTTTTTTCTGTTTGCTCTAAGACCTGGTATTTGCTGGAGTGACCCTTTCTTTCCTCTCCTGGACAGGGAAGTTGCTGCCTGCCCCCTTCCTTTCCTTGGGCACAGAGTTTTCTACTTGCAGTCATACAGGGCAAAGATGTCTCTGGTGGTTCCCTTCTCTGCCCTGCTTTCTCTAGGGCAGAGCGCCTGGGTCCTTCTGCATCTTGGGGCCCTCCTTCTTGCTCGATTCCTGGTCATTTAGTGGTTGCCATTCTTGGGGTCCCTCCCCAGGTGGCAAGGGTTGTAGAGCCTGTTGTAATTCCTCCACTAGACCCTCTTTTGTTATGCAGTGGTAACAGTTCTCCCCATGAGTTGCAGCTCATCCACTGGGTTTGTTTTCTTGCTTGGAGAATATCATTTGGGAGTTTCTCCTTTTTCCCTATTTCTCTCAGGTATGAGTTACTTATATTGTTAGGTGCTTCCTTCAGCCCTCTTTGCTTACCTTGCACCTATCCAATGCAAGACCTGTGCTCAGTTTACCCTCTCCTGGCACATTCATGCAAGGTTTTTCTGATTTTACTCCCTTTGAGCCTGCCGCTGGTTGCGACCTTCGGTTTCTATATCAGAAAGCAGGGGCGTAGCTACAAGGGTGCAGTGGCACCTGGGCCCACGAGGTTTGAGGGGCCCAAATCAAAATTTTAATGTTTATTTAAAACTGGGGAGGGGCCCTATAACATCGCCTGGCACCCAGGCCCTCTGGGAATTTGCTACGCTACTGCCAGAAAGCGTCAATTTTAGTGGCTATTTTTTTTCCCCCAGCTCACAGGATTTCTGAGCTCATGGCTATGATGTGCATAAAGCCTATTTCCTTTCTCAGGGAATATCTGGGTTACACTGGTCAGGGCATTCCTCTTCCTGCTTATTATCCAGAGTACTACATCTCAGGGGAGACCTTCCTCCATACTCTGGTCATTCACCGGGTGCTTCATCATTTTCCTTTCTGGACTGCACACAAGTTTTCAGAATATCTGTTCAGTTATTGTTTCCTGCACCATGAGAACAGTGGGAACTTCGGTTTTATACAATGCTTACCCTAAGGGTTAACTCATTGCATGGTTCATTACTATTGCATATCCCTCTCTAGCCTTTTCCGTCCTGGGTCAAAGGCTCTTCTACCAGGGGTGTAGTTGCCTCTGTTGCATCCCTCAGTAAGGGACCCATGGCTGACATTTGTGTAGCAGCCACCTGAATCTGGCTCATACTTTCCTCTAGCTTTCCAGTCCAGATATTGCTTCAGGCGCAGAGCAGGTTCTTGGGCTCGCAGTCCTCCCAGGGCTTCTCTTGTGGTTCTTATTCTGACTTCTGCCTCCTCCCGGCTGACTGGGGTCAGTCCTTTCACTGCTTGGGACTCAGTCCTAATGGTGTAACCTGCTGCAGGAGCTCCCTCTCAAAGTAAGATAGTACAGTTACGTAAGAACTTACTGTAACAGTAGATCTTCGAGAGGAGCTCTTACAGCAGGTACTGCTTTCCCTCCCACCAGCCCCCCTGGTGTTCATTTCTCTTTCCTTTCCTTTTCCTTGGCTTTAGAGGAATGCCTCAGATCTTCCAGGAATGTATCTTCACCATTTATTCACACTAATGGGTCCAGGTCGGAGGCAGTAGAACCCCGTGGGGAGTCAAAACTTTCAAGGGGGCTGGCACTGAGGCAAGCAGTGTGCATGCATGGTGCCGTGAGAGTGGCTCACGGCACTAGACCTACCTCGGCGTCAGCCCCCAACCGCCTCAGTTCCTTTTTTCCTGCTGTTGAGTGCACTTCAATGATGACGTTGCTCACCCTTCAGGAATCAGAACTTCATGTCTATACGGTGGCTGCTTCAGTTCGATAGTGGTTTAAAGCTAGAATTTATTATTTTTTCTGTCAGTTTAGTGATTTTATAAACATTTTACTGTCAGTTTCTCTCAGCCCTTCCAAGCCTCATGATGACATCTCTACATGATCACGGTAGGGAGCCTCATGGCATTTTGGCTGGTGCCGTGTTTAGCCTGCGCCTTGTTTGTCCTGATACCTTTTGGCCTGGTGTCTCGTTTGCTCAGCGCTATGTTGGACTTGGCACCATGTTGGCTCAGCGCTGTGTTTGTTTTAGTGCCGTGTTTGGGCTTGACACTGGGTTTGGACCTGGCGCTGGGTTTGGGCCCGGTGCTGGGTTTGGCTCAGTGCTGTGTTTGGCTGACGCCATGTTTTACCAGGGCCTTTTTGGGCTGGTACTGTGTTGGCCTGATGCCATGGTTGGCAGGCTGCTCCAGCAGTGGGGACTGTGTCTGGTCTACTTTCCCATGAGGGAAGGATATTGACCATGGGCGGTCCTGTACTCAATGGAAGGGCAGTTCTCCAGAGCACAAAGGAGCAGGTCTGTTCTCAGTTCTGGTTGGGACCTAAGCACCGCTTGGCCTCGTGTTCTTCTCTTGCTCTTCAGTGGGAGAAGAAATGGTACCTCTCGAGGTTGCCCTATGGGAAGACTCCATGAGACTCTTGGTTCCTGGGGCCGTGGGCCTATTGCCACGCTCCTCGTTGCCATTGGCCTTGGAACTGGGGCACTGAGACCTCTGGCCTGGAGTCTCCCCTCTGTCCCTGAGGGGGGTCCCAGTGGGCAATCTTCCTTAGGCAGCTCTTCAGAGCAGCAGGTGTAATGTCAGGCTGGGGTGTCGCTGCTGGTGGATCTGGTCCTGAGCCCTTGTTGGTTGGTGGCACTGAACTCACTGGCTGGCCCTCCAAGCCAGGTAGAGCATTTGGCTTTGGCAGTGGCCCTTTGTCCTTGCTGGTGACCGCGCTGCCGACTCCTGCCCCGCTGACCACTCCCCTACCTTATGTCTTTTGGTAGGTCTGACTGGGTATCGCTCTGGTCACCTCAAGTCTGCCAGGGTCATCGGTGCAGGGGCTGGCTTTGGTGCCAGGTTCAGCCTTCTGGCCTGTCATGGTACCTTCCTAGCCCTTATCCCAGTACTGGTTCGGCTCTTGGTTTTACTGGTGCCAGACTCTCTCTCTCTCTCTCTCTCCTGCCTTGGTGTAAGTTTGATGCCTCTAATGTGTGGAGTAGGGGGCCCTGCTGTTGAGTCGATGCCTGGTTGGTGCTGTGTCCGTTGCTGTCTGGCGCCATGCTTGACGCCAATGTTAGAAGCCGTGTTAGGCGCCAGGTTAGACGCCATGTTAGGTGCTGTTAGGCGCCATGTTAGGCGCCGGGTTAGGTGCCATATTAGGTGCCATGTTAGGCACCATGTCCTGTGCCGTATTTGGCGCCGGGGTCATCATCGGCATTGTGTCTAGTGCTGGGGCCAGCTTTGGTCCTGGTTGGGCGCCGGATCTGGGTCTGGTCTGCATTTCCCTGGTGCCAACTCCGGCACCCTCTGTGGTGTTTCTTGTTACACCCAGTTGACGCCAGATGATCTCTGTTTAGGGGAGCCTCCCTATTCCTCTCCCCCCGAGGGGATATTGAGGAAAAGAACTACCCCCTCCTCATCTCTGAGAGGTGCGGCGTTTATGACTTCTTTCCTGAACTCTCCAGACCCCAGGTTCTTCTAATGTGTCTCAGGACCTGCTTGTGTGCTTACTGACTCCAAGGGTAGAGTTCCTTCTGTCTCTTTGAGGCTCGGCTTGCCCCCTGGCACGGGGTTTGGAAGCAAAACTGCCATGTACAGGTTTTTTCCAACAGTCACCAGTTTTTTTATTATCCAGGATTGGTTAACCCCTTGGATATGCAAGCTTCTAGGTACTGTCCCTGCACTCTCACAGTGCACCTGAGATATTAATTCCAAGTCATCTGAAACCCTGGGCAATTCTCTGTTCAGAGGCCTCCCTGTTGGGTAGCTCACTACCAGGTTTTTCAATGTCACGGTGTCTGGAGCCCATCCGCCAGAGTGCCATCCCCACTTCAGTAGGTTAGACATGAAAACTGTTTTTGAGTAGCCTGCCAGCCCTGCTGGATCTCAACAGCTACAAGAAAAAATTACTCATTGTAATAGTGTTATTTATTCCAAGGGAGTCTTCAGCATTATTGACAGGTGCAGTATACCAGATGAGTTAAGCTGCCCCGGAGAGGTGGAGTCAGTGCAAATGAGGAAGGCATTGGCCAGTCAGGATAGAGAGAGAAGAGAGTGCTGCCTGCAGTCAGCCTGAAGGACCTCAGAACTGTTTCAAAGCTGAAAAAGAGGAAAACTGTGCCCAACAGGGGCCAAACTGAAAATTCCAAACCACTATTGTGAAACAAGTCAATGAGAAAAGCAATAAAACTAAGTAAATTTGGCTAAACACCATAACAGAGCCATCCCCAGACAAGTTTTGCAGGGGAAGATGGGTGGGAGTGTCAATAATGCTGAAGAATCCCTTGGAAGAAATAACATTACTACAGTAAGTAATTTTTTCTTTTTACCTCAGGAATTCTTCAGCATGTATTGACACTTGCAGACTACAAAGTAGTACAGTTGGGAGGCAGGCACCGAAACTTACTTAGGAAAGAGGCTCTGTAGCACCGCTCTTCCAAATTTGGCATCGGATCTGGACTGCACATCCAAGCAGTAATGCTTTGTGAATGTGTGAACCATTTTCCAAGTAGCTGCTTTGCAAACTTCTAGCAAAGGAATGTCTCTTGAGGCTGCCACAGAGGCAGTGGTTCCCCTAGTAGAGTGAGCTCTGAGCCCAAGAGGGGGTTGCTTACCAGCTTTGCTGTAACAGAACTGGATACCAGAGACAATCCAGTGGGAAATTGATCTCTTGGTTGCTGGTTTGCCTCTGCCCACTTCACCATAGATGAGAAAGAGCTGAGTGTGTGAGCCTCTGAACTGCTTAGTATGGTCTAAGTAATAAGACAGGGCTCTCTTGATGTCCAGGCTATGCAGCTTGCATTTGCCTGGAGTGGACTTGTCTGTGAAAAGAACCAGCAAGGAAACAGACTGGTTCAGGTGGAATTCAGAGACGACCTTGGGCAGAAATGTCCTATTCGTCCTAAGGACTATTTTGTCCTTGTGGGTAATAATGTAATTAGGGTCTGTACAAAGGGCCTGCAATTCCGAAATCCATCTGGTGGAGGTAATGGCCACTAGAAATACTGTCTTCCAGGTTAAAAACTTGAGATTGACGGTAGCCATAGGCTCGAAAGGACGTTCCATGAGCTTGGCTATACAAAGGTTCAAGTCCCAAGGGGGGACCAGTTCCCTCAGAGGGGGCTGGAGGTGCAGTAGCCCTTTGGAAAACTTCTTGAAAATAGGCTGTGAGATGACAGATTTCTCTTTTCCAGTGGAAAGACAGGCCAAGATGGCCGCCAGATGTACTCTTAAGGACGAAGCCTTCAGGCCTTCTGCCTGAAGGTGTACTAGATAATCCAGAAAGATAGGAGGAGAAGCTTGCAAGGGCTCTGTCTCCTTATCTTTGCACCACAGCGAGAATCTCTTCCACTTGGAAGCATAAGTTTTCCTAGTGCTAGGCTTCTTAACCATTCACAGAATCTTCAGGACTTGCTCAGAGTACTGGGATTCAGGAAACTGTAGCTCCTCATGAACCAGACTTTGAGGTGAAGGGACTGGACGTTGGGGAATGCTATTCCTGTCTGAGGAAGAGTCAGGAGACTGTGGGATGAGGACAGTCTGATGGGCTTCCTGACTGACAGAGCGAGGAGCAGGGAGTACCAAGGTTGTCTCGCCCAATCCGGTGCCACCAGAATCATGGTGACTGGCTGAGCCCTGAGCTTGAGAAGGACCCTGTAAATCAGAGAAAAGGGAGGAAAGCATAGAGGAACCTCCCTGTCCAGTCCAGGGTCAGAGCGTCCACTAGAATGGTCCCTAGGGCTGAGGGCCTGCAGCATTAGTGAGGTAACTGGTGATTGAGGCTGGATGCAAATAGGTGCAGATCTGGAATCCCTCACCTTCTGAAAACTGTGGCCAGGACCTGTTTGTTGAGGGTCCATTCGTGATGGTCCTGACTGATGCGGCTTAGCCCATCTGCCAGAGTGTTGGCCTTGCCTGGGAGATGGATGGCTGACAAGGACATGTCCAGGGAATAGGCCAGGAACCAAATCCTCATTGCCCCTGTGCAGAGTTTGGTTGACCTTGTGCCCCCCGCTTGTTGATGTAGAACATGGCAGTTGTATTGTCCGTCCTTATCTGGACTTACTGTCCTCTGAGCTGTGAGGCGAAAGCCTTGATGCCCAGGAACACTGCTCTGAGTTCCAGAAAATTGGTGTGGAGTGTGGACTCTTTGGGCATCCAAGTACCACTTATGGACAGGTCCCTTAGGTGGGTGCCCCAACTTAGAAGGGAACCATCCGTAGTCAGGATCTGAGAGGGTTGCTTATTCTGAAAAGGAGCCCCTGCCCTGAGATTTTTCTGTTTCCTTCCACCAGTCCAGAGCCCGCAGAAAGGTTCCTGTGACTGGTACTAGCTTTACGAAAGAGTCTTTTTTTCTGGGACCAGTGAGATCTGAGGTGGTACTGAATGTCCCTCATCTGGAATCTGGCACCTGGGGCTACTGCGGTCATTGAGGCCATGTGGCCAAGTAGTCTGAGGAAGTGTCTGTCAGGTCTCATTTGGCGTAGACTGAATGAATGTAGCAGATTGAGAAAATTCTGAATTCTGTCTGCAGGAAGGAAAGCCTTCCCCTGCAGTGTGTTGAGCTCTGCCCCTATGAATCGTAGGATTTGGGCAGGCTGGAATTGAGATTTTTCTTTATTGATAATGAAGCCCAAAGACTATAGTGTGTTCTGTCAGGCTTAGGGCTTCTGAAACCACCTGTGGAGAATTGGCCACGATCAGCCAGTTGTCCAGGTAGGAAAAACTGAGATTCCTTGTCTTCTGAGATGAGCTTTCACCACTGCCAGGCACTTGGTGAACACCCTGGGAGCGGATGTTAGCCCAAAAGGCATGACTGCAAACTGGTAATGGCCTGAGAGCAGCCTGAATCTGAGGACTTTTCTGTCGGATTGCCTTATTGGAACATGAAAGTAGGCTTTAGATCCAGGGAGATTAACCAGTCACCTTGCTTTAGAGAATGAATGACCTGCATCAAGGTTACCATCCTGAACTTTGGTTTCAGCAGGTGCTTGTTCAGGTACCTTTAGGGTTAGGAAATACCTGGAATAGAGACTTTTTCTCCACTGGGGTAGAGGTATTCTTTCCATGGCTTTGGCCTCCAAGAGGTTTTTGACCTCTGATTCCAACAGTTGTTTTTCTGTTGGGGGGAGAGGTTTCAAAAGTTTGGGACCGTGGAGGAGGGAACATTTTTTTAACTGAAGAGAGAGGCCCTGTTCCACTACCTCTAACACCCATTTGTCTGAGGTGATTTGAATTCAATGATGAAGGTAGTGGGAGAGCTTGCACCCTACAGGGAGAGGGGAGGCGACCAAAAAGGAGTCGGGGAAGACTGCTGTCTGTACTGCGTAGAGGTAACAGGAGTGGGGTTGGCTGTTCTCTGACCTCTCTTACCTCTACCGCTGAAAAAAACTCTGATTTGGGAGAAATCCATAGGCATTGGCATAGGAAAAAATGCCCCAGGAAAATAACCCCTGCCCCCCCGCTCTGAGATTTCTGGGAGGAAGAGGGCTTTTCTTCAGCTGAGTTACTCTTGTAAGTAGTTTTGAACTCATCCATTCTTTTCATGTAAGCCTCAGTTTGGTCCCTGAAAAGGGAGTTGTTCTTACAAGGAAAACCCATAGCTTGTGATTGGATATCCTGAGTGAGACTGGTAGTTCTTAACCAAGCAAACTGCCTGAGAGAAATGGCCTGTGTCATGACCCTTGAGGCTGTTCCATTATTGTCTACGGCCACGAGAAACTAATACTTGGTAGCTTCTATGGTCTGCTTCATGGTCTCAGTGACATCCCTGAGCATAGTATCTCCCCCATGTTGCACTATGGCAAGGCTAGCATTCAGTAAAGCTCTCTGATATCTAGTTGTGTATGCAGTGTAAGTAGACAAGCATAACAGCAAACAGTAGTACATGATTTCTTACCCATAGAATGTAGTATTTTTTAATCTTTCTCGGAGGGAGGGCAGACAGTGGCACATTGGCTTTGTCACAGTCTGCCGCCTGCACCACCCCTTTGTGATCTGCATGTACATAGAGAAAATCAGCTGGTATATTTCCTCTCAATCTTTCTGTCCACCCCGGAAGCGAATGAAGGGGTTTCCAGAATTTTAAAAATTGCTTTCTTCCATGTATTATGAATGGGCAGAATCAGTTTCTTTGAAGGAGTATGACCCATCATTTCTACATAGTCCTCCTCCATCTCTTGATCGGTGTCATCCTGGAGAGGAAGTTCCAGGGTGTCCACCATCTGTTTAAGAAATGTGAAAAAGGAAGAAACTTCATCATTTAAGTCAGCCCTAGGGTGGCAGTCTGGGTATAATGGGTCACCCTGTGGCATTTCATCATCATCATCTTCACCATAATAAAAGCCTTGGGCATAACTAGAGTCATGGAAAGAAGTACTAGGCCCCGAAGGAGCCGAGAAAATATTGCCCATAGACCGCAAAGTCTGATATAAATGCCAAGCTTTAGCTATTTCATTTGCAGAAGACATTTCTTTATCAACCACTGATGTCTCTCTAGGCCTTTTGGGGGGAAGGGGCAGCAGTGTTATCTTGCTTAGTCTTTTTAGCAGGAACTGGGTCAGAAATCCACTCACTTTGTCTTTTAGAGGCTTGGCTAGACTTTTTACTTTTATCAGACTTACTTTCATTAGAGTCCCTAGAGGACTTATCAATACTTTTGTGTTGACTTGAGGTGCCCTTCTCAGCGCTTTTAGAGGAAGAGGAGGCAAACTGAGAGGCCATGATAATGAGTGTTTGGCCAAAAGCTAAGCCAATTGAAATTAAACTTGTTAGAGTTTGATTTGTTGTTTTTTTTTTTTTTCACAGTAGTGGAAAGGAGAAACAGTAACTACCTCCACACCTCTTGCCAACAGAAGCCCACTGCACAATAAAAGAAGGTTTTACCCCAGAGAAAAGAGGGGAATTACTCTTCAAACAATGTTAGATTATATAAAATGTAGAGAAAAGTGGTTCCAGAAAAAAAGCGCTAAGGGAAAAAATTTACCACTCAAGCGTGAATAAAAACACTGATTTTGATGCAAACACGGTAAAAATACAAGTCTACAGACTAAAACTAACAAAATAAAAACACAATTTTATTGCGCACTCGGTAAACTTTTACCTTAGGAAAATAAACACTGAAGTGGGAAAAATGGTAAAAACCTTGCGACTGCATGGAACCAAACGCAGCCGCGTTAAAATTGGTAGAAATGAAGTAAATACCTCAAAATACCTCAAAGGCAGCACTCAAAAGCAAGAAACATTTCACAGGAAAGTCTCTGGAGAGAGGGGGAGAGAGAGAGAGAGAGAGAGAGAGAGAGCGAGCGAGCTCCGGGGCAGTGTTGCCAGTTCAGTGGAGAAAAAATTCTGAGGTCCTTCAGGCAGACTGCAGGTAGCACTTTCCTCTCTCTCTATCCTGATTGGCCAATGCCTTCCTCATTTGCATAGACTCCACCTCTCCAGGCAGCTTAACCCAGGTGGCATACTGCACCTGTCAATTCATGCTGATGAATTCCTGGGGTGAGAAAACAGTTTTTTTCCGAATGGATGGCAATCTACTTCATATTTCACAAAAGAACAACACTGAGCACTCTCTTCCATTGTTTACAGAGAAGCTATGAGAGTGTGGAGGGAGGGCCTGGAGCAGAAGATCCTACTCCAGGCCAGTTATTTGCCAGGCGTCTGCTACACACTGGCTGGAGTGCTCAGCCAAACACGTTTGATTGCACCCTATGCCTTGGCAGATGTGTTTTTCTGTTAATCAGGCTTTCGCTCAGCCAACAGAGAGTCCTTCCTTCAGGTTGGACAAGTTGTCTCAGGGTCTTCTATCCATCCCTGCAATACTCAGGGCATTTTTACATGCACGGCCCCTCCTCGGAAGCTGGTAGTTGCCTGGATATCATCATTGTGCTGGACATGCTCATCACAAGCTCTTTCAGCCATTGGTGTCGTGTGAGCTAAGTTCTACTTAGCCAGCAACCTCTAGTGGCTATCTTTTCTGCTTGCAGATGGTCTGAAATCATCTCCTGATCTCAGATTACCCTTATGCTGTTTTCCACAGGAAAAGATAGTGCTCCACGCTCAATAGAATCCTTCCTAGTGGTTTCAAAGTTCTCTCGGGATCTGCCACTGTATTGTCCACCTATTGCCAGCCTCCAGAATGTCAGAGAGCACTCTCTCCCCATTATCTGTGCATTGGGGAGAGGGTCCTCACTTTTTACCTGCACAGAACTAGGATTTCAAACAATCCAAATGGGTTTTGGTCTCCTTTGCTTTCAGTTGAAAGAGTCAGCCTGCTGCACTCAAGTGCACTTTGCCTGGGTTGTGAGCTATCTCACCTCTGCTATACCATGACTAGGTCAAATAGAAAGGTTTAGTGCGCGCCAGCTTCACCATTGCAGTTGTCATGTTCCTAGCAGGGATTTTTTCTGTGTCTGTCAGGTGATGATTTGCAAAGCAATAGCTGGGGCCACAGTGCACATCTTAGTTGCGCACTATACCCTGCATGTCACTGCCAGGCAGTATGCCACTGCAGGACTGTACTGAATGGACTTCAGTCCTGAGTGAGCTCTTCATTCCTACCACCCTTCCCCAGGGTTCTATCTCTTCTTGGTACTCTGACCCATTAGCATGAATAAATGATGAGGATACATTCCTGGAAAATATGAAAATTACGTACTTACCATAATTGTTGATCTTCTAGGAATATCTTTACCATTTATTGACATGCCCACCCTGCCATCCCCCAAGCTCACTCCAATATCTTATTGGTCTTCTCTCTTGTTCAAGGTTTGGACTGTGAAGACACTACGTTACACTCATACTGACCTCTTCTGCACAGGTCAAGGCTCCTTATGCCCTTAGCATAAGTGCATGCCCAGCAGTTTGGTTATACTGCACCTCCTTGGCAAAAAAGGAACTGAGGCAGTTGGGGGCTGGCGCTGAGGTAAGCCTAGTGCTGCAAGCCATTCTCGTGGCTCCATGCATGCTCACCACTTGCCTTGGTGCCAGCCCCCTCAAAAGTTTTAATTCCCCTGGTCCTAGTGCCTCCAGCCTGGACCCATTAGTGTGACTAAATGGTGAAGATATTCCTAGATCAACAATTACGGTAAGTACGTAATTTTCATTTCTCCATGTTTTTCTATATTTGCTGGGGTCTTCGGTGGGAGAACCGAGGTGGTGCTGGGGGACCGCCCCTTATATACCATAGGGGATGTCGGGGCGAGCTGATGTCAGCAGGCAGTCCCTGCAATAGACTGCTAGCTAGAATTTTTCCGTGAGGTCCTGGTGCCCTCCGGCTTCAGTCCTAGCAGTGTAACCTGCTGCAAGAACTCCTCTCGAAGATCTACTGTTATGGTAAGTCCTTACATAACTGGACTTTTTTGCTCCTCTTAGGAGTTCAGGGTCTTTATGCTACTAAATTTTATTGTCCTCTTGGGAGTACAAAAGCCATTTTGTTAAGTTGGTTTTCTGCCATTTTAAGTATAAGTATACAGGGGTCTTTTTCTTGGTCCCTGTGTACAAGCCAGAGCTATATGCCAGGGCCGCTGCCCCTCTCTTTCTTATCTCTACCCTTCCTGTCTAGGTAGCTGATAACGGGCTCTGGCTCTTATACCTGCTACACTTGTGCCACCCTGTAGGTCTAACCCTTAATTCTACTAAGCTGGTAGTTGGGTTTTGTTTTGTTATTACAGTATTTTTATATCCTATATCCTTTTTCTGTCTTTTTGGGCTAGAAGTCAATAGCCCTCTTTTTTTTTTTTTTTCTGTCCCACTTGTTTTCATCTACTAGCAAACAGAACTGCAGAAGGGAGGGGGCTGGTGTTGGTTACTGGCTGGCTCACATGCACAACATCAGTACGTGGGTGGTGCCAGCACCAATGGCATCCCTCTCCAAGCTGCAAAAAACTTTGCTCCTGTGGGTCCTAGTGCCTCCATCTTAGATCCATTAGTGTGAATGAATGGTGAAGATATTCTGGAAGATCAACAGTTATGGTGAGTAAGTAATTTTTATTTCCAACAGTAGCTGGGTAGCATACAAACCTGGTTTAGGGAGACTGACTTGATGCTGTTTCCGTCACCTCCTGCAACTCCTTCCTGTTTCGAGGTTTGAGCCTCTTCTTCCTTGACTTCCCCATCTGAGGACAGCAAATTCTCTCATTTATGTCCACCACCATTGAAGACATTATTTTTTTAGCAATTCTTGAGGGAATTGCAAGAGGCATAGGAGTAGTCCTAGTTAGAGGGCACACACCCTAATCCCGTGCTACTAGGTTTCCTTGGATGGCCTAGTCAAGACACCATGGGAATCCCTGTCTGGCATTCAGCCTAGAAGAGGTCATTGAAGCTGTCTGGAAACACTCTTTTTCCTCACCTCTACCTTCTAGAGGTGCCCAGACTAGATACCAGGCTCCATTGGAGTGTCCTGAAGATCTCAGCCAGCCTGTAGCAGGAGTGATGTCTTTTCTGATCCCATGGTATGTTAGGCCTATCCCCTCTTCTTGGCTGTACCACCAGCACTCATATCTAGACAGGTGGATACACTGGGGAGGAATATGATGCTTTCAGTCAAGTTGTCACTAACCATAGCATTGCCAGCGTACATATGGTGGCCTACTAATGATGCCTTGTGGGGGTCAGATATATGCCCTACTTTCTTAACTGCCTGCGAGCAAAAAAAATGCTGGCCAGCTCAGCACCAGATGATGCCTCAGAATAGGCCTCAGGCTCTTCAGCTTTGGCTGCCTGTCTCAAGACAGGTGTCTTGGCTATAAATATCAGCAAGGTTCGGTGGCATGCTGAAAGGCCCTAAATACCTGTTCCAGTGTAAGTCCCTGTTCTCACAGCCAGTGGTACAGCGATTATCGAGAGCCAGCAACTCCATCGGTCCCTCAGGATTCACTGCACCCATCTGTCTGGCCAGCGGATCAAAATGATCTGGGCAACCCCCTCCCCAGTTTTTCACTGGGAAAGCCCATAGCCTGAAGGTTGAGTCAGCTCCTTACTGTTAATGGGAAATTGGCTACTCAACCAAAAAGTGAAACTTTATGAAGAAGACTGAGTTTTGAAAGCTATAAAAGTTACTTATCATTACTACATAGAACACCACTCACCCACCCACCATTCCCTTCTCTGTGTTATACGGGGAACCAGAGCCAAGGCTACAGGCTCTAAAGGCTCTATCTTGTAGGCAGTATGCCTGTTTTAGCTGTGGGCAGTTTTCACTTTTTCTTCTGTGGACTACAGCTAATAACCCTTCTTTAACCTACTGGTCTTTCTCCTTGCCCAGATGGGCACAACACTGTAAAAATGCGTGTACATACACACATATATATATATATATGCACAAAAAAAGAAGAGACTTTTTTATGTGGGGGTACATACACTTCTCTCTGTCCCACTGATACATCCCCATTTTTCACTTTAAAGGAAAACTTCATCCTCATATCATGTAGATTTTGTTTCTATGTCAACAGACAACTCGTTTCCTGTAGCTGTTGGGGGTATACCTATTTGCTTTAGTTTGTTTTCAGTGTTCATACTAGTCCACTGTAACTATTCCAGGGGTCTCCATTTTATGATTGTTGAAATCTCACTGTCCATGAGAGCTGCATTGGCATATGAGAACATGATGTCACAGCATCCCTTTATACCATGTATCTCTATGCTGAAAGTATGTATATCCTGAGAAAAACTCTCTGGAAACACAAAAATTAAATGCAGGTTAACGGGGAAAACTGTGCATTACAACTCAGACGGTTTGCAAAGCTAATTGAAAGTAAGTATGGTATTTCACACTGTTGTGTTGTTGCAACTTGTTTTGCTGAACTCTAAACAGACATGCATACTGCAGAGTCTGAAGGGTGCTGACACATCATGTTCTCATATGCTAATGCAGATCTCTGGGACAATGAGATTTCAACAACCAGAAAATGGAGACCCCAGGATAGCTACAGGGACTAGTATGAAGAGTGAAAATAAACTACAGCAATCTCATAACAGCCACGTGAAAAGAGTTGTCTGTTGACATGAAAACAAATAAAATTTACAAGACATTAGAGTGTAATTTTCCTTTTAACACAGTGTTTCTCTTTTTTTTCTGTACACTGTCTTAGACTAGACTCCCAGTGTGACAGTATGCAAGTACTCCATTGTTGCAACTCTCTGGAGGAAAATGTCAGTGTGGTCACTGGGTGCTTCACCCTCAATGGTTTGTTCCTGTTGCCAACTCTGTATGAGATCCTTTTCTAGAAGGAGGAGTTGTTCTTTTAGTATTTTTTTTTTCATTTATTTAAGGATATGCCCCAGTTTTTTTTTCTACTAGTATTGATATAATCTACTATATTCAGAATCTAGCAAGAGAATATAATGGTATATCTGCCATGTCATCCTCAGTGGTGCAAGACTGACTTTTTTCTCTGAATATTCTAAACGAATATCAACTGCAAAGTTTTAGATCTTCTACTCAACTGGTATGGGCATAGAGCACAACTTTCTTTTTTATCTGTTTTATCAATTCCTTATCTGTGGGTTAGCAGCTGCAGAAGTTCAGTATCCAAACTTGTTATCTGTCTGTCTCCTGTGCTGTGGTCTCTCCAGCGTAAGTTGTTGGTGTTTTTTTTCCATCACAATAGTTCCCATACGATCAAGAAGATATGGATGTATTGGATTGCATACTCGTTCTTACCACTACTGAAATTTCCACTGTCGGGAGATACATGTATTCCCTGGGCAATTACCTTGGTGTTTTGCATATACAGATTGCCTTGGGCATTATTAGACTATTACTCTGCACCCTGCATGCACAATGTCTTGCTTTACAGCACTTTCAGTGCAGCTAAATGGAGTCACTGTGTCTTTTGTTTTCTCCCTCATCTATGGTTTAGGTTTATGGCTCTGGCTTAGGAGCTGCTATATGTTTTTCTTGTACAGTGTGTCTGCCCTTCAGGGGATGGCCTCTTAGGAACGGAAACTTCCTTTTTTTCCTCTTAGGTTGTTAGTTCTTTATGGTCAGTTGTTGTCTAGATCCTTTTTCTTTTATCTTTTGGTAAGCACCGTCTTTGTGCTCACTTTCACTGCTAACAGAACTTAAGTAATTACGGTGTTGATGATGGTTATTGTCTCCAATACAAGGTGTCACGCATGCCCTGGTGCCAACACCATTGCTGATACTCTGGCTGAAAAGTTCTGCTCCCACAGGGTCCTAGCACCTCTGAATTAAGACCAAAGAGTGGTGCTCTATGGAGGATATTCTTAATAATCTGGAGTTGTGGTAAGTAACTTTTCTTTCTTTATACAAATCAGAATGATTTTGCATCATTATTCCTTCCACCGTTATCTAATCAATTGAGCATAACGCATAATGATATTCCTACGTGAAGATCAAGGGGTATGAGTTTTGGGACAACAGTTAAAACAATAGAAAGTAGAAAAAACACTGCAGTGTGATAGCCTGCTGATAGAGTGAAGATCACTTTAATCAGTGGGCCATATAGTAGACTGTAATTCCAGTCTTCTTCATTGATACCAATGATATAAAGTCCCACTATTTGTTCTGGTCACGGGGGCAGTGGGTCTTAGTAGAAACTTTTAGGCCGATTCATGCACTACAACGTTATGTTCAAAGCGTTTTAAAAAGTGGATTAGCACTTACCATGCTGTAGCGCTCATACTGCAACCCCTTCCTGTGGTCCGCATCAGGCAATGCATTTTACAGCATTCAAACTGCGGCAGAGATCCGTGCCCACTGTGAAGCCAATTCAGCAGTGTGGAAAAGCTGCTTACCATGATGCTTTGCACGCTCGCTTGAAATGCATTAAAAGGATACGACCTGGCGCATTTGCACTCTAGGTAAATCGCTTTACTTTTAAAATGGATTTCTGGAAGCGTGCTCAAGCCCAGGTCTCATCAGGGTTTGAGCACGCTTCCAAAATTCCGATCTACAAGTGGGTTATGTGCCAACGCGATCTGGGCCAGCATGCATTTGAAACGGTTCAAGCGCCTAGAACCGTTTCAAATGCCCCAGTGCAAACGGGGCCTTAGAAAGCAAGTAGACCAGAAGAGCATTAGCACACATTAACATCAGTGGTATAGACAACCCTTGAATGGCTCCAGTTTTTTTCTGTTGTATGGAAGACAACACTTTGACCTCATTAAACCGCTTCAGGAAAACAAAACTGTATCCTTTTTTATTTGTTCTGTAAATGACAGCCTTAGCATTGGCTATATTTTTATTTTAGTTCTAAGGTTCTGTAATTCTCAACATTATAGTTTTAATTTAGTTAGAAAGTCATGTAATGTTTTTTTATTTAATTTTGCTGGCAAGGCTCTGTGTTGATTTTTCTCTTCATTCATTAAAGTCAGACCTGACTGTCAGAAGTTGTGGTTTAGTTATTTTCTAAATCTCTTTACATTAAGAGTTCTAAGTACACTTCTGTTTTCATTTTTACCTTTTTCAATTTAACCTATCACTTATCAGAGCCATGCCAAAGAGGTCAAAGCTCTCGGAGTGCACAAATTGCATTCCATGAGCCTAAGTGACCCTCATACTATTTGCTTTCATTGCCTCTGGCCCAATATGGACATACAAAATTTGCCAGCAGATAAAGGCCTAGAGGTCTCTCAAGTCTGCCTGAATGTGCAGCTAGCATCCCTTATTCTGCAGCTGCCTCTCCCTCCCACCCTTCCCCTCCATTGGCCCTCTCTCCTTGCCCTGTCCCAGCCCCTTTTGAAGCAGTCCACTGTTCTACTGGATACCACTTCTGCCGGTAACATATTCCACCCAGCTACCACCCTCTCTGTAAAAAAAGTGTCTCCTCATCTCCCTCCTGAACCTTCCTCCCTCCAGTCTGATATCATGGCTCTGGGTGTCCCTCCCCTCCACATTATGCAGATGTGAGACATGCTGCATAATGGTGGGTCTTCAACACAGAAACTAGTGTTTCAATCCAAGAAGCATACCCTGTTGATGGCAACAGGTTTACCCCTCGATAACCCCCAAACCTACTGCATGTCCATGTCCAAGGAATACTGTTGATGCTACTGTGGGTTTCATTAGGCATCAAAAAAGACTGATGCTTTAGTAATGACCATGGTACTAGTTAACAGTGCTAACACTGACATCCAAACTCATGAAAAAAAATTGTCACCTTAAATGATCCACACCAAATCCAGTTGGTGACAGAGCAGACTTTAGTCCTCTAAGTAGTGTTGACTGGGACAGGGCCTGGTGGGGTTACTAGTGGGGTACCGCAGGGTTCAGTACCAGGACCGGTCCTTTTTAATGTCTTTATAAGTGACATTGCAGAGGAACTGGAAGGAAAAGTATGTCTCTTTGCAGATGACACAAAGATCTGCAACAGGGTTGATACACAAGATGGAGTGGAAAAGATGAGAAGGGACTTGGCAAGGTTGGAGGAATGGTCAGATATATGGCAGCTCAGATTCAATGCAAAGAAGTGCAAGATAATGCACATGGGAAACAAAAACTCAGGGGAAGCGTACACAATGGGGGGTGAGATACTGACAACAGTAAAAATAGAAAGGGACCTGGGGGTAATTATATCAGATGACCTAAAGGTGGGCAAGCAATGTGAGAACGCAGTAAGGAAGGCTGGGGGATACTGGGATGCATAGGAAGAGGCATCTATAGTAGAAAACAGGAAGTTGTTATCCCTCTGTACAGACAGTTGGTGAGACCCCATCTGGAGTACTGTGTGCAGTTCTGGAGACCCCATCTCCGCAAAGACATAGACAGAGTGGAGGCTGTCCAGAGGAGGGTAACTAAATGGTGCAGGGTCTGCACCAGAAGACATATGAAGAAAGACTAAAGGAGCTTAATATGTATACCCTTGAGGAAAGAAGGGAGAGAGGGACATGATAGAAACTTTCAAGTACCTCAAGGGAATTAACAAAGTCCAAGAGGGTAGCATCTTCCAGAAAAAGAGATGTGCAAGAACAAGGGGGCACAATTTGAAGATAGAGGGGGGACAGCTCAGAGGTAATGTGAGGAAGTATTTTTTCACTGAGAGGGTTGTGGATGCATGGAACAGTCTTCCTGAGGAGGTCGTGGAGTCAAGAACAGTGGGGGACTTCGAGAATGCATGGGACGGGCATAAGGCAGTCCTAGTGGGGGGTAGAAGGAAGTAAGCTGTTGGTTAACTAGGATCTGCAGCTTATCTGTTAGGTAGGAAAATGGGCAGACTAGGTGAGCCAAGCGGTCCTTATCTGCCGTCAAATTCTATGTTTCTATGTTGCCATGAGCCATGTTGATACTACTTTCTTTTTTTTTTTTTTAAGTAGGCAGAGGCGGTGAGGCAGGCATTATATATAACAGTGTATTTCAGTTACAGTACACAATACTTAGACATAATACAGGTGTTAGCCATTAACTAAGATGGGTGCCATTATTAAAGTACACTCTGATGCATTTCCCCTGATGGTAGCAGGTAGTGCTAGCCTGACTGTGTAACAGGTATCCAATAGGCTCATGAAAATTCATGAGCCTATCTGCTGGCTGTTCAGGTTCCTCTTTGGCAACCCAGGGTGCTGGGTGGGGGGGGGCTGTGTATCACCACTGTAGTGCAATCACTGTCAGGACATGAATGGAGCTGGAACAGGTATCATTTCCAGTGGAACAAGTAACAGTGTGCCAGACTATTGACTGATTCAAATGTGAATTGAAAAACATTAGCTTAAGATAGTTATTGTAAATGTAATGTAAGGATGTTTTCATTACATGTTTCATTATATATTTTATTATCTGTAATTTTGTGTTATGTGAAGCACTTTGATTCATGGAGAATTGTGCTATACAAATAAATATTGATTGATTGAAATTTCTGTCTGGACAATATGGTGTCAGTCTGGCACAGAGCCAGGTCTCCAGATGTTATATTACTTTACCAAAGGTTTCATTTGCGCTAAAACCGAGTTTAAGTTGCAGACCCATAATTATAAATAGAGCCATTGCCACAGTAAGTAATTTAATGGTTCAAGAACCAAAATAATTACACTTATTCATAACGCATATCAGCCAGCCATTTGATCTACTGTTAAATAACTCTAACTGGTTGTGAACCTTGTCCTTGTAAGTTAATTTCTCCATTTGGTAACTCTGTCATAAATCCCTTCATTGCTCAATATCAGGAGGTTGCTGTAATAACCACTTTCTTGTAATTACCTTTTTTGCTGCTGTAAAAGTAATGTTAGGAAAATATTTCTGGTGCCTATTATATCATTTGGGAGGGTGTTCTAAAATACTGCCATTCTAGGGGTTAAGCCTGGGAGAGTAGGAATAACCTCCTGGAGATCAGACTCCAGTTCTGACCAGAACTGTTGAAGAAAACCCCAAAATGTATGTGAGTGTTTTCAAAACTGCTTATCTTGTCAGCATCTTCAGAAGGGCTGAAATAACTGCATATTTGATTTTCCTTTGTGGCTAACTGGACTGATTACTAGAATTCTGTGACAATCTGCATCAGTATATTTTGCAACATTTGGTGGGGTTGTGTGATTTAAAATAGCAAAGGCTGCAGTTTGTAATTGGATGCCAGACATAGCCTGAGGTGGGGGAAATTGTCTTCACAAGTCAGAGGCCTGCATCACAGCCAATTGTCTAGCTTGACTATTTCAGCATTGTTCAATTACTATAAACTACTGGTGTGATCCTGTTTGAGACAGAAGTCCATCTTCTTCCAAGTTGTGTACTGGGTGTGCTTTGAAACAACTGAGAAGCTGCGTGGATATACTATATTGGACTAGATATCTGTAACTAATCTCTCTTGCTTACATCTGAGAG
The DNA here is from genome assembly GCA_016271365.2 of Neoceratodus forsteri. Taxonomy (NCBI): domain Eukaryota; kingdom Metazoa; phylum Chordata; order Ceratodontiformes; family Ceratodontidae; genus Neoceratodus; species Neoceratodus forsteri. The sequence goes on from CM057456.1 coordinate 180,525,183, forward strand.
AAGTTTTCCTCACTTTACAGTGGTATTGCTTTGTGTTTAATTCTTTTAGTTTTTAATTCAGGAAGGGGGTTTTCAAAACTGCTTATCTTGTCAGCATCTTCAGAAGGGCTGAAATAACTGCATATTTGATTTTCCTTTGGGGCTAACAAACCACCAGGCTGTTTTGGGGCTGGAGAGGTTCACCTGTGTCTGACTTGGATGTCTGGATTTTTCTCTGTTTGATTAGCAGGGTACTTTCTCTGTCAAATTGTTGTGTTGGGTATCTTGCTGACAGGAAGGCACTCATCACAGCGGTGGGTGAGAGCTTTTAGCTGATTGTTTTGTGAGGGCACAGTTTAGGCCCAACCCCTTCCCACCCTCACCCCACCCACCCTGGAAATAGTTCCTTTATACCTGAGGTTCTGACATAATTTCTCAAGAGTGCTAGGTATATCACTGTCATATCCTTTCTAGCACACTGCACTGACAATATAAATACACATTATATAATATATATATTTCTATATAACCAATCACACACATGCGCACGCGCGCACACACACACACACACACACACACACACACATATACAAACAAAAAAAGCAGATAAACATGTGGGGAGTAGTGCAATGTAATGGCTGTGGGGCAGCAGTCTTCCGGGAGTCTTTCTGGAGGCTGAGATGCTGCCCTATTTGCAGACAACTATCTGCCCTGAGGGAGGAAGTTGCCTGTCTTCAGGCCGCACTGGACAGTATTAAGGAAACCTTCCCCCAGGCCACACTGGACAGTAGGAAGGGAACCTCCCCCATCCAGGGAGCACTAGTGCCACCACCACTACCTCAGAGGTTGCGAAGAAAGCACAGCAGTTGGACCACAGTGGGCTCAGGGAGGGTGAGGATGGTGGAACAGAGGCACACCCAGTCAATTGTTCCACTCCACAATCCATACACCATTCTGGGGGAGCATAGCTCCCCTATGGATGCACCTGCAGAGAAGACTAATGACAACTGTCACAAGGGAGGCCCACAGGAAGGAGGCAGAGGACACCACAGGGAAAGGAAGCAGCTCCTGGTGGGGGACGCAATTATTAGGGGTATAGAACTGGGGGGAGCTGGGAAAACTGAAGTAAGGTACCTGCCTGGTGCCATGGCTTGGAGGGACAGGAAGCACATCCTCAGGATCACGAGAAGAGCTGTAAGGGAGTCTGAGCTGGACGTAATTGTCCACCTAGGGACAAATGACTTGGCTCATCATGAGATTAGAGCAGTGCAGGAGGACATTGCAGAGTTGGGGAGGGGCCTAAGACAAGTAGCACACACAGTATCCTTTTCTCAGAGGTGCTGCCTGTCAAAGGCATGGGGAGGCGAGGTAATTAGCACCATGCAGTTTAATGAATGGTTGAAAAAATGGTGTGGAGCACAGGGTTTGGCTTCATTGGGGACTGGGTTCCACCTGGAGGACACCAGCCTATACTGGCAGGATGGTCTGCATCTGTCCATGAAGGAACAAGTCTTTTGAGCAATCGGTTTAAATGCTTCATTGGCAAGCTTTTAAACTAGTCAAAGGGGAGGCACTGACAAGCAGCAGGAAAATCCAGCCTCTCCTACAAAACAGGGTACTAATGAGAAAAAGACCGAGGTAGAACGGTCAGTGGGGAATGCTGCAACAGAAGGTAAAGCCATCAAAAATGGAGAGCAATGAGTACCAATGCCCGTAGTCTGGGTAACAAGCTTCCTGAATTAGTGGCCTTGATGGAGGAGGAACATCTGGATATCGTGGCAGTCACAGAAACATGGTACACACAAAACCATGACTGGGACGTAAATATACCAGGATACACTATCTACAGGAGGGACAGGGAGGGTAAAAGAGGAGGAGGAGTTGCTCTTTACATAAAGGAAGGAATCAAAGCAACAGAACAAAAGGGTAAACAGGGAGGAGAAGAAGCACTGTGGGTAAATTTGGAGACAGGCAATGGCACCACAATCCACACAGGTTGTATACAGACCCCTTCCTCAGGGGGAGGAAAAGGACAAGGAAATGATAGAAAGTATACTTAGAATGGCAGAAAAAGGGAGATATTGCTGATGGGTGATCTGAATATGCCAGATGTTAACTGGAGTGCAGTTGCAGCTTCCATCAAGAGTAGAGTTATTCTAGATGCCCACAGGGGCATGCCTTAGACAACTAGTACTGGAGCCCACTCGAGAGGAGCAATATTAGACTTGATTCTCTCAAATGGAGATGGAGAGGATCACAGATGTAGAAGTGGGTAGCCATCTGGGAACTAGCGACCATCGAACAGTATGGTTCACAATAAACACAGCAATAGAGTTAAGCCATACAAAGACAAAAGTACTGGACTTTAGGAGGGCTGACTTTGGCAAAATGGGTGAGTGCCTAAGGAATGCACTAGCAAATGGGCAGGAAGGAGGGGTGGAAGAACAATGGGGAATAATAAAAACTGCCACCAGACTGCTGGTGAGACCCCATCTGGAGTACTGTGTGCAGTTCTGGAGACCCAATCTCCGCAAAGACATAGACAGGATGGAAGCTGTCCAGAGGAGGGCAACTAAAATGGTGCAGGGTCTGCACCGGAAGTCATATGAAGAGAGACGAAAGGAGCTTAATATGTATAGCCTCGAGGAAAGGAGGGAGAGGGGGGACATGATAGAAACGTCTCAAGTACCTCAAGGGAATCAACAAAGTCCAAGAGGGTAGCATCTTTCAAAAAAGAGGTGTGCAAGAACAAGAGGGCACAATTTGAAGATGGGGGTGCTCAGAGGTAATTTAAGGAAGTATTTTTCACAGAGAGGGTTGTGGATGCATGGAACGGCCTTCCGAGGAGGTTGTGGAGTCAAAATCAGTGGTGGAATTCAAGCATGCATGGGACAGTCATAAGGCAATTCTAGGGGGTTGGGGTAGGAAGAAGTAGGCTGCTGGTTAACTAGGATCTGCAGCTTATCCAGTAGGTAGGGAAATGGGCAGACTGGGTGGGCCAAGCGGTCCTTATCTGCCGTCAAATTCTATGTTTCTAGTGTCATATGCTGTAGCATGTAAGGGACCGAGTGCTGCTTATAGGCATTTTTCCTTCAATATGGTGCCACAGACATTTAAAACATTTCTGGCTATACCATTTTTAGTTAATTGTTCTGGCGGAAGGGGTGGGTTAGAGAATAAAGTTTTGATTAATGAGTACTAAAATTCCTCTGTTTCTAATGTTTTTCAACTTGCAATATATGTTGAGTCTAACCAAGTCACCACATGGGCTGCCCAGGAATATGGTTTCAAATTTGGGAACACAAGACTACCCTGCTCCTTAGTTAATTGTAGTTTTCTAAAGGACAAAGTCCCACAGTTGGAACTGCAAAATCATTGCTGGAAGGGTACGCAGAGGTAGGGGGACCACCCCAACTAGTAAACACAACTCCAAATGCCTGGGCACTCCTGTGGAATACTTTATTCTAGTGCTTCACTAGGCTGCTTGATTCCTTTCTTATCTTCAGAATAAGGTGACAAGCGCCCAAATTGCTGCATACAAATCAAATTTATTTTCTTGAAAAAAATTAAAAAAGCAGGAAGCAACTGCAAGATACGACCAAGCCTCTGCCTACACTCCCTCCCGGGTGCTTCGGGTCACAAGACCTTTCCTCAGGAGGTGTAGGTAGAACAACAAAGAAATCACCTTTTGTGTAGGTATCCAGTACATATTAAGTACAATTCAAATGCCCCAATCAATGAAATAAGTAATTTACATACATAAACAGTGCTCATTAATACAAAAGTTGTGATGGATAAAAACTTGTTTGGACCGCAATGTTTAAACACATATTTAAATACAGAATTTGAGAGCTAAGAGGCTGCCTGAATTCTACGGTGCCAACAATTGTATTTAAGGTTTAAATCTGTTTGTGTTCAATTATAGCTAAGTCCTACAAATGTCGTCGGCGATCCCTCGATTCGAAGATGATCTCTACCATGGTTCATTGATGGGTCCTGAGGTGGCTCAGTAATCCAATCCTAAAGCCACAGATTCGTCCGCAGAAATTGCAGAGGTTTCCATGTGGGAGAGCTGCCTGCGGTTTCGTTCCCTTTCCTTCCTACACGCACTCTTTTCAGCTTCGAGGGCAAGGCGTTTCTCTTCAAAGCAGGCCCCCGTTTGATGGAGGTTCTGGCGCCATTGAGATCGGTTGGTGGCCAGCTCCTCCCAGCTCGTGATGTCCATATCTGTTTTCTTGAGGTATGCCTTCAGTGTGTCTTTGTAGCGATCTCTGGCCATGACTGAGCTGGGAGTATAAAATCTGTTTGGAAGTCGAGAGTCGGGGCATCCGTACACAGTGTCCAGTCCAGCGGAATTGATGTCTGAGGATCGTTGCCTCAATGCTGGTGACACTGGCCTCAGTGAGAACACTGACGTTAGTGCGGTGGTCTTCCCACTTGATGCGGAGGATTTTCCGGAGACATTGTTGGTGGTACCTCTCCAGGCTCTTTAGATGATGTCAGTCACCCAAGTTTCACATCCATAAAGAAGGGTAGGGATGATAGCCGAACTGTATACCTGGATCTTGGTGTCCTTTCGTATGTCACGGTCAGTGACGACGCACCGAAGCAGTTTCCCAAACAAGGTACTAGCGCAATGGATCCTGTGCTGAATCTCATCGTCGATGGTCGCTGTTAGGGAGAGGTGGCTACCAAGGTAAGGGAAGTGCTCAAATGTCTCCAAGGTCTGTCCCTCGATGCTGAATTGTGGAGGGTCATTTACAAGGCCTTGATCAGGCTGATAGAGCACCTTGGTCTTCTCGATGTTGAGTGAGAATCCCAGACTTTGGTAAGCTTCCGAAAAGAGATCTAGCACAGACTGGAGGTTGCTCCTGGTGTGTGCAAGGATGGCACAGTCATCAGCGTACTGGAAGTCAATGACGGATGCCTTGCAAACTTTTGTCTTTGGACAGAGATATCCAAAATTAAAGAGCCCTCCATCCATTCTGTATTCAGTGTCAATTCCAGTGGGAAGGCGGTTTCTGATGAGGACTAGGATGACTTCTAGGAAGATAGAGAACAAGGTTGTAGCGATGACGCACCCTTGCTTGACTCCAGTTTGGATAATGAACGGATCTGTCTTTGAACCATTGTGGAGAACACTGGCAGTCATCTGGTCATGCAGAAGCCTCAAGACCTTGATGAATTTTGTAGGGCAGCCAAATCTGGCCAGCACCTTCCACAAGGCTTCACGATTGATGGAGTTGAAGGCCTTTATCAGGTCGATGAAAGCCATGCACAGGTCCTGATGTTGTTCCCGATGCTTTTCTTGGATCTGCCTGGCAATGAAGATCATGTCGGTTGTCCCGCGAGATGGTCTGAATCCACACTGAGATTTCCTGGAGGACTAATTCGGTTATGGGAAGGAGATGGTTCAGAAGAATACAGGCGAGGATTTTCCCTGTGGTCGAGAGTAAGGCAATGCCTCGATAATTTCCACACACCAATTTGTCTCCCTTCTTTAAGATGGTAACGATGTTGGCATTCCTCAAGTCCTTTGGAATCTCCTCATTGTTCCAAATTCGGAGAATGAGTTTGTGGAGCTTTAGTACCAGTTCCTTGCCCCCAGCCTTGTAGAATTCAGCCGGTATGCCATCTGGTCCCGCAGCTTTGTTATTTTTGGCCAGCTTGATGGCATGTCTTACTTCTTCGATGGTAGGAGGGTTGGCAAGAGATTCTTTTTCAGGGTGTTGAGGGACAGAATTGATAGTGACATCTGTCACAGATGACTCGTGGTTCAGGAGTGTCTGAAAATGCTCCATCCATCTAGCTTGAATGCCTTCATTTCCCTTTAGGAGCATCAAGCCATCTTGAGATCAGAGGGGAGTGGGACCATGGGAGCTTGGACTATAAATGGCCCTTGTAGCCTGGAAGAAGCTCCGCATGTCATGTTTGTCAATATAGAGCTGGATCTCCTTGGCCTTGTCTTGCCACCATTTGTTTTTGATGTCTCAGATCTTCCTTTGAGCTTCTGCCTTGAGCTGCTGGTATGACTCTTTCTTTTGCTGACATGAGATGTCATCTTGCCATGTGCAGTGTGCTCTTCTTTTCCGGTTGAGCAGGTCTTGAATCTCGGTATCATTTTCATCAAACCAGTCCTGGTGATGCCGGGTGAGATAGCCAATAGATTCAGCACCTGCCAAGTGGATGGCAGTCTTGAACTCCTTCCAGTATCTCTCAATGTTATCATCAGCTGCGGGCATGGCAGAGAGCCTTGCTTGGAGACGTTGCTGGAAGTCCTCTTGAACCACTAGGTCTTGAAGGGACTTGGTGTTGAATTTCCTTTGCATTGATTTTGACTGCCTTCGATGTTTCTGAGTGAGCTGGATGTTCATGACAGATCTGACAAGACAAAGGTCTGTCCAGCAGTCATATACTCCTAGCTTGGCCCTCATGATGTAGACATCCTTTCGATCACGGGTTCTGACAATGACGTAGTCAAGGAGGTGCCAGTGCTTGGATTGAGGGTGTCTCCAAGTAGTCTTATACTTGTCACTCTGTCTAAAGATGGTGTTCGTGATGAGCAGGCCATGCTCCACACATTTGTTCAGGAGTAGGATGCCATTGGAGTTTGTCTTTCCTAACCCCTCCTTCCCTGTGATACCATTCCAGAGATCTAAATCACGTCTGACTCTGGCGTTGAAGTCACCAAGGAGAATGATCTTGTCTTCCTTAGGGGTGTTGGTCAGGACTTTGTCAAGGTTGGAATAGAATTGTTCCTCGACATCCTCGTCAGCATTAAGTGTCGGGGCATATGCACTGATGACAGTGGCATCCTGACTGTTGCTGAGCTTAAGACAAAGGGTCATGAGGCATTCGATGACGCCAATGGGGAGCTCTGTAAGCTGGTTGATGAGCTTGTTCTTGATGGCAAGGCCAACGCCGTGAATGCGTCTGTCTTCAGCAGACTTCCCTTTCCAGAAAAAGGTGAAACCTCCACCCTCTTCTTTCAACTGGCCTTCATCTGGTCGTCTTGTCTTGCTTAGGGCAGCAATATTGATGTTACATCTTGCAAGTTCCCTGGCAATGATAGCAGTTCTTCTTTTTGGTCGTTCACTATACTGGTTGTCCATCAGAGTACGAATGTTCCATGTTGCAAAAATCATTGTCTGTTTCTTGTTTCGACCGCAGAGAGAGTGATCCCACTGGATGCGGCTATCCAGCCAGGAGAAAGTGAGACAGCCTAGGTTTAGGGCACCTTTTCTGGCCCCCTCCCTATGCGGGGTGAGCAGAGGGGATCCTAAAAAGGACTGCTCAGTCACAGTTGCAGCTGCCGAATTGCACCCCATCCCAGTCCAGGTGCCAGACGACCATCAAACTACCGCCACCTACGTGCAGACTCGTGGCTAGAGACTGCCAGATTCACTGGTCCTGTACCCTGTCACCACTAGTCTGTCACCGCAGGGCTTGGAAGGTTGGTTGTGGGGATGTTGTTTCCCATGGTAGAAGCCTGCATGTGACTTCTTTTAGTGTGGGGAAGCTGGTGCACCTGCAGCAACCACACAAACTTGACAAGCAGGAGATCTAGCGCCCAGTGGCAAGGAGAGTCCAAGACGACTGGAGAGCCCCATCTTGTTGCAGCCTTCATCCGCCTTCACAGCCGTTGAGATCCTAACATCTTCTTCCGCCTGATCCACCGTTGAGGACTTTGGAGGTTGGACCACACTTAGTCTAGGACCTTGCCTCAGGCCTGTTCACCACGGGTGACCCTGCCAGGAGTACGAGACTCTGGATGACATAGCCCTGAGGGTCACTGGAACACACAAGCCTCTCCACCATGACAAGGTTTTGGTCCAAGGAGTCCTACGTATACAACTACAATGAATGGAAGAAACGCTAACTATATTGTACAAGATACAAAATAAAAAACATTTACTGGAAATCTTGACTTGGCAATAGGCTTAAAGGTGAAGAGGGGGAAGGTCAAGATGGAAAGGGAGGTTAACACTGATAGTGAGGGCTTATTTTTATAATTTACTTGTGAAAAATTATTTACTTGAGAGAAAAATAAGATTATGACGTATGCATCTTGTTTTTTTTTTTAAACTAAAAAATGTTGAAAATAAATAAAAATTATGTATTTAAAAAACAACACCACATGAACCTAAGTGAGCGGGTCCCGTTTTGCTTGATTCTCGTATTTTTTGAATATATATCTGGAAGTAAGGATCTTTCAAGGGCTAGTCTTCACCATTTATCACTGGTGGGTTCAAGCTGGAGGCACAGGACTCCACTGCAGCATACAGCTTTAAAAGCTTTCAAAAAGAGGGGAGCCGACGTTGGGATGGCCCCGCCCACGAGGCGGACATATGATGTGGGGCTCGTGGACTGGGCAGTAACTGACACTGGCCTCCTCCTTCCCTCTCAGTTCTCTTTTTCCTGCTGTCGATGCTGCATCTCTGAAAGTGTGTTCTACAACTGCAGCTGCATCACAGTTGTGCCACGGCCTTCCTACTTGATGCTATACCTCAGTTCAACATCATTTCTATGGAATCGACACCTGTTTCTTGTTTTCCATTTTTTATACAGTATGGTGCCGGGTCCTATTTTTGCTGCCTATTATTGCTTTTCATTCCTTTGGTCTTGTCCATTCCGGGGCTTAAAAAATCCAGTAGTTAAAGCAGGTCTTCCCTCTATGTGTCGGTGCCCCTGCATGAAGAACATGTCTGCCAACAACCGCCATGACTACTGCTTCACCTGCCTGGGTCGAGACCACAATATGGATACATGTGTTGCCTGCTTCTCAATGGACCTCCATACACTCATGCTTCGGGCTATAAGGTTTGAAAGGGACCCCCCCCGGCCAACCTTCAGAGGCTGACCTTGCACACAGGACTCCAGGTTCAGGTCCCTGGGTTCTTTCCCTGAGCCCCTCCCAAGTACTGTAAGTACCGAGGGAGGTCAGGCCTCTGCTGTTCCTCTTCTTGCTGAGACAGGAGGCCTGCTGGAGGTGTCTGTGGGACAGCTGGCTTCCTCCAAAGGGTTGGTTGCATACCCCTCCCCGTCTGGTGCCCCTCTGGAAGCCCGAACTCCCCCAGTGGCAGTGTCACAGCTATACATTGCAGCTGCACCAGCAGCTCCCTCAGTGGCATGGTCCAGTGCCACTTTGGCTCCTGGCACTGAGGTGGGTGTCAGTGAGTGAGGCGGTGCAGCCCATGCAGCTGGGTCCCCTCCTGCTGCCTTTTGGGGTGCCAGGAGAGGAAGGGTCCTGGAGGTTACCTAGCTGGTGATCTCCCTGATTTTGTCCTCCGACCCAGAGGATGAGGATTGAGATGATCCTGACTGGCTTCCCGACTCCAGTCAGCCTGTGAACCTTTCTGGGCCTAGTTCTAGGTCCTTGGCAGAAGCAGAGCTGCAGACTTCCCTTCCCAGTGCTGGCTGTTGTGCTGCTTCCCCTAGGTCCCTTGGTGCCACTTGTGGCACCAGGGATGTTTCCGGTGCCCATTCTAGCACCGATGGGGATGACCATGCTGGGCCCAGCACTGAGTTGGGGTCAGTGCTAAGTCTGGGTCTGGTGCCATCCCTGGCACCGACTCTGACCCCGGTGCCATTGAAGGGTTCTGGAGGGGATGCTGGTGCCATTTGTACACTGTTCTCTCTCAGTTTCTATTTCTGTGACTGTTGTTAGGCGGGCTCTGAGGGGCAGAGCTCTTTCAGGTGAGGTGAGGGTTGGGAGGTCTAGTTCGGCACCGTGCTCTGCGTCCAGGCTGGCTCGGGCCTCCTGATGGAGTCACAGCATGGCCTGGCCCACCATGTACCTCCTTCTCCTCCTCCTCTGCCTCCTTTACCCCCTTGCTCAAGTTCCTCTGGCTCTAAGGGGCCCATGACCTGGGAACAGTTCAGGGCCACAGTGAGTGTGTTCCCCACCTATTTGAGGGCTATAGATGAGGCCATCTTCTGGCCTGAACCCCCTGCATCGTCTCCCCCCCCCCCGACTCCAGCTCCTCAGTTTCCTCGTCTTCTTCCACCGAGGAAGAGGAAACTCCAGAGTGAATGATCTATAGTCTTTCTACAATATTATTCCTCTGATCCCTCCCGAGACAGAACTTCACCGCTGATACTAATTACACCAGTTATCAGTGTTTCCTTTTGGGGATGTTGGAGGACCTGCATATCTCCCACTTTGCTAGCTACAATCCTGCTCAAGCAATGCTGTCCTTCCTTGGGGAATACAGTGCTGACACTACTGTCATACCTCTGTGGCCCCAGCCTTTTGTGGAGGCATTGCTGAATGTTTAGCTGCATCTCTCTGCCCTGTCTCCAGCCCCAAGGGACTGCCAGTGCAGGTATTGTGCACCTTTGGGGTCTCCTGGTGCCATGCCTCACCCCTCTTCTGGAGTGGAGATCCTGAACACCCCCTCTGGGCATCATTGCCCATGGCACGACTGACCCCTGAGTCTGACTCTGCTGAGTTTGATCGCTGGGCTAGAGAAGTTTTCTTGGTGGTGCTCCTCATGTTGTGCATTGGTGCACACCAGGCACATAAGGATGCTTATGCTAGGCACCTGTGAGTGATGCTGGGACAGCTTTGAGGCAGCCAGGCAGGTCATTTGATTTTCTACACAGGGTCTGGAGCTGGCGAGACAACAACCAAGGGCGCCTTATGATGCCAATGAGTTAGCTTCCAAATTGGTGGGAACTGTGGTCTGCCTTATTTGGGCAGCGTGGCTTTGCCTTTCAAGGTTGTCACACTATTCTGGCATAGGGAGATTGCCTCACATTTCCAGGGGGCCCATTTTTTCTCTTGCATGGTCAGGCGCGAGTTAGCGGGGCGCCTTCCTTCTCCCAGGTCACGGGAGGCTCCGCCTGCCCCCTGACCAGTCTCAGGTCTTGCCAGACTTGTGAGGGGCCCACACCTCTCTGTGTGCTGCTCACAGGAGGCTGAGGGAACAACCTTCTCCCTCAGGGTTTGCCAACACCACCCTTAGGTGGTGGCTTGGTACTCTAACCCACCAATGATGAATGGTGAAGATTGGTCCTTGGAAGATATGAAAATTAAGTACTTACCGTAATTCGTGATCTTCCAGAATATCTTCACCATTCTTCACTGCTACCCACCCACTTTCCCCCTCAATTACCAGGCTTCTGGGTAGCCTCCTCCCCTTTCTATGCCTTCCCCCTTTAAAAAAAAAAAAAACACACACACAACATAACTAAAATAAGGGGAAAGTCATCAGGAGGCAAACCCTTCGGGTACTTATTCTGGTCGCCTTGGTGTGACCCCCTAAATAAAACAAAACTTTGGGGGAGGGCACCTTTGCTGTTTTCTTCCAGCATCCTGGGTGCTATCAAACAAAAAATAAAAAAGGGGAGTATTCCTTTGAACATCCGTCAAACCTTGTAGTCCATTGTTGACTTCTCACCAGTCTAACAAAATAAAAATTCCCTTTGTTCTTTTGAGAAGACAGAACGTTTGGACAAGAGAGATTTCATAACAGGCCATACTGCCCTCCTTCCCCTTTTGTTGTTCTCCAGAGTGAATAATCTATAGTCTTTCTACAATATTATTCCTCTGATCCCTCCTGAGACAGAACATAGGGACATCTGGTTTGGGGTGGCTACCTTCTCCTCTCTGTGGTCCCTTCTTCCAATTCATCTTCCTCTAATAGTCACCTTTTTCCCTTGTGTCTGTTACGTCTCTCTTTCCTTTCTGCCCTCAGTGTTTTTTCTCCTGGGGCAGAAAGAGAGCATGGGAGAGGAATATTTCGAATTCTCTTTATCTGTGTTTTTCCTCAGGCTCCTGGGTCTCAGTCTTCTAGGAGAGTATTCTCCTGATCCTTGTCTTGGCTAGCTTGATTTTCATACCACAGCCTTGGGTTAGCCCTTGACTGTTAGGTCAAGGCCTACCTCCTTTTTCCTTATCTGAAAATGGGCCTCTAGAACTACTTGCTCCTCCCAAAACTCATTTTTTTAACTCTATTTCTGGCCCCCCTCCCCGGGAACTCTCTCTGGCATCCTCTACCTCCCACCTGAGACCCTTCTCCTTCTCCCTCACTCCAACTTGACACATTCCTCTGATCTGATCCCCCCCGGGGAGGGGCTGGCCTATCCACCCAGGGCGCTCTATCTAGAGTATAGAGTGCCAGGCTGAGTGAGTGGGGCTGGAGAGGAGAGCACCCGGTGTAGGGAGTGTGGTCCGGGGCAGAGGTGCCTTCACCTATCCCCGAGGGACGGGGATTTTTCCACTTGGTTCCCCCCCAAACATGGGACATGCAGTGTTGTCCAGTCCGCTATGTGAGCGCTCCCGCCCATGTCCAGAAGATGGCTGGCCAATGTTCCCCTTGTTATGTGGTCTCTGCGTCTGTGGTGCACCCGGTCTCCACTGGGTGCCGCTAACTGCGCAAGACATCCCCTCTCCCTCCCAGAAGAGGACAGCAGTCCTACAGATGCTCCATCCTCTCCTCCCCAGCCTACCCCTGGCATCCTGAGCTCATTCTCAAACCCAGGTTACCGCGGCAGGCGTGTGTGGCGCCCAGCACTCAACCTCAGCGCCACTGGGCTGGCTCTGCTCAAAACTCTTAAGTCTTCTTTTACTTTATTCAGAAAATACTTCTTTCCTTGCAGTTTCCTCCTTGGATAAGACCTAGTCAGCACTGTCCTCTTGTCATTATTGCCTACTTCAAAGACTGGAAGTTTCCTACTCTCTGTGGATTTCCAAGACTGACCACAGACAATACAGCTAACCATAATGGACTATGTCTGATTCAATGAATGAAATTGAACCATCTGTTTCCCCTAAATGGTAGAATCAGGGGTGACTTGAATGGCTCCCCTACATTTAGTTCTCAACAAAGAAATTCAATCCTTGACCTGGCATTATGGAATTCCCCCCCCAAGACTTCTGGAATGAAATGTTAATTATACCCAGATGCAAAAATGATTATTTCTCAATTAATTTAAGGAACCCCCTATATATACCCTATCTGCAATATTTTCCCTATTCAAGATGACCAAATCTTACAGTAGAATTTAGATTTCTTAAATGATTAAAATGATCAGACATTCTAGAATCTAAAATTAAAATCATGGCACATAATTTTCTAAATTCATGGTCTATGAAGACAACATTAAATAAAGTCCTCTCTCAACTCACAAGTCTAGGAGAATTCTTTAGTGAACTTAAACTAGTTTTGTATGAAGAAAGAACCTATAAGAATAAAGTTAAAAAAATAAAGGGTTGGAATGATTGAGAGTGTAGAGCAAGGAAAAAGAAACTCATGTCCATTATTAGAGCTGTTAAAAAAAAAAACACTGGCCAGGTAATATTTCAGATATTAACAGCTGAAAGAAAATCTTACAAACTTCTTTTAAACAACAAAAAAGGGGAATATTTTAGATCCCAATGGGCGAAAATGCTCTCTGCTGTACTGGGAAAGGATCATCAAACATTTTGGTCACTGGTAGCTAGAGGTCACACTGAAATTAAGTCAGAATCTGACGTATATTTATATTTATGAACAGGATTAGGTCGGGCACTTTATGGATAGTTTCCATAGCCCTTTAGCTGAGCATGGCGCTGAAAAAATCTAATTTGGTAACATAAGTACTTGTTTTTAGTTATTGAGCAGACAGGAAGTTCTTCTGGCCATACAAGCACTTAATAAGTCAAACAAGGCTCCTGAACCAGCTAAAATCGTTGACGAAACTTCTCTTTGTATGGCAGAATACTAAGCAGACAACTTGACAAATTATTTCAATAGATGTGTTTTTGAAAATAATGTTCCATCCTCTTGGAAAGCAGCGGAAATACTTCTGAGCTTTAAAAAGGGGGATAGAACAAACCCTAAAATGCATAAACCAATGAGTCCGCTAGATAATCTAGCAAAATTGTTTGCCAGAGTTCTTCTGGAAAGACTAAAATTAGAAGTCAAAAGACTAGTGGGCATAACTCCACTCCTGGTGGGGTTTAGAGAAAACTTCTTCAGAGTGGACAACTGCTTTATCCTAAACCATTTACTGGAGAAATATTTGAGCATCAGAGGGCAAAAGCTCTATTCAGCTTTTATTGATTTTACCTCCGCATTCAAGTCAGTCAATAGAAACACCTTATGGAAAATTATGAGGGGACTGGGGTATCATTAATAAACACCACGCAAAACTTATTTATGGAGTCATGGGCCCAAGTCAGGCTTGGGGCAAGGGGACAGCTCAATAATAGATTCCCCACTAACAGGGGAGTCAAACAGCATTGCGTCCTTGCTCCTTTATGCTTTTTCAATATACACTGCTAACTTAATAATACTTTTAGATGTCCCTGACTCTGATTCACCCAAAATTGGACCACTCAACTTCCCGGCCCTGGCATATGCAGATGACTTGGTGCTCTTCTCCCTTATCCACAGTGGTTTACAGAAAAACTAAACATTTTGAAAGAACAAACAAAACATTTAGACTTGAAGATCACTGTCTGTAAGACAAAGATAATAACATTTGGAGAGCATTGTGGCAAGACTTATTGGAAGATTGACTCACATCCTCACATCCAATAGAGGTCATCAAGAACTACTGCTATTTGGGGTTGACCTGTGCCTGGAATCACTCCTGGAAGGGTCACCTCAATGACTTCTTGAGTAAAGCTAATGCCTCTGCCCAGAGCCAAAAAAGATTCAGCTACCTATATGGGAGGCATAGCATTAGGCTGTTAGTAACAACAATACAGGCAAAATACAATGCACAGTTACTCTATAGCACTGAAATATGGGCACTCTCTCCAGTGGACAAGCTAGAAAAACCTGCCATACAAGTTCTACGTGCTGCTCTAGGCTTTAATAAATATGCGCCCAATTGCTGTGTTAGAGCTGAATTGGGTTTAGATTGCTTTCAAGTCCCTACACATAGTAAGCTTATTAATTACTGGTTAAAATTAAGTAGACTTCCTGAAACGAGACTTGCAGAAAAATGTTTACAAGAAAAAACATACTGGAAAAACATGGGATGTAAACCATCCCCCTGGTTACAACATTTAGTGAAACTACTAACAACTTGAAAGTCTTGCCATAGTACAGGGATAAAAATATTAACATAAGTCTTAAATATAAACCTTATATTCGACAGAAAATTTCAAACCATTTTAAAAGCAAAGACCTACAGGTAGGTGTCATTTCTCAGTCCAGGTTTGCTAGATGGTACAGCAACTGTGACTGTATCATAAATTTAGATACTACCCGGATGCACTTGAAGACCCCAGTATTAGAAGAACACTCACAAGATAGAAACTAGGAACTTTTGATTCAAATGTAACGATGGCTAGGTTTGGTAAGTCCTCTGCTCCAACTGATGCATTATGCAACTGTGACAAGTTGACAACAAATCTATAGAAGACTTGCTGAATGTAATATTGTACTGTGAATGGTACAACAAAGCAAGACACCACTGGATCTTTCCTATACTAAAATCTCTTTCAAGCACAGACCAAAATATGATTTTGACAATAATTTTTTACTACAGAATATGATTATATAATCAGTAGAGTTGCACATTATTTACAGACAATTCAAAGAGTCAGGAAAAGAATGAGAAGGAAACTGGAACCTGTTACAAACAACTTAAATTCTCTTTTTATGACTATTTTATCATATTTATTGACTTGCTCAGTGACCTCTATTTATTTACTCTAAATTATTTAGTGGCTTTTACTGGAAGTCTATTTTTAACATATTTTACTTTGTAAGTTTTTTGTTATTATATTTTATTCTACTGTACTATAATGGTCATTGATTTTATGATCGAACAATGAAGTTTACCTACCTATCTATTGTCACAAACCCACTCAGCAGGTCAGCCCTCTACTCCCAAAGTGCCAGCCTCCGAGCTTAGTCTTGAGAACAGTTAACAGAACAAGGTAACCCTCTTGTCTGTTTTTGTGGATTTGAATCAACCTTCAATCTCAAGTTCTGGAGGGTTTGAAACTGTGAACCTCTTGTTAGCGTACCCAATGTACAGGCTCAAATAATTCTGTCTTCGGGGGGCCAGATATCTTTGCCTATGGGCACCTAACCAGGTGTACAGAAATAAACCTTTAAAAACTGTAATAAAAGACCTCAGATTTAAAATGCTTACCTTTTTCCAGTTTGGTATCACCATTCAAGCTTATATTCAGTGTCTGCTTTAACCATATATACTCTACTAGTAAAGGAAAGAAATCAAAGACAGACCAAGTAAGCTCTAGAAATAGAGTTTTACTAAAATAGATAAAAAATAGGTAGCACGTAAAATACAGAACTATTATATCACAAGACTTACAAATCTCTTAAACAAAACAGGTTTTAACAGTGCAATTCCTACTACAGTACTTAGATTTGTCTCTCTCTCTCTCTCTCTCTAAATACCTGCTTAAAGTGATCACAGATGTTTCTTTGGCAGAGTCTAGATAGAAGTGTCTCTGAAGGAAAACAGAATAATGTTTAAAAGCTGGTTTTCCCCACCTATTTGCATGAGGTCACCTAGCTCCTCCCTGTCAGAATATATAAAAAAATATATAAACACAGGATGTCTTTTCCAAGTATTAAATTCTGCATCCTCAGCATAACTCATGTTCTTCAAATGACTCTCTTTGATCTTATGATAAGCTTCCCCCTTCCAGGACACGAAAGCATCTTTCATGACTTCGCACTAAAACGTCACAACCTGCTCTTCTTCCTCTAAGCGTTATCAAAGTTTATGATTTTCCCTCTTAGCAACTACAGCTATAATTAACTTAAAGTCTGTAATTAGCTTTGGGCCTTCCAGGTAACACCTTGTGTCTAAAACCTGTGTGTGTGTGTGTGTGTGTGTGTGTGTGTGTGTGTGTGTGTGTCATACTCACATGCCGTTTTAGTATTTCTCAAGAGAGACAGTCCATAACCCCCAATTTTATATTACAAAAAAATGAAACCGTGATCAGAACCAGCTGTCCAAGTGTCGCATCTACCTACTTCAAAGAGCATCTCTCATACTTGCTACAGCTGAAGGCAAGCCAGCCCTCCAGTCTTTTAGACCGTGAATTAGGAGTTTCCCTTTTTCTCTCCCACTCTCTCTCTGTCTTTTCTCCTTCTCTGGCTGCCCAGTTGCGCTGATCATCCTTGGCCAGCCTAAATCCCTCCATCCAGAAAAACGCCTTCTCCTTCTGGTTAGTTTATATTCTTTTGTTGAGTTTAGATCCTATACCTTTTTTCCTAGCCCTTGGGCTCCCTTTCCTGTCTTCTCACCCATTTTTTCCTCTAGGTAGACAGAACTGAGTGGGGGGGGGGGACGGCATCGGCTACTGCCCAGTCCATGAACACCACATCATACATCTACCTTGTGGGCTGCACCATCCCGATGTCGGCTCCCCTCTTTCTGAAACTCTTAAAGCTATATGCTCCCACTTGAGTCCTGCACCTCTAGCTTGAATACACCAGTGCTAAATGGTGATGATATCCTGGAAGATTAAGAATTACGGTGAGTATGTAATTTTCATTTCTGGCCCTGAAAATCTTGGATGCTCAGCTTAGCAAGAAGAGCCATTCATCCACATTTTTAGTTTGAGAACAGCAGCATTTTCTAGAATTGTGAAACTGTAGCTCAAGTTGTGCTGCCAGCTTCTCTGTCTATCTGCAGTCTGTCTGTCTGTCTATCTATCTATCTATCTATCTATCTATCTATCATATCCATTTTATACCTCCCCCACCCAACTTAGCAAGCTCTCCCTTATATTTGTGGAGGGGTTTTGGGATAACAGATGTACCAGACACCAAACTTCAGGTTCAACACACAATCTCTGTGTGATGTTTATTCAAAATACAGTAGATAACCTTAAGCAATGGCATATCCCTTCTTCAGTACATCAGTTTGCAGCAACAGACTATGTATGTCCTTTCTCTGCTTTTAGCCAGCTCCTACTGACACTTCATTTTTATAATAGTCACCTAGTACTTTTTAGCATTATCAAAAACACCTAGTGCCATGGTATTTTCAACATTTATAGGTTTCATAAACAGAAGGTATATACATCAAGGTATTTTATGACATAGTGCTATTACATACTAAATCCAACAACAATAAACACAACCTGTTTTACATATGTTTGGAGGTCACCACAATAACCTCCGCGTATGAGGACCTGAGAGGGAAAAGGAAAATGAAAGAGAACATTATAGCATAGTCAAGAAAGGGAAGGGGGTGCCCAACCTTATGGACTAGAAATTGTAAAGCACAGATTAGGCTAAGCAATAAAAGAACTGTGGAACAGGTTTAAAAAAAGGTCGGTCCTCAAGAGGGGCAGGAGCTCCCTGTCACAGTATTGCCTCAAAGTGTTTATTTCCAAAAGCAGAACAGAGTGCCCACACCTGGTACCGCTTGCTACTACCCCTCCCCTCCAGGTCACCCTTCCCCCATGAAGAGGTGGCAACATCAAAGGGCCCACCCCTGGTGCCGCTGTAGAGTTTAGCTGTCACTGGGTGCCGCATGCCCAGTGTTAGATCTAGTGCCGATTTATTTGGTTAAACCTGAAAAAATAGAAAAACGTCCCTTGGTGTCTCTTATTTTTTTTTTAAACCTGAAAAAAGAAATCCATCCTTTGATGTCTTTATTTTTTTGTCCGCATGAAAAAATAAAAATGGACGCTCACTGATCTGACCACCCTTGACCACCACCTAACCCACCCCGACCCCCACTCGGCACCCACCACTCCATACACCTCTCTCACTTAAACATGTTACACAATGTAGAGCCACTCTCCAATTGAAAACATGTCTTGCTGCTAGAACCGGCCACTGCCTGCTGGAACCAGCTGCTGTGGTATAAGAAAATAAGGTAAGTCTGGTTTAATGTATTTCAAGGGGTTTAAACTTTTATTCATAATCTTGCCATTTTTGAATATTTTTACATCAGATTTTCTACAGGATTTCATGGTTGCTATGCAAAGGGATTTTGTGGTTGCTGTGCAAAATCACCTTTCTGGCAGGATCTGAAATTTTTCACCTACTGGGTTCATGGAGTAGGGTCCTAAGAAGGCTATTTTAAAATTTGGGGTCAAAATATAAAAAAATAAAGTTATGCGCATACGTTATGTTTGCTCATAACTTTCATAATTTTAAGTGTTTTGATCCCAGATTTTCAGCCTAGCCATTTTTTTAACACTACCTCATGAAAGTGACAGTTGTCATTTTTCAAATCCTGGCCAAAATGTGTTTTTGCACCTGTGGAGTGAAATGACGTTTCGGTGGGGGATTTGAACATTTTCACATACTGGGTTCATGACATGGAGTCATAAGAAGACTGTTGAAAATGTGGTGTAAAAATATGGTAAAATGGCCATGTTATGAGTGAACATTGAAATATTTCTATGTTTACTCATAACTTCACTAATGTTAGCTCACTATTATATTTCATGCTGCCCCCGACGACCACCATACCGGGTCAAAATGTTGTACGATAATAACATACGACATTATGTTGTGCCCAGACCTGTGCAGTCTTCAAGTTGGACCCCTCCAGAGTTGAGAATCCTTAATGGGAGGGTCCGGGGAAACACCTTATCGGTGCGTGTAGGCAGAGCCTCCCCCAGAACAGAAGCATTGTGAAATTGTGTAACGCGAATATGTTGTATGGCATTCTGCCATGCGACATTATGACCATGTGCCGATGACCACCTGGAGAGCACGGTTAATAAGGTGTACCAAATGGAGAAAATTACTTATTCCCTCAATGACTGTACTGAGCTGTCTTCTAACCGATGGAATTGTTGGCTAGTTCACACCATGAGCAGAGACCCTACATTTGCTCCTTAAGGATAGATTAATAACTAACAGCTTAATAGGGCGCTCTCTTTATATTACTGGACATCCTTTATTGTTTGTTTTGGGGGAAGGGGGGCCTGACTCCCCTTCCTCTTGTCCCGTGGGTACCCTTCCCCATATGTTTGACTTGAGCCATGCATAGGACTGGGAATTGCATAATGCTCAATTGATCTCTGTTGGCTATTGACAGCTTAAATAAATTATTGTCTATTCCGCACTGATTACACATCTTCTCCCCACGCTGTACCTTAGGGGAGAGATTGTCTCACATGTATTAGCTGTTTGTATATGGCCATTGTTTATTTTAGATTTCTGCCCTGAATGTTAGAACTGTATTATTTGTTATGATTGCTACACCATGCTGCACCTAGAAAAGTTCAATAAACATATGAAAAAAGAAATTCACTAATGTTGAATATTTTGACTTCAGACTTTCAGCATAGCCATTTTTTTCACACCACCTCATAAATGTGATAGGTTTTATTTATCATATCCTGGCTGAACTCTGTTTTTGCCCTTGTGGTGCTCAGAAAAATGACTCCCTGGTGTCTAGTGGCACCCTCCCCCCCCCCGCACCAACCGATCCCTGTCCCCTTACACTAACACGTATTCCCTG
The DNA here is from genome assembly GCA_016271365.2 of Neoceratodus forsteri. Classification (NCBI taxonomy): domain Eukaryota; kingdom Metazoa; phylum Chordata; order Ceratodontiformes; family Ceratodontidae; genus Neoceratodus; species Neoceratodus forsteri. The sequence goes on from CM057456.1 coordinate 180,545,574, forward strand.
GTGTCTAGCAGCCCATCACCCCCACATTGCGGACACCAGCCAACCCATCCCACCCCTTCCACCTTACCAGTGTCACTGGTGCCACAAGAGCCCATACGGCGACTGGCACAGCCCTCCTCTCACCATTTCGGCCAGCCGCTGTATGTGATGAAAAGGAGCGCGTGTCCCCTGTACCATGAAGAGAGTGCGCATACTGTCTACAGTAGACAGTACATGTGCTCCTTTTAAAGTACAGGGAACGCGTGCTTCCTGTCATTGCATATGGCAGCTGGCCAAGGTGGTGTGAGGAGGGCTGTGCCAGTAGCTGCATGGGCCCCCACGGTGCTGACAAACCGGTAAGGTGGGGGGCAGGGTGGGTTGGCCAGTACCCACAGTGTGGGAGGGGCCACTAGACAGCAGAGAATATATGTTAGTATATGGGGATGAGGATCAGTGGGGGTTGCTACTAAATGCCATGGAGTTATTTTTTTATATGGGGCAGGCGACTGAGGGTGGGGGGGACCTCTGGGCACTAGGGGCTTATATTTAACATAACAGTGCTGGTAATAGGAGGATAGGGGGACCACTGCGGACCAGAGAATTATATTTCACATAATGGGACTGGCGATTGGAGGGTGGGGGGTACAACCATGCACCTGGGAATTATATTTCACATAATGAGGCTGGCAATTGGATGGCAGGGGGACCACTAGGCACCAGGGAATTATATTTACTGTAGTGGAGCTGGTGATTGCAGGGTGGGGGGGGGACTCTAGGCACCAGGGACTTCTATTTCACATATTGGGGCTGGCAATCGGGGGATGGGGGAACCACTGGACACCAGGGACATTCTTTTAATAGGGCCAGGGTTCTGAGGGTGGGCTGTGCCACTGGACACCAGGGAATCTGTTCATTCTATGGGATCATGCAGTCAGGGTGAGGGCGGAGACGGTCGCAGGGGCGCAAACCTGCTTCCACTTCCCATGCAAATGTGCTCATAATGGGCACGCAAATGAACCCTTAGCACCTTGCATGCCCAGTGGGCTCATTTGCATGGGGCCATATGAATGTCGTGCTGGGAGCTACCAGTGCTATTGGGTCTGGTGGCGCTGTTCCCTGCTCTTCTGGGTTCCATGTTGGGGCAGTGCTAAACTACTTAGCAGTGTGCTGACATGCCCCTGTATTAAGTCGGATAACACAGGTGCAGTATCTGACTGAATATAGTATCCTCGGGGTCGCGGGCAAGCGCAGTGCAAAACATTGCACTCCGCTATGCCCATTTTTGAATATTGGGCCCCTGATGGCTAATGTTTCACCTGTAACAGGATGCTGGAAGTTATTGGTCACTGTGAGTACACTGTAGTACTTACAACACCCACACCTGTGTGTGCCAGGTGGTAAAGTGGGCAGCCAGGTGGAAGAACATATAGATGGCTGTAGGCTATGGTTGACATAGTCTTCCCCCATTTTGTGGTCATCTGTAGACCATGTTCACCTGCTGTCTGTGCAAATGCAGCTTCAGTACTGCAGTTACTGTGTCCCCTTAAAAATTTGCTTGTGGGTATATTCTTGAGTGTGTGGTGAGGGTGACAGAAACTTGCCAGCAGGACAGTGTTCTTGTCAGTGTGCTTCCAAAACGGATCTGTGTCTGTCCCCTCATCTGAATTTTTGACAGTGTTGGTGTCCAAAAAGGAAATTGCTTCAAACAACATGAAGTCTTGCTATATTATGACAATTGCAGTTTGTCCCACCATTAGAACTGCTCCGGAGGTGAAAGAGTTAACTCCCATTCTAAGAATGGAACTTGGAGCGCGAGCTCGGTTAGAGAAGCTCTGTCTGGGTTATTTCAAACTTAAACTGTCAGATTCTTTACTCCGCCTCACTGAACAGTCGCTCCGGAGATTTCTCCTACTGCTCGGTTCATTTCTCGGTTTAAACAGTGTTTTCTCGGTTCAAATCAACCGAGAATATTTTTATTTTAACCGCAAAACCGATCGGTTCAAGCTCTGTCTGTGGTAGCATAAGTAATTACAGTTTATTTTCTGTGTGGAACTTGTAAATGTTATCGGTTCGGTTTTGAACCGATCAGCTTGTTTTAAAACTTGAAATTGAAGGTTTTAGAGTGCGGTTCCCGGTTCTTATCGGTTCTAAAAAAAACGGATTTCATTATGGTTTTTTCCAAGACCCGTGACACGGTTAGGAACCGATAAGGGTGTCTTGCCTGGCACTGCCGTTTAAAAGGGCAAGTTTTTGGTTAGGCTGGCATTATGCCTGAGAAACCCAAAAGAAAAACCGGGCCCACTGGGTTTCAACACTGTGATGTCTGTGGGGAAGTCTTTGCCAAGGCTGACCCACACACCACATGTGTATATTGTCTGGGGTTTGACCACCTCAATTCAGACTGTCAGATTTGTAAAAATTTCCCTGCAGCCACCCTGGATAAGAGAGTTGGCAGGCTCAGGGAACGAGAGGCTAAAAAGTCCGCTGACCCGATGGTCAGCCCGGTTCGGTGCCAACCGAACGGAGGGAGTGCCCTCTGACCAGGGCGAGACTTCCTTGGCACGTAGCTGGCTCGGAGGAGCCAGTTCCAGTAAAGAAAACAAGAAAATCAGCAGGTGTGGAGCCCAAAATTCCTTCTCCAACTGCTGCAGAGATAGCAAGAGCTATTCAGATTGTCCAGTCACTTTCTCCGGTTCCGTCCGAACCGCCACTGTCTGGTAAAAGGTCGGTTTGGTCGGTTCCACCGGTTCAGGAATATGATGTTGAAGAGTTTTATGAACCAGAGGAGGGGGAGGATGATTATGAACAGTATGAATGTGACTTGGAGGGTCTGGGTGTGCCCATTGAACCGGACATCTCCCCAGACAGACCTTTAGAATCTCCCCCTTCGCTTTCTGAGTCCCCCTCTCACTTTATGTTTTACAAAAAAGTTGCTGAAACCCTCCAGCTCCCATTGGAGGAAGCTGTGGATGAGCAAGGAACCTGATTTTGTAGAAATGATGGATATTCCAGAGTCTAGGAGATTGTCTATTCCTTGCATAAATCATTTAGGAAACAAACAATAAAAATTTTAAAACTCCTAATTCTGTGCCTCCTGTGGACAAAAGATGGACAGGAGGTACACTCTGTCAGGTCCTGATACAGAATTCCTTTCACAGCAATGCAGTCATGTTGTGGTTCAGGCTGCAGCCTGTGATAAAGCTAATATTCCCTTGGCTTCACATCCTCCTGACAAGGATTCCAGGAAGATTGATGCCATGGCTAAAAAACAATACATGGCAGCGTCCTTGGGACTCAGGCATGCAAATTACATGGCTTATGTAGCAAGGTATCAAAAATTTAGATGGGACACTGTCATGGCTTTGGCCAAACAGGCCTCTGGCCAGCTCGCTAATGAGCTGAAACAGGTGGCTGCTGATGGCATTGAGGCATCTAAAGTGCAGTTTCATGCTGCTGTGGATTTTAATGATGTATCCTCTAGAGTCATGGCTACGTCTGTAGCTTTTCGTAGGTTGGCCTGGCTCAGGTGTACTAGCTTGTCACAGGATACCCAGACTAAGGCTATGGATTTTCCTGTGGTTGGAAATTCTCTGTTTGGGGAGCAGACAGACAATTATATGAAGAAAATGGATGAATATAGGACTACCTATAAGAGTGCTCAGGCTAAGGAGCGGCAAGTCACTCCTCAGAGGCAGACCCCCAGGGGTAGAGGTAGGCCTTTTCACAGGCCTTTTTACCAAACCCAGGCCTCCTCTGCTTATGCTCAGAGGGGGTTCTTCAGAGGGAGAGGCAGACGGGGTGTGGGCAGGCCTGCTCCCACCCCTCAGCCTAAAGCACCTGCCAAACAGACACCCTGATGGGGTGCCCAGGGCCGGTTCTCCTTTACCTGTAGGGGCAGGTTGGCTTACTTCGTTCAGAATTGGGTGTCTCTAACTTCAGACAAGTGGGTCCTGGAAGTAGTAAGCCAGGGTCTGGTTCTCAGCTTCAAAAAATTCCCAAAGATGAGAATCAGATCTTTCCCACCTGCAAACTCTTTAGAGACCTTTACTTTAGAAACAGAAGTCTCAACCCTCCTGGCTCTCAGAGCTGTAGAAAGGGTTTCTCCTACACCAGGGCAAGGATCTGTACTCCAGATATTTCTTACCCCAAAAAGACAGGAGAATGGCGGCCCATTTTTAGACCTGAGATATCTGAACAAACACCTTTTGAAACCAAAGTTCAGAATGGTAACTCTGGCAACGATTTTACTCTTCTAAGGCCAGGGACTGGCTAGCCTCCCTGGACCTCAAGGATGCCTATTTTCACATCCTAATCAGAAGCTCCCACCGAAAGTACCTCAGATTCGAACTGCCCTCAGGTCACTACCAGTTCAGAGCAATGCCCTTCGGCCTCACCTCTGCCCCAAGGGTATTCACAAAATGTCTGGCAGTAGCAGTTGCTCATTTAAGAAGGCAAAGGATTGCTGTCTTTCCCTATCTGGACGACTGGCTCATTGTAGGCTAGTCCCCAGAACAGGTAAAATCTCACCTGCAAGTTACCCAGCAGCTGCTCACTTCCCTGGGCTTCTTGCTCAATCTTCCAAAGTCAGTTCTGGAACCAGTTCAGGTGCTCACCTTCATAGGTGCAGAATTGGACACAAAGCAGGCCAGAGCCTTCCTACCCTTAGAGGGTAAGGAACTTGGTGGCTCTGGCCTCCTCCTTCACTCTGCAGGTCTCTCGACCGGCAAGACACTTTTTGCAGCTCCTGGGGCACATGGCTGCGTCCACAGCTGTAGTGCAAGGAGCAAGATTTCAGATGAGGGACATTCAGTTTCACTTGAGAGCCTTTTGGTCTCAGAGAAGAGACCCCCTTTCCAAGTTGGTCCCAGTGACCTGAACCCTGATCCAGGCCCTCCAGTGGTGGCAGGATCAGAGCAATTTAAGACTGGGGGTCCCCTTCATTCCTCTGTCTCACTCCTTGACCCTCACTACGGATGCTTCCCTCCTTGGGTGGGGAGCCCACATGGGCGACCTCTCCACTTAGGGAGTGTGGTCCCCTCAGGAATCTCTGTTCCACATCAATTTGCTGGAACTCAGAGCTGTCTTTTTAGCACTTCAAGCGTTTTCTGCGTCTGTTCAGAACAAAGTGGTACAAGTCAGAACAGACAACACCACAACAATGTGGTACATCAACAAGCAGGGGGCACTCGGTCTTCGGCCTTGTGCACCGAGGCAATGAAGTTGTGGTCTCTGGCCTATTCCCTGAACACTTCCCTCATAGCAATTCACCTTCCAGGAAAGGACAATGTCCTAGCAGATGCTCTCAGCAGGATTTCCCAAGGCCATCACGAATGGTCTCTGGATCCTCAAGTACTGGGGATAGTTTTTGCCAGATGGGGCACCCCTCAGATAGATCTTTTTGCAGCCCCAGACAATCACCAACTTCCACTGTTCTGTTGCAGGCCCCCAGTGTTGGGCTCAGTCCCCCTGGATGTCTTTCTCCTAGATTGGGAAGGGAAGGGAAGTTTCTTTATGCCTTTCCCCACTTCCCTTTCCTATTCAAGGTGCTAGTCAAAATCAGATCCCAGCCTTGCAGGGTGATTCTGATTGCCCCAGATTGGGCCAGGCAGCCCTGGTACCCACTCCTTCTGTCCCTAGCAGTCCATCTTCCCCTGTGTCTCCCCAGGAATCACAACCTGTTAACCCGTGCCCAGGGGAGAGTTTGGTATCCGAACCTCAAATCCTCAACCTCAAGGCCTGGCTCTTGAGGAGTTAGAATTTCTGACCTACACCTTTCTCAGGGTGTTCTTGAAATCCTAAAGGCTTCTAGGAAGCCTCCAGTAGGGCTACTTATAATTCTAAGTGGAAAAGGTTTTCCATTTGGTGTTCTGGGAAACATATTTCCCCGGAATCTGCTGATTTGCCCATTGTTTTGGACTTTATGGTCCATCTTAATTCTTTGGGCCTGAGACCAGCTACCCTGAAAGTACATTTAGCAGCTGTCTCTGCTTTTGTTTCAGCAGGAAAGCCCTCCTCTCTTTCCGCTCACCCTGTATTTTCCAAGTTTTTTAAAGGATTACTTCATACTAATCCACCTTTTAGGGATCCAGCCCCTGCCTGGGACCTTAATGTTTGCATTGCCAGTTAATGCAAACTCTTTGAACCGCTTCGTCTTCTGCAGAGCTTAAGTACTAAACTTGGAAAAACTGTTTTCCTAGTGGCTATCACTTCTGCCAGGCGACAAGTGAGTTGTCAAGCCTTGTCAGTAGAAACTGACTTTATTTCTTTCCACAGGGATAAGGTAGTCCTCAGGACTAACAGGAAGTTTTTGCCTAAGGTGGTTTCAGATTTCCATCTTAATCAATCTATCTCCCTTCCAGTGTTTTTCACTGAACATTCCTCCTCTGGCGAGAGGAGATTGCACAGTTTAGATGTTAAGAGGGCCCTAAGTTACTATGTAGAACGTACCAAGGGTCACAGGTTCGAATCCCTCCAACTTTTTCTCACTTATGGTGAGGTCGGAAAAGGGAGACCTGCCACTAAGAGATCTATTGCCAGGTGGATTGTCTCTTGTATCCAATTTTGTTATCAGAAACTGGGGAAAGTTCCCCCCTCTGGCCTGAGGGCTCATTCTACCAGAGGTACAGCCGCGTCTCTAGCTGCTGCCAGAGACATCCCTATCTTAGAGATATGTCAAGCAGCTACCTGGAAAACGGTACACACTTTCACCAAGCATTACTCCGTGGATGTCCAGGCCAGGAGAGATGCTCGGGTTTGGCACAGCTGTGCTTCAGAGCCTATTCCCTAAGTAGGTTCTGCCCCTCCTCCATGGAGGTACTGCTGTGTAGTCTGCAATTGTCATAATATAGCAAGACTTTATGTTGTTTGAAGAAAAAATTACTCACCTTAGTAATGTTGTTTCTTCTAATGGAGTCTTGCTATATTATGACCTCCCCCCCAGCCTGCCCCTCTCAGAACTTCTACTTGGGTATGGGGTGGGCAGCCTAGTGTGGGCGCTAGTTATGCCCATTATATGTTTTCCACCCCTTCTTGGGGTTTTGGGGTGTGGTGTTTTTATTTTATCTCATATTATTGCTTATATTATATTATTACTTCTGGTCCCCTGACTTGAGTCTTTGTGTTGGGACCAGGAATATGTGTTAATAGTCAGGTAGCCAGTTGGCTAGTGTAGGTTACAGCTTCCACACAGACCTTAGTGAGTTTTGCTCGTAAAGATCTGACAGTTTAAGTTTGAAATAACCCAGACAGAGCTTCTCTAACTGAGCTCGCGCTCCAAGTTCCATTCTTAGAATGGGAGTTAACTCGTTCACCTCCGGAGCAGTTCTAATGGTGGGACAAACTGCAATTGTCATAATATAGCAAGACTCCATTAGAAGAAACAACATTACTAAGGTGAGTAATTTTTTCTTCCCTGTTATGTGTCACAGTTTATGTCAGGCATCAACTCACTTACTAAACCCCTGTCCCAATATGTAGATTACTACATAAAATAATTTGTTAGTAGCCCGATGTCCTACATCAGGAACTCTGTGGAAGCCCTGGTAGTGTTGAGAGATATCCACATCGAGGAATCCTTCTATCTTGTCATCCTCAGTGTGGAATCTCTCTACACAAATAACCTGCTGTTGGCGGTGGCTGTTGGTTAACTAGGATCTGCAGCTTATCCAGTAGGTAGGGAAATGGGTAGACTAGGTGGGCCAAGCGGTCTTTATCTTCCATCAAAGTCTATGTTTCTATGTTTCTGTCCAGCACGAGGATGGTTCGATAACCCTGGTACACTATCTAAACTTCAGGATCTCCACTAGCCCACTGACCAGTTTCTTATCACAACTGGCCAGATTTGTTTTAGAGTGCAACAGCTTTTTTTTTCAAGGGGAATTTTTCCTACAGATTAGCAGCACTGCCATAGGGGCAGTGTTTGCCTCCAAGTTCGCAACCTGCATTTAGGTTTTTGGGAGGAAAACTTTGTACTTAATAGGTCGTTCAAGTCCTTCTTGACAATATAGTGCTTTGGAGATGCTATGTTGATGATATTTTGATGGTGTGGCATACTTCAGCTTGAACTATTTGTGAAGTACTTAGAGAGTACCAACTCGCACCTCAAGTTTTCTGTGACACATAGCAGGGAAGCAATTTCCCTTTTGGACATCAGCACACAGATCTGTTTCAGAAGCCCACTGACAGAAACACTCTCTTGCTGGCAAATTCCTGTCACCCACCGCCACATAGTCAAGAATATACCCATGGGCCAGTTTTTAAGGGTACGCTGCAAGTGCAGCACTGAAGCTGCATTTACTTTGAGAGCAGGTGAACTCAAGAGATTTGAGGTTATGCCAGTAGTGACATTGATATGGCCCTCGAAAGAGCAAGAAATGCAGATAGGGACACACTTCTTATGCCAAGAAGTAGACCTAACGTTCCTGAACAAACTGAGAGACTTAACTTTGTCACAATATAGAGCATTAGAGCAAATCAGTTGGAAGGTAGCATACATAAAAATTGGGGCATCCTGCAGACAGAACATAAATTGCAGGAGCACGTAGCACAGTCACTCTGCATGGTCTACAGGTGATCACAAATGTAGGAGACTGTCACCCACTGCCTACAGCCATCTATATGTCCTTCACCTGTTTCCCACTTTACCACCTGGTACACATAGGTGTGGGCATTGTAAGTACTACAGTGTACTCACAGTGACCAATAACTTCCAGTATCCTGTTAGAAGAGGTGAAACATTAGATATCAGAGGGTTTACTGGCTGACACAATCCATGTTGTTTACCTGGCCGCCTGTCCTTGCAAGGCATACTATGTTGGCTGTACCGAAAGGAAGTTAAAGGAATGGATAGGGGACCACATGAGGGCTGTTGCTCACTGTAGCGAGGAGTCAGCAGTTGCGGCCCAAATTATGCAGTTCCCCAGAAAGTTACAGACATGTCAGTTCATTTATTGGGGTGGAAAGAGTCACCCTAGGTACAAGGGGTGGTGATATGGATTCCCTTTTAGCTAAGATGGAGTTGTTTTGGATTTTTAAACTGAAATCCCTCCTTCAGCCTGTGCTAAATGACTGCATGGAGGTTTCACCTGTCTTGTAATACCCCAGTGATGTTTTTTGAAAGCTTTGTATTATGATTTTAGATTGTGTAAATTGTTCTAAAAAGCTTACAAACTGTATTATGCACTTATAAGTTTATTGTCTGATTTCTTAAAACTGTTAGGTATGCTAACATTTATGGGGATGTGTTACCAAGCTGGATAGGAGACCGTCAGCCATTAGTGTTTTTAACTTTTTTGTTTCATAACTTTTTCATTCATCACTATATCTGACTGCTTATAGAATGGTATGTCCTGCAAATTCTCCACATACTAGGTGCTCCCTCTAAAAACGATAGCACTTATTGCAGGTTGAAGCATTTTTTCCTCGTGGGCTACCAAAGCTCCATTTTGGCTAGTGCCCTTATATGTCACCATGTAACTAACTTAGTTTACATACTGTACCAAAGTCTGATGCAGTCTGGGTTTGCTGTCACATTATCACACTGTTTGAAACACTTAAGCACTGGAGAATGTTCTAAAAAACAGTCCCTGTCACTTTAAGAACCTTCTTTAAAAGTATAATGTTTGGGGCAGTTTGACAGCCTTTCGTTAAAGTACATGTATGCGAAATGTCAGGACGTCACTTCACACCTCTCCCTGCAACCTATCTTGTTTTGTGTTGTGCATCTAATTTCTACGAATAAAACTGAATCAACTGCAGAATTTCAGCCTAACTTGGACCTTATCTGTATTGGTGAGTAGTACCAGCTATAGCGCAGGATGAGTCCTAACGAGGGCAAAACACATGACTGGGGTTTGCTGTATCTTCCTGGACATAAAGTCTCCACCACTCATTCACACTGATGGGACTATGCCGGAGGCGCTAGGACCGAGCAGCAGACAAAAATCTTCAGGAGGACCAGCGCCAAGGTAGGACTGCGCATACACAGTGCCGTGAGACAGGCTCGCATCATATAGGCTATCTCGGCGTCGATCCTCCAACTGCCTCAGTTCCTTTTTTCCCGCCATTGAGTGTGCTTCAGTGATGACGTTGCTCACCCGCCAGGAGTCAAATCTTCATGTCTATACGACAGCAGCATAGTCGCTCAGTATTGATTTAGTTTTAGTATATTCTTAGTTTATCATTTAAAAAAAAAAAAGCCTTTCATCAAGAAAGCACAGAGAAGTCCTCTTCAGCCCACCTTCGATGGAGTCAACCATGAAAGGGCCGTGACGGTAGGAAGACTTCTCATGAAAGCTGTAATTCCAGCAGCTTAGTCCGTCCACCGCCTCTACGGAATGGGGGGTCTGACTATGGGCAGTCTGGTGCTCGGGGGGGCAGTCCTCCTGAAAGCACAAAAAGAAGTGGGCCTGTTCCTGATCTTCGTCCGGAACCCAGCACCGCTTGGCTTCGAGTTCTTCTTCGTCCCACTGGTCAAAGAAGAAATGGTACCGCTTGAGGTCGCCCTCTGGTAGGTCGATCGTCGGTTGCAGGGGAGAGGAGGCCAACTCCGATTCTGTCTGGGTCACCTGCGGCCTCTGTCCCCAGTGACCGACATCTTCAACTCCATAGTCCCTCCCTGCCCCCTGGGTGGGGTCCTTCGGTGAGCAGTTTCATCATTGGGCCACTCTTATGGAGCAGTGGGTTCAGTGGTTGTCCCAACTTTCTGAGCTGGCGGAATCGGTCCCGGGGCCTTCGGGCCTAGGGACTCCGAACCTGCGAGCAGGATGGTTGGGTCAGCCTTGTCACGTGACACCTCCTTCGGTGCCGTCGACACCACGCTCTTGTGCTTTTCCCCCTCACATGGCTGCGGTGCAGGGCCCAGCACAGGTACCACTTTCTCCTTCTCAGGTTTTCAGATCTTCATCCTTGGGTGCCCCGGAGTTTGGGTCCTCAAGCGCCCATGCGGCGCCAGCTGTGGTGCTACCTTTGACTCTGGTCTCGATGGTGCCGCATCCGGTGCCATTCCCGGTGCCGGCAACACCTCGGGTACAGGGTTTCTCAACTCCGATTCAAGGAGCACCCCCTCCTGCGCTCTTTCTTCCCTTTCCTCTTTATACTATCCCTCCTGGGCTAGTAGAAGATAATATTAATCCTGATCCTGATATACGATTAGGAGACAACTTCGATGAGGATTTTTCCTTTGGAGTGGAAAGTGAGCCCTCTACTTCAGCAGACCCTTTGGTCGAGGATCTATCTTTTAAATCTCTACTGAAGAACATGAATGCCACGCTCTGCCTCCAGATGTCGGAGGTGGATCCAGGGAAGCTATTGCGCCTTCAATATCTGCATGTTCCGGAAATCCCTGTGGAACTGACTCCTCTGGTACAACCCTCTTTCGAGATTCTCTCACAGGTGGTGTGGGATACTCCAGTGCTCATTCCTTCTGTGGCTAAGTCCATAGATTGGAAGTACACTTCCCCTAAGGATCAGCCAATCCTGGCCTCCCAAGCCTTTGCAGATGCCGTTGTGGTCTTAGCAGAAAACGACAAAGCTGTACTCCCTCAGGAATCTACAGCTCATCCGGTAAATAAAGAATCCCATAAGATTGACACTTTGGGGAAGCGAGTCTTCGCTGCTACTACCCTAGGAATGCGTATTGCTAGCTACCAGGGCTACTTCTCACAATATGAGTATACCCTCTGGCATTCACTGAAAACATTAGTCGAAGCTCTTCCAGAGTCGCATGCTACTTCAGAGCATCTTCAGACCGTTACTAGAAGCACTGAGTCCAATAACCAGCAGCTTAAGGCTGCTATGGATGCTTTTGACACTGCCTCTAGGGCAGCAGCAGCAGGGATTTGCACCTGACGCCACTCATGGTTACAGACCTCGGGGTTTACTAATGATGCTCAACAGAGAGTCATGAATTTACCATTTGATGAAGTTTATCTATTTGGCCCACAGGTGGAGCAGGCACTGGAGGCCACTTAGAAAACTAGGACTGCCAGATCGACCCCTGCTGCCCCCCAACAAAGCAGGAACCGTCGGCAGTTTCATAACCACCAGTCCTTTCGTGGCAAAGGCAGAGGGGGGTTTCAACAAGAATCGAGCCCCTCAGCCGCAAAAGAAAATGCAGCAGAAGGCAAATGGCCCAAAGGCGCCTAGTGCCACCCTCTGAGATTCCGGCCCAAGTCCCGCCTCTGCTGTCGGAGGGGGACTTTTCTTCAGCAGTAGGGGGTGTCTGACTCAGTTTTACAACCAGTGGAAGTCAGTCACTTCAGACAAATGGGTCCTCAGAATAAATCGTGAGGGTTGCTCTCTAAATTTGTCAGAAACCCCGTTGAATCATCCACCCAAATGACAGCCCAAGCTGTCTGTCACTCAGGCCTCCTTGCTTCCGAGATTCAAGGCTTTCTGAACAACAGGGCAGTAGAAATAGTTCTGCAGGATCAAAGGAACACAGGTTTCTACTCTCATTACTTCCTAGTTCCAAAGAAAACAGGCGTTATGCACCCAATTTTGGACCCACGGAAGTTAAACAAATTCCTTTACAAGGAGAAGTTCAAGATGTTATCACTCGGTACGCTTCTACCCTTTTTTTTTTTTCATTCATTTTTGTGCCACCGGCACCCCTAGCCCCATGAACAGGCTCACTTGTCCTCGGTAACCCTCACCCAAGGAAGCCCCCCCCCCCCCGAGTGGGGCCACCGAAGTGGAACTGTGGTGGCTGGAGGGTCGGGTACCAAGGTGGCTTATACGCGTGGGCTGGTGATTTTTTCTGTACTGTCCCCCTGGAGCTGGGAACATGTAATGACGCCAGCGGGAAAGTGTCTATCCCAGTTCCACCCCACGTTACAATGCAATGCCCTGTCCCCCAGCCTCTGCCAGGGAGCAACCGATGCATGCACCAGGAACCCCCCCCCCCCCGGAGAAGGAGAGCAGTCCTCCGGACGCTCGATCCTTCTCCTCCCTGACAACTCCTGGTGGCCCGTGCCTATTCCCGAACATGGATTGATGACATGGCGCGAGGTGTTGCGTCCAGCACCTCAACCCTCAGCGCCACTGGGCCGGCTCAGTTCGCTTCTACCTTTGATTCATCAAAACGATTGGCTGGCCTCCCTAGACATGCAGGATGCCTACCAACATGTCTCCGTGCACCCGAACTATCACAAGTATCTCTGATTTGTGGCTCTGGGCCTGCACTATCAATTCAGAGTCCTGCCCTTTGGGCTGTCCTCGGTGCCTCAAGTCTTTACAAAGTGCTTTGCCATTCTCGCAGCACATCTCAGAAAGCTTGGAATTCAAGTGTTCCCGTGCCAGGACGATTGACTCCTAGCAAGCTTATCCAGACAAGGGGTGCAGGAAGCTGTGGCCACGGCTTCCAAATTTCTCACATCCATGGGAGTTCTGTTGAAACTGGAAAAATCACAGGTGCAGCCCTCCCAACAACTCCTCTTCATAGGAGCTCTCCTGGACACTTCCAGAGCAAGAGTCTTCCTTCCAGAGGACAGGAGAAATGAAATCCTCCAGATGGCTCACTTCATCAGGGAGAACGACTCAGTCCGAGCTCTCTCGCTGCAGTGTATGCCGAGTCTCATGGCATCATCGGTGTTCATGGTGCCCTTGGCTTGTCTTCACATGAGGACCACTCAATGGATGCTCAGTACTCAGTGGTCTCCGACCACACACCCTCAATCCTTTCACAACAAGGTGACGGAGCCTCTAAAGCGGTCACTCACCTGGTGGACTCGACAATCTGCTTCAAGGCTTTCCCTTTGCTCCACTGGAAGCATAGATCACCATCACCACAGATGCATCTGTAGTGCAACATCCTTCCTGGATCCCTTTTCTTGCCCACCTAACAAAGTCCTGGAGTATCTGCTAGACCTGGCAAACACAGGGCTACAATACTCAACCATGAAGGTCCATCTCTGTGCAATTTCAGCCTATCACAAACCTATACACTCTTTGTCCCTGGCTCAATTACCCTTGGTTAAGAGGTTCCTTAAAGGTATACTCCACACTAGGCCACCAGTCAGGAGACCGGTAGCCGCTTGGGATATTAACCTTGTGCTGGACATGCTCACTCGTAAACCTTTTGAGCCCCTAGTAACATGTGAGCTGAAGTTCCTGACCTGGAAGGCTGCCTTCCTTATAGCCATTACCTCTGCCCTCAGAGTGTCTGAAATACATGCGCTGTCAGAGACCCCCCCGTATACAGTATTTCACAAGGACAAGTTGGTTCTCAGAACACACCCTAAGTTTCTCCCCAAAGTAGTCTCGGGATTCCATTTGAACCAGCCCTTGGTTCTTCCGACCTACTTCGCGAACTTCCAGAATGAAGGACAGCGTACCCTGCATTCTCTGGATGTTGAGAGTTTTGTGGTTCTACATTGGCAGAATGAAAGAGATCCGCAAATCAAAGCAACTCTTCGTTCCATTCAGCATGGCCCGGCTGGGTCAGCCTGTGGCCATCAGGTGTATTTCGGCGTGGCTGGTGGCATGTCTTCATCAGTGCTATTCGATGGCACAGGTCAAGCTGGAAGGCAGTGTATACACCCACTCTACCAGGGCAGTTGCGGCATCCCTGGCAGAAATTCGGAACGTGCCCATTGCAGACGTCTGCAATGCGGCTACCTGGAGCTCCATGCACACTTTTGTGAAGCACTATGCTTTGGATGTCCATGCAAGACAGCATCCATCTTTTGGCAGGACAATCCTTAACGGACTTCTGTCCTGAGTGAGCTCCTCTCTCCTGCTGCTGTCCTCGGGGGATTATTTTAGTTTGGTACTCTCCCATCAGTGTGAATGAGCGGTGGAGACTTTATTTCCAGGAAGACATGAAAATTACATACCTACCGTAATTCTTGATCTTCTTAGATGGAGTCTACGCCACTCATTCACACACCCACCCTCCATCCCCCGAGCTCGCTGATCTGTTTTTTTGGTCTTCACTCCCTCGATGGCTGGGCTGTGAAGACTCTGTGGTGTTCACCCTTCTTATACGGGTCATTCGGACTATCTTATGTCTGAATCAGGTTAGTTTCACTAGTTTAGTTTACACTGCACCTCCTCTGTAAAAAAAGGTACTGAGGCGGTTGGAGGGTCGACGCTGAGATAGCCTACATGGTGCAAGCCTGTCTTGTGGCGCCACGCATGCACGGTCCTACCTCGGCACCGGCCCTCCTGAAGATTTTTGGGTCCTGTTCGATCCTAGCACCTCCGGCATAGTCCCATCAGTGTGAATGAGTGGTGGAGACTACGTCCAAGAAAATCAAGAATTACGGTAGGCACATAATTTTCATTTTTAAGCATTGCAGATTGTTTATGGGGCCTTTTTGGCACGCTGTGGTCCTGCCTAAAGCTGAACCAGCCTAATGTCCTTCATAGTGATTTGCAGGTATTAGTCATGTAAATGGGAAGTGGCATACAACAATGTCTGCTGCTTCGCTGTTGGGTGCACCCACCTCATCCACCACTGTACACTGTTGTGACAGGATTGAATATGGCCCTGTCCCCATTGTTATGGAGAAGGATTTTAAATGCAAGGATCTGTTCTATTCTTTCCTTTTCTGTCTCTTCTCTGTCTGGTTGCACAACCAAATTTTCTCGTGAGACCTAGGACTTGATCACCTCAACGGTCTTGCAATTCTTTGCCTCTCGCTATCTCTCTACCTTCTCTGGCTGTTCTGTCTTTTCTCCCCCTTGAATACCTGCAGTTATAAAAATATATGTGAATCTTTATGTGGAAATGTCACTGATACTGGGATCCCTTTGTTTAGAAACGTATGTAGTTTTACTGTTGAAATGTATATAGTTATACTGTTGAAATGATTGCAAAAAGCTGTTTGGAACTCAAGAGGTTAACCTGTTTGCAAACTCTCTGAGAAGCTATAAGCAAAAGGTCAGTTCTGGGTCACAATATTCTTTTTGCTGCAGTTGTTGAAACTTTCAAGAACACTGTGTGAGAAGCATGCTGTTTTCTTAACGAGCAGGGGTTGCAAAGACTTATAAAAACAGAGCTGCAGTTTCTTGCAAAAGAGGAGCACGGAGACTGAGATTGGAAACTGAGAAGAAACCCAGATGAACTTTCACAGTTTATACTGCCTTTGTAAACAGTTATACTGAACAATTTTATTTTTTTATTTTACTGTTATTAATAATAAATCACTTGTTGCAAATTTTACAACTGCTTCTGATTTTCCTATGCTTCCTGACCTGTGCCTCAACGACAACTATATAGGACTCTAGGCTGACCTTCTCCAGCAACCTTAATGGACCTCAACCTAGGACGAATTATCTACGAGACACTACAGAATCAGATACCCCTGACCTCAGCCTTCCACCTAGTACCTTGCAAAACCCTTTATTCCCCTAAGATCCACAGATCACCAACAGCTGTTTGTCCCTAGATCCAGGACCAAATATGACAAAACGCCTTTCTCCTCAGTTGCCCATAAAGTATGGAATAGTATACTGTTGAACCTGTGCTAGTGCCAGGTCTCCAACGCCTTCCATCTTGAACTCTGCACCTACCAGCTCCAACGGTCCCAATGCGCCTGCCTTAATTTCTGACTGCCTCATCACTCCCATTGTTACTTGTACCCTAATACTGATTATTAATGACTATCTCACCCTATTGATTGTACTGAATGCATCACCTAATGCTTTCACCATCGAATGTATTTGAATGTATCACCTAATGTTTACACCTATGCTTTCACCTTATTGTATGCATCTAATTATTCCTCTGTACCAACTATCAAACTGTATGGCACTCATAATGGTACTTATAATTGTAATATATATTGTCTCTCTGTAAACTGTACTACCCTGCCTTACATGTACTTTATGTAACCTCCCAGGTCGTGCCTGAAAATAGGCAAATTTATGCCTAGTGCACCCCACCCGGTTAACTAAAACTAAAATAAAGATGCATTGCATCACGTGGGATGTGTAATCTTGTGATCTTCTTTAAGGGTATCTCTTGCAGCAGGTCATACACTTGGGTATCTGCCAGAGGGCACTCTCACTGACGGTAGCTTTCACTAGCAGTGCTGACTGGGGGCCACCCAGAATAATGTCATTCCGTTCATATGCATAAATACATGGGTTGCCCCTAGTGGCCTCAGTTCTTTCCCCACAGTCTCCCAGTTTGTTTCATGTGCCGCTTACACTGCTAGTGTGTCGACGCTATCATTGATGAGGAAAACAACCTCTTATTTTGTTTTCTTAAAAAAACATGTCTAATTCAGAATTGCTGTTCTGCAAGTGCTGCTGTGGCAAGAAGATTTATCGTTACGACAGCCATTTGCTTTGTGTCCACTGTCTGGGGCTTCTCACAACATCCGCTCCTGCACCCATTGCAAGGAATTTAATCAAGTGACCCGTCATCGATGACTCCCGGAACTAGAATCCTTCTTAATGGAGCAGAAGGTGGCTCTCCTTGAAACAGGAGTGAAGTCCCGCTCCTCGTCTCGCCCACCATCGATGACCTCCCAGACCTCCCAATCAAAACATTCTTCAAAGCATAAACACCGAGACAAGGACAAGCCTTTGACTAGCCATGGTAAGGAGCCCTGCCCATCGATGGCTTCCACCTCTGGTCGCTTGTCGATGGGTCAGGCCTCTCCCACTCCCAATAGAAAAGACTCAGATGGTTCTTGCGGCTCTGGCCCAGAGTATGGAGGCCTCCCACAGTGACCAGCAGCTGGCTCCACCAATGACCTCCTTGCCAGTTTTGTCATTGTCGACACTTACATAGACCTTGTCCTGACAATGATGGCGACTCCACCGTCGATGTCCGCTCCTTCCTTGTTGATGACCTGGTCCTCCAGCATGGCCCAGGATTCTTCGTCAATGATGACTGCCTTTCAGCATTCTTCAACATCGCCATTTCAAGCCCCAACTAAAAGATCCTCCAGCATGGATCCGGGGTTCACCTTGATGGTCTTACTGTCTTTGCCACCACCTTCCCAGCCCATTTCTTATAGGGACTTGGTGGTTCTGGCACCCGATGTGACCTTGCATGCTTTGGGCTCATGGCTTCATCCACAGCCTAAGCCCAAATCCTCCATCATGCCCCCGCCTAGCCTGGGGTCTACTAGAGCGCCACCTCCGCCTGCTGCACCCGCACCCTCGACAGTGACGCCTACCGTCGACACGGCCTAGTCCAGACTGTCTTGGAGATTTTGAAAGCCATGCAACAACCTACTCCACAGCCTCCTTCCTCCCCCCCACCTCACAAGATGGTGTGCACGGGGCCTCCTCCTCCTCCCCCCCCCCCTTTCAGCCACTGGGGGAAGGAGATTTGGAAGATTTTGAGGAGATGGGACATGAGTATCTAAGTGATGATGATGATTGATGCTGTGCGCCTACCTTCTAGTGCCTCTACATTGTTCTCAGTGGGCAAGGCTCCAGGGCTTTACACCCCTTGCTGTCCTCCGGAAGACCCTAGTTTCATGGATATTAGGCTCAGTTGCAACAGGTCATGAGGTTTCAAACCACTGAAGACAAAGAGCCTGTGTGGCTTGAAACATAAAGGAGACAGTGGGTACTGTGGGTGTATGCCTTGGTGTTGCCTTTTTGTTTATTTTCAAGTATGAAAAAATAATGAATCATATGAAGGAGCTTCACTTCGTTTATTTCTCCTGAGTGGTGTAAGAGATCAGCTTTTTTTGTAACTGTGGAACTTTCAAACCTCTGAACAGGACAGGCACCACCAAAATTTGGCAAATTATCTGGATATACCAGAAGACCCAGCTATTGTGGTTCCTCCGCTTATACAGGCATACCAGGATGCCATACTTGCAGCTTGGCACTGCCCTTCCACAGTCCCTCCGGTTCCAAAGAAGGCAGATCGCCTGTACCAGGTTCCCACAGACCACCCCTTTGCTGCAGCTCCACAGGCGGAGTCAGTGGTCATTGATGCTGCCCATGATCGGACAAAATGTCCAAAACACCTAGCTCTCTGCCTCTGGACAGAGAATCAAGGAAACTAGACCTGATGGGGAAAAAGGTGTATGCTTCATCCACCCTTAATATGCATATCCTCAGTTATATGGGGCATATGCTAAAGTATCAAAAAACTCTGAACTGCAACCTCCAAAGTGGCCGCTAAGCTTCCACAATCTGCTGAAACTGACCAGTTACTCGACACCCTTAAGACAGGTACTAGCCTTTCCTGTCATGTCCTCCGTGCAGGTTATAATGTGGTGGATACCTCTGCCCATACCTTGGCAATGGGTATTACCCTTTGCTGCTATGCCTGGCTGTATGTTTCTGGCTTCGCTCCAGATGTGCAACAAACCATCCTAAATGCCCTCTTTAATGGGCACAAACTGTTTGGGTTTGACACCCAAACTATTTTGAACAACTTGCAGGCCTCAGGCTGCATTCTCTGGACTGTACACACAATGTACCATGCTCTGCCGACCATGTCACGGCAGAGACCATACCAATCCTTTCAGTTTCAATGGGCCTCTCGACAGTGAGGTCCTGCCTGTCTGTCCACCAGAGGCTGCCAACAGCCCCAGCCTCTGGGCTGTACCTCTGCCTCCTAGGGCACCTGCGCTGCTCCTGCTGCAGCTGCCACCACCCCCCAGTCCTTTTGACTCCTCCGCTCCCCTCCCCATCCCATCTCTGCCGACCTTAGAGGTTGTAAGAGGCTGCTTTTCCCTACATTCGGAGGCCTGGCAAAGGATTACCTCAGATGAATGGGTCCTGCAGATCATACGCATGGGCCATACTTTGGAACTGACAACTTCCCCCCATCCCACCCGCCTCACCTCGAGTCCTACCATCCAGAACATGTTCCAGTTCTCCTGGAGGAACTCCTCTCTTCTGATTCAGAAGCAAACTGTCCAACCATTGCCTCCCAGGAGCTGAACAGAGGATTCTATACCCATTTCTTCCTGGTGCTCAAGCACAAGCACATGGGTGATCTGCGTCCTGTCTGGTTTATCCAGTACAAAAAATGTTGGATGGTCACTGTGACAACTGTCCTCCCTCTCCTAAATCAAGGGGACTGGCTCTGTGCCCTTGACGTGAAGGTATCGTATTCTTTCCATTATGCACTGTTTTTGACTTTGCTGCTGTAACTGAAACTGTATCTGTAACTACTGTGTATCCCATTCCCTGCTCCCAAAGGACACATCTGGAAATGAGCATGTCTGCTCAGTATGTCTTTCCTGGTGAAACTTTTAAATAAATAAATGAAGGACGCTTACCTTCACATCCAAATCCATCCTGCCCACTGCCAGTATCTCAGGTTCAATCTTCTAGGCTTCCGTTACCAATTCCGTGCCCTGCCCTTTGGGCTGTCCTCAGTGCCACAGGTGTTCACAAAGCGCCTGCCACTCATGGCTGCCACCCTTCATCGCCAGGATGACTATGTGTTACCCTACTTGGACGACTGGCTCATAAAGGTGTCATCTCTACAGGGCTTATGACACTCCCATGCCTGCACCCTCCAGCTGTTCCAGGAGGTCAGAATCATGGTCAGTGTTACCAAGTCCCACATGGAGCCATCCCAGCACCTCCGGTACATAGGTGCCATCCTGGATACGGCACGCAGTCGGGCTTTTCTGCCAGAAGGCAGGTGTCACAAACTCATCTCCCTGGCATGGCACTACCAAGCAGCTTAACAAATCATTTCACGCCAGTACATGCATCTCCTGGGTCACATGGCAGCCAGCATTGCCACCGTGCCATACGCTCGCTTACACATGCATCCAGTCCAGTGGCCCGTGCACCACCAATAGCACCAAATGACGGAGGACTGCAATGATTCCATCTAAGTGACTCCTGCCCTCAGTTGGGCACTCTCCTAGTGGCTAGACCTGACAAACTTGCAAACTGGTGAGCTTTTTCACTCCCACCCCTCATCCCAGATCCTCACAATAGACGCTTCTCCTCTCGGTTGGGGAACCCATCTTGGTCCGTGCCAGACACAAGGCCTTTGGGGCCCCACCGTCACGTCTCTCCACATCAACCTTTTGGAGATGCGAGCCATCCATCTTGCGCTTCAGGCCTTCAGATCATTCCTGCTCCTAGGTCCCCTACTAGTCCAAACAGACAACACTTGTGTGGTCTACAGCATCAACAAACACTGGGGCACGAAATCACAAACACTGTGTCAAGAAGTAGTTTAGAGTTTGGACTCAGACTGTAGCTCTCCAGCTCCATCTAGTGGCAGTTCAGGTTCTGGGAGCCCAGAATATCCTTGACGATCACCTCAGCCGTCATGTGCAGGGCCACGAGTGGACCTTGCACATGGCGGTCCTCCACATTTTTCTGCTGTGGGGCACTCTGGAGATAGACTTATTTGCCTCTCCGGACAATCACAGACTTCCACGCTACTACTCAGTTATTCCAGACCCACAGAGCCATTCCCTGGATACCCTGTCTCTGTCCCTCTCCTGTCATGGGCAGTTCTTATATGCATTCCCAGCCGTCCCCCTCCTCCAGCGAGAACTACTCAAACTGCAGCTGAACAAGCATCCATGATGCTTATCGCCCCGTTTTGGCCCCAACAAATATGGTTTCTCCTCCTCCAGCAACTGTCAGTCACAGATCCTTTCCCCTTCCCTCTTCGGCTGGACCTCCTCACACAGAGCTGTGGCATGCTTCTGCACCCCAATATCAGATCCCTTCATCTTCATGCTTGGCTCCTGAGGACATCTTCATAGTGCGGCAACACGTCTCTCCGGCAGTGGCCACCATTTTTCTGGCCTCTAGAATGGCTTCAACCAGAAAAACATATGGGGCCACATGGAAATGTTTTGTTGTCTGGATGACCACCAGGGACCTAAACTCTTTCTCTTGCCCATTACCTAATATCCTGGAGTACCTTTTCACCCTCTCCACTCAGGGCTTAAGCTACTCTTCTATAAAAGTCCACTTATCCACAATCTTGGCGTTCCAGGAACCCACTGGGGGCCAACAGGTTGCCCAATTGGACCTCGCCAAGATGTTACTTAAAGGCATTCTCCATCTCAAGCCCCTCATCCGGCATCCAGTTCCACCTTGGGACCACAACTTCATCTTATAAAAGCTAACTCTTGAACCATTTGAACCAGCAGCTACCTGTGATATGCGTTTCCTGGCCTGGAAGGCACTTTTCCTGGTGGCTGTTACTTTGGCTTGGTGCATTTCCAAACTCCAAGCCCTCATGTGCCACGAGCCCTACCTGGTCTTCCATAAAGACCAGGTCTCACTATGCACTAATCCCACATTTCTTCCGAAAATAGTTTCAGACTTTACGCTCAACCAAATCCATTCACTTGCCTGCCCTCTACCCGGCTCATTCTAATCTGGGAGAGTCCCTTCTCCATACTCTGGATGTCCATCGCATCCTGTGTTATTACCTCGCTCATACCAGGTCCTCTCATAAATCAGAACAACTCTTTGTTGCCTTCGCCCCTGGCAGGGAAGGTCATCCTGTCACAAAGGAAACTTTATCCACTTGGTTAGCGCATTGCATCACCTATTGCTATAATAAATAAAAAATAAAAAAAAACTTCCTGGGATTGTGCACATGCACTCCACCAGAGCTCTTTCTACCTCTGCTGCCTGCTTTCGGGGTGTCTCTATCACTGATATCTGTGATGCCAATACGTGGTCTACCGTACATACCTTTACTAGTCACTACAGCCTTGACTTGGCCTCCAGGCGTCACAGCTCCATTGGCTGTGCCATCCTGCAGGGCCTCCTATCCTGACAACCCTTTCTGTTTGACTGTTGGGAATCATCCCAAGTGTATGACCTGCTACAAGAGATACCCTTGAAGAAGATAGTACAGTTTCATGCTTACCGTAACGGTAGATCTTTGAGAGGATCTCTTGCAGCAGGTCACATTTCCACCCTCCTTCCCCCTGCTTCTTGAGAAGAACTGTCTTCTGCTCCTATACTCATCATTCTAATGGGAAATGTCTCCAGCCTCCTCAGTTCCCCTCGATGTCCTGTTCTGCCAGCTGGTTGCCGGCTGGGAACTGAGGCCACTAGGGGCCGCCCACGTATTTATACATATGAGTGGAATGACGTCATTGTGGGCGGGCCCCAGTCAGCACTGCTGGTGAAAGCTACCATCGATGAGAGCACCCTCTAGTAGACACCCAATTGTTTGACCTACTGCAGAAGATCCTCTTGTAGATCTACCGTTATGGTAAGTATGAAACTGTACTTTTCTTTAGGATCTCCTGCCATCCAATACTCCTAATAGCCTGTTAGAATTACTGCTAAAATACTAAAATAAAACTGTTTCTATGTTATGATTCTGGAAGATCTTCAGTTGGTTCCTAAATTAATATGGAGACCAAGAGAGAGGGGTAACACTGCTGTTGCATTGTACCATGTACAATTTAAACATCTGTGCAAAATGAAAGTATTACAACTGATACTTGTCACATCTGAATATCAATGGTATTGGAACTATCACTTGATGCTTTTTCATTTTACTCAATTGAGGAGGTATGAAGTTCTTCGTTGTATTTCCTTTTATAGCAATGGAAATGAAATCATTCAGTTTTGGAGGCATGCATCTCCTAACTGAGTGCTTTGTGTGAAAGGTTTGCAACACTGATGTGTGGCATATTGTATTAATAGGAAATCTTGGAGGGTTTGGAGGCTCCACCTTTAACCCACCTGGAGGATATATTCCCTCATTTCACAAAAAAGAAGTTGGGTCAGCTGGACAAAGGATTCAACTTGCACCTATCGGAGGAGCATCAAGTAAGTATCTATACTCCCCGTTTACCATAGTGTTATGGCTACATATACAGAGATATCTTTTTTTCTTTACTGTAAAGGGAGGGCTTGGAAATATTTTCTCTTTCAGCCTTGACCAGGGAAGAGACAGGATATAGAAAGTACTGATTAATATAATAGTTATAAATATTTAAGATCTAATTATCAAATAAAAAAAAAATATTGAAATTGTTTAAGATGACCACAAGTTTGCTGTCTGACTGGATGAGATAGGCAATATTACGTGCTTATATGTACTAACATATGTAAGTTGCTAAAGGTTAACTTCACTACCCAAGAAGGCATAGCTAAACAGATTTTAGCTTTGCATATCAATATAGCTATCCAAGCAGCATTTCTAGTACCCATTCTACTACTGATAACCCCACCCCCCCACACACACACACACACACACACAAATAGCAGGTAGATTAGGACACACAGCATAGCAAATCAGCAAATCTGTCCATGCACAAGAAGTCTGAAGCACAGAATTCGGTTTATCTACTTTATAGCAATAACAGCATTAAAACATAGACTCCCACTCCAAGAAAGCAAACCTGTTAGGGCATGGTAAAGCAGAGTCCCCCCCAAAACACACACACACACTCACTGAAACTGAAGAATCAGTTCTACCACTTTATTGTAATAAAGAGACTCAAAACAAACTCAGCACACACCAGACAACTGCCTGTGTACCCAAAAGAACACTCTTTCTATTGCATACATACATATATTTATACTATGTAAGGGAATAAAATTCTGGCAAATAGAACACTCTATTTAAGCATATGATGTCTCAACAGAGAAAATAGCATGTAATTCTAAGCCCGGGAATCCCTTACTTAAAGAGATTTACTAATTTAGCTCCATGCACCACACAGTTCGGTGCCTTACCTGCCGCAGTGCTTTTGCTCTATAGTTGTTGAAAAAATATCCATAATTTTTCAAGAAACGCCACTCATAAAATCATCCCTACAGGGACACGGGCACGTCACGGATCTAAGATCCGCCCCGGTGCTGCCCGCGCTCAGCCAACTTTATGATGTGATCACAGGGAAAGCACGGGGATGCGCTCCTTTATAATGTATGGAGGCACCTTTATGATAATTTTTTTATCTTGTAATGGCCATTTGGTAATAAAATGTGAACACTGGTCGACTAATAAGGGTCTCGTTAGTCGACCAGTACCCACGGTTCATTATCAAATGGCCATTATAAGATAAAAAAATGATTGTAAAGGTGCCCTCATAGACTATAAAGGAGTGCATCCCCATGCTCTCCCTGTGATCATGTCATAAAGTTGGCTGAGCGCAGGGTGGCTCCAGGGTGGATCATAGAACCGTGAAGTCCCTGTGTCCCTGCAGGGATGATTTTACAAGTGATTTTTCTTGAAAAATTATGGATATTTCTTTAACAACTATAGAGCAGAAGCATTTGCGGCAGGTAAGGCACCGAACTATGTGGTGCACATCAACCAACATATAGATTGGTGAATCTTTTTAAGCAAGAATCCACACCAGAATAAGTCCTAGCATAGCCCACATCCTGGAGTGGATTATTGTGATTATACAATTGGCTGTAATTAAAATAATTAAAAAAATTATTAAAATGTTAAATTTATTGTTTTTATGCCCTTTTTTTCCTTTTTTTTTGTAATATCCTTTCTCCTTATTATATAGTTCCTTGTTGCTAGGCGTAGTATGGTTGAAGTCACCCCCTCCCCTAACACACACAGGAACAACAAGATAGACATGCTCGGATGTATGTTAAGTTTTTTTTTTTCCTCTCTTTTTTTTTTTTGCCAAGAGAGCCTTTTGCTACTTGTGAATGGCTCTTAACTTGACGCTATGCGAGACAGCATGGTGGGTGCTGAGAGGCTGCTGTATGTTAGTGTGCATCTGATTCCAGTGTGAGTGTGACTTTTGCAGTTGGGATAGGGAGACCAGGGAATTTCAAATCGATGCCGCAATTTAAATGAGTAAGTGTAGGCAGGGTCACTGTGGGACAAAATGTTGGAAGGTAAACAAAAATCATGATGGATACATGGAAGATGTTTGAGAGTGGGGTTCCTGGGCAGGAGTTGCGAGTGGGCAGAATTTGGTTACAAAGCGCAAGCTCGAGTGGTTTCGGCAACTTTATTTTTAGCAGAAAGCAAGGTTATGGAGGTGAGGTATGCTGTTTTGATGACTATTTTCAAGTATCCTTAGGATTTTAAGGCAGTAAGTGACTATAGTAATTTTAACAAGTTTCGTGGTTTTTAAAAAAATGCAAAGTTGCAGCCGAAATGAACTTTTGAAAAAGAAAAAAGGGGTAGTGACTTTTTTTTTTTTATGAAGCGTTTGACTAGAACAACTGGAACGTTATCCATGGGTTATGTTGGAATTTACTGCCAGGTAAAGACTCCAGCCAACCAGTCAAGTTACTGGATTTAGGAACTCGATTGTATAATTAGAGGGCATGGGTGGAAGCTGGAGGGGGGAAGATTCAGGGGAGAAAGGAAGAGGTGCTACTTCACTGAGAGGGTGGTGGAGCCATGGAATGCGCTGCCTAGGGGGCTGGTGGAGGCAGAGACAGTGGAGGGGTTCAAAAGGGGGTGGGACAGGTACAGGGGAAGGGTTCTGGAAGCAAAATCCAATGCAGCAAGAATATCCGGAACTGGGAAGGGAGAAGCCAGAGAAGGCGAGGGGGGCAGCAAGGTCAGCACCCAGGCTGGGGGCTGACCAAACGAGCAGACACGAAAGACCATTAGGCCTATTCTGCTGGCATTTTAGTATGTTAGTAATTATGGTTTCACCCTATGCATCAATCTCCATTGAAACAGATGCCCTGGAGACAGACCCTATCCTAATAACAGAACTTAGAATTTAGAATAAGAATTTGAAAAGCTCCGCAGCTACCTTCCAGCGTGGCAGCTGCTGGATTTGTTTCTCCGTCTATAGAGAAAGATTGCCCAAGTATATCTCCAGTACAACTGGGTCTCCAGTCATCTTACTTAAAAATAATTAGTAATTTTGAATGTTAAAATCTTTTTTATTACTACTCTGCATTAGTTAGGGTATTTTGGTTAAAACACTGGCCCTCTGGCTCCCATTTTGATTCACAGGAACAGGAGACCATTTGTTTTGACTACCTTTTTTCTTTTTACTATTTTTGGCTAATTTTACCACTAAACTGCTTTTGTGTGTGTGTTTGGGGGAGGGGGGTTAAGTGGCCCTATTGTTGAATCCAAGTTCTTCAGAAACGGAAGCAGTTTTATATTCCATTTCAGTCTGCACCTTTTCTATTTTTTTTACTTACTGTTTATACGCCCCCTTCTCTCCACTCCTGCCCCCTTCCCTCAGGGACTCCCTAGGCATCTGTCGAAGCTGTGCCAGAGATAGGTGGCCTTTCCACTCCTGCCTGTGTCCTCCTTTCTTCACCCCTCGGATTACCCCCGAGCAGGGTGAAAGGGGAGGCCTAGACCCCTCCATCCTACATCCAATGGTGGCGGACACATTATGGAGCTTCTCTGATCCCCAGTCACCGGTGCCAGGGCCCATCTCCAGGGAGCCGAAGTGGGCTATTTTCCATTTTCTCTGGATGTGACGTACGCCCCGGTGTCAGGACATAACTGCTGACATCCATCATGTTCCCCTCCCACTACAACATGGCAAGGTGCTTGTTGTGCCTCAGGCCTCTGCATGGGGTCAGTCAAGCGCTGAGCTGCTACCCCTTCCCTCCCGGAGAAGCCGAGCAGTCCTTGGGATGCTCAGCCTTCTCCGACGAGCCGGCACTCCAGCTCCCCGGGCTAGTTCTCAAACCCAGGTCATCGGCATCACAAGTGGTAGTGCTACCATTGTGCCGGTGGGCCAGCAGTCTGTGTCTTTTCACCCTAATTAATCGCTTCCTAAACAGGAAGCTGCAGTTTGACCTTTGGCAGTTTTTTGGAGGTAAGAGAAATTTTTACTACTATGCTGTTACTTTTAGGCTATTTTTAGCTATTTTTTATTTGCAGTTTATTAGTAGGAATTCTATAAACTGGCATAGTAGAGAGTCCTTGAACATCCAGAGGCAGAAAGATTTTTATAATTAGGTTTCTCTCCTGACAATGGCAGACTGCAAGGAGCTTGGTATAAACTGCCTAAAACTAACTCACAATTTTATGTTTTGTGAACCCTGCATTGTTTCTGCCCAGAAACCTAAAATAAAAGGGCAGATAAATTAGGAGTCATTATGGCTTCTCATTCTGCCTTTTTGTCACCAAACAATAATAACAAAGGCTCTGAGGGAGTTCCCAGTCATGGTGGAAAGCACACATCAGAAGGTTCACTTGCCTCACGTTCAATAACAGCAACAAAAAATGTAAACAGTGACAAGAAAAAAGATAAAACTGCTCAGCCATCTGAAAGGCATGGTAAAGATTAAAAAATGACTCACCGTATTAATGTTGTTTCTTCCAAGGTATTCTTCAGCATTATTGACAGATGCAGTATGCCAGCAGGGTTCAGCTGCCCTGGAGAGGAGGAGTCAATGTAAATGAGCAGAGTACATTGGTCAGTCAGGAGAGAGAGGGGGATAGTGCTGCCTGCAGTCAGTCTGAGGGGTTTCAGAACTATTTTGATGCTGAAAAAAGGGCAAAAACGGCGCCCAACTAGGGAAACTAGAACAAAAAATAAGAAAAAGCAAGGAAGATATAACCACTGCAAAAATCCAAACTACTATTGTGAACAACTCACTAAAGGATAACAAATTGAACTAAACAAATTTGGCTAAAGACAAAAAAGTACAGCGCCATCCTTAGGTTTTGCAGGGGAGGATGGGTGGGAGTGTCAATAATGCCGAAGAATACCTTGGAAGAAACAACATTACTATGGTGAGTAATTTTTTCATCTCACCCCAGGAATTCTTCGCATCTATTGACAGATGCAGACCACAAAGCAGTACAGTTGGAAGACGGGCCCAGAAATTTACTTAGGAAAAAAGATCTGCAGCACTGCTATGCCAGATTTGGTATCTGATCTGCACTGCACATCCAAGCAATAGTGCTTTGTGAATGTGTGTACAGTTTTCCATGTGGCTGCTTTGCAGACATCAAGCAGGGGAATATCCCTTGCAGCTGCTACTGAGGTGGCAGTACCCCTAGTGGAGTGAACCCTGAGGCCCTGCGGAGGCTGTTTGCCAGCTTTACTGTAACAGAACTGGATACAAAAGACAATTCAGTGGGATATGGTTCTCTTGGTAGCTGGCTTTCCTCTGCCTACCTCACCACAGGTGAGAAAGGCTGAGTTTGGGACTTGCTGAACTGCTTGGTATGCTCTAGGTAGCATGTCAGAGCCCTTTGCACATCCAAGCTGTGCAATTTGCGCTCACCTGGAGTGGAAGTATATGTAAAAAGACAGGCAGGGTGATAGACTGGTTTAGGTGGAACTCAGAGACCACCCTGGGCAGAAATTTTCTGTTTGTCCTAAGTACTACTTTGTCCTTATGGGCAATTATGTAGTTAGGTTCAGTGCACAGAGCTTGCAGCTCTGAAATCCTTTTGGCAGAATTGCAATCAGGAAGACAGTCTTCCAAGTGACATACTTCAAGTGAGCAGTAGCCATGGGCTCAAAGGGAGGTTCCATGAACTGGGCTATGCGAAGGTTCAAGTCCCAAGAAGGGACCTTCAGTGGAGGTTGATGGTGTAGAAGGCCTTTGAAAAACTTCTTGAAAATAGGCTGAGAAATGATGGATTTCTGTTTCCTAGTGGGAAGATGAGCTGAAATGGCAGCCAAGTGCACATTCAGGGATGAAGCCTTAAGGCCTTCTGTCTGGAGGTGAATCAGATGGTCCAAAAGGGTAGGAGGATTGGCCTGCAAAGGATCTATTTTCTTATCCTTGCACCATAGGGAAAATCTCTTCCATTTGGAGACACATGTTTTCCTAGTGCTAGTTTTCTAGGGACATGGATATGTTGTTCATCCACACTGTCTGGCAGGTTCCTTGCCGCTTTAAATCTTGCCGGAAGGTCTTCAAGCTGGCTTCTCCCACCCACCCGGGTGGTAAAACTCTCGGCTCCGCCCCATGATGCCAGATCTCCTTTACTGCTTGGAAGCTCAGGTTCCCTCCTTAACGCTCTGCGTGTAAACCGGATCCTAATTCTTCGGTTTGCCCGAAACTTATTTTAAAATTTTCAAGACTTCGGTCATCTTTCTCCCTCGCGGCTGCAATGGACAGATTGACTCCCGGATTTTGGCAGTGCCCTTGTGGGCAGAAGATGTCCAGGATGGACCCGCGCTCCACGTGTGTCTACTGCCTCAGCCTAGAACATGACCTGTAGGCCTGCGAGTCATGGCGTTCGTTTTCGGCCAAAGTCCTGGAGGACCGCGCTGCCCGGTTACAGCTTGGGCGCCCCGAGAAGCACTACCCACCAGTTAAGTCGAAGGAGGCCCGTTGGGCGGTTATCGCGGCCGCTGGCTCGGATGAGCAACTCGAGCAAATGATCGCCCTCGAGGAGGAGGCGGCTCAGGACGCATCATCCTCTTCCTCGGTTGCAGCATTTATCCCACTCTCACTGGGTACCTCGTAGTCAGCTTCTTTCAAGGAGCTTTGCCAATCCCTTTCCACGAAGGGAGGGGGGCCATCAGGACATTCCTCTTGGCCCAAAAAGAAGGACTCAAAGGGTAAGTCCCATCGTCGGCGTTCATGGGAGCGGAAGAGGTTCCCTTCTCCGGACAGTCGACTGTCGACTTCGGTCGAGGTTGCGGCTAAGGCCGCTGGCTTCACGGCATCCCCGTCAGGCCAGCCGGCCGAGTCACCCGTCGACGTGGTCGAGCTTTTTCTTGACCCGTCGGACGGGCTGTTGACTGGTGAGGCCAACAACCCTTCTTCAGCGGTTCCCCCGGTGGAGACCGAGGACCTGCCTGCACCCCCGGTGCCACAGTCCCCGGTTAAGGCTTCCGAGCCGAGGGAAGAGTAGGTGTCCCCTGCCCCTTCCCAGACCCATCCTCGGAAACACCGAGGATCTCGGTCTTGGTCTTGGACATCGTCTCGGTCCAGCTGATCTCGCCGACATCGGCGGTCTCGGTCTCGGCACCGAGGTAAGCGGCGCTGCCGCTCGTCCTTGTCTTCCTCCTTAGAAGAGGAGAGGCTTCAGCGCAAATTGTGTTGACGCTACGAGGACCTGACGTGGCAGCAGTTACTTCTGTCCGGGAACAAGCCGACACTGTCGCCTTCCCGGCCATCAAGTGGCTGTCACCCGAGCAGCGAACAACCTCGCTGTGGCCGGAGGTGCCCAACTTGGGCGGTTGTTCGGCGAACCAGCTGCCCCACCGATTGTGGTGGAACCTCCCTCCACAACCGAATCGGGCGCGACCAGGACTCCTCGGTTGGGTCAGGGCCTGCCCCACAGGTTGTCGGTCACCCTCACTCCCGACTGTCCTCAGCAGGTGGAGGGTGGCTCAGGCCCCAGGCAGCTCTTCGCGGACTCCTCCGAGTCCGACGACTCCTCCCTGTTCTCCAGGCCCATTGACCTGGAGTCCTCCGGGGGCCAGTCGATGGACGAAGCCCATCGTCCTTCATGGGTTTGCTTCGGCTCATCCAGAGTCCACGGGATGCAGCTTGAGCCTGTGATTCAGCGGGCCAAGTATCCCCTGATGGAGATACTGGACCGAGGGATTCACCCACGAGGCTTTCCGTGGCTGAAGCCATTGTTAAGCCCAGCCTTGGAGCTCTGGCAGCGGTCTGCTTCCTGTCCCTTGGCCAGGATGGCCAGGAGTATCGGTCCCTACCGGCTCTTTGCCCGTTTTTGGAACACCTCTGCCGAGGGTTGGTCACCACAGCGTTTTCCGCGTCCTGGGAGCGCTAGGGATGTGGACAAGCCCCCGACAGAGGGTCCAAAAGCTGGACTATGCGGGCGCAAGGTGTACTGCATCCTCCCTTGGCCTCCGCCAGGCCAGCTCAGCCATGCTGATGGCACACTTCTCCCACACCCTCATGGGCTCCCTGGATGAGGTGATCCCTAATCTCCCGGCCGACCTGCAGACCACAGTCCAGCAGGTGCGGGACCAGGGTAGGGCAGTGGCTAAGCAGCAGCTCCAAATGGCTCTGGACATCGGAGACTCCTGTGCCAGATCAGTTGCGGCCGCGGTGGCCATGCGCCACAGAGCATGGCTGAGGATATCCACCTTCACGGCAGATACCCAGCACACACTGGCGGATGTCCCCTTCTTGGGGACCGACCTCTTCAGCCCTGGAGTGGAAGGTCACCTCCAGCGGATCGAAAAGTCCAATGCCACTCTGGACTCGGTCACCTCCGCCCAGAAGGACAAAGGCCGCCGACAGCAGCAGCACAAGTCCTAGGTCCTTCTGCACCTGCAGCGCATCCGGCCAACAGCACCAGCACCAGGGCCAGCAGGCTTGCGCTGGCATCCCAAACCAAGCCAGGCTTCCTCCAACAGGAAGCAGGGAGGTAAAGGCCCAGGAGGTCCCTCGGCCGGTCCCTCCTCTAAGCCTGCCCAGTGATGGGTTGAGGGGTGTCTCCCCCAGCCTCATCACTCCTCCCTGGGATCCCCCCGTGGGGGGATGGCTCCGCCACTTCCTTTCTGCCTGGTCCACTATCACCATGGATCATTGGGTGTTGGAGGTGGTAGGAAAGGGCCTGCCCCTGGAGTTTGAGCAGGCCCCACCCTTCAGAGCCATCGCCCCTCGGGGGGCTACGGGGTCCGCAGCCTCTCTGTCGACTGCATGAGCGATATTGCCCTGCTCCTCGAAAAGAGGTGATCAGGAAGATGGCAGATCCTCCTCTGGACCCAGGGTTTGTGTCCAGGTACTTCCTGGTCCCAAAACGGACGGGGGGGGGGCTGGTGCCCCATTCTCGACCTGCATGACCTGAACAGGTTCCTAAGGTCTCGGACTTTCAGGATGTTCACTCTGGCTCAGATAATCCCATCCTTGGAACGAGGCATGTGGTTCTGTTCTCTGGACCTTCAGGATGCATTCTTTCACGTCCCAATCCATCTGTCCCACCAGAGATTCCTCCGCTTCAGAGCGGAGGGATCCTTTACGAGTTCCAGGCCATGCCCTTCGGCCTTTCCCTAGCTCCCAGGGTCTTCACCAAATGCATGGCAGTGGTGACAGCATTCCTGCGGCGCCGAAGGGTCCGGGTGTACCCCTACCTGGACAATTGGCTGATTGCAGCCCCCTCCAGAGCGGAGGTGGAACGGTCCAGAGATCTGGCCCTCCAGGTTTGCTCTCAGGTTGGCCTCCTCATCAACGAGGCCAAGTCAGAACTCGTGCCAAAGCAGGTGATACAATTCATCGGAGCAGAGCTCGACTCTCTACGAGCCAGAGCACGGCTCCCAGTGGACAGGGCCGAGGTTCTTTCCTCCTTTGCCCAATCATTTCAGGTTGGGCAATCGCGCCCTTCCCGGGACTTCCTGCGCCTCCTGGGCCTCATGCACCAGCGTGGTCCGTTGGGCCCGCTGGTACATGCTTCCCCTTCAATGGGGGCTGGCCAGCCAATGGTCACAGCATTTCGATCCACTGGATCAGCTAGTGACAGTGACCCAGGGGATGTGGAATGCTCTCCAGTGGTGGACCATTCCAGCACATCTGCAGGAGGGCATCCCGTTTGTCCGCCCCCGAGCCGACGGTCTCACTATCGACCGATGCCTCTCTAATGGGTTGGGGTGCCCATCTGGGGGAGCACAGAGCGCACGGCCTCTGGTCCCCTTGGGAGTCCCGATGCCATATCAACCTGCTGGAGCTTCGAGCGGTTCATCTAGCCCTCACCGCCTTCACTCCGTTTCTACTGGGTCAAGTGGTTCAGGTCCAGACGGACAATACCACGACCATGTACTACCTAAACCGCCAGGGCGGGAAGCGCTTCATGCCTCTGTGCAGGGAAGCTCTCCGCATTTGGTCACTCGTGCACAGCCTGGAGGTGGATCTCCTTGCCATTCATATGGCAGGAGCCTCCAACACCCTGGCCGATGCCCTAAGCCGGATAGGGGCTGCGTCTCACGAGTGGTCTCTCCTGCCAGAGGTAGTACAAGATCTTTTCTCCCACTGGGGCACGCCTCAGGTGGATCTGTTTGCCTCCAGGGAGAATGCGAAGCTGAGACTGTTTCATGCCCGCCCCTCTCAGCAGGGCTCGCTGCAGGGGGATGCCTTCTCGAGGCCGTGGACCCCGGGCCTCTTCGACACCTTTCACCCATTTCCCTTGATCCACAAGGTGCTTCTCAAGACAAGGAGGGACAAGGCACAGGTGATTCTGGTAGCCCCAGACTGGCCCCGCCAGTTCTGGTATCCAGATCTCCTCAGTCTCAGCTCTAGGCTCCCGAGGTGGCTTCCAGCCCGCCCGGACCTGATCTCAGTCAATCAGGGGAAGGTATTCCATCCGGGACCTTCAATCCCTGCACCTGATGGCCTGGTTCCTGAGCGGCTAGAGTTCCAGGCCTTGGGTCTTTCCGACGAGGTCCTCAACGTCTTTGAGGCATCCCATAAGGAGTCCACCAGAAAATGCTACGCCTTTAAATGGAAGAGATTCTCCATTTGGTGTCAGGGCAAGGGCCTGGACCCTTCTTCCTGTTCCTTGGCAAGCATTCTGGACTACCTGTGGTCCCTTTCTCAGCTAGGGCTTCGGTCGACGACCCTTAAGGTGCACCTGGCAGCCATCCTTGCTTGCAGGCGCGGGCGAGAAGCAGTCGGTGGTGCAGGAGAAGGTGATCGGGCGCTTTTTCAAAGGCCTTGATTACATATCCCCTTCGGTACGAGAACCGACACCTCCGTGGGATCTACTGCTAGTATTGGCTGAGCTCATGGGCAAGCCATTCGAACCGATGCACAGGTGTGACATCTCTCACCTGTTGTGGAAGACTGCCTTCTTGGTGGCTATCACGTCAGCCAGAAGGATGGGAGAGCTCCAAGCTTTCCATCGAAGCCTTATTCGTTCTTCCAGAGGACAAGGTTGTCCTGCGCCTAATTAAATTCCTTCCGGAAGGTGGTGTCGAGTTTCACCTTAACCAGGTGTTGACTCTTCCAGTGTTCTACCCCAATCACACCTCGGAGGCCAAATATAGGCTCCATACTTTGGACCCTAGAAGAGCACTCGCTTATTACAAGGAACGGATGGCTGAAGTTCGGGGAGAGGTTCGCCAGCTGTTTGTCACCTACGCTGAAGCTGCACCTGGCAGACCTGTAGCCAAGCAGACAATAGGCAGGTGGGTCACCTCCTACATAGATCTCTGCTATAGGTTGCGGGCATGGATCCTCCCAGAGGGATAAGAGCTCATTCCACCTGCCATACCGCTGCATCGGTGGCTGCTTCCAAGGATGTCCCTATCCAGGAAATCTGCAGGGCTGCTACCTGGAAGTCAGCACACACCTTCATCACCCACTACCACATCGACCTTGAGTCACGCCGGGATGCTGGTTTTGGGGCCTCGGTTCTCCAGTCTTTATTTCCCAAGTAGGGGGTGTGCGCCTTGCCACCCTCCTCCCGGAGAACTGCTAGGAGTCTGCCAGACAGTGTGGATGAACAACATATCCATGTCCCTAGAAATACAGGTTACTCACCTGTAACAGGAGTTCTAGGAATGGTATATGTTGTTCATCCACACGACCCACCCGACCTCCCCGGCTTCGACACACAACCTGGCTTTCAGCGGGCTAGATCTGGCGTCATGGGGTGGAGCCGAGAGTTTTACCACCTGGGTGGGTGGGAGGAGCCAGCTTGAAGACCTTCCGGCAAGATTTAAAGTGGCAAGGAACCTGCCAGACAGTGTGGATGAACATATACCATTCCTAGAAATCCTGTTACAGGTGAGTAACCTGTATTTTTTGGCCATACACAGAATTTTGAGGACCTGTTCAGAGTACTGGGACCAAGAGAACTCTAACTCCTCAAGTACCAGGCTTTGAGGTGAAGAGACTGGATGTTGGGGTACGCTACTCCTGTCTGGGGAAGAGTCAGGAGGCTGTGGATTGCTGGCAGTCTGATGGGCTTCCTGACTGACAGGGTGAGGAGCAGGGAATACCAGGGTTGCCTCTCCAAATCTGGGGCCACCAGAACCATGGTGGCTGGTTGATCTCCAAGTTTGAGAAGTACCCTGTAAATCAGAAGGCAGGGAGGAAAGGTGTACAGGAACCTCAATTGCTGGGGGCCTGCAGCAGTACTGTGGAAGCTGATGGTTGAGGGTGGACGCAAAGAGATCCAAGCTCTGAGACCCCCCTCCCACCTTCTGAAAACTGTGGCAAGGACTTGCTTGTTCAGGGTCCACCCGTGGTGGGCCTGACTGATGCGACTCAGGGCATCTGCTAGGGCATTGTCTTTTCCCAGAAGATGTATGGCCAACAGGGTCATGTCCAGGGAGTATGCCAAGGACCAAATC
This sequence comes from Neoceratodus forsteri, assembly GCA_016271365.2. Taxonomy (NCBI): domain Eukaryota; kingdom Metazoa; phylum Chordata; order Ceratodontiformes; family Ceratodontidae; genus Neoceratodus; species Neoceratodus forsteri. Next base: position 180,581,630 of record CM057456.1, read on the forward strand.
CTCATTGCCGCTGTGCAATTTGGTTGACCTAGTGCCCCCTTGCTTGTTGATACAGAACATGGTAGTGGTGTTGTCTGTTCTTATCTGGACTGCATGCTCTCTGGGCTGCGGGGCGAAGGCCTTGATGGCCAAGTACACTGCTTTGAGTAACAGACAACTGATATGGTATGTGGACTTTTTGGGCGTTCGTGTGCCACTTATGGAATGATCCCCTAGGTGGGCACCCCAGCCTAGGAGGGGAGGCATCTGTTGTCAACACCTGGGATGGTTGCTGGATCTGGAAAGAACCCCCTTCTCTGAGGTTTTCTGTTTCCTTCCACCAGTCCACAGCCTGTAACAGGGTTCTTGTGACTGGCACCAGTTTGGAAAAGGAATCCTTTCCCTGGGACCAGTGAGACCTGAGGTGATACTGAATGTCCCTCATTTGAAACCTGGCACCTGTGACTACAGCAGTCATTGAGACCATGTGACCTAGGAGCCTGAGAAAGTGCCTGGCCTACCTTGGCTGACCTAGGTTAAAGGAATTTACCAGGCTGAGGAAATTCTGAACTCTATCTGCAGGAAGGAAGGCCTTCCCCTGCAGTGTGTTGATCTCTGCCCCTATAAAGTCCAGAACTTGGGCATGCTGAAAGTGGGATTTCTCTTTGTTGATGATGAAACCCAGAGACTGCAGAGTGAGTTTTGTGTGATGCAGAGCTTCTGATACTGCCTGTAGTGAGTTGGCCACGATCAGCCAGTCGTCCAGGTAAGGAAAAACAGAAATCCCTTGTCTTCTGACTAGATGTGTTGCAACCACTGCCAGGCACATTATGAAGACTCTGGAAGCTGATGTGAGTCCGAATGGCAGGGCTACAAACTGGTAGTGGCCTGATGGCAGCCTGAATCTGAGAAATTTCTTGTGGGACTGCCTGATTGGAATATGGAAGTAGGCATCCTTCAAGTCTAGAGAGACTAGCCAGTCTCCCTGCTTTAAAGAATGGATGACCTGATTTAAGGTTACTATTTTGAACTTTGGTTTCAGCAAATGTTTGTTCAGGTACCTTAGGTCCAGAATAGGTCACCACTCCCCATTTTTCTTCAGGGTGAGGAAGTACCTGGAGTGGAGGCCTTTCCCCCCCATTGGTGGAAAGGAACGCTTTCCACAGCTTTGGCTCCCAAAAGGTTTTTCACCTCCACTTTTTCTGTTGGGGTTAGAGGTTTTGAAGGTTCGGGTCGTTGAAAAGAGGGGAGTTTTTTTGAACTGAAGAGATTGGCCCTGACCCACCACCTCCAGCACCCATTTGTCTGTGGTGATGAGCTGCCATTGGTGGAGGTAGTGGGAGAGCCTACCCCCTACTGGGAGAGGGGAGGTGACCTGAAAGCAGTCAGGAGGACTGCTGTTTGGCTTGAGTAGTGGGGACAGCATTGGAGTTGGCTCTCCTCTGGCCTCTCCTTCCTCTGCCCCTGAAAAAAAAAACTCTTCATCTGGGAAAAATCCATAGGTATTGGCATGGGGTAGAATGCCCTAGGAAAATAACTCCTGCCCCTACCCCCCTTTGGGAGGCAGAAGGTTTTTCTCTGGCTGCATTACTCTTGTAAGTAGTCATGTACTCATCCATCTTTTTCAGATGAGCCTCAGTTTGATCCCCAAAGAGGGAATTTTTCTTACAAGGAAAGTCCATCGCTTGTGATTGGATGTCTTGTGAGAGACTGGTAGTCCTTAGCCAGGCAAAACGCCTAAGGGAGATGGCCAGTGCCAAGACTATGGAGGATGTGTCATTGTTGTCCACAGCCATGTGGAACTGGTACTTAATAGCTTTTATGGCCAGTTTGACCGTTTCGGTGACATCCAGAACCATACTGTCTCCCCCATGTTGCACTATGGCCAAAACAGATTTCAAGAGGGCCCTTTGATATCTGGCTGCTTATGCCATGTAAGAAGACCGGCGAAGCAGCAAGGAAGCAGTATGATTTCTTTCCCATGGAGTCCAGCTTTTTGGACTCCTTTTCTGGAGGCAAAGCAGACAGTGGCACGTTATCTTTGTCACAGCCTGCTGCCTGGACCCCACCTTTGTGGTCTGGGTGTATATAGAGAAAATCAGCAGTTTGCTTGCTAAGCTGATATTTTCTGTCGCTCTTTCTGTCCAACCCAGAAACAGATGTAGGGGTTTGGAGAATTTTCAAAGTTGCTCTTTTTAAGGCATTGTGAATAGACAAAATATTTTTTTTTTTTTAAGCTGGAAGACCCATCATCTCTATATAGTCTTCCTCAAGCCTCTTGTTCAGTGTCATCCTGGAGAGGGAGTTCCAGGGTGTCCACCATTTGTTTAACAAAAGTAAAATAAGATGAAACATCCTCCTGGTCATCAGGAGGATTATCGTCAGGGTGCCCATCTGGGTCTGAGGGGGCACCCTGTGGTACGTTATCTTCCTCTTCCTCATAATAAAATCCCTGGGAATACCCAGGGTCTTGAAAAGGTGTACCAGGTGCCGAGAATATATTGCCCATAGATTGTAAAGTCTGATACAGGTGCCAAGCCTTAGTCATTTCATTTGCAGAGGGCATATCTTTATTTGCCAACAGTGTCTCCCCTTGCTTGTCAGCGGGAGGGGCAGTGATATGCTTATAGAAACATAGAAACATAGAAGTTGACTGCAGATAAGGACCGCAAGGCCCATCCAGTCTGCCCATTTCTTTTTCTACCTTATAAATGTGCCATCGGCCTTTGCTCTGTCAGTGGCCTATCTATTCATAGTCATTTGTATTGCTCCCTTATGCCTATCCCATGCCTGTTTGAAGCCCTGCACTGTATTCATAGCCACCACTTCTGTGGTAAGCTATTCCATGCATCCACCACCCTTTCTGTGAAAAGAATTTCCTCACATTCCCCTTAATCGGCCTCCCTCTAATCTCATGCTGTGTCCTCTTGTCCTGCTATTTTTTTATATTTAAACATGTTAGACTCTTTCACCTTGTTTATGCCCTTAAGGTGTTTGAATGCCTCGATCATATCACCTCTCTCCCTCCTTTGCTCAAGGGTATACATATTGAGCTCCGTTAATCTGTCCTCATATGTCTTCTGATGCAGTCCCTGCACCATTTTGGTTGCCCTTCTCTGGACTGCTTCAATTTGGTTAATGTCCTTTGAAGGTGTGGCCTCCAATACTGCAAGTACTCCAGATGGGGCCTAACCTGTGTCTTGTACAGAGGATTATTACCTCCTCTTACGACTTGTGATATCCCTACTAATACACCCTAACACCCCCCTAGCCTTACCTACTGCTTTAGAGGTCTGCTTGGATGATTTTAGGTCATCAGTGATGATGATGCCCAAGTCTCTCTTCCTTTGTGACTGCTAGCAACTCCCCTCCCAGCCTATAGGTGGCTTCAGGGTTTCTCTTCCCTATGTGCATGATTTTGCACTTCTTTGCATTAAATCCCAGTTGCCACTCTTCTGACCATTCTGCTAGTTTATCCAGATCTCTTCTCATTCTGCCCACCCCATCTGGATCATCTACTCTGTTGCAGATCTTGGTGTCATCTGCAAACAGACAAGCCTTACCTTCTAGTCCATCTGCAAGGTCACTAATGAAGATGTTGAAGAGGACTGGCCCCAGGACTGATCCCTGAGGTACCCCACTTGTGACTTGCATCTCTTCTGACTGTATACCATTTACCATCACTCTCTGTTTTCTGCCTGTCAACCAGTTTGCCACCCAGTTGACCAACTTCTGACCCACCCATCTTTCTTTGTCTTTTTAGCAGGGACTGAGTCTGAACCCTGCTCGTTTTGTCTTTTAATGGCTTGACCAGAATTTTTACTTTTATCAGACTTACTGTCATGAGAGACCTTAGACCACTTTTAGAGGAGGGGGAGGCAGACTGAGAGGCCATGCTTAAATGTCTTTGGCCAAAGAAAGCAAATAGCCATATATGTATTTTTTTTATATATACATATAAATAATAATTATAGTGGTCTGGACTTAGCAGTTAGCGTCTCCACACCTCTTGCCAACAACAAGTGCCCACTGCAGAAAAATAAGGTTTCTTAGAAAGTAAATGAGGAGAAACCTTATAATTTAGTGTTTAAATAATATAGAGAGTGATTCCAGTGAGAGAAAAAAAACGCAGGGAAAAATGGCAGCTAAACCATGGTTAGAAACAGTAGAAACACGATAAAACCACAAGAAAAATAAATTGCAATAAAGTAAAATAGTAAAAACATTGAAAACCGCAGATTTTACCTCAACCGCAGTAACTTTTACTTCAGGAACGGCAGAAAACCGGCACTGAAGTGTGGGAAAACAGGAGGAAAGTCCATGGTTCCCAGGAACCAAATGGGAATTGTGGAAAAAAGAAGCAAAGTGAAAGAAAATACCTTTAAAATGAAGGCAGCACAAAAAAGGCAAACAGAAGAAGACAGGAAGGTCTCTGGAGAGTCAGAAGAGAGAGCACTCCTGGGCAGTGTTGCCTAGTCAACAGAGAAAAAGTTCTGAAGTCCCTCAGGCTGACTGCAGGCAGTATTCTCCCTCTTTCTCGCCTGACTGGCCAATGTACTCTCCTCATTTACATTGACTCCTCCTCCTCTCTGGGGCAGCTGAACCCAGCTGGCATACTGCATCTGTCAACAGATGCTGAAGAATTCCTGGGGTGAGAAGGATCAGATAGCAGAGTGTCCAAAAGGGGGAACTCTGAATCCGTTGATGGCAAAGATATAAATAAAAGAACCTCTAAGCAGACACTGGAAACGGTGCCTGCCAAAAAGAAATAAAAAACAAAGTTCATGCCACTCCTTCTGAACAGAAAGAGGACATATCACAGATGTGGTAATTTTGCCAAGCCATACAAGCTATGGGAAATTGTAATCATATGACTGCCACCTCCTCCCCAGGCTCAGGTTTCAACCTATCTACCTGTGGAGGAGGAGGAGGATGAAAAGTACTATGTACAAGAGAAGGAAGGTGATCCCATTGAATCAGGGTGCACCTGAGCAAGATTTTGCCTCTCCTTCAGGGATAATGAGGGCTGTATTTCATTTCCCTCATTTGTCAGACATATGCTTCATACCCTAGACATCGACCCTCAAGAAACTATGCCTGAGACCTTAAACATCACTCAGGAAATTGAAGAGGATAGAGAGGATGCTGAGTTTATGGACATGATGGGTATGGCTTCCTCAAAGAGGTGGCTAGTCCCCATACACAAGTCCCTTAAGAAGGCCATACCAAAGATCATGTATGCACCTACTTCAGCCACAGCCATCAACAAAAAGATTGATTGAAAAGATTCTCTGCATTATCTAGCTGTTATAAGTATTGTATTTTCTTAACAACTGCCATGAGCTTCTGAAGAAGGACTGGTTGGTCCGAAAGCTAGAGCACTTTGTTCTTGTTGTTACATCTATGTTGGTCCATTAAAAGGTATCAAATCATTTGCTTCTGGATCCAAAAAGATTGATAGAAATTACCAAGTGAACAGTCAGGACGTAGTACCAAGTGAACAGACAGGATGCAGACTACTTGTATGCTCCCCTGTTCACAAAGGAGTAGTCCAGACTGCTGTTTACAAGAGAGCAAAAGTTACCCTCTCTGCACAGCCTCCAGAAAAGGGCTAAAAAAAACTGGATGCTATGGCCAAGAAATTCAGTACTGCAGCTTACCTTATCATTAAGCAGTCAGCTTATTCAGCATATATAACACAGCACCAGAAAGTATTGTGGAACACAGTTCTGGCACTTGCTGATAGAGCAGTCAGTGAACTGGCACAGGTCTCTGCTGCCTCAGCAAGATCAGCCATGGACACCACTAAATACCATTTCTAGGATCGTGGATTTGTTGTTCATCCACACTCTTTGGCATGTCCCCTTCCACTTTAAATCTTGCCGGAAGTCTTCAAGCTGGCTCCTCCCACCCACCCAGGTGGTATAACCCTCAGCTCCACCCCATGATGCCAGATCTTCCTTTCCGCTGGAAGATTCAAGTTGCCTCCCTCGTGCTCACGCATTTTGTAGGCCCTGGCTTCAAAACCTTTGGTTATTCTGAAAATCCATCTAGTTCGCGTTAGTGATCGCGACTATTTCTTCGATTATGGAAGACAAGTCTTCCCCCAGATTTCGTCAGTGTCCTTGCGGCCAGAAGATGCCGCGCACCGATCCCCACACCACGTGCGTTTACTGTCTCGGTGTTGACCATGATACCTCGAAATGTGATCTGTGTCTCTCTTTCCATCCTAACATCCTCGATGACGTCTCGTATGCCTGGAGTTGGGGAAGCCGGAGAAACGGAACCCTTCAGTGAAATCCAAGGAGGCTTGGTGGGCGGTTTCCGTGGCTGCGGGATCCACCGAGCAATTGGAACGCATGCAAGCATTCGAAGAAGTGGCTCAGGCTGCAGAAACTACTTGGAGCTTCTTTGTTCCACCAACCTGAGCTCCACCTTCTCGGGTTCCTTCCGAGAGTTGTGCCAGTCTCTCCCGACCAAGGGAAAGGGTCCTGCGGGCACGCACTCCTCTTGATCCTGTAAGCTGGAGAAGGATCTGGGATCATCTTCATCCCGACAGAGAAGCTCTTGGGAGCAGGAGAGATCTCAGTCCCAGGAACATGCAGTCTCGACTTCGGTCAAGATTGCTTCTTCGGCTGCTGGCTTCTCAGCTTTGCCGTCTGTCCAGTCGACCGAACTGTCGATCGACTTCGGTCGAGATTGCTTCTTCGGCCACTGGCTTCTTGGCTTTGCCGTCTGTCCAGTCGACCGAACTGTCGCTCGACGATGCAGGAAATCGTCATCAACCCAATCGATCCTTTATCGCCAACTCCGGTCGACAATTCTCTCGATCGAACTCCTGTTCTGACTTTTCCCGATGAGGAGACCCAGCCTGCTGGGACTCCCATTGAGGAAGTGGTCCCCGACCTCTGGAAATCACCGGTCCCGCTGGTGTCTCCTGAGTGACTGAATCAGCCTGTCCGATCTCAATTGAGGTCTTGGACCCCGTCAACCAAAAGGCAGAGGAAGAGCCATAAATGCTCTAAAAAGAGGCGACACCATCGGTCGTCCTTATCCTCCTTGGATGAGAAGAGGCTCCGGCCGAAACTCCGGCGCTACGAGGATCTCACATGGCAGCAGCTGATTTTGACTGGGCACAAGCCAACCCTGGCTTCCATCCTGGCCATTATTTGGCTTTCACCTCTTAGGCCAAAGCCGACTCCTTTGTAGCCGATCAAGTCGGTTCCCCTGCCCGCGGAGCCAGTGAAACCTCCGGTTCGGCCTAAACCGGTCTCTCCACTGATTGTGGTGGAACCACCACCCAAGCAGCCTATGGAAGGGGCTCCTTCTAAAGAAGATAGGCCTGATACCAGGCTTCCCTGGCATCTGTCGGTCACTGTCACCCCAGACCACCATCGGCAGATCGAGGGTGACCCTGAGTGATCGACCTTTATATCCTGATTCCTCGGATTCGGATGTGACTGGCCTGCATTCTCATCCTGGGGATGATGAATCAGCCAGTGGGTTAGAGATGGATGAGGGTCCTTCATCTTTTCAGGGCATTCTTCACCTCATCTCGAATCCACAGGGATGCCCCTGGAGCCAATCCATAAAAAGGTGGAATACCCTCTCACGGACATCCTCAAGAGAGGGGATACACCGACAGAGGCCTTTCCTGTGGCCGAGGCCATTGTTGGCCCTGCCTTAGAACTTTGGCAGTGCCCTGCCTCTTGTCCAGCTCCATCTGCCCGCATTGCCCGCAAGTGTGCGGTGCCCATGGGGTCCCTTGCGGGGTTCACAGAGCACCCTTCGGCCGAGAGCCTGGTGACTGCCTCTGTGTTCAGACATACTGGCAGTTCTGCCGATACTGACCAACTTCCTGTGAAAGGGTCCAAGCTCTTGGACCATTTAGCCAAGAAGATCTATGCAGCTTCTTCCTTGGGCCTTCGTCAGGCAAGTTTGGCCGTCATCATGGCACATTGCTCCCACGCCCTTTTGGGGTCTTTGGATGAAGTCCTCCCACATCCCCCCGCAGACATGCAGACCACAGACAAGCAGGTCTGGGATCAAGGCCAAGCTGTTGCCAAACAGCAGCTTCAGACAGCCCTGTACATTGGGAATTCCCGTTGCCCATTTGATGGCAGCCGCAGTTGCCTCTCGCCGCAGGGTTTGGCTGAGGCTCTCCTCCTTCCCTGCGGATACTCAGCACAAACTAGCTGATGTGCCCTTCCTAGGGACCAACCTTTTCAGCCCAGAAGTGGCTGGTCACCTTCAGTGCATTGAGCAGTCCAATGCCACCTTGGACGCTACTTCTGCCAAGGGTTCTTCGGGCAAGAACCAGCAGAAGAAAAAGAAGAAGCTTTTTCACCACTCTTCCCCTGCGACACAGCAGCCCTCCTTTCAAGGAGGAAAGCAGCATCAGCAACAGCAGCAGGCTCAAGCTTTGCACCCCCAACCCAAGCCCTCCCATTCCCGTAAGGGAGGCTGAGGTTCGGGTCCTGGATCATCATCCTCCTCCTCCTCCTCCTCCTCCAAGCCTGCTCAGTGACGGGGCTGGGGATGCCTCCTCCTCTCCCGTCATGCCAGCTCTGGGTCCTCTCATGGGGGTCCAGCTCCACCATCCTTTCCGCCTGGTCTGCTGTCACTTCAGACAGGTGGGTTCTCGAAGTGATCGGTCAGGGACTGCCTCTGGAATTCGAGCAGTACCCTCCAGGCCGAGCCCGCGCCCCTCGGGAGGAAAGAGTATCTGCCCAGATATAGTCGGCCCTCCGAGATGACATCGCTCACTCCTTTTCAAGGAGGCTGTAGCTCCGGTGGCAGATCCTCCAGGAGACCCAGGCTTTGTCTCCAGGAACGTCCTGGTGCCCAAATGGATGGGGGTCTGGCACCCCATTCTAGATGTGCATGACCTGAATCAATATCTCAGGCCACGCACCTTTCAGATGGTCACTCTGTCCCAGATCACACCATCCTTGGAGTGAAACATGTGGTTCTGTTCACTGGATCTGCAGGATGTGTTTGTTCATGTCCCAATCTGTCCATCCCATCAGCGGTTCCTCCACTTCAGGGTCAAAGGGACCCTGTATGAGTTCCGAGCCATGCCGTTCGGCCTGTCATCAGCCCCATGGGTCTTTACCAAATGCTTTGCAGTGGTGGCGGCCCATCTCAGGCATCAGGGGGCCAGGATTTATCCTTACCTCGATGATTGGCTCTGGACAGGTTCCACCCAACAGGAGATGGAGAGGTCCAGGAATCTGGCCCTTCAGACATGCTCCCAACTCGGCCTCCTGATCCATGAGGCCAAGTCAGAACTCATGCTTTCTTAGGTGATGGACTTCATTGGGGCAGAGCTCGACTCTTGTCAAGCCACAGCTCGGCTCCTGGTGAATAGGGCAGAGGTTCTCTCCTCCTTTGCCCTGTCATTTCTGGTTGGGCAATTGCACCCTGCCTGGGACTTTCTGTGCCTTCTGGTTTACATGGCAGCATGCACCTCAGTGGTCTGTTGGGCTCGGTTGCACATGCGCCCCCTCCAATGGGAGCTTGCTGCCCAGTGGACTCAGCGCCACGGTCATTCCGACTAGCTGATCACTGTAACCCAGAAGGTGTGGGATGCTCTCCACTGGTGGGCCACCCCAGACCGGTTGCTGGAAGGGATCGCGTTTGTCCACCACGAGCTGATGGTCGTCCTTACGACCGATGCCTCCCTCATGGGCTGGGGAGCCCACATGGGGGACAAAAAGGCCCATGAGCTCTTGACCCCGAGGAGTCCCAATGCCACATCAACCTGTTGTAGCTCAGAGCAGTCAGACTGGCACTATCGGCGTTCGCTCCTCGGCTCTGGGGTCAAGTGGTTCAAGTCCAGACGGACAATACCATGACCATGTACTACCTCAACAAACAGGGCGGCACGCACTCCCATCTGCTGTGCAGGGAGGTACTCTGCATCTAGACCCTCGTGAGCCATTTGGAGGCAGATCTCCTAGCCATCCATGTGGCAAGAGCCTCAAACCATCTGGAAGATGCTCTCAGCCGCTTAGGCGAGACATCCCATGAGTGGTCTCTCCATCCAGAGGTAGCTTACAGCCTGTTCTCCCACTGGGGCAAACCGATGGTGGACCTGTTTGCCTCCAGGGAAAACACCAAGCTGAGGCTGTTTTATGCCCACCCCCCTCAGCAGGGCTCACTGCAGGGGGATGCCTTCTTGAGGCCGTGGACCCCAGGCCTCCTCTAAGCCTTCCCTCCATTTCCCTTGATCCACAAACTGCTTCCCAAGGTGAGGAGGGACAAGGCAAAGGTAATCCTGGTAGCCCCAGACTGGCCGTGCCTGTTTTGGTATCCAGATCTCCTCAGCCTCAGCTGCAGGCCCCCGGAGCAGCTTCTAGCACGCCCAGACCTGATATCTCTCAATCAGGGGAATGTATATCATCCGGACCTTCAATCCCTGCACCTCACAGCCTGGTACCTGAGTGGCTAGAGTTCCAGGCTTTGGGTCTTTCCGAGGATGTCTTCATATGGTGGAAGCATCCAGAAACGAATCGACCTTCAAATGGAAAAGGTTTTCTAATTGGTGTCAGGGCAAGGGCCTGGACCCTTTGTCCTGTCCAGTGGCTAACATTCTTGACTACCTTTGGTCTCTCTCCAAAGGGGGTCTGTGGTTATCGACCCTTAGGTTGCACCTGGCAGCCATCTCTACTTACCGGGCATGGACCAGTCAGCTGACGTTGGTCGGGTGTTTTTTCAAAGGCCTGGATCAAATATCCCATCCAGTGCGTGAATCTCCACCTCTATGGGATCTTCTGCTGATACTGGCAAAGCTCATGGGCAAGCCATTTGAACCAATGCACAAGTGTGCCTTGTCACACATGTGGAAGACTGCCTTCCTGGTAGCTATCATGTCTGCCAGAAGGACAGGGGAGTTCCAGGCACTTTCAATGGACTCCCCTTATCTGGTCTTCCAAAGGGACAAGGTTGTCCTATGCCCCCACCCCGAAATTTCTTCCAAAGGTGGTGTCAGAGTTTCACCTTAACCAGGTGTTAACTCTGCTGGTTTACTACCCCAACTACACCTCAGAGGCCGAGTACAGGCTCCATACTTTGGACCTGAGATGTGCTCTCTCCTATTATAAGGACAGAATGGCAGAAATTTGGGGAGAGGTTTGCCAGCTTTTTGTCACCTACACTGAAGCCGCTTCTGGCAGACCTGCAGCAAAGCAGATTGCAAGATGGATTACATCATGCATTAGTCTGTGCTAGGAGTTGACAGGCAAGGAGCATCCCAGGGGGATAAGAGCTCATTCTACCTGCCATATCGCTGCGTCGGTGGCTGCTTCCAGGGACATTCCTATCCAGGAAATCTGCCGGGCTGCTACCTGGAAGTCAGCAAACACCTTCATCACCCACTACCACATCGACCTTGAGTAGCGCTGGGATGCTGGTTTTGGGGCCTCAGTTCTCCAATCTCTGTTCCCTAAGTAGGGGGTGTGCGCCTTGCCTCCCTCCTGCCAGAGAACTGCTAGGAGTCTGCCAAAGAGTGTGGATGAACAACATATCCACGATCCTAGAAAAACAGGTTATTCACCTTTAACAGTTGTTCTAGGAGTAGTATATGTTGTTCATCCACATGGACCCACCTGACCTCCCCAGCTGCGGACGCACAACACCTGGCTTATAGCGGGCTAAGATCTGGTGTCATGGGGTGAAGCCGAGGGTTATACTACCCGGATGGGTGGGAGGAGCCAGCTTGAAGACTACCGGCAAGATTTAAAGTGGAAGGGGACGTGCCGAAGAGTGTGGATGAACAACATATACCACTTCTAGAACTACTGTTACAGGTGAGTAACCTGTTTTTTCAGGCTGCTGATACTAATGATACTGCAGTTAGAGGTCTGGCTCATGCAGTGTCCTTAAGAAGATTCTCTTGGTTACTGACTGCTATCCTTTCCCAGGATACACAGTCCAAAGCCATGCGTTTCTCCTTTGAGGGAAATTCACTTTTAGATGACAAAACAACCATGAAAAGGTTACGTTTTCTAGCTCCTGTAGGACCTATGGAAGGGGAAGCATAGGTTGCTTCCCTAGAGTTTATACCCCACATGCCCACTTTGAGTATCAGCCAAAAAGGGGATACTACAGGGCAGTGGCAGAAGGGGCACAACATGTACTAATGCTGCTGCACCAGCACCTAAGCCCCAGCTAAAACAACCCCCCTGACAGTTCTACCCAGGTCACCCATCCATTGCCAGTGACAAGACTGGCTCATTACCTTCAGGAACTGAGTAAATATTACTTCAAACAAATGGATTCTGGAAGAAGTGGGCCAGGGACTGTCCCTGCAGTTCAAAAAATTCACGGGACTGCAGAAGCACAAACATTTATACAGCACACTGTCCCACAGAAAGAATTCTGCTGGAAATGGAAATAAAAAAAATGCTGATGGCAAAAGCTGTAGAAAGGTCCCAAGGGCCTATTCTGAAGGTACTTCCTCACCCACAAGAAAAAATGGGGAGTGGTGACCCATTGTAGATCTCAGGCATCTAAACAATCATATAACGAAAGAAATATTCAAGATCGTCAAACTGAGAACCGTGATACTATCACTGCAGTCAGGACACTCACTGGATCTGAAAGATGCCTATTTTCATACCCCAGTCAGACCATCACACAGAAAATATTTCCGGTTGAAGCTAGTAAACTGCCAATACCAGTTCATAGCTCTTCCCTTTGACTTCACCAGTTCAAAAACTGGTTGAGTGACAAGATACAGAGGGTGGTGGTAAATGGTGTTCAATCCAAGAAGAGGGAGGTGACCAGCGGGGTGCCACAGGGATCTGTGCTTTGGCCAGACCTCTGTAATGTCTTCATAAGCGACGTTGTAGAGGAGCTGAAGAGGAAGGTATGCCTCTTTGCAGATATTACTAAGATCTGCAACAGGATCGACACTCACACCCGGGGTGGAAAAATGAGAAAGGACCTACACATGCTTGAGGAATGGTCAAGAGTGTGGCAGCTAAGATTCAATGCAAAGAAGTGCAAAATTGTACATTTGGGGCACAGAAATCCAAGATGGAGGGAGAGGAACTGATGGCTACTAATCAAGAAAGGGACCTGGGGGTAATCATATCTGATGACCCAAAGGTAACCAAACAATGTGAGAAGGCTGTGGGGAGAGCCAGTGGGATACTAGAGTGCATAGGGAGAGCTATCACCAGCAGAAAATAGGAGGTGGTTATGCCACTGTACAGATTACTAGTGAGACCTCTTCTGGAGTACTATGTCCAGTTTTGGAGGCCACATCTCCGGTAGGACATTAACAAACTAGAGGCAGTCCAAAGAAGGGCAACTAAAGTGGTGCAAGGAGAGAAGAGCAACTAAAATGGTGCAAGGACTGCACCAAAAGTCATACGAAGAAAGACTAGGGGAACTCAATATGTATTCCCTGGAGGAAAGGGGGGGGGATATGACAGAGACATTCAAGTACCTCAGGGGTATAAACAAGGTATAGGAGGGTAGCATCTTTCAGAAAAGAGGGTGTACAAGAACAAGGGGGCATAATATGAGGCTAGAGGTGGGTAGGCTCAGGGGCAACGTGAGGAAGTACTTTTTCACAGAATGAGAAATGAATGCTTGGGACAGCCTCCCTATGGAGGTGATGTGGGCAAAAATGGTAGGGGAATTCAAAAATGCATGGGATAGACATAAGAGTACTCTCACAGTAGGGAAGAGAGGGTTAGCCACAGATCAACTAGGGTCTGTGGTATTTTTTTTTTGTATATTCTGTTTATCTTCTCCAGACTGGGGCATCTCTCAGGCATCCCTCACTTAGCCTACAGCACCTAACCACCCGCCTGAACCGCTCACCCCGATGGCTACATCGGTTTCAGGACCCCGGCTCTCCAGACCCCATGGAGAATCTGAGGATCCCAAGGGGGAGAGTCGGGGCTTGCGGCCAGCATTGGACGTGTGGCCTTGGCTACTGGAGGTTGCCATCGCCTCACCCGGCCGGAAGGTTTTTCTGACTTTTATCCCGCCCACCCCCCAGAACCTGGACGTGCAATGACGTCCCTCGACAAACGCGGCTCTGTCCCACTACTTCAGCCCTGGAGCAGCGTAGTGCCTCCGGTCTCCACCGGGGGCCACTGCAGTGCCAGGCTGTCCGTGGAACCCTCCCCAGAGAGAGGAGAGCTTTCCTCTGGATGCTCCATCCCATCCTTTCTCTCCCCTGTCAACCCCTGATGGCCCGGGCTTGTTCCCAAACCTGGGTCACCGGTGTGGTGTGAGGTGTGGCGTCCAGCATCTCAACCCTCAGCACCACTGGGCCGGCTGGGTCTGTGGTATTGCATTAGGTAGGGAAAAGGGGCAGACTAGGTGGGCTGCACAGTCCTTATCTGCCATCACCATCTGTGTTTCTGTGTTTCATCTCAGCACTATGGGTATTCACAAAATGTGTGGTGGTGGTGACATCACACCTGAAAAGAAAAGGTGTGATAGTTTTTCCTACCTGGATGTCTGACTAGTCTCAGGGAAAACAGAGCAGGAGACAAGGTGCTCTCTACAGACTGTAAAATGTACCTTGGAGTCTCTAGGATTCCTGATAGACCTGCAACAGTCCCAACTAGAACCTGTTCAAATACTGAACTTCATAGAAGTATAGCTAAACACCTTACAAGAGAAAGCTTTCCTCCCATAGGTTAGAGTTTCAGCTTTGATATCAGCAGCATAATTCTTCACAACAGGTCAGTTAAGACCTGCAAGGGACTTGCTGCAGTTACAAGGACACATGGCAGCATTCACAGCTATGATCACATGGGCCAGGTTCCAAATGAGAGATATCCCATACCATTTAGGAGACAGCTGGTCTCAAAGGTGGGATCCAGTCTCAAAACTTGTGCCAGTCAGAATAGCACTGGTAAAGTCATTAGAGTGGTAGAAAGAAGAAAGCAACCACTGAGAGGGAATTCCCTTACTTCAGTAATCTCCAACAAGTATCCTTACTACAGATGCCTCACTTCTGGGGTGGGGCTCCTACCCACAAAACCTCACAGTGAGTGGCACATATAGCCTGCAGGAGGCACTGGAACACATCAGCCTCCTGCAGTTCAGGACCATGCTGCTGGTGATGCAGTTTTTTCTCCTTCCAGCTACAAGGTCAGTCTGTCCAAATAATTATTACGTGAACAAGCAGAGAGGAACAAGATCCTCAAAACTGTGTACAGAAAAAAAGAGGGTCTGGGACCTAGCATACACCTTCAAAGCAGACATTCATGCAGTGCCCTTGCCAGGCAAAGACAGTGTCCTGGCATATTCTTTAAAGAGAAATGTCTACCTGTAATCAGGCTCCACTTCAGTGTGACGCAGTGCCCGATTAGCATTTTCGCAGACTGTTTTAATTTTTTTTAACTTGCAGTGTGTTTAGTAATTCAGAGTTTATATGGTTGATCCTGCCATCTCTCCCACCAGCATTTTGAAACAAAGTTCCCCTCTAGCGGTGCCCCCACAACCTCCTGGGTCTGTCCTAAGAATGACATGTGAGCCAGGGAGCAGCAACGGGGTCCTGTGTAGTCAGAGCTATTAATAGCTCCAGTTTGCAATTGGTATGTCTCAGTGCTATACTGACACCAGGTGTAGATTAGCTGTCGACTGCCACTCTATACCTGGTCTTGGTATAGCACCAAGACATGTAAGTTGCAAACAGGAGCTATTAATAGCTTTGACTGTACAGGACCCCATGCATGTTTCTGTGGCTGCTCCTTGGCTCATACGCTCGGGACAGCCGCGGGAGGTCATGGGTGCACTGCTAGAAGAGCTTTGTTTCAAAATGCCGGTGGAAGGGATGGCAAGATCAACCAGGTAAAATCTTAATTACTAAACACATTGTGGGTAAAAAAATTAAAACAGTTTGTGAAAATGCGAATCGGGCCCTGCTTCACACTAAGGTGGAGCCTGATTACAGGTGGACGTTTCCCTTTAAGCAGAATCCACCAGAGAAATTGTAAGTGGGCCTTGAAGAGACAAGTTTTGGCTGCAGTGTTTAGAAGGTGGGGCAATCCCAAGAAAGTCCCTTCACGAGAAAACAGCCAGCTTCCACAGTTTTGTTGCAGACCACTAGCCGGAGGGATACTCCCAGAGGACACCCTAGTCTTGGACTGGACAGGGAAGTTCTTGTACGCCTTCCCTATATTTTCACTCAAACAAAGTTCTCCTGAAACTCAGGAGGGAGTCTGCAACAATGAACATAATGGCTGCAGACTGGGCCAGACACATCTGGTATCATGGCCGGTTTTAGGCACCAGCAAACCCTGCAATCGCTGGTGGCCCCCTGCTTATGGGGGGCCCCAACTAAAACAGTTTACCTTAATTATTTTAAATCTTTTTTTTATTATCTTCTTGAAACAGCAATAAAGGACTGTGCAGATTCTGATGTGGGATCATGATTTCATGAAAAGCCTTGCTAAGCTATGACCCAGGCAATAAGAGGCAGATAGGTAACAATGAATGTGAGAAAAGGAACAGTATGCACTGACACTGCGGTCTCCCTTTAAATTTTTTTAAGATGCCACTAGTACTGAAAATACAATAAAATGATGTGTGTATTGGTTACAGTTAAACATATGGGGTGATGAGTGAGTGGGGGGGCCCATGACTTCATTAATCTGCTGGGGGCCCCCAAAACCCTAAAGCCGGCCCTGTCTGGTATTCAATTCTGTTGACCCTGTCTAGCAAACCTCCAGTCTGCCTGCCATTGCGTCACAATCTGCTGACCATATCCCAGGGCAGGATAGCCTTCCCAAACCTCACAACACTATGACCAAGGGAATAGTTCTTGAGGAGTTAGAATACTCTGGTTTAAACCTTTCAGAGCAAGTTCTCAAGGTGCTTAGAGCTGCAAGGAAACCAGCAACCAGGAAAACATTCTCCTCTAAATGAAAGATATTTTCTTACTGGTGTACTCCCCCCCAAAAAAGGAGAATCTCAATAGATGCAGGGTTGTCTATGGTGTTGGAATATTTGGAACACCTGCAGTCGTTAGGCCTTCTGCCATCAACACTGAAGGTGCACTTAGCAGCAGTGTCAGCTGCAAAGGGAAGTCACTGACCTATCAACACATTTTCAAAAGGTCTTTTTAAAGGCCGCAGTCACTTGCACCCACCAGTAAGGGACCCAGTCCCACTGTGGGATCTCAGTGTCTGCCTTGCTCAGCTTATTAAGGCTCCATGTGAGCCTATGGACACTGCTGACTTATAGTATGCCTCATGAAAAACCATATTCCTGATTGCCATGACCTCTGCTTTGAGGGTAAGTGAGTTGCAAACGTCAAATTACATAATCTTCCTCAGGGATAAGGTAGTCCTTAGAACTAATAGGAAATTCCTATCTAAGGTGGTGTCTGAATTTTACCTGAACCAGTCAGTAACACTTCCTGTGCTTTACCCAGAACACTACAGTCCAAGTGAGCAAAAATTACAGAGCCTTAACGTGAAATGAGTTCTCTGCTTCAGTATCAATTGGACACAAAAATGTGAGATCCAAAAACACTCAGCTTTTCGTTATCTATGGTATGGTTGGCAAAAGTAAACCAGCTTCCAAGAGGGCAGCCTCTCAATGGATAGTCTCTTGCATTCAGTTCTGCTATGAAAAAGCAGGGGAAATGCCACCAAAAGCCTTAAGGGCACACTCCACAAGGGGCACCTCTGCCTCTGTGCCATCCTCAAGGGGCACCCTTTATTAGATAGTTGCAAAACAGCTACCTGGGAATTGGTACTCACCTTCACAAAGCACTATTGAGTGGACATAAGAAATGCCAACTTTGGAACTGCTGTATTGCAGAACCTTTCTTCCAAATAGATTCTGGACCCAGCTTCGCAAGTTACTGTTGTATAGTCTGCATAAAGTGAAACCATAAATGAGGGATTCCTGGGATTAAAATAAAAAAAAACAATTAATCATTGTAGTAATGTTATTTTTTCTCAGGGATCCCTCACTGTGGTTTCACTCTCCCAGCCTGCCTCCTCTTCCAGAGTCTGAAAACAGGTTCTCACAATAATCAGTTTGTTTTACATAGGTTGCATGAGCATTTCTGTTGCAGTTTCCTCTAAAACTGTAAGTTGTGTTTTCTACATGTAATATTTACATATCTGAGTTAATGTAATTTGGTGGGTTTTTTTGTTTTTTTTCCCCAAAACATCTGAAATCTGTGTTACATTTTTGGTAGCCTTTTATCTAGATCCACCATTCCACTCTGGCTATAGAAACACATCTGACAACTACCTGGCTGGAAGGTGGCTGCAGAGTTTTTCAATCTCCTATTCTAAGTTCAATTATTAGAATAGGGTCTGCCTCCAGGGCATCATTCTCTGTGGATATTGATGCACAGAGTGAAACCATAGTGAGGGATTCCTGAGAAGAAACAATATTACTATGGTGAGTATTGTATTCTCTCCCCCCCCATTTTATTTGTTGCATAGTGTGACTGCACACAACACAATGGCATAAATGATATAAATACAGTAGGAAATTGCACAAGTGGGGCCAGCTCACCAGTGCAGCGGTAACAATACTGCTCGCGACACTGGTGACCTGGGTTCGTGAGCGTGCCTGGGTTGTCAGAGGGCCCAGCGGAGAGAGGACAGCTGAGCATCTGAGGGATGTTCACCTCCTCTGGGGAGAGAGGAGGGTGGCTTGCCAGTTGGCTGATGCAGTAGCCCCTGGGCCCGATTTTCAAAGACCCATTTGGTAAACTCTGGTTGTGCCAGGGACCTTGTGCCAGATTTTATAATCTGCAGGGTCCTTGGGCCAAACTCCCAGGTTTGCTGCAGATCGCAAGATGCACCAAAGACTTGGCCGCATCTGCAGGATTTGGTGCAGGTATGTTTCCCCACCCCCCACTGGCACAACACTAGAGAGGCTGGGATGGTGGGAAGGGGGGAGAAACAGGAGGCCAGGAGGGTGCCAGGGGTGTAGCAGAGGCCAAGGAGTTGGCAGTGTGGGCATCGAGGAGATACTGAAAAATGTACAGTATGTAAGCACTGGTCGAAGTGCTTGTGTCATACAGAATAGAACAGTAAAAAGCACTGTACAATGCCCCCCCCAATCTCACCCATAATAAAACAACCACTCATCTCTGATGGTCCCGTGGACTGCGATCCCCCTGATCTCACCCATGCAGGTACAAAAACCCTCCCTTGTTTTGCTGTAGACTGCCCTCTCTCCCCGTGATCACCCCTGTATAACGTGTCTTATGTTGTCCCTGGTGGTCCAGTGGACCCCGCTCCCCACCCGTCAGGCATTGTCCCACCACCCGCCTCCCGCCGATCCAAAATAGAAGCCAGCGGCCAGCACAGCCCTCTTCTCACCACCATGGCTGGCTGCTGCCTGAGCTCACAATGACCACATACTGTATACAATACGCTCAGTGAATGACAGCTGAAGAAAAGGGCAGTTTTTCTGGCCCTTTGCCAGTTTCAGGATCAGGCAAAGTTTTTGGCAATAAAGGCATGCTCTGACAACATGGTGACAGTTGGGTACATAAATAAGAAAGCACAAGAAGTGAAACTATTCTCATGGACACTCTAACATTGCTTCACTGGGCAAAATAGACTCTTCTGTCTCTCTCAACCTTTTGTTTAGTGTGGTAATTAAATGTTCAGACAAACTGGCTCAGTCACCAAGCCAGGCATCCAGAAGAATGGTATCTCCATCTGGATGGGCTTCATCTTCTGTGTCACTGTTTCAGGAGCCCACAGATGGATCTCTTTGCCTCTAGGGAAAATGCTCAAGTTCCCAGGTTTGTAGCCATTTCAGATATCCACAAGTGGAAGTCTGGATGCTCTATCTCAGACATGGAGGCTGTCTCTCAAATGTGGAGATTCCGGTTACCATATCTATCTCTTCCCTCCTCTATGGTTAATCACAGTGGTTCTAAGAGAGTCAAGAGGAAATTTCCTCCTGGTAGCGCTGGATTGGTCAAGGAAGACTTAGCTCTCTGGTCTGATAAATCTTTAAAAGTCAGCAGCTGTTCAGACTCCCCCTCCACAGAGACTTTCTGGATCAGGGTTCCATGTTGCATTCAATCCCAGACAAACTAAAACTGGCAGCCTGACTCCTGACAGAAGAAGATTGTTGAAGCTGGCACATTTGGCAAAGGTGGTGGGCACTCTTATGTCTTCCAGGAAAATGTCTACTTCTTCTGTGTACAAAATGGTTTGGAACACTTCTCCACCTGGGTATAAAGCTTAGGTCTTAAAGGGGACAGGAAATATGTATTAATGGTAGCAGTAAGTAATGTTCCTGTTTACAGAAATGAAGTTCATACCTCCAAATCATCCATATTTAATTGTACCTAAATAGCCACTGATGTGAAAGACTGTGTTTCAATTGTTTTCTTTTTATGGACAACATTCTGCACAGTTCTCTTCATGGAACCAGTAATTTGGAGTTTTTAGTATGTCACAGTTTGTGTACAGAATGTTAAATATGAGCTATTGTCCTTTCAGAATCATGCTCAGAAGTCTGTGCTCAAACCTTAAAACTCCAGCTCACAGGTTCCATGAAGAGAACTGTAACAGAATGCTGCACGTACAGTTAAATATGGATCATTTAGGGGAATGACTATAGTTTCTGTAAATAGGAACTTTATAAACAGTTCCCAGTTAGAAATCATTTCCTGTCCTCTTTAAGCCAAGGACCTCACTCGGAGTACACTTCAAGCACACATTTCACTTTGGGTGGCCACTTAGGACCAATAGATGGCTTCTCACTTGGAACTTACTCAGACATCATTAGGTTTATTTCAGACAGTCAGAAGGGCCAGGCCCTCATACCAGGTTTGTGTTTTCCATGGGCTCCAAATCTGGTTCTTGATTTCTGTGAACATCCTGTTGAGCGTTTGTCCACCACTTCTGAAAGCATTCTTTTCATCAAAGTGTGTTTCATAGCAGCAATCTTTTCTGCAAGACTGATTAATGGATCAGGCTTTATCTTGTAGATATTGGTATCACATTTTCCATCAGGAAAAGGTTGCCCTGTGGGCTATGTCCTGTTTCCTCCCAAAGGTGCCTACTGATTTCCATATGAACCAAGAGTTCTGCCTTCCTTTTGCCTGAAGGTAGTGAATTCAGACAAAAGACATTTGCATTAGTTTAATGTGCAGCAAGTGGTCAAAATGTACCTGATACGATCAGAGGCTTTTTGTGAGTCTGATAATGTTTTCATGCTGTATAGAGTTGCAAAGAAGAGGCAAACAGCTTCCAAAGCCACTTTGGCTAGGTGGGTCAATTCATGTATAACAAATTGAATAATAGATAAGTGTGTACTACAAGGCAGTAATACTATCGAGGTTTTGGGGATATGGAATCTCGAGAGCAAAGATCGAGAAGTCCTACAGTCCCCAAAACCTCGAGATGGTATTACTGCCTTTTAAAACACTTATTTTTCTGTTATTTTTTGTAATGTATGGATCCATTGATAATGCTACAGTTGGAGATGACCTATGAACTGTAGTATTATCAGCAAAAACGATAGTATTATTACTTTTCAGGATAGTATTATTGAAAGTAGTGATGTATTACTGGGAAAGTTTTGTATAACTTAGTATAATATTATTGAGGCTTATCCATATATTACAAAGGTGTTTATGGCTTTTAAGCAGAAACTGCTAGCTTTGATCAAGGCACACTCAACCAGGGTGACGGCAGCCTCCTGGGCTGAAAGAGCTGAGACCTCGGTCTCAGTGCTTTGCAGGATAGCCACATCATCCTCCCTACATTCCCTCACCAAGCACTACAGGTTTCACTTCCAGTGTTCCATCAATGCAGCTTTTGGGTAGAAAAAGTAACAAAAAAGAAAAATAACTCTTAGTGGAACATATGTGGCAATAGTCTCTCCTCCCACCCAAGAATTTGATGGATACTACTACTACTTATTAGAACCCATGTGTTATGACTTGCTAGTGACAACATGGAGGAATAAAGAAAGAAGACATTCTGTCAGACTTACCATATTTGATTTTTTTGTTAGCTCCAACTTTGCCACTGGGACAGCACCTGAGAGTTGTTTTTTAATTCTCGTGGAGAATATTGTCAATATGATTTAGTTGACTGGCATTCTGTGCTCCTTAAAATGTGCCAGTGGATCAGGATGCCAGGATTTAATAGGTGCATGGTTTGCAGGTTCACCATGTCTGTCAATAATGGCCACGATACCTGCGTTTACTGTTTGAGAATTTCCTGTGGTGTGGACAAGTGACAGTAGTGCCAGGCTATGCACCTGCAGGTGATTGAGAATCACTGGATGCAGATGCTCATGGGTAGGCTAGGAACTGCACAATGACCATGTGCTTTGGCCTGTTTAACTGTGCAGTTATGGCCAAAAAGGATGACGACCTACAGTCCTTTGACATCTCGGTCTTGAATCTGTTGACTGTTAAGGAGGAATGAGTAGTAGATAATCTCCCTCCTCATTAAGAGGAATGTTTTTGTGAATTTATATCATCCATTCAGTTGTTTGAGTCTTCTCCTACAAGTCCCAGGAACAAAAAGAAGTTGACACTGGTTGTGAGAGCGCTGTCAGTCAAGCCACATTCTCCCGTAACTTATCGTCACAGAGGTTGGTAGCCCACTAAGGAGGTTTGTTTGCCCTCTAAGGAGGTTGAATTGCCCATGCAGCCCAATGGTCTACCCTCAGAGATTCCATCTGGAGATATAGGATGATGAGTTAGCCAAGTAATCAGGCCCAGATGGTGATGACTCTGCTTCTGTTTCATAGACTCTGGTGCTGATGATGGCCCTACCTAAGTCAGGAGGGATGGGTGCTAGTGAGCCAACAATCTGACTAGTGCTGGTCGCCCTCGTGGCAGGCAGCCAATGCCAGCAGAGCTAATGCACCACTGAAATCGATCGTCAGTTCAAGATCATGTTCTTGAGCTTCCTCTTGATACCACCATCAGCATCTTTGAATGTGACCATGATCCAGTTCCTCATCCTAGTCTTCAGTTTTCTGATGTTAATGTTGAGCTCATTGCAGGTGGGAGACAGCCACACTGACAAAATGGGCTTAAGGAGTGTATGCCCAGGGCTGAGGTCGATGGATGTTGTAGGACAGTGGCTGCCCATTCCAGCACTCACCCCATCATGCACCTGATTGTGCTACCACTGGCACCTTAGTGACCTATCCTGGTCCAGTTTCTATCTCCAGAACTACCATTGGTGGCACTGACCAAGGATTCCAAGCCTGGGACTGGGCTGCCCCACGCTGCATCGGTGGTGGTCACCCCGACTGAACTTGTGGTCCACTCACCTCCCATACAACATTGCTGTTCTCAGACTTGGATGAGTTGATATCACTTCACTCAACATCTCAACTGTGAGACAACTGTCTACCAACCAAAAAGCCTTCTCTGGGTAACTATTCCTTCTTTGCCTAATTATTGGACAGAATGTCCACGTCACTGGACCCTCCACTGGAGAATATCCAAGAAAAGGAAATGTTCCCACTTCTGGATATCCTGGAACAGTATTCCTCATGAGTGGCACCCCTTCCCATTGCCCTTACTGTGCAGGGTCCAACTCTCAGCATATGACAGCACCCAGCCTCTCCCACCTCATTGCATTGACTGCAATTATGCTGTAACCACAGAGGGAGCTGTTTAAGGTGAATGTTCCTCTAGGTTTGCTGGTGAATGCTGTGTTTTGCAAGGCCAAAATGCGGGAAGTATCTGACAAGCCCCTGGGCATTATCCATGGATTCCATCAGGCCAGTTATGTAGCCCTGATGGCTACTTTATATTTAAGCTATTTAAATTACTCCTAGACCTGTGGCCTTTTCTGCAAGAAAAAGCTAGCAGGACCTCATATACATCTGTGACATGGGACTCTTAGTGGCAAGCACCAGTTGTAGGTGGCCCTGGACTCAGCCAACAAGCTGGCCAAGGCTGTGACAGTGGTATTCTCCATGGGGCACTGGGTATGGCTGTGTCTTTCACCATTTACACGAGAAATACAACAGAGGGTGGTAGATCTCCCCTTTACAGGGACTGATCTGTTTGGACAAGGGGTCAAAGGGCACCTGAGAAGGACTGAAAATTCCAGTATCACCCTGAACGCAACTACTTCAGTAACAACTCCTAAGCAGACCAAGAAAAAACTGCACCCGCAGAGTGGCAGCTTCTTCTGTGGCCCACAAGTACTGCAACAGACATAGAATCAACAGATACAGCACTATCATCAGTTCCACCCAACCAAGTCTTGTGGTAAAAACTCCAGCCAGGACCGGCATAAGGGCAGTGGAGACTGTGCCTCCAGACCAGGATTCCAGATCTGTATCAAGGTAGAAAGTGACAGGTGAGGGGCCCCATCCTACCCCCCCCCACACACACACACACAGTCCATGCTGCAGGACTAACTTTCTCACTTCCTCTAGCAATGATTTGCAATTACCTC
Source organism: Neoceratodus forsteri (assembly GCA_016271365.2). NCBI lineage: Eukaryota > Metazoa > Chordata > Ceratodontiformes > Ceratodontidae > Neoceratodus > Neoceratodus forsteri. The sequence goes on from CM057456.1 coordinate 180,606,019, forward strand.
AGACAGATGGGTTCTGGAATTGGTTGGCTATGGTTCTCTGTGGAATTCAGGAATCTGCCCTTCATATCAGTCCCATACATCTCTGGAAGAAATGTTCTCCCTTGAGTATTGGTGCTGCAGAATAAGATGCAATAGCTCTAGCATATCTTGCAATAGAGAATGTCCCAGAAAGTGAAGTGCAACAGGGGTTTGTGTCATGGTACGTTCTAGTACCTAAGCAGACAAAGAGATAGCACCCCATACTTGCTCTGCTTATGTCTGAACAGGTTCATCCACAGATGGAAATTTGTTTTGCATGGTAACTCTGAATCACACAGTTCTATCCCTGGAGCCAGGGGCTTGCTGTTGTTCCCTGGAGATCCAGAATGTGTGCCCACTGGCACATGAGAACCTGCTAATTGGAACAGGTCCCAAATACACTCAGCCCTGGACCTGCCAGTTCACATAACCTAGTTGACCTTCCACATCCTTATCAGCCCCTCACATAGATGGCTCCATAGATTCAGAGTAAAACTTCCATCTGCCCTGCCCTCAGCTCCCAGGGTGTCTTTTCACAGTAGTGACTCAGATGCAGGGGCATCAACATGTTTCCCCTATCTCAAGGACTGACTTCTCATGGGAAGGTTGGTGTTGTGTGTGGAATGTGCCAGGGACTTGGCCATCCAGATTTTCCAGATGCTGGGTCCTCTCATGAACCTGGCCAAGTCTAAACTGACTCCATTGTGTTTATTGGGGTGGAACTGGATTCAGTGCAAGCCAGAAGATGTCTGCCTCCAGAAAGGGTCAAGGATGTGTTTTCCTTTGCCTGATCATTTCAGGTTGCGCAGTTGTGTCCAGCCCATGGCGCTTTGGGCCCATTGGCATATGAGAACCATCCAGTGTGAACTGGGTATCAAGATCCAAGACAAACTGAACCCTAGACCTGCCAGTTCCTGTGACTTAACTGATGATGAATGCCATCCTCTGGTAGCTGTCTTAATCAAGCTTCTTGGGGGAAATCCAGTTTATGTGGCTGGAGCCCTCCATTGTGTTGACAACAGATACCTCCTGTACAGGACTGGGGAATGCACCTGCAGGACCACAGGATGCATGACAACTCTTTACTGAGTGAGTCCAAAATGCACACCAGTCTGCTGGAACTCCATGCAGTATTCTTAGTGTTTTTGGTGTTCATGCTGCTGGTCAGTGGCCAGGTTGACTTGGTCAACAAGAACAACACAATCATGTTTTACCTGAACAAGCATCGTGGCATTCACTCCTATCAGCTGTGTCAGTAGCTATTGCAGACGTGGTCCCTGGCTGGCTCACTAGCTGCAAGTAAACCTTATGGTAGTCCATGTGGTTGGGAGTGTATGCAACCAACTTGCAGCTGCCCTCTGTTTTTTAGGGGAGTTGCCCCACAAGTGGTCACTACACCCACAGGTGATACCCCAGGTGTTATTGGTTAGAGAAACACTATCAGTGGACCCATTTGTTTCCATGGAAAATGAGTAGCTGGGGCTATTTTTTAACCATCCTTCTCTGCCAAGTAACCTACTGTGATTGTCTTCTCTTGGACAGGGGATCTCCTGTATGTCTGTCTTCTTTCCTTGTGTACAAAAGGTGGTCAGTCCTCAAAGTCCTGAGGGACAAGGCATCCCTGATCCTGATAGTGCCAGACTGTTTTTTTTTTTTTTTTAAACCAGGAGAGAGACACTAAGCTGAAAGCTTGTTTACAGGTGCAACCTGGGAGCACAAGGAAGTTAAGTGACTTGCTCAGGGTCACACAGTATGCAAGTGGGGGCTGTGGGATTAAAACCCATGTCTCCGGGTTTGCAGCTCAGAGCCTTAAATCACTGTGCTATGCTGCCTCCTCTTGGCCTTCCCAGTTCTCCTTAGCCACAAGCCACCACAGCTGCTCCAATTCCTGCTAGACCTCATGGGGTTCAAGAGTATAGTCATGCAACTAGACCTGCAGTCCTTGCACCAGACAGCCTGGCTCCTCAGTGGCTATAGTTCCAGACCCTTGTACTTTTCAAGGATGTTCTCAAAGTTCTGGAGGGGTCTCAGAAGGCGCTTAACCTTATGATTGAAAGTGGAAGAGGTTCTCATACTGGTGTGCAGTGCGCAGATATCAGCCACTCTTCTGCTCGATAAGCACATCCTTGACAACCTCTGTTCCCTGTCTCAATTGGGGCTGCAAGCTATGTCCCCATTATAGCACCAATGTGGTTACTCACCAAGTTGCTGCTTTTGGGTCCTCAGTCCTCCAGTCTCTCATTCATGGAAACATTTGGAGTACTTGCCTTGCCCCTTTCTTCTCCTGAAGACTGCTAAGAATCTGCCTATGTGTGAATAGTGAACTGACTTTAGGTTGTTGAAAAACAAGGTTACTTACTTGTAAACATATACAGTATCTTCCACGGACTGGTCTCTTGCAGTAAGTCATTAGTTATGGGAGTCCCCACCAGGTGGAGCTGTCTCATGGCAGCTTCTTCAGCAGTCCTGTATAGGGGCCACCTCCACGACATCACTTCCGTAAGTGGAGTATAAGTGGGGGTAGCCCCTAGTACCCTTTGTTCATTTTCCCACTGGCTTCAGCCCACACAGCAACTAACTCAGTCTTCTGAGTTGCAGTCTTCGACGGAACCCGAACCCGATTTTTGTTCTCTCTCCTGGGCCTGTGGCTTGCTCCCAGGCCCCGGTTTCTTTTCTTCCCTTCTAGGTTCAGGGCCGGGCCTGTGCTCCTCACAGTACCCTGGCTCTTCTTGTGTGCGGGCCTGTGTTCACTCACAGTACCCCTGCTGCTCCTTGGCCCAGCCTGGGTCAGAGGCCTCTTCCATGGCTGACAAGGCAGCCCTTAGGAAACTGGGGCAGGGCTCAGGGACCTGTTTTCAGGGTACCCCTGATAGGAGCTCTTGTTCCCAGCATTGGAGGTAGCAGGACTCGCACTCCTCACACCCCTACCGATCCTCTCCATTGTCGGTGGCTCCTCTGCCATCGACGGGGCATCCTGTGTTGATGGGGCTCCCCCCCATCGCTGGAGCCTTCCTTGCTCCCTCTATCATCGACAGGGCCTTCCCCATCGACAGAGCACTCACCGGGACATGTCTCATCGACAGACACTATTCCCCCATCACCGGCATATCCCTCATCAACGGGGGAATTTCCTCCGTCGATGGAGCTTGTTGCTCCTTCTTCCCCATTGACGGGATGCATTCCCTCATTGACAGGACACTAGACGTTCTCTCTCATTGATGGGAGCTCCTCGTTGACAAGATGGCTTCCTCCTTCGACGGAGCGTTCCTTATCAGCAGGGAGGCATCCCCCGTCGACAGGAAGTCCTGTTTTGCTTCCCTCATCAATGGGGCTGCTTCCCCTGTCGACAGCACCTCCTGGCATTCACCCCCTCCCGTGGGGCAGCCTTCCTATTCATCGGAGGGTGCACTGTACCCCGGCCCCTTCCTGGACCATGGGTCCGCATCGGGGTCACCCCCCTTCCAGCCCTGGCATGGGCATCCTGCTACGGTGTTGGTCTTCACCCACTTTGTAGCCGATCCCTTTCTGGTGCCTGCTGACAAGTGCCCGGGTGCCTGCCCCAAGTTTCTTGCCCCTCCTCCCATGCCACCCCAGTGGGTATGGGGATGCCACCTGTCAGGGACCGCCAGTGACCACCCTGTGGTGCCCTACCCTCCTCTGAGCCCCGCCATTGGGCGCCCTTCTTCCATTGACCTCCCCCCTTCCCAGGTGCCGAGCATTGTCTGCATTGTCATGGAGGTCCTCTGTTCCTTGGATCATGGCCAGGCCTCGGCTCCCTATGGGTCCCCTGCTGCCTTCCTCCTCACCCCCATCCAAGCACTTTTGCCCAGACCCTCCAGTTTCTGCCTGACCCCCCCTTCTCCCGTGTGTCCAACCTCCCCTTTTGGGGCATCAGACAGGGAGGACCCCTTTGGGGTCCCGGGCTTGGACACTGCAGGGACCCTGGTTCCTCCTTCTTCATCTCCTCTCTGCTGGCGGATGTCCTGCCTGCCCCTCCAGACGCTCCTGTTTCTGCAGATGCCTCCTTCCTGGATCTTTTGGTGCAGATCCGGGATGTCTTCCACTTTCCCGATGAGGATCCGGATTTCATTCGCTGGGACCTCAATGACTACTATGGCATGCCAGTTGAGCCTCTCCGGGTTGTCCCTCCCATGATTCCGATATATGCCAATACCATCTCCTAGGCATGGCGCCATCCTGCTTCCGCCACGCCCACCCCTCGTGGACCTGACCGGCTTTACCATGCCCCCGTATCACCCTCGGTTGTCTGTCGCCCCTGCGGCTGACTCAGTGATCATTGCGGCAGCTCACGGTCTAACCATCCGGCCTCGCCATACTAGTCTGGTGCCGCCGGACAGCGAGTCCCGGCACCTGGATCTTCTTGGCAAGAAGGTCTATGCCTCCAGTAGTCTTCTGCTGTGCATCCTTAATTATCTGGGCCACATGGTCCGCTATCTGCACGCCTTGGATGCCTCTGCTATGGATGCACTGTCCTCCTTGCCACCCTCGCTAGCCTCGGCGTGGATTGCCCAGTCGGTGGCCGCCCTGCCCTCTCTTGCCTGTCGCCTTCTCTGGGCGAGCTATGATGCAGTTGATACCTCTGCTCGCCTCTCTGCCACTGGCATCACATTGTGGCACCATGCTTGGCTTCGGGTGTTGGATTTGGCCCCCGACGTTCAGTTGTCGGTGGCTGATGCCCTGTTCTATGGTAACCGACTCTTTGGTGCCAGTACCCAGTCCATTCTGTATTCTCTCCAGGCCTCCAGCCACACCCTGTGGTCTATCTAGGACCTGTATCATGGTGTGCCACGGACCCCGTCTTCCACTCCTGCGGGCGGGCCTCCGCATTCCCGGGCCTCATTCCGGAAGGCGTCTCGTGGTCACGGTCAGGCTTCCCGGGGCTCTGCCACTTCAGCCCCTCCGCCCTGTGCCTGTCCCCCTCCTGGGCCCGGGCCCACACCTGCACCTTAGCCTCTCCATAGGGTTTCCCCGTCCTCCTCTTGCAGGCCTTGGAAGCATCGGGGACTCCATCCACCTATTGTGGAGACCTGCTCCTATTACTGGACTTGACGCTCCACACGGATTTCTTGGGGGCCTCTGCTACTCTCCCTTTGGGAGCCCTTTAGTGTCCCCTTGCTTTCAGGATATCCACTATCTCCTGTGCCTTCCGCGCCTTCAGAGCACTACTGGATTGTCTACATGCCATGTCCTCTTGACCCCTGCCTTGTCAGGATGTATCATTGTGCTTGGCCTCCTGCAGCTTTCTTTTCCACTTTGTCAGGCTCCCTGTCTGTCTACGGTACTTTGGATGCCCTGGGGCACTTCCTGCACGCCATTGCCTTTCGCACCCCTGCTCAGCAGGTTGTATCACTGGCATATCCCTGTTCAGGCTCTCCCTTCGGGGATCACTACTTTCCTTGCCACCCTCAGGTGTGGTGTGTGTTTTACTTGACTTTGGCTCTGTGATACCGTCCCTTGTCCGTGCTCACATGGCTGTCCATTGCATGTCTCTGCAGCTCCTCCATGGCTTTCGCCTGGACTCTTCTCACTTCTTTTCCCGTTCTTTCTCGAATCGTCCTCTTTGCTCCCTTGTTCCATGCCCTCGTGCCTGGCTCCAGGCTTTGCTGATCCTCCCTTTTGGATCTTACTGCTTGGCAGCCTCCCATAAGTAATGACTTACTGCAAGAAACCAGTTCGTGGAAGACAGTGCAGTTACACAAGAACTTACTGTGGCAGTAGATCTTCCAGGACGTGTCTCTTGCAGTAAATGCCCCAACCTCCGTCCCCCTGCCTTTGTTGTTTCTTGGGTTTTCTCGGAGTCTTGCAACTCTGGATGTTGGGTTGCGACTCCTTCGTCCCTCGGTTTACCTCGGTCCTCGCCGTGTGTGCTGAAGCCGACAGTGAACAAGGGGTACTAGGGGCCACCTCCACTTATACTCCACCTACATAAGTGATGTCGTGGGGGCGGCCCCGATACAGGACTGCTGAAGAAGTGGCCATGAGACAGTTCCACCTGGTGGCGACTCCATACGTAATGACTTACTGAAAGAGACACGTCCTGGAAGAGCCACTGTTATGGTACGTTCTTATGTAACTGCACTTTCTACTACTGGTACTTCTTTTGCATTGTCATTATGCACCCAACCTCCTCTGGCAAGGCTTACTTTTGATACTATACCTATTACCAGAGTGTAGATCTGAGAGCTTGGGGGTGGGGCCGGAGGACCACATGACTGGGTGTTAGGAGTCCATCTTGAAGACTACATGTGGATGTGAAATGAATACTAGTCATAGAACTACTATACAGTTATTTCAGTAACATATTCTTACAGTGCATTCCTTTTTTTATTACTAAGAACATTAACATGAAAGCAAGAGCACTGTCTTTTATGATTCATCTACCATTGATGTTTATTATGGTGCCGAAATCATATAAATAGCCTGATCAGGGTTTCTTTCTAGACTGCCAGTTATGAAAGTCTAGTTCATTTATCTACTGTCATCTCAAGTCATCAATGATTTTTCATACAGATATAAATACACTGAATCATGAATTCCACAAAACTGTATATAGCCTAAGTCATCGTTACAAGGACTTATGTGGTTTGGATCTTGACTACTTAAAAGAGCTCCTGTTTCCCAACCACCCAGTGCGCCTCCTCTGCTCCACCAGTGCAGGCCTGCTCACTGCCCCCCCACCCCACCCCATGTAGACTGAAACATCTGGGGACAGAACTTTGGAGTGGCAGCTCCATTGCTCTGGAATGCATTGCCTTTGAACATCTGAATGGCCAACTCAGTGAAGGCCTTCAAAGCCTCTCTGAAAATGTATTTATTTCGTAAAGCCTTTCCTGGTTCAGTATTGTTGTCTCTACTTATTTTATAGTGTTTTAATATTGCTGTTTGATTTTGTTATACTGTATAACGCTTAGAGCCTTTTTGATTGGGCGCTTTATAAATAAATGTTGCCTTGCCTTAATCAGTCCTGAGTCACAGCTTCTCTTCTGTATTCAGTATTTAGGTTTTGTATATCTTTACTCCACTTTTTTTTTAATTCTGTGATGTTACTATGAATTTATCCACTTCTTTTTCTTTTTCTGTCATGCTTCTATCAGACCTCTCGGCCAACAGTGATACCAAGAATGATAAGCAGAAATTAACTAGACTGAAAGCAGTCAATTGCAAAGCAGTGACTGAAAAAAATCCAGGTAAAGAATGCCCTTCCCCCCCCATGAAGTTTTCCTGACTGCAGTCTCACCTATACTCTCGACCAAGCTAATTTGTCCTTTTCTATTCCATCCGCATCTTCCTGATTTTGCTCCCTTTCACCTGTGCAGTGATAACTAAAAAGTTTCCTTACACTACCAGTCTTCCCATTCTGCCAAGTTTTAAGTAGCTTGGCCAGCAGCTCAGCGATGTCAACATTGCTTGCAACTTTCCATCCCTGTAGTCTGCATGCCTCTTCTTAAGGAAAAGATACTTTGTGAGGGCCGAGATCCAGAACTGTACTAGAGTCTATGCCATGTCATCTGACTGTCATCAACCTTGTGGTCTGTGATATATTAGCAGAGTTTGTGTGACAAGTCACTATCTTGCCTGCACTTGAATTTATTAGTTACAAGAAAAGAAGGTCTATTGGCAGTATTTGAACAGCACAGTGGTACAAAAATAGCACTCTGCACTGCAGTTTGGGGCCCGACTCTGACTGCCAAGCCCTAGCCAGTGCATGATGGAAGTGAAGTGTTCAGTCTCTCAAAGAACTGAGCAACAGTCACCCCCCTGCATGAGCATCTGCTTCCATCTGGTAAAGGAAGAGTATTGCCACCAGTAGACAGAGTAAACCATAAACAACATGGGATGAACATGAGCTTCTAGCAACCTGGATTCATTTATAGTCTCATACTTGCAGAATTCTGACTCTTGGTGTGGCCTTTGGGACTGTCCAATAGATACAAACTGTAAAGCCCCACCCCTTGCTCCAGGCTCACTCCAACAGTCAGATTTTTATTTTCTGCCAAAGAGATCACTTGCTCCTAGATCTGTGCTGCGATTGTTGTCAGTTTTTGAATATTACCTCTTCTGCTTAGTTCCATTTGGGTTCCATACCATTTGGATCTGACTCCATGTTCCATCTTTTTTTCACCATATTGAGACATTGTTACCGAATACGTTGGCTTCCTCTAGCTCCATGTGTTTCCTCTAAGGTGTACCCTTCAAGGTGAAATTAAGCCCTGTCAGGGTTGCAAGAAGGCCATACTTATGGCTGATGGCCACATTAAGTGCCTGGAATGTTTTGTTTCAGAATGTTTAACAGTCAAGGACTGTCTTCTCTGTATGGACGTGAAAAAAATCACATGGGAAGAGGAAGTCCAAGTTGGAATCCAGAACAGCCTGTCCAGCAGGTACATCCTACCTTCAAGTTTCTGATAACTGGTTCTCCAGCACTGAAACCATGAAAGTGATGGTCTTCACCTTGCTCCCACCCACACTCTGGGCCGCAGACACTATCAGGACAGCTCCCACCCACACTCTGAGGAACAGACACTATCAGGACAGATCTTACCCTGCCAACCATGGCAAGGGTAAGGGGCACAGTAAGGTCACTCTAACCCCTGCTGTGACTGGTCCAGATAGAGGTCAGCAGAATTAGCTTTTGGCTCACCGCCATCCATATTCCCCCAGTTCTTCCACCCTAGCAGGCCTTCCATCACCACAAACAAGTGGGTGTTGTAAGTTGTCAGGAAAGATCTGTCACTGCCATTTATATCTCTTCCTCTCAGCCATTCCCTTAAGTATATGTACTCTCCAGCCTTCAGCAGGTCTTCTTTTGGAAGGAAATCTAGAGCCTCCTGCTAGAAGAAGAATCAGCATTTATATAGCGCTTTTCATACATCCAAAGCGCTTTACAAGCAATGCTAGACTGGTAGTGAAGTGACTGAATGCGTGGTGGTGGCCATATCGCACATCATCACCCACACACAGCCTGGATAATTGCATGAACCGGTTTATGGGAAGGAGAATGTTGGCCAGGACACCGGGAATGTTCCCTACTCTTTGCGAAGAGTGCCCTGGGTTCTTTTACTTCCACCTGGACACACACCAGGACAACACCAGGATGGGCAGAAGGGACCTCGGTTTAATGTCTCATCCGAAGGACAGCACACCCCAGCAGTACAGCACCCCCCAATACTGCACTCAGATGCCAGCGATTTTTAGGTGCAAGTCCAATCCCGGTGTGGGACGAGAACCCACAACCTTCTGGTCCAGAGGTGGATGTGCTACCAACTGAGCCACGCTGACACCCAGAAGCAATAGAGGAAATCCAAGAAGGGACAGTGGATTCCCAATACTTCCTGGTCTCCCATTTCTGGGAGGATGGTGGTCCATCTTGGATCTTAGCGATATAAACAGGTACAAGAGATTGAAAATTTAAGAGGGTCTCTGAAGGATATAGGCCCATCCCTCCAAGATGGAGCTTCATTCTACTCCCTGCTTTTGAAGGATATATACTGTCACATCCCAGAAGGTTCCATCAAAGGTACCTGTGGTTCGGGATTGTGGAGAACCTGTTTCAGGGTCTTATCCTTTGGACTCTTCTCTACTCCCAGGGTTTTCACCAAATGTTTGTTGGTGGTGGCTACCTACCTCAGAAGCAGGGAGTATCTATGTATTTTTATCTTGAACACTGACTGATAACCTTCTTGGGTGAGCTGGCATTTATGAAGTCTTGGGACCTTACAGTGGATACTTTTAAACAGCTGGGGTTCCTTCTGACCCTGGAGAAGTCTGTCTTCACCCCAGTCCAAAACATAATATTCTTTGGGGCAAAACTAGATTCAACACAAGCCAAAGGTCTTCACCAGATCAGACTTTGAACCAGGTAGCCTTTATGGAGTCCTTTCAGGTGGGGCAGATGCACACAGCTAGAACATTCTGTTGACTCTGCCTGGTGGTATCAGCCACCCTTGTCATTATTTTGGGCTTGGTTTTATATAAGGTCTGCTCAATGGTATCTCAAGGAACATTTGCCTTGGAAGAGGGACCCCACTGATGTAAGAGCCAGTGGATTAAGGCAGGAGGAGCAGAACCTCAAAGCCAAGGGTGCCGTTCCAATTCTCTGCTCCTACCCTACACCCGACTACCTGATGAGATTGAGTCCTTCTTAAGCAGTAAACAGTGCATGGTAAATGGTCCAGAAAGGAATCTTCTGCACTTTAATGTCCAAGAACTAAGGAAAATCCACCTGGCTCTCCAAGCATTCAGTCTGCTGATGACTGATCAGGCCTTTCAGGTAAACACAAAGGACATCACTGTAATGCTGTCCTTGGACAAGCAGAAAGGGGCCAGGTCATCCAGGACAAACTGAGCTGTCTGGCAGACAGTCTTAGTTGTCCGGAGACTTGCCTAGAGACCACCACCCATGAGTCATCTCTGAATCAGGAGATTCTGAACATCATCTTTAAGAAATACCCCCCAAATCTGTTCATCTCCTGGGAAAAGAAAAGCTTTTCCTATTTTGTGCAAGGCTACCAGAAAGAGGAACCATATGGGCAAAAACTCTCAACATGTACTGGGAAGGAAGGCTCCTGTACAACTTTTCTACCTTCTGTGGAGGTTAATTTCTCAAGGTTTTCAGAGACCTACTTGGATGGTTCTCATAGCTCTGGAATTGGCCAGGCAGGTTTAGTACTCATACCTCCTTCATCTGAGAACCCGCTATCCCATCTCCTTCCATTCAGTTAGGACCACCTACTCTGCGGGGAGAATAGCCCAGCCGGACATTCAGTTGCTGCACTTGATGTTTTAGCTCCCGACAGGAAAGACTGTCAAGATCAAGATATCTCAGATAAGGTGCTGCATATCCTGATAGCTTCCAGAAAAGCAGCTACCAGCTGGATCTATCCCTTCAAATGGATAACATTTTCCATTTGGTGCAGTAAGCTTGCTATATCCCTTATCTCTTGCCCAGCTTCCAAGGTTTTGGACTACCTGCTGGTCTTGGCATTCCTGTTGAGCCAGAGGGTCACTTTCTTAGCCCTTTAACCTTTCTGTTTACAGAGATGCAGACCTCCAAAGCTTCTTCAAGCACCTTCTTCTACGAGCCTTCTGCATTACCAGCCTCCTGCAGCTTATTCATACCCTTGGCCTCCAGATCCCTCATCTTGCAAAATAATCAGTCAGTCTCTTTTCCACGTCAGGTCTCTGTGAGTGCCGTTTAAGTCCTGGCCTGCAGTATGCATCAGACACTCAAGCGCGCCCATTTTTTGGGATGTGCTCCACATATCAGCCTATATGCAAGTGAGAATAGTTACCCCTCTAGGCTTTCTCACTCTCCTTCTGGGTCTCCTCCCTTACTGATCCTTGCTTTGTTGTCCTTGCCTCAGTGATCCCCTGTGTCTTGCTCCTGCCTTGGTGAATCCTTGTACCAGCCCATCCTCCAATCCTCTTGTTTAAAACCCACTGCTTCTACTGGTAAATGGCACTGGATGAAAACCTCTCTGTGGGATGAGGATAAGTAAATGATATTGAGAAATATGGTAATAATAGATAATTTTGATGTATCAAGTCATCTGTTTTTGTACAGTACAGAAAAGGATGATGTGTTGAAAAAACGTGCAACCACTGAAAGAGGTAGGAGGACTCTCGCTATGCCTGTCTTAAAAATAGAGAAATGTGTTATGGGGGGCTGCTTATAATATTGTCTGCCCTACATCTTCATGAACCCTGGTCCTCATTTGAATTGACAACGGATTATTTAGTTAAGTTTATTAGGGTACCTAAAAAGACGAAGACACTGAGGTTAACTAGTCCTCTTCCCCTTCTCTCTCGCCTGTTTAAATGCCAGGACTGTACATTTCCTGATGTCTACCTTACCTGTTGCCTCATCGATTGTTAGTAACATGATCTGGATGTTACTCTGTTTCACTGTGTCAGTTATTACACATGACTGGATGTATGGTTATGCTGTAATAACAGCATGCCAAGTTGTACTGAAAGGCAAGAAACAGAATTTGACAGCAGATAAGGACAGCTTGGTCCACCCAGTCTGCCCATTTATTATCCCTTCCTATAGTGTCACCACAGACGCTACTTGATCTTCAGCTCTTCCCTCTTGCTTTCCAATAAGATTCCCTTATGCCTATCCCATGCATTCACGAATCCTGCCACTGTTTTCACCTCACCACTTCCACTGGAAGATTGTTCCAGGCATCCACCATTCTTTCTGTGAAGAAGTACTTCCTCGCATCTTTCCTGAATCTACCCCCCAGCTTCATTGCATGTCCCTTTGTACTTATGCATCTTTTTCTCTGAAAAATACTCCCCTCTTGTACCTTATTAGCCCTTGTGAGGTATTTATAGGTCTCCATCATATCCCCCCTCTTCCTCCTTTCTTCCAAGGTGTACATATTTAGGTCCTTTTGCCTTTCCTCATAGAGCTTCTGATACAGACCCTGCACCGTTTTAGATGTCCTCCTTTGGACAGCCTCCACTCTGTTTATGGCCTTCCAGAGATGTGGTCTCCAGAACTGGACACAGTACTCCAGGGGGGGTCTCACCAGGGATCTATACAGTGGGAACACCACATCCCACCTTCTGCTGGTGATACCCATCCCTGTGCACCCCTGCATCCCACTGGCCTTACCAGTAGCTTTGCCATACTGCCTGGCCACCCTGAGGTCATCATATCTGACTGCTTCCAGGTCTCTTTCCTGTTTCATGACTGTCAATACCTTTTATCCCATTTTGTACTCCACCTCTGTGTTTCTGTCCCCAAAGTAAATGACTCTGCACTTTTTTGTATTGAAACCCTGCTGCCATACCCTTGACCAGTCCTCGCATTTTCTCAGGTCTCTGCACATTCTTTGCCAAGAGGCCGAAGGAGTTGTTATAGCAGAACCACACATGCTGGAGTGTGTAATCATGCTTATAAAACAAGTAATACCATAACTTAGTTTAAGTTTATTTTAGAAGGAATAAATAATATGGTTTTAATAGTTTTTAAATGACGGATCTTCCTCCTAATAACTTTTTTTTTAGGAGGAAGGTGCTATTCTGTCTTTTTAAGGCTTCATCTCCTCCAGAAGGTGCCTTTGGTTGTGAAATATAAAAATCCCCCCAGTGAAATATACATATATCTGCACCAGTATAATAACTTATATTCCACCCCAAGCAGCAGATGGAAAATCTTTAGGGTTTGGGGTCTCCAGAGTCTTGGCGAATCAGTGGTGGGGTCGTCCTTAGGGTTTTCAACCCTAATGCTCACCCCTTCCCCAGCCCGTAGCCTTCTGTCCGAAGCACAAAGTACAGCTCCAAATCAGTGCCTCATAGTGCTGCACTCTTCAAAGATAGAGAAGTATGCCTCACCACATGTTGCCAACAAAATCTGTCCTAGCTTTCTTCATACAGGGCACTATGGGCCCAGCATGAAAAGAGATCACGTCTGACATTTACTCAGGGGAGAGGGTAAGCATTAAGGTGAACATTAGGGTTGATCTCCTCAAGGAAGACCCCACCACTGATTCACCAAGACTCCAGAGACCGAAAACCCTGTTTTTTTTCTTTTTGCTACTGGGGGGATGAGGTGTGGAGTTAGGGTTTTCATTTCACTTCATTTTTATTTTGTTATTCGGGTAAGTACACTGGAATATAATTATATTTAAAGGTACAGTCCCAAGCCAGTGCTTCATTGAGAGATGTGAGGAAGTATTTCTTCACAGAAAGAGTGGTAGATGCCTGGAACAATCTTTCAGTAGAGGTGGCTGGGGCGAAAACAGTGACCTCATTAGGGTTGGAATTCAAATGCCACATTTCCCTACTTTTGTTGCGTTAAGCTGAACCCTAACTGGTGCATTAATGCACTTTTTCGCAAATAATTTTGTTTCTGTTTGAGATAGTGGAATTGTATCCACATTAATGCAGGTCCCAAACAGATGCTTATACACAGAGCCCTCTGGGCTCTGCACCAAGAGAAGACTCGGTCTGCTTATAGAAGTACAGGGCCCTGCTGGCCTTGCACTTCTGTGCAGCAACGAATGTCAAAAATTACCAAAGTTATGAATGTGCATAGAAAAATTTCAATGTACCTTCATAACTTTTTTTTTTAATATTATGACCCCAAATATTCAACATAGCCTTCTTATCAACCCACCTCTTGAACATGGTAGGGAAATGTTCAAATCCCTACAGAAACGTTATTTTGTGCCACAAGTGTGAAAACACATTTCAGCCAGGATTTGAAAAATGATAGCTGTCAGGTTCATGAGGTGGTGTGAAAAAATGACTATGTTGAAAATTTGGGGTAAAGTATTAAAAATTACCAAAGTTATGAGCGGGCATTGAGAAATTTCAACGCACGTTCAAAACTTCGTTGTTTTTTAATATTTTTACCCCAAATTTTCAACATACATGACAAGATGTGGTACTTCACTGGATATCATCATGACTTGGGTGCACTGGGTGTCCATGAAGCCACATGTCGAGTGACTTATGTACCTGAGAAGTGACGATATCCCATGCTGTGACATATCCTGGCATGTCTAACTGCTTTATATAATGAAGAAGAGGACTTAAAACAGTCATGATAATTTTCAATTCAGTAGAATTTATTTGTGAAAAAACAAGTGCCAACTTTAACAGTTTAAAAACTTAAAGTAGCAACTGCTAAATATTTTTTTAAGAATGCATTTTATGGGGTTACTCTCAGCCATCTAAGGAGATCTCCTCTGAAGAGAACGGCAGTGTAGTTATTTTTTCTGTTATGAGGTCTGTGCGTAAATCTTTTTTTTACTGTTATGTCAAGGGTTTTATAACAGCAGTCAACCAATAAAGTTTCTTTATTCTGCATCATTTCTCACTATGCCCCTGGATATGGGGTTAGATCTGCATGCTCTGTTGTATCTTATTTCACTTATAAAATGGTTAAACTAAGAACATTAAAAAAATGCCAAAGCTGCAGTGCCTGATAACAGGTGAAAAAGTTGACCTATACTATTTTATGCTAGCGGCCGATGCTTACAGTTCCGGGAGGCGGGGCGGACGCTGGCGTCATTGCACGTCCCCGCCTCCCCAACGAAAATGGCTAAAATAGGAGGCGGCAAAGACCACCATAGAGATGAAGTTCTCCTGAGGATTAATTGCCACCGCCGCTATGGTCCCCAACCAGACACTAGCCCGTGGCTACCAGGAATGGTGGCCTGGCCCCTCCGGGGGAGTGGCCGGGGTGACGTGGGACCCTGGCAACAATGGAATGATGGCGGAGGTCTCCAGGGCCGTGACTAGGCTGAAGGCAGACGGGTCCTGCCACAAAAAAAAAAAAGCAAGGCGCTGCATCAGCATGTGGTCTAAAAGCAAAACAAAATGGTTATATTAAATGCATGCTGAAAATAGAAAACAGAGTTAAAATCTATGTTTTGACCTTAGGTCTTCTTCAGGAAATATCTAAAGAGGAAAAACAAAGTTAGTGTAGAGGGAGGTAAAATGAATATATGGATAGAGAGGTAAGAAGTGATAAATGGTAAGATTAATCTCACCATTTATCACTTCTTCTCCCTGAGCCTCCCCTTTCTTCTTTCATGTATATCTCATTCAAACAACATGAAGTCTTGCTATATTATGACAATTGCAGTATGACCCAATCTTGGAACTGCCCCAGAGATGAAATAGTTAACTTTTCCATGAAGCATGGAACTCTGAGCGCGAGCTCGGATAGGAAACTCTGTCTATTGTGCTTCAAACATAAACTGTCAGATTCTTTACTTCGCCTCACTGAACAGTCGCTCCGGAGATTTCTCCTTCTGCTCGGTTCATTTGTCGGTTTAAAAAAGTGTTATTTTATCGGGTTTCAGTAAAGTTAACTTGAAATTAAACCGCAACCGTCGGTTCAAGCTCTGTCTGTGGTAACGGTAATAGATAGGTTTTACATTGAAATCTCTGTGTGGAACTTGTACACATTTATCGGTTCGGTTTAAACCAATCAGGTTGTTTGCAAAATTGCTAGTCCTTTTTAGAGTCGTGGTTCGGTTCTTATCGGTTCTAAAAAAAGCATTTCATTCGTTTTTCCACGACCCGTGACACGGTTGGGAACCCGATATGGTGTCTTGTTTGGCGGATTGCCATAAACAGGCAAGTTTGTTAGGCTGGCATTATGTCTGAGAAACCCAAAAGAAAAACCGGACCCACTGGGTTTCAGCTCTGTAGTGTTTGTGGGGAAGCTTTTGCTAAGGCTGACCCACACACCACATGTGTCTATTGTCTGGGGTTTGACCACCTCAATTCAGATTGCCAGATTTGTAAGAATTTCCCTGCTGCCACCATAGAAAAGAGAGTTGGTAGGCTCAGGGAAAGGGAGGCCAAAAAGTCCACTGACCCGGATGGCCAGCCCGGTTCGGTACCTACCAAACCAGAGGGAATGCCCTCTGACCAGGGCGATACTTCCTCGGGCAAACGAAGAGCCGGTTCTGAGGAGCCGGTTTCAGCAAAAAGGACTAGAAAGTCAGCTAGCGTAGAGCCAAAAGTTCTCTCCCCAACTGCTGAAGAAATAGCTAAAGCAATTCAAATTGTCCAGTCTCTTTCCCATCCGACCGAACCAACACCATCAGGTAGGCGTTCGGTTCGGCCGGTTCCACCGGTTCAAGTTTATGATTGTGAGGATTTTTATGAACCGGAGGAAGGGGAAGGGGAATATGAGGAGAGTGAATATGGTTTGAAGATCTGGATGTGCCCATTGAACCGGACATCTCTCCAGATAGACCCTTAGGGGTTTCTCCTCCCAGGCTTTCTGAGTCCCCTTCTCATTTCATTTTTTATAAGAAAGTTGCTGAAACTTTGCAGCTTCCTGTTGAGGAAGCTGTTGATGACCAAGAGGAGCCTGACTATGTAGAAATGATGGATATTCCAGAGTCTAGGAGACTGTCTATTCCTTTACACAAATCCTTTCGGAAACAGACAGTACAAGTTTTAAAAACTCCTCACACTATACCTCCTGTGGATAAAAGGATGGACAAGAGGTATACCTTATCAGGTTCCGACACTGATTTCCTCACTCAGCAATGCAGCCATGTGGGGGTAGTGCAGGCTGCAACCTGTGACAAGGCTAATATTCCCTTAGCTTCACACCCCCCTGAGAAGGACTCCAGGAAGATTGATGCTATGGCAAAGAAACAGTACATGGCAGCATCTTTGGGACTCAGACAGGCAAATTATATGGCTTATGCTGCTAGGTACCAGAAATCCAGATGGGATACTGTGCTGGCTCTAGCGAAACAAGCCCCTGACCAGCTTGCCAGGGAACTGGAACAGGTGGCTATGGATGGTATTGAGGCATCCAAGGTGCAATTTCATGCTGCAGTGGACTCTAATGATGTGTCATCAAGAGTCATGGCTACATCTGTGGCTCTTCGCAGGATGGCCTGGCTCAGATGTACTACCCTGTCTCAGGATACCCAGTCTAAGGCCATGGATTTTCCTGTTGTGGGCAATTCTCTGTTTGGGGAGCAAACAGAGAACTACATGAAGAAAATGGATGAATATAGGACCACCTATAGGAGTGCACAGGCAAAGGAAAGGCAGGCCACTCCTCAAAAGCAGCTTCCTAAAGGCAGGGGCAGGCCTTTTCATAGGCCTTTTTACCAAACCCAAGCTTCCTCTTCCGCCTATGCCCAGAGGGGATTCTTTAGAGGGAGAAGCAGACGGGGTACAAGCAGGCCTGCTCCCACCCCTCAGCCCAAAGCCCCTGCCAAGCAGGCACCCTGATGGGGTTGCCAGGGCTGATTCTTCTCTACCTATAGGGGGCAGGCTGGCTTACTTTGTCCAGGACTGGAAGTCTCTAACATCAGACAAGTGGGTCCTGGAAGTAGTAAGCCAGGGACTGGTTCTCAGCTTCAAAAAATTTCCAAAGCTGAGAACCAGATCTTTTCCACCTGCAACTCCATCAGAGGCACTCGCCCTAGAGGCAGAGGTCTCTACCCTCCTGGCTCTCAGAGCCATGGAAAGGGTTCCTCCCCTACACCAGGGCAAGGGTTTGTACTCCAGGTACTTCCTTACCCCAAAAAAGACAGGAGAATGGCAGCCCATCCTGGATCTCAGATACTTAAACAAGCACCTTTTAAAACCAAAGTTCAAAATGGTGACTCTGGGAATTATCTTACCCTCTCTAAGGCCAGGGGACTGGCTAGCTTCCCTGGACCTCAAGGATGCCTACTTCCATATTCCCATCAGCAGCTCCCATCGAAAGTACCTCAGGTTCGAGCTGCCCTCAGGCCATTACCAGTTCAGAGCAATGCCCTTCGGCCTCACTCCTGCTCCAAGGGTATTCACCAAATGCCTGGCAGTAGGAGTTGCCTACCTAAGAAGGCAAAAGATTGCCATCTTTCCTTACCTGGACGATTGGCTCATAGTAGGCCAGTCCCCAGAACAGGTCAATTTACATCTTCGGATAACGCAGCAACTGCTTACCTCTCTAGGTTTCCTTCTGAATCTCTCGAAGTCAGGTCTAGAGCCTGTCCAGCTTCTTACCTTCATAGGCACAGAACTGAACACACAGAAGGCCAGGGCCTTCCTTCCTCTGGACAGGGCAAAGACCCTAGTCTCCCTGGCCTCCTCATTCACCCTGCAGGTTTCTCGACCAGCAAGGCATTTTCTGCAGCTCCTAGGGCACATGGCTGCTTCCACAGCAGTTGTGCAGGGAGCAAGATTTCAAATGAGGGACATCCAGTTCCATTTGAGAGCTTTTTGGTCTCAAAGAAAGGATCCTCTTACCAAGTTGATCCCAGTAACTCGAACCCTGATCCAAGCCTCACAGTGGTGGCAGGATCAGAGCAACCTGAGACAAGGAGTTCCTTTTGTCCTCAGTCTCACTCCTAATCCTTACTACAGATGCATCCCTCTTGGGTTGGGGAGCTCACATGGGCGACCTCGCCACCCAGGGTCTGTGCTCTCCCCAAGAATCTCTGCTCCACATCAACCTGTTGGAGCTCAGAGCAGTTTTTCTAGCACTTCAAGTTTTTTCCAAATCTGTTCAGAACAAGATTGTACAGGTCAGAACAGACAACACCACTACAATGTGGTACATCAACAAGTAAGGGGGCACTCGGTCTACAGCTTTGTGCACCGAAGCAATGAAGTTGTGGTCTCTGGCTTACTCCTTGAACACCTCCCTCACGGCAGTCCACCTTCCAGGCAAGGACAATGTCCTGGCAGATGCTCTCAGCAGGATTTCTCAGGGCCATCACGAATGGTCACTGGATCCCCTGGTCTTGGGAGTAGTATTTGCCAGATGGGGCACCCCACAGATAGATCGTTTTGCAGCCCCAGACAATCACCAACTTTCCCTTTTTTTGCTGCAGGCCCCTAGTGTTGGGCTCACTCCCCCTGGATGCCTTAGTTCTCAGTTGGGAAGGGAAGTTCCTCTATGCCTTCCCCCCCCTTCCCTCTCCTGTTCAAAGTGCTAGTCAAAATCAGATCCCAATCCTGCAAAGTCATTCTGATAACTCTGGATTGGGCCAGACAACCCTGGTATCCTCTCCTACTGTCCTTAGCAGTCCATCCTCCCCTGTGCCTTCCCCAGGAATCACAATCTGTTAACCTGTGCCCAGGGACGGGTTTGGTATCCGAATCTCAAATCTCTCAATCTCAAGGCTTGGTTCTTGAAGAGTTAGAGTTTGCTGATTTACACTTTTCCCAAGGTGTAATGGATATATTGAAGGCCTCAAGGAAGCCTTCCACCAGGGCTACTTACAATTCCAAATGGAAAAGGTTTTCCATATGGTGCTCGGAAAAGCATATTTCCCCAGACTCTGCTGATCTACCCACAGTCCTGGATTATATGGTCCATCTGAATTCTCTGGGGCTGAGACCAGCTACCCTGAAGGTGCATTTGGCAGCTGTGTCTGCTTTTATTTCAGCAGGTAAATCCTCTTCTCTTTCAGCTCATCCTGTATTTTTCCTGCCTGGGATCTTAATGTTTGCATTGCTCAGCTTATGCAACCCCCCTTCGAGCCCTTGTCTTCAGTTGAGCTAAGTACTTGACTTGGAAGACTGTGTTTCTGGTAGCCATCACCTCTGCCAGACGCATAAGTGAATTACAAGCGTTGTCAGTGGAGTCGGATTTTATCTCCTTTCACAGAGATAAGGTGGTCCTCCGGACTAACAGAAAGTTCCTTCCTAAGGTGGTTTCAGATTTCCACCTTAATCAGTCTATTTCTCTTCCAGTATACTTCACTGACCTGTCCTCCTCCTCTGGTGAGAGGAGGCTGCACAGCTTAGATGTGAAGAGAGCCCTTAGTTACTACATAGAGCGTACCAAGGGTCACAGGTTTGACTCCCTCCAACTGTTCCTCGCTCACGCCGAGGTTGGTAAAGGAAGCCAGCCACTAAAAGATCCATTGCCAGGTAGATTGTCTCTGTATCCAATTCTGCTACAAAAGTTGGGTAAAGTTTCCTCAGGCCTGAGGGCTCACTCTACCAGAGGTACAGCTGCTTGCTGGCTGCTGCCAGAGACATTCCTATTCTAGAAATATGTCAAGCAGCTACCTGGAAAACAGTTCACACTTTTACTAAGCATTACTACCTGGACATCCAGGCTAGGAGTGATGCTCGGTTTGGCACAGCTGTTCTTCAGAGCCTGTTCCCTAAGTAGGTTCTGTCCCTCCTCCATGGGGGTACTGCTGTGTAATCTGCAATTGTCATAATATAACAAGACTTCATGTTGTTTGAAGAAAAAATTACTCACCTTAGTAATGTTGTTTCTTCTAATGGAGTCTTGCTGTATTATGACCTCCCTTCCTGCCTGCCCCTCTCAGAACCTCCGTTTTGGGGTGTGGCTGGGCCTTACAGGGTTGGCACTCATTTATGCCCACCTTGTTGTTTTTACACCCTCTTTTTGGGGTGAATTGGTGTTGTGTTTTTCTTTTTCTGGGTCTCCTGACTTGAGTCTTTCTTTGAGACCAGGAAAGGTGTGTTTAGGTTAGTAGCCAGTTGGCTAGTGTAAGTTTACAGCTTCCACACAGAACCTTAGTGAGTTTTAGCTCGTAAAGATCTGACAGTTTATGTTTGAAGCACAACAGACAGAGCTTCCTAACCGAGCTCGAGCTCAGAGTTCCATGCTTCATGGAAAAGTTAACTATTTCATCTCCGGGGCAGTTCCAAGATTGGTTCATACTGTAATTGTCATAATATAGCAAGACTCCATTAGAAGAAACAACATTTCTAAGGTGAGTAATTTTTTTCTTTTACCTCCCCTCTACACTAACTTTGTTTTTTTTCTCTTTTAGATATTTCCTGAAGAAGACCTAAGGTCGAAATGTAGATTTTAAACTCTATTTTCTATTTTCAGCGTGCATTTAATATAACCATTTTGTTTTGCTATACTGTTTTATTCCATTTTAGACTGCCCCTTATCTCATGACTTATTTTTCCACACTTTGAAGCTGCTTTACCACTTTTTTTTTTACAGTTGAAACAATAAAAAGAGCACTGCTTTTAGTATGGCTCAGGGTCAGGTTTTGATCTATATCTCTGTTGTTTCTGAACACCCATTGTTTATTATCACTTTTCTTGTGACTGTAATGAACTAGCGTGCAGCAAACACTGCTGCCTGACCTTATGGGACAACAAATGTACAAAACCAGCTAAGAATACTGAAGAAGACCTGTCTCGAACCATATTAAAATGAATGTCTTTTTTTTATTCCAAATGAGAAAAAAGTGCTAAACTAGACTAAAAATGGGAAAAGAACAGTATTATACAAATCGGGAGATAAGAGGCAATCTAAAACAGAATACAAAAGTAGAGACCAAAATTTTTACCACTGTCATGCACTGCTGCTTTAAACTGAAAACTGGTAATCTTATCTGTGTCAATCTTCACCATTCATCACCTTTGGGTGTAGTATTGGCCGGAGGTCATGACCCCAGCGGGAGCTCTTTTTTTTTTTTTTGGATGGGCGGAGCTGCCGCCCTCAAGATAGCCACCCACTGCGTGGCGCCACGGGTTGGTCATAGTGTTGTTGACTCCGCCTCTCCATCTGCTCTTTTCCCGCCATCGAGGTCACCTCGTGGAAGCTCGAGAAGAATTTCAGAGTTAACTGTCCTGTATTGCTGTAGGAGGGGGCAGCTTACATGGATGTGGATGTGGAAGCTTTGTGCAAACTTAATAAATTTTAGCACTGATAGCACATTACTTCAGTTTTTGGCTTCCTTGCTTATGCACTGATAGCACACTTCTTCAGTTTTTGGTTTCCTTGTCTGTGCAGTATTTGCCTTGGCGTTAGAGAGAACACCGTGGACTAACTGGTGCTGGCAAAAATAAACTTTTACTTCTACCTGTTGGGAAGCTGAGCACAGGACTCAGGTGCAGGCCTCAATATCTTTTTGTTTACTTAAGAATTTCAGAGGCCTACCTCTACAGTTGAAGCCTTCGGCTAAATTTTCGAATCTGTGTCGCTGCGTAGTCTGTTGACTCCGTATTCCTGCCAGTTCTGTTCGCTCCACTCGACGTCGCCTGGTAAGACTGCTCCTTTTTTTATTTGCTTTGTGACGTTGGGTCTTGTTTTAGTGTTCTTTTTCCCGTAGGTCATGTCTCGGTCAGAGGGCAAGAAATCTTCTAAGATGGGACAGCCCCCCCATGGGGCAGTAAGTACTCCATCACCGACCAGCACGACCGATGCCTCGTGGGTCTTGGCCCGCTTCCGCGATATGGATTTGTGCGACACCTGTTTCTCCATGGACGTCAGGTCATCGGCGAACCTTAGCGCATGGAAAGTGAGGCGAGCTCTGCCAACTTTGGAGTCAGGCGCTTTTCGTCCGGGCCAAGCCGCATTCTCTCAGCCTTTCCTCCGGGTCCCCTCCCGGTTCTATATGGACCAAGGAGGAGGGGGCCTCTGCCTCTTCAAGCCTAGCCATGGCAGAGGCCCCTCCCGCGGTGCAGGAAGCCCGGTCTGTCTCCCCCGGGGGACGGCCAGGAGACGCCGTTTTGGCAATCGCCCCTTTGGAAGTGAAGGCTCCCCGATGTCGCACCCGCAGCTTGGAAGGCCTGGGTCGGCGCCGTGCTCAATGACGTCTGTTGGCGCCGTTTTGGTCCTTGGCGCCATTTGCAGCGCCGTGGGCCCTGATGGCACCATACTCGGTGCCATTGCTGCTGTCGGTGCTGATGGGGCTATCGGCGCTGTGGGAGGCTCTACGGCATCGTCCCTGTTTCTTGCCCTGGTGCCATTTGAGGCGCCAAGGTCGAGCACGGCGCTGTGTCCAGTTCTGGGGCTGTTTGCGGCTCCAAACACGGACACGGCGCCATGAGGGTTTCAGACCTCGGTGCCGAAAGCGCTGTTGGGGCTGTCATCAGCATCGTCTTTGTCCTCGGCGCTGTGGGACGGGTCAGTGCCATAAGGGTCTCCAGCCTCAGTGCCATTTGTGGTGCCGAGAGTGCGGTTGGAGCCATCGTCGGTGCTGCTTGCAATGCCGTGAGTTGGGATGGCACTGTGACAGGCTCCGGCTCCAAGTCTGCTGCCCTTGTTGGGGCCGTGTCCTCTTCTGACACCATTTGCGGTGCGGAGGGGGGCACCGGTGTCAACTCTGGTGCAGTCTCTGGTCCTGGGGCCCTGTTCACTAGGGATGGCAGTGGACGTCCGCGCACTGTCTGGCACAGGACTTCAATCTCCACCTCTTCAGAGGAGGAGTCGGACTCTGAGTCAGATGGGCAGTCTGTCTCCGTGCAGTTGGCTGCGAGCGTGGACACCCTGCTAGTGTCCCCAACAGACCAGTGTCAGCCCCCCTCTGAGGAGCGGACAGTGACTGCTGGGGCCAGGGTCAGGGGTTCTGACCAGCAGGCAGTGGTGCAGGCCACCACTGCCCTGCAGCCTGGCCTCGGAGGGTTCTCTAACCCCTCAGCGGTGGTACCCCCTCCTGTGGTGTGCCTGGATCGCCCACCTTTGGGGCCGATCAGAGCACCCACGGGAGGAGGAGGTGCTGTTTCCTGGATAGCCCCCTCGTGGGCCTACCAGGGCTGTCAGTTGCCTAGGCTGGCTCTCTCGAGGAGGAGGGTGCTCTCGGATTCCGAGGGGTCGAGGGGCATGGGGTCTGTGCAGCGGCCTTTTTCTGGAACCCACCCAGGCTCTGGGAGAAGCCGTAGTGTGGATCTCTGCTCTTCTCCCTCAGTTTCCTTGAGAGGGCCCTGTTCTTTGGAGGTAGGGGACCGTCCTTATGGATCTACACGGCCCCGGTCACCTCACAGGGGGGAGTCTTCAGGGTGCAGCCTAGGTAATACCAGTTTGGTTGTTCAGCTGTCGGCTGTGGAATCTTCCAGAGCACCTTCTTCCCCTAGGGCTCCCAGTGCGCTCCCTAGCCCAGACGTAGGTCAACGGATCCCCGTTGTTGGTTCTGCCCCTATTCCTCTGCCACCTTCTCCTGTGCTCCCAGGCATTTGTGGTCCTAGCAGGCCTTTCTCCTGGGAGCAGTTCAGAGCTCAGGCTGCTCAGTTTTCCTCTTATTTTAGGGCAATGGACAGACAGGTTTTTCAACCTCCCCCTGAGCAGACAGCTTCTGAACCTTTAAGGTCCTCCGACTCTTCATTCCCCTCTTCTGGGAGAGAGGAGCCATCTGTCCACATCTCTCCAGCTCCTGATCTCGCTGAGTATCAGCGATTCCTCGTGAGGATGTTAGAGGCCCTGCACATTACCCCTCCCACTATACACAATCCAGAGCACTCGGTGCACACCTTTCTAGGCGACTTCAGTGAGGACACCCTTGTGGTGCCCCCTGGCCGGCTCACTTTCGGGAGGCGTCATTGCGTTCCTGGCAGAGACCTTTTTCTGGAGTTCTTGCCCCTAGGGATCTCTGCCAGTGGTATTTTGCGCCCCCCAGAGTCTCCAGGTTCCATGCCTCATCCTCAGTCAGGATTGACACAACTGGACACTCCTGATGGGCTTTGCGCCCTACACTGTGACTGGCCCCCAGATCAAGATTCTTCAGATTTTGACTTCTGGGGGAGGAGGACCTTCTACTCGGCATGGTTGCTGCTCTCTATTGCAGCACATCAGGCCCACTATACAACCTATGACAGGTTCTTGTGGTCCAGGCTGAGCCAGCTCCTAGCCTCCATGCCTGACACGGAGCAAACCAGACAAGGCATTGCACTCTCTGCACATAGCCTGGAGCTAGCAAGGCACCAAGCAAGGGCATGGTATGACGCCAGTGAGGTAGCTACCAGGGTCGTAGGGACAGTGATCTGCACTAGGCAGACGGCATGGCTGCGTCTTTTCCAGTAGTCACCCTTGGCCCAGCATAGGGTGATTAATTCCGCCCAGAGAACCTATCTCTTCCCCCATAGGGTGAGGCAGCGTCTGTCGGGGCAACTTCCTACTCCCTCTGGGGGATCCCCTTCTCACTCTCCTCACACTCGGGCCTCTCCAGGCCCTGAAGGTTCTCCCGCTTAGTGTGTCACCCACTGAGAGCTAAGGGACTCAGTCCCTTAGGATTTAAAACCCCCTTCAGGGGGGCTCGGCACTTACCCAAAGGTGATGAATGGAGAAGATTGACACAGATAAGATATGGAAATTATGTACCTACCGTAATTCTGATCTTTCTGTGTATTTTCACCACAATCCTACCCTCCATCCCCCTGGGGCCTCAGTCTCTGGGTCCCCCTCCCTCTCTGTGCCCCCTGTCTTACCCCCTCCTTTCTGTCAAGTCAGGGGTGGGGTAAACAGGGGCACATGGGGGGATAGTTTTTCCCTTAGGGTGGAGTGGTCAGGAGTGGGGGTACTCCTTCCTCAGTGCTTCGGCTCCACCCCTGTGGGGTTGGGGTTGGCAGTTGCCCCCTTTTCTTTCCTTCCTCCCTTCTCCTCATCAGTCCTTCATTTCTTTGATTTCCTTGTCCCGTAGACATAACCTCAGTTAATTTAAGAAACTAGGTTTCTTGCACCAAAATCTCCTTTGGGAGGGGAGATAGCCCTGTTTTCCTGTCTTTCTTCCAGAATAGCCGATTCTGCTTATAGGAGTTGTGCCAGTAATTCTGTGCCTGCAATTCTGGCAATTAGCCTCTTGGCTGCTCCTTCGCAGTTCCTATATAAACTGGAGACTAGTCAAGGTTCAAACAACATGAAGTCTTGCTATATTATGACTAATGCAGTTTGTCCCACCATTAGAACTGCTCGGGAGGTGAAAGAGTTAACTTTCATGCAGAGCATGGAACTTAGAGAGCGAGCTCGGTTAGAAAACCTCTGTCTGGGATATTTCAAACCGAAACTGTCAGATTCTTTACTCCGCCTCACTGAACAGTCGCTCCGGAGATTCCTCCTGCTACTCGGTTCATTTTCTCGGTTTAAAGAGTTTTTTCTCGGTTAAATTCAACCGCGATTATCATTATTTTAACCGCAAACCGATCGGTTCAAGCTCTGTCTATGGTATTGTAAGTAATAGATAGGTTTTCTGTGTGGAACTTGTAAATGTTTATCGGTTCGGTTTGAACCGATCAGATTGTGTTTAAACTTCATTCTGAAGCGTTTTAAGGCTTTTTAGAGTGTGGTTCCCGGTTCTTATCGGTTCTTAAAAACGGATTTCATTACGTTTTTTTCCACGACCCGTGACACGGTTGGGAACCGATAAGGGTGTCTTGCCTGGCACTGCGAAAAAAAGGGCAAGTTTTTGGTTAGGCTGGCATTATGTCTGAGAAACCCAAAAGAAAACCGGCCCACTGGGTTTCAACACTGTAGTGTCTGTGGGAAGCCTTTGCCAAGGCTGACCCACACACCACATGTGTTTATTGTCTGGGGTTTGACCACCTCAATGCAGACTGCCAGATTTGCAAGAATTTCCCTGCAGCTACCCTAGATAAGAGAGTTGGTAGGCTCAGGGAACGGGAGGCCAAAAAGTCTGCTGACCCGGATGGCCAGCCCGGTTCGGTGCCAACCGAACCGGAGGGAGTGCCCTCTGACCAGGGCCAGACTTCCTCGGGCAAACGTATAGCTGACTCTGAGGAGCCAGTTCCAGCAAAGAGAACTAGAAAGTCAGCAGGTATGGAGTCAAAAAGCCCTTCTCCAACTGCTGCAGAGATAGCCAGGGCAATACAAATTGTCCAGTCACTTTCCCCGGTTCTGTCCGAACCGCCACTATCTGGCAAAAGGTTGGTTCGGTCGGTTCCACCGGTTCAAGAATATGATATAGAGGAGTTTTATGAACCAGAGGAGAGGGAGGATGATTATGAACAGTGTGAATGTGACTTTGAAAGTCTGGATGTGCCCATTGAACCGGACATCTCCCCAGACAGACCTTTAGGAGAATCTCCCCCTAGGCTTGCTGAGTCCCCTTCTCATTTTCTGTTTTATAAAAAAGTTGCTGAAACCCTACAGCTTCCTTTGGAGGAGGCTGTGGATGAGCAAGAGGAGCCTGACTTTGTAGAGATGATGGATATCCCAGAGTCCAGGAGATTGTCTATTCCTTTACATAAATCTTTTAGGAAACAAACAATAAAAATTTTAAAAGCTCCTAATTCTGTGCTTCCTGTGGATAAAAAGATGGACAGGAGGTACACTTTGTCAGGTCCTGATAACAGAATTTCTTTCACAGCAATGCAGCCATGTTGGAGTAGTTCAGGCTGCAGCCTGTGATAAAGCTAATATTCCCCTGGCTTCACATCCTCCTGACAAGGACTCCAGGAAGATTGAAGCCA
Source organism: Neoceratodus forsteri (assembly GCA_016271365.2). Classification (NCBI taxonomy): domain Eukaryota; kingdom Metazoa; phylum Chordata; order Ceratodontiformes; family Ceratodontidae; genus Neoceratodus; species Neoceratodus forsteri. Next base: position 180,633,694 of record CM057456.1, read on the forward strand.
TGGCTAAAAAACAATACATGGCAGCGTCCTTGGGACTCAGACAAGCAAACTATATGGCTTATGTTGCGAGATACCAAAAATCTAGATGGGATACTGTCATGGCCTTAGCCAAACAGGCCCCAGGCCAGCTTGCCAAGGAGCTGGAGCAGGTGGCTGCTGATGGTGTTGAGGCATCTAAGGTGCAATTCCATGCTGCAGTGGATTCTAATGATGTATCCTCTAGAGCAATGGTTCTCAGACTTTGTCACAGTGAGCCTCCCCAAATCCATGGAAAAGATTTTGAGCCTCCCCAAAAAACTGAAATAATCTTGGGCCTCCCCAAGGAAAAATTACATGCTGTACTTTGTGCAGTACACCATGAATAAATTGAAACCCCTTTGAGTACTTGGTTCACATTCAGTTCTTTTTCTTATACTGATGTGGAACCTTTGAAAAAGAACTCTTGTGCTCAAAGGTGTTATCTGAATAACAAATAAATAAAATAAACAAATGTTATTATTCAGTTTATTGTAACCCCGACCCCGGCCAGCCTACTTGCTCCGCTATTTTCATTCTTGAACCATAGTTACCCCTTGGTGCAGTACCTTAATGCGTCAGACTACTTTCTTCGCTTTCCTCTGTATATGAAATAACCTTCCTGCATGCTTAGTCTCTCCCCTCTTTCCCTGCTCCAAAGCAACTTTCTGGGATTACTTTTGCTCCTTCCTGCTATTGCTGAGAGCACTTCAATGCTCAACCCTTATATTTGGGCTGTTCTGCCATCAGTCTACAAATTGATCAACTACCTCCACTCATTATCAGTTTATTGTTCATATTTGTTTGCACTATCATTCACTGTGTATTTCTTGATTGTTTTGCAGTTACCTTTTGAAATGTATTCACTCCCTACCCTTCCCTTGGTACACCTGAAATGAGCTTTGGCTCATTCACCTTTCCTTGTCACCCATTAGTAAATAAATACATAAAATTCACCCACTATTATCTTTTTTCAGTTTGCTTCATCTTTTCACACAAAACACATAAAACTCAAAATTTAAATACTGTACTTTTTCAGACTTGCTTGAGCCTCCCCTTGAACAGGTTGGGGCCTCCCCAGGGAGGCTGGCCTCACCATTTGAGAACCCCTGCTCTAGAGTCATGGCTACATCTGTGGCTTTTCGTAGATTGGCTTGGCTCAGGTGTACTACTTTGTCACAGGATACCCAATCTAAGGCTATGGATTTTCCTGTGGTGGGAAATTCTCTGTTTGGGGATCAGACAGAGAATTATATGAAGAAAATGGATGAATATAGAACCACTTATAGGAGTGCACAAGCCAAGAACGCAAGCCACTCCCTCAGAGGCAGCCCCCAGGGGTAGAGGCAGGCCTTTCACAGGCCTTTTACCAGACCCAGACCTCCTCTTCAGCTTATGTTCAGAGGGTTCTTCAGAGGAGAGGCAGGCGGGTCAAGCAGTCCTGCTCCCACCCCTCAGCCTAAAGCCCCTGCCAAACAGGCACCTGATGGGATGCCCAGGGCCGGTTCTCCATTACCTGTAGGGGGCAGGCTGGCTTACTTCGTCCAGGACTGGGAATCTTTAACATCAGACAAGTGGGTCCTGGAAGTAGTAAGCCAGGGTCTGGTTCTCAGCTTCAAAAAATTTTCAAAGATGAGAATCGGATCTTTTCCACCTGCAAACCCTCTAGAGACTCTTGCCTTGGAAACAGAAGTCTCAACCCTCCTGGCTCTCAGAGCTGTAGAAAGGGTTTCTCCCCTACACCAGGGCAAGGCTCTGTACTCCAGGTACTTCCTTACCCCAAAAAAGACAGGAGAGTGGCGGCCCATCCTGGACCTAAGATATCTGAACAAGCACCTTTTAAAACCAAAATTCAAAATGGTGACTCTGGGAATGATTTTACCCTCCCTAAGGCCAGGGGACTGGCTAGCTTCCCTGGATCTCAAGGATGCCTACTTCCATGTTCTTATCAGAAGCTCCCACCGAAAGTACCTCAGATTCGAACTGCCCTCAGGCCATTATCAGTTCAGAGCAATGCCCTTCGGCCTTACCTCTGCCCCAAGGGTATTCATAAAATGTCTGGCAGTAGCAGTTGCTCATTTAAGAAGGCAAAAGATTGCCATCTTTCCCTACCTGGACGACTGGCTCATTGTGGGTCAGTCTCCAGACCAGGTCAAATCACACCTGCAAGTTACCCAGCAGCTGCTTACCTCTGGGCTTTCTTCTCAATCTTCCAAAGTCAGTTCTGGAACCTGTCCAGGTAGTCACCTTTATAGGTGCAGAACTGGACACAAAACAGGCCAGAGCCTTCCTTCCCCTAGAAAGGGTAAGGACCCTTGTGGCCCTGGCCTCATCCTTCACTCTGCAGGTCACTCGACCAGCAAGGCATTTCCTGCAGCTCCTAGGACACATGGCTGCTTCCACAGCTGTAGTGCAAGGAGCAAGATTTCAGATGAGGGACATTCAGTTCCATTTGAGAGCCTTCTGGTCTCAAAGAAGAGATTCTATCCAAGTTAATCCCAGTGACTCGAACCCTGATCCAGGCCCTTCAGTGGTGGCAGGATCAGAGCAATCTGAGACAAGGGTGCCCTTCATCCCTCTATCTCATCCTTGACCCTTACTACAGATGCGTCCTCTTGGGATGGGGAACTCACATGGGCGACTCTCCACCCAGGGGTTGTGGTCCCTCAGGAATCTCTGCTCCACATCAATCTGTTGGAACTCAGAGCTGTTTTCTAGCACTTCAGGTTTTTCTGCATCTGTTCAGAACAAGGTGGTACAGGTCAGAACAGACAACACCACTACAATGTGGTACATCAACAAACAAAGGGGCACTCGGTCTTGCCTTGTGCACCGAGCGATGAAATTGTGGTCTCTGGCTTATTCCTGAACACTTCCCTCATAGCAGTTCACCTCCCAGGCAAGGACAATGTCCTGGCAGATGCTCTCAGCAGGATTTCCCAGGGCCATCACAATGGTCTCTGGATCCCCTAGTACTGGGGATAGTTTTTGCCAGATGGGGCACCCTCAGATAGATCTTTTGCAGCCCCAGACAATCATCAACTTCACTTTTTGTTGCAGGCCCCAGTGTTGGGCTCAGTCCCCTGGATGCCTTTCTCCTCGATTGGAGAAGGAAGTTTCTATGCCTCCCCTTCCCTCTCCTGTTCAAGGTGCTAGTCAAAATCAGATCTCAGCCCTGCAAGATGATCCTGATTGCTCCAGACTGGGCCAGGCAGCCCTGGTACCCACTTCTTCTGTCCTTAGCAGTCCATCTTCCCCTGTGTCTCCCCAGGAACAACAATCTGTTAACCTGTGCCCAGGGGAGAGTCTAGTATCCGAATCTCAAATCCCTCAACCTCAAGGCCTGGCTCTTGAGGAGTTAGAGTTTGCTGATCTACAACTTTCTCAAGGTGTTCTTGAAATCTTGAAAGCTTCTAGGAAGCCTTCCACCAGGGCTACCTATAACTCCAAGTGGAAAAGGTTTTCCATATGGTGTTCTGGGAAGCATATTTCCCCGGAATCTGCTGATCTGCCCACTGTTTTGGACTATATGGTCCATCTTAATTCTTTGGGACTGAGACCAGCTACCCTGAAAGTGCATTTGGCAGCTGTCTCTGCTTTCATTTCAGCAGGGAAGCCCTCTTCTCTTCTGCTCACCCTGTATTTTCCAAGTTTTTAGGGATTGTTTATACAAATCCACCATTCAGGGACCCTGCCCTGCCTGGGATCTTAATGTTTGCATTGCTCAGCTGATGCAACCCTCTTGAACCTCTGTCTTCGGCAGAGCTTAAGTACTTGACTTGAAAACTGTATTTCTAGTAGCCATCACTTCTGCCAGGCGCATAAGTGAGTTACAGGCTTTATCAGTGGAGACTGACTTTATTTCCTTTCACAGGGATAAGGTAGTCCTCAGGACTAACAGGAAGTTTTTGCCTAAGGTGGTTTCAGATTTCCACCTTAACCAATCTATTTCACTTCCAGTGTTCTTCACTGACCATTCCTCCTCTGGTGAGAGGAGGCTGCACAGCTTAGATGTTAAGAGGGCCCTAAGTTACTACATAGAGCGTACCAAGGGTCACAGGTTTGACTCCCTCCAACTATTTCTCACTTATGGTGAGGTTGGGAAAGGGAAACCTGCCACTAAGAGATCCATTGCCAGGTGGATTGTCTCTTGTATCCAATTTTGCTATCAAAAACTGGGTAAGGTTCCCCCTTCAGGCCTGAGGGCTCACTCTACCAGAGGTACAGCTGTGTCTCAGCTGCTGCCAGAGACATCCCTATCTTAGAGATATGTCAAGCAGCTACTTGGAAAATAGTACACACTTTCACCAAGCATTACTCCTGGATATCCAGGCCAGGAGGGATGTCGGTTTGGCACAGCCGCGCTTCAGAGCCTATTCCCTAAGTAGGTTCTGTCCTCCTCCATGGAGGTACTGCTGTGTAGTTCGTATTAGTCATAATATAGCAAGACTTCATGTTGTTTGAAGAAAAAATTACTCACCTTAGTAATGTTGTTTCTTCTAATGGAGTCTTGCTATATTATGACCTCCCCCCCCAGCCTGCCCCTCTCAGAACTTCTACTTTGGGTATGGGGTGGGCAGTCCACTGTTGGCACTTATTGAAGCCCCCTTTTATGTTTTCCACCCCTTCTTTATGGGGTGTTTGGGTGTTGGGTTTTATTTTATCTTATCTTTTCTGGTCCCCTGACTTGAGTCTTGGTGTTGGGACCAAGAAAATGTGTTAATATTTTAGTAGCCAGTTGGCTAGTGTAGGTTACAGCTTCCACACAGAGCCTGAGTGAGTTTTGCTCGTAAAGATCTGACAGTTTTGGTTTGAAATATCCCAGACAGAGCTTTTCTAACCGAGCTCGCGCTCTAAGTTCCATGCTCTGCATGGAAGTTAACTCTTTCACCTCCGGAGCAGTTCTAATGGTGGGACAAACTGCATTAGTCATAATATAGCAAGACTCCATTAGAAGGAACAACATTACTAAGGTGAGTAATTTTTTCTTACAGGGTATGTTTCTCCAGTCTCCCCCCCTCTAAAATTTTTCCTTACCTCCCTCTTCCTTTCTATTTCCAGAGATTGGGGACCCTACCCAATCCCCCTTAGTCTTTGAACTTCTTCTGTCCTCTCAGTTGTTTATTTCTCCTTTGGTTTTATATCTTTTCCTTTGTCTGTCCCTTGGACTTCCCTGCCCCCACCCTCCAGCCCTCTTTCTAACCTCTATGGCGACTCAGAACTGGCGGAGGGTGGAGTCAACAACACCTAACTAGCTAACCATGAGCGCCTTGCAGTGCGTCGGCCTCGAGGGCGGCACCGATGGCGCATTGACTCAGCCCATCCAAAAAAAAAAAGCTCCCGTGGGGTCATGACATCCGGCCAATAACCCAAAGGTGATGAATGGTGAAGATACACAGAAAGATCAGAATTACAGTAGGTAATTAATTTCCATTTTTCTTTTGTTAAATGTGACTAATTAAAAATAGTCCCTCCCCAGCTGTCAAGCATCTGTCTATTCATGCATTCAATAGATGGAATGTTCATCATGGAATTTAGGAATTCAGACTTCTTCAGAATTCTACTGATTTGAATGTTCACCTCTCCCCACATAACACATACAACAGAAGGCCTCTGTAAAGACAGGGATTTAGTTTTATCAGCGGCTGGGTACACAGCAAAGATTTCCCTGGTAAGCAGGTAAGAGTGAGGGAGGTATGTTCCATGGTAAGAAAAGAAGCTTCAAGAAATAAAACTGTAAATAGTATGTCCTTTTTTTAAAATGTCTGTATGTGTGTAAGGAAAGTAATACAGTTAAAAAAAAGGACATTTATTCAGTTTGGGCCCTATACATGAAGGTTTCTCGGACCTATGTGCCCAGATACATGGCACATAGGACCACAATATGAATATCCCATGTGTCCAATGGACACATGCAGATGAATGATTGGCATGCACCTGCTCTGCACCCCTGCACAGGACTGTGTACGGAAGACCCCCTGCAACTACATGGCTGGTCCAGGCAGGAGCTGAGGAGTGGGCATACCCACGGATGGCCAGCAGAGCTCAGCATGCACAATGCCTTTTGCATTCTATCAGGCAAGTGTTGGGGGAGCTTTTTGTTACACCAGTCAGAGGGCTGCACTAACGGCAGCACCTCCCCGACTGGCTGACACAGGGTGGAATGGAATCCCGTGGCCAGGGAACCATGCCCCCCTCAATGCCTTGATGGGTTAGTGGATGGTGGCAGGCTGTGGGACATTGGCTTCCTTGTTCCAATTATGTGATTTGGGGTGCTAGCGACATGGCAACTCCTGTGCACGCTGTTATATCCCATGATTCCCTACTCCCACAGAGCAGGGAATCCAGTTTGGGGCCCAGTTGGGGTTTCCAGCTGGAAGCCATCCGTCCAGCCCATTAATGCCTCCCCAGTTGTCCCCACCCCTGGTGCAGGGCTATGCGGCTGCGCTTGGGCCACGTAAGGTGTCGTGCATACTGGTCCCATGCATCCTGCATGGGGCAGCTATGTATCGCACAATTATGCAGCCTAGTACATGCCCCTACCAGCTTGTACTGGGCTTCGTAGTACATAGAGCCCTTTGTGCATTTTATTTTGAGGGCATTTTACTTTTTGGGCCTGGATGACATTTTGGTGAGTAAAATTGGCATCTATGCATTAGGCAGATCTAAGACATAGGTGCCAACCAATCCAGATGCAGTATTTTGTCTACCCATTTTATAATTATTGTTATACAATGCTTGTGCACTGTTCTGTAAATTAGATTTCTCTTTGGCCTCTAATAAAACTAAAACTTTGTAGATCTTTGGGAACTCCTGTAAAACCTTGGGTCCAAAATGGTAATGCTGTTTTGACTTCCTCCATATGAATTAATGTCCACTTTCAAATGTTATGACTTGCTTGCACGCTGATTTCATATCCCATTTTTACTATGTTTTTTTTTGTATACCCTCCTCTTGTGTAGCTAGTGGGAAAGTATTATATATTGATTCTGTGTAAAAATATTTGGCAGTCAAGCATCAACTTATCTTTCTATGAGAAAGTGTTTCATGCTTTACAGTATAAAAGGGGAAAAGCAAAATATTGAAAAGAATTGTATTAGCAAGGAAGTGTCTCACAAAAGAATTGAAAGTCCTTCGAAAATGCAGCCTGATCTTATGTTCTTTTGGTGTATTTTTTGTTGTTGTTAAAGTTGCTGTTGGTTGTTTCTTGCAGATTATGATACATGGAAGGCCAAAGCAGCCCGTTCACAGTTACCAGGCCCAACCTATAATGCAGCTGCAAAGAACTTTCTGGCACACCAGCCCCCTGTGCAGCCAGTGCATGGAAGAACAGACTGGGCAGCCAAATATGGTGGCCATCGATAGCAGACGTGCTGGAGTTTTCTTCTGTGGTTCCCACTGTAACAGTCAAATCCAAGCAGCAAAGCTCCACGCACATTCATCTAATCAATGTCAAACATGTAACACATTAGATGCCTGTACTTAGAGTTCATCAAGTCAGATGCAGAATAACATTAAATGTAAATCCTACATAAGGCTATAGATTAATAGTAGGACATTTTATTTTATTAGTGCATAAAATGTTTGCCAAAGCTGGTTCCTATTGGACTATGTGATTATGTTTCAGGGGATATGTAGTTAATATGTTGCTGTGACTACAAAGGTAGTTTATCTTTTCTACCGAGTAGGCAACAGTTTCAAGGCTTTTTCTTTGTTTTAAATGTTTAACTACAGTACAGCACCATCTAATATAAACCAAAACCTGCTTTCAGTTGAAGCACAGTGCTCTCTTAAATCCTTTCTCTTACTTAGAGGCAGATTTTATGTAAAGTTGGACTTTTTTATTGATTAATTACCAAGCAAAATTGTTCCTTGTATTTATAAACCTCCAATACTCTAAACTAATCAGATGGTCTCATGAAATATTGTACTGGTGTAATTCTTATGCAATAATTTTTTATCTCAGTCTTTGAACTCTGCAACAACTATTGTACTAAACCTGCCCTTTTTTATATAAATGACTCAGAAAATATCTTTTTTTTAATTTATTAGTAAAGTGGCAGAGCTACAGGAGATGTTGTGAATTACACATTTAAAATTGTCCTCTTGTAGATAGCAATACACTGTATAATTTTTGTGATGTTTCAGAAATGAATGCCATAAATCCCATGGGCTTGTTATATCATATGTTAATGTATTATTTTGAGAGCTGTATTTTCTTTCATTTGTTTATTCTTATTTTTGTATATGCTCAATATGTAGTAAATTAGTACTGAGCAGCCATCACGATCCAAGGGTCTTCTATGCATTCAAGTTACACACGGTTAAAGACCTGGAACTATTAGGGCCGTTGCTTTCTGTCAGTGGTCAAACAGTTCTGGGTGACTGTTTTCCAATGTTTAAGTTGCCAGTGGTCAAACAGCATTTTGCTAATTATTTCTGTGTTTAACTACAAACTCAGTTTTTCAAGTACCCAAACTGCTGCTGCAAATTAATGTCATGCAGATCCAAATTCAGTGATTTATTTATATTTTTTTAGGTTTGGCTGTAAGTTTTGCCATTTGGCTAAAAGATCCAGGTAGCAGTAAGCCAACACGCTATGGAGTTTTAGACATCCATCTAAGCACTGGGGGCTGCATTTTCAAAACAGCATTATGGGCTTGCATGGTAATCATGCCGTACCCAGATGAATGCAGCATTAAGCTGGACCACCAAAGAAGTGGTCTACCCTGTGTGTGCATCTGTCTTGACTTACAGCAAGACGGATGCCCTATAATGACATGTGTTTATGTTTGACACATGTCATTATTTTCCCATAAAGTGGTGCCAGCTGGTACAAGTACAACAAAACATCTGAAAATAGCAACCAAAATTTTCGCTGCATTTACCCTTCCACAGGGACGCAATAAAATTGGGACTTGCATCTTTGGCAAGATTTCTGAAAATCCAGCCATGATTCGCTATGATAACTTTTAAACTAATACAGGCTGATATATTTATTTTTTTAAATTGACTTTCCTTGAATACGTCCAAGCTGCATAAAGTATTTCCATCCTGAAAGTTAAAATTAAGATTAGGGGCATCATGCTGTTTCCATTCTTTCCTGTTTCGGGCAGAAACCAAAAAGCATAGAGTGCACAGTTAAAAATAGCGGCATATGTTGTGTGTTCCATTTAAAAAAACAACAACTCTGAACTGAGGAGCTCAGATGAGAAGTTGCACTACAGAGCTTGTAGGCCCATTCTGTCTGGTTTCCTTAGGTCTAATTGGGACACAGTCTAGCAGGAAAGAGTGTGAACATACCATAAATTAATGCAATGTTTTGAACTCACCAGTAGGGAAAGATGGCTCTTGTCAGCTTGCCTGTAGGATACAAAATCCTAAGATACACTGCAGAGGACCTGAAGGAGATTAATTACAAAAACTACATAAAGGTAATGGGCCCTGAGTACAACTGCAGCATGCAGAAATTACAGCTGCAAGATTGGTTTTACAAATAAAATCCAAATTTGGCCAGTCTGAAATCTTGCAGACCAAATCAGACTTAAGACTGCAAATGCAGACTTTGGTTTGCAGCAGTTTGCAGCACATGAAACTACAGACGAAGCAATATTGTGATGTGGATAGAAAACTGGACTATGGTTTGACTAGCGAAACACCACCCACAACACACTGCTATCAGAGTTCCTTGCACTTTATGGTGCTTCAGTATTTCACATGTCAGCTGCAGGAGACAGCGTATTACTATATCTAGTTTTTGATTAGAAATTCATCTTAGATTAGGTCACTGCCAGAGTGCTGGGCAGGACAGGCATCTTTTTGAGCTCTGTGGGGCTGAGCCTTGTCTATAGGGAAGGGAGGCCTAAGTCAGGGGTAAGCTTCAGAACCCTGGTAGTCCCATTTTGGAGCCAGCCAATCTGTACTTTCTGCTCAGGTGATAGATGGTGTAGCCTTTAAGCTGCAATGCCAGCCCACTGAATAGGGAGTTTTTCTCATTTTTTTGTGCAGTAGTGGGTGTGTGCCGAAAGTATTTTAACAATTTTACAAGCCATAATTAATGAGATGGGTGTCAATTCTAGTTTTGCACAGTGTTTCCCAGTGTTAGTTGTGCTTTTCCAACCCATTACTGAAAATATATAAACAATTTATTAGTCAGTACAACCACCTGGATTCCTTCTACTTGTAACACTTATGTAGTCCACTGAACATACAGGAAGCTCTTGGGTAGCCCATTGACTAAAGCTTCAACTCCTCCCCTCTCTCTCTCGTGTTGGGCCAAATACAAGGTTTTAAAGGAATTTAATTGCTGCATCCAGAAAATTTTGAAGATGGTTCCTCATTACATCTGTCTTTTCTGCCTTGGTTCCATCATCCTTTCCCCAAGTCCTTCCTTGACCTCCCAGTCTGATGCCAACAGACAGTTTCTGTACCGGGGTCAGAGGTCACACTTACTGATGGCTGCTCAGGATCATCAAGCATGGTCTCTCTCTTGACATTGTGTCATGGTTGCTCTGCTTGGCTAGATTTCCACATGGGGTGCACCCTGTAAACCACACTCAGGTGCTCAAAGAGTAGGTGCCTTTGCTCTTTCAACAGCATGTGATTAGAAGTGTCACACCAGTAGAAGGCTGACAAGGTGTACATAACCAGATACGGCCTGGTTAAAAAGAAGATGATTGGTTGGTGTGCTGTCATAGTTCCACGTATTCTGAACCACCATATCAGATGGCAGAAATCCAGTAGGGCTACCCTGGGGCAACTGAACCCCTCATTGGAAATCATGGACTGGTTATAACAGCATTAGTGTTCTCACCCCAGGACTCCCTCAGTATGCTTGACTAGTGAAGTTATGTCAGCTGGGTTCAGCTGCCCCTGAGGTGGAGTAATGATGCCAGGGAATTAGCCAATCATGTTGTAGAAAGAGAGTGCTGCCTGCCAGTGCTGCTGTACCCCAGTCAGACTAATTTACAAGTCTGCCCCGAAGTTCTCTCTTCAATCCTTCGCTTGAAGTAGTTAATTTTCATTTTATCGGTGATTTCTTTTATTCTGTGCTGCTTTTAGAGAGTTTTAATAAGTTTTTAGTGCTTTTTGTGTATTTTCCACAGTTCCTTAGTTCCCAGGAAACATGGAAAGCCTCCTCCTTTTTCCACATCCCCGTGCCTTTTTCTGACTAAAAAATATTACTTCTAGGAGCGTGGATATGTTGTTCATCCACACTCTCTGGCATGTCCCTTTCCCCTTTAAATTCAATGGAAAGTCTTCAAGCTGGCTCCTCCCACCCACCCAGGTGATAAATACCTCGGCTCCGCCCCATGACGCCAGATCTTCTTTTCCACCGGAAGATTCAGGTTCCCTCGTGCTACTTCTGCAGTTCATAGGCCCTGGATTCTCAACGACAGTTTTCACCGCAATCGCTTTCTTTTAAACTCATCAGAGTTTACGATTCTGATCCAAGCACATCGGAAATGGAGGACAAGTCGTCCCCCCGATTTCATCGGTGTCCTTGAGGACAGAAAATGTCGCGCACCGATCCCCACCTCTCGAGTGTCTATTGCTTGGGTGTCATGCATGACACCACTTCTTGCACAATTTGTCTGGCCTTCCATCCCAATGTCCTGGACGCATCAAGCATAGTATGCGAGCCTAAAACTAGGGAGACCAGAGCTTGCAACGCACCGGTTAAATCGAAGAAGGCCAGGTGAGCAGTTTCCGCGGCTGTGGGATCCACTAAGCAGCTTAACCAGATGGCGGCTTTCAAAGAGGAAGCTGCTCAAGCTTCGGCCAGCCGAAGTTTTTTCGTGCCGCTTAACCTGGGTTCCACCTTCACCGGGTCCTTTCCAGGAGCTGTGCCAGTCTCTCCCCACCAGGGGTGAGGTGCCCTTGGGCTTGCACTCCTCCCACCCTAAGAAAAGGGACAAGGAGCCTAAATCTTCTTCTGCCCAAAGAAGACATTCCTGGGATCGAGAGCGGTCTGATTTCCAGGATCTTGGGGTCTCGACCTCGGTCGAGATCGCTTCCTCGGCCTCCGGCTTCTCGGACCTTCCGTCAGGCCAAGGCACTGAGGCCGAGGACATGGCTGAACCGGCTGAGATTTCTCTCGACCCGATCGAGCCGTTGTCGCTGACTCCTTGGAAAGGACACCTATCCTTTCCTTCCCCGACGAGGAGATCCCAGCCCTCGGGTATCCCGATTGAGGGAAAGGTGCCGGAATCTCGGTTCTCACCGACTCCGGCTTCTCCCGATCATACCAGCCGACCACATCGGTCTCGATCGAGGACCAGGACCCCTTCGGTCGAAAAACTGAAGAAAGGTCACAAGCACTCTAGAATGAGGTGGCACCACCGATCCTCATCCTTCTCGGACAAGGAGAGACTTCGACGGAAACTCCGACGTTATGAGGATCTCATGTGGCAACAGCTGATTCTGACCGGTCAGAAGCCGGCTCCACCAGCACCACTGGCTATTACTTGGCCTCAGCCTCTTAAGCCGACCCCTCCGGAACCGAAGAATCCGGTTCCTCCACCCATAGGGCCGGTACGCATTCCAGCTCTGTCTGTTTCGGTCTCCCCACCGATTTTGGTGGAACCACCACCTAAGCAGCCTCAGGGAGTGGCTCCCTCGAAAGAGGATAGGACAGACACCAGCCTTCCCCGTCATCTATCCATTACAGTGGTCCCCAATTGCCCTCTGCGTATCGAGGGAGACATAGGTGGGAGACCCTTATATCCCGATTCTTTGGACTCGGAAGCCACTGGTCTGCACTCGCATCTGGGGGATGATGAGTCATCAGTGGCAGGCTTGGAGGAAGGTCCTTCCTCCTTTCAGGGCATAACATTTCAGAATCGACCGGAATGCCCTTGGAGCCCATCCAAAAGAAGGTGGAGTACCCCCTCACGGATATCCTCAAGGGGGGGGGAATACCCCGATGGAGGCCTTTCCAGTGGCCGAAGCTATTGTTGGCCCGGCCCTTGAGTTATGGAAATGCCCTGCCTCTTGCCCAGCTCCGTCTGCCCGCATGGCCCACAAGTATGTGGTATCCATGGGGTCCCTAGCGGGTTTCACAAAGCATCCCTTGGCCGAGATCCTTGTGACTGCTTCTATGTTTAAATGCACGGGTAGCTCAGCTGACACTGACCACCCTCCAGACAAAGAGTTCAAGTATATGGACCATTCTGCCCGGAAGGTTTATGCAGCCTCATCCTTGGGCCTTCATCAGGCCAACTCGGCTGTGATCATGGCACACTTCTCTCATGCCCTTCTGGGGTCACTAGATGAAGTCCTCCCTCATCTCCCAGTGGACATGCAGACCATGGTTAAGCAGATCCATGACCAGGGCCATGCTGTTGCCAAACAGCAGCTCCAGATGGCCCTGGATATTGGAGATTCCTGTGCCCGCTCCTTAGCAGCCACGGTTGCCATTTGCCGCAGGGCCTGGCTGAGGTTATCCTCCTTCCTGGCAGATACTCAGCACAAGTTAGCTGACGTGCCCTTCCTCGGCACCGACCTCTTCAGTCCGGGAGTGGCAGGTCACCTCCAGTGTATAGAGCAGTCCAATGCCACCTTGGATGCTACCTCTGCAAAGGGTTCTTCAGGCAAGAACCAGCAGAAGCGCAAGAAGAAGCCCTTTTGGCACTCTTTCCTTGCGATTAGACAGCCATCCTATTTGTTAGACAGCCATCCTATCAAGGAGGTCAGCAGCAACAGCAGCAGGCTCAAGCTTGGCTCCCCAGGCCCAAGCAGGGTCCTCAACAGCCCCGGAAAGGAGGCCGAGGTGCCAGTCCAGGAGCCTCCACCTCCTCCTCCAAGCCTGCTCAGTGATGGGTCAGGGTTGCCACCCCTACACCTGTCATGCCAGCTCTAGGTCCTCCTGTGGGGGTCCGGCTCCGCCACTTTCTTTCCGCCTGGTCCGGTTTCACTTCAAACAGGTGGGTTCTGGAAGTGGTCGGCCAGGGTCTGCCTCTAGAATTCGAGCAGCACCCTCCCAGCCGAGCCCGCGCCCCTCGGGAGGAAAGGATCTCAGCTCACACTCAGTCGGCCCTTTGGGATGACATTGCTCAGCTCCTCCACAAGGAGGCAATAGCTCCAATGCTGGATCCTCCTACAGACCCAGGCTTGGTGTCCAGGTACTTCCTGGTGCCCAAGCGGACGGGGGGTTGGCGCCCCATCCTAGATCTCCAAGATCTGAATCAATATCTCAGGTCTCGCACCTTCCGGATGGTAACTCTGAACCAGATCATACCACCTCTGAAGCGAAACATGTGGTTCTGTTCACTGGATCTACAGGACGCGGTCTTTCACGTCCCAATCCGTCCGTCCCACCAGCAGTTCCTACGCTTCAGGGTCAAAGGGACCCTGTCTGAGTTCTGAGCCATGCTGTTCAGCCTGTCATCGGCCCCTCGGGTCTTCACCAAGTGCATTGCAGTGCTGGCAGCCCATCTTCGGCATCGAGGAGTTCTGATATACCCCTATCTCGATGACTGGCTCCTGGTGGGTTCCTCCCTTCAGGAGGTGGAGAGGTTCAGGGATCTGGCCCTCTGAACTTGCTTCCAACTAGGCCTCCTGATCAATGAGGCCAAGTTGGAACTCGTGCCCTCTCAGGTGATGGGCTTTATCGGGGCAGAGCTCGACTCTCGCCAAGCCAGAGCGCGGCTCCAGGCGGACAGGGTGGAGGTTCTCTCCTCCTTTGTCCAGTCATTTCTGGTTGGGCACTTGTGCCCTGCCCGGGACTTTCTGCGCCTTCTGGGCTACTTGGCGGCATGCACCTCGGTGGTCCGTTGGGCCAGGTGGCACATGCGCCCCCTTCAATGGGAGCTGGCCTCCCAGTGGACTCAGCGATATGGTCACTTCGACCAGCTGATCACTGTTACCCAGAAGATGTGGGACGCTCTACAATGGTGGACCGTCCCAGACCAATTGCAGAATGGGATCCCATTTGTCCGCCCCTAGCCGACGGTCATCCTGATGACCAACACCTCTCTCATGGGCTGGGAAGCCCACATGGGGGACAACAGGGCCCACGTGTTCTGGACCCCTGAGGAGTCCCGATGCCACATCAACCTGTTGGAGCTCAGAGCAGTCAGACTGGCCCTGTCAGCTTTCACTCCTCCGCTCCGGGGTCAAGTGGTTCAAGTCCAGACAGACAATACCACGACCATGTACTACCTCAACAAACAGGGTGGCACGCACTCCCGTCTGCTATGCAAGGAGGCACTCTGAATCTGGAACCTCGTCAGCCGGTTGGAGGCAGATCTCCTTGCCATTCATGTGGCAGGAGTCTCGAACCAACTGGCAAATGCTCTCAGCCGCATAGGCCAGACATCCCATGACTGGTCTCTCCATCCAGAGGTAGCTTATAATCCGTTGGGGCAAACCAATGGTGGACCTGTTTGCCTCCAAGGAGAACACCATGCTGAGACTGTACCATGCCCGCCTCCCTCATCAGGGATCGCTGCAGGGGGATGCCTTCTCGAGGCCGTGGACCCCAGGCCTCCTCTACACCTTCTCTCCATTTCCCTTGATCCACAAGGTGCTTCTCAAGGTGAGGAGGGACAAGGCGAAGGTGATTCTGGTAGCCCCAGATTGGCCCCACCAGTTCTGGTATCCAGATCTCCTCAGCCTCAGCTGCAGGGCCCCGGAGCCGCTTTGTACATGCCCGGACCTGATATCATTGAATCAGACGAAGGTATTCCATCTGGACCTTCAATCCCTGCACCTCACAGCCTGGTACCTGAGTGGCTAGAGTTCCAGGCTCTGGGTCTTTCAGAGGAGGTCTACACTGTGGTGGAGGCATCTTGTAAGGAATCGACCAGGAAATGTTATGTCTTCAAATGGAAAAGGTTTTCCTTTTGGTGTCAGGGTAAGAGTCTGGACCCCTTATCCTGCTTTGTGGCTAACATTTTAGACTACCTTTGGTCTCTCTCCAAAGGGGACTATGGTCATCGACCCTTAGGGTGCACCTGGCAGCCATTTCTGCTTACCGGGCGCGGGCCAGTCAGCAGACATTGGTGCAGGAGACAGTGGTCTGGTGCTTTTTCCAAGGCCCAGATCACATATCCCCTCCGGTGAGTGAACCTCCACCTCCGTGGGATCTGTTGCTGGTTTTGGCAAAGCTCATGGGCAAGCCACTCGAACCCATGCACACGTGTGAGCTCTCACACTTGTCGTGGAAGACTGCCTTCCTGGTGGCTATCACATCAGCCAGAAGGACAGGGGAACTGCAGGCGCTGTCAGTGGACTCCCCTTATCTGGTCTTTCACAGGGACAAAGTTGTCCTGTGCCCCCAACCGAAATTCCTTCCGAAGGTGATGTCAGAGTTTCACCTTAACCAGGTGTTGACTCTGCCAGTATACTACCCTAACTACACCTCGGATGCTGAGTACAGGCTCCATACACTGGACCTGAGATGTGCTCTTTCCTATTATATGGAAAGGACAGCAGAAATCCATGGAGAGGCTCGCCAGCTGTTTGTCACCTATGCTGAAGCCGCTTCTGGCAGGCCTGCAGCTAAATGGACCACTGCAAGATGGATTACATCATACATCATAGGTCTGTGCTATGAGTTGGCGGGCAAGGAGCCTCCCAGAGGGATAAGAGCTCATTCTACCCGCCATACTGCTGCATCGGTGGCTGGTTCCAGGGACATCCCTATCTAGGAAATCTGCTGGGCTACTACCTGGAAGTCAGCAAACACCTTCATTACCCACTACCACATCAACCTTAAGTCATGCCAGGATGCTGGTTTTGGGGCCTCGGTTCTCCAATCTCTGTTTCCTAAAAAGAGGGTGTGCGCCTTGACTCCCTCCTCCTGGAGAACTGCTTGGAGTCTGCCAGAGAGTGTGGATGACAACATATCCACGCTCCTAGAAGAACAGGTTACTCACCTGTAACAGTAGTTCTAGGGTGGTATATGTTGTTGTCCCTACCTATAACCTCATGGCTTTAAGCGCCACCTTGCTTGCAGGGCTGTGATCTGGCGTCTTTGAGGCGGAGCCGAGGTATTTATCACCTGGGCGGGTGGGAGGAGCCAGCTTGAAGACTTTCTGGTGAATTTAAAGGGGAAAGGGACATGCCAGAGTGTGTGGATGAACAACCTATACCACTCCTAGAACTACTGTTAGAGGTGAGTAACCTGTTCTTCTGAGGTACAAATTCAGTGGATTTTTTTTATTTTAACATTATTTTTTCTGTGGATACCTATTTTTAAATCGGTTCTATGATTTTAAACTGCATTTCTTCATTTTTACCTCAACCAGGAGCTGTTTCTTGCGAGACTCCATGGTGCTGGTAGCCCTTTGTATTTTCTTTTTGGGAAAATAATTTCCTGGGTCTTCTGAAAAATTGGCAGGTCAGATATCCCCAAAAACAAGACTGGTCCCTTTGTTTTTCCCAATTTACTGAAGCCTTTAGTTTGTGGACAAGGCAGACTGCCACAACCCTCATTTATATATTTTGGGCCAGTCACTGTTTTTCTGTCTGGGAGCCTTATTTTTTTTTTACTTGCTCAAAAACAATAAGAAATCAGCCATAAGGCTGGAAATTATGGCTTCTCAGTCTGCCTCACCCTCTATTAAAAATTCAGAACAGGGGTCCTCCTCTCATCAAAATCTAAAGACCGGTCCTCCAAGGACCCTATAGAAAGTAAGTCTGATAAAAATAATAATGACCAAGCCAAACAAAAAAGATATTCACAGCAGGCCCCTGATTCAGAGCCTGCGAAACAGAAACAAAAAGGAAAACATATCACTGCCCCTTCCACTGAAAAGCAAAGGGAGACGCCAGTGTTACAACAAGATATACCCTCTGTGGAGGAAATGACAAAGGCTTGGCAACTATACCAAACTTTTCAGGCTGTGGGCTCTCTTTTGGATGCCCCAGCTGGTCCTGCTACACCAATCCACTCCGACCCTGATGTCCGCCAGGGTATTGTCTTTTTCTTTTTTTTTAACATTTAATCCTTTTTGCGCCCCCGATGGCCCCATCTGACCGACCCCTCACCCAGCCCCGTATCCCGGAATTACTGGGACTTAACTTATGCTCGGCCCAGGAGCGGAGCCTACAGGGAGTCGGTCGCCATCCTGCCGCCGGCGATTTTTCTTGTCCTCTGTTTCATGCCCAGGGGCCCCGGGAGTGGGTACGCATGCATGTGGAGGCATGTATTAGTCCCATGGTCTAGCAATGGCCCCTTTCCTGCCCCCAGACCTAGTGCCTGGCTCCTCTAGGCCCGTGCTGTCCCCAGCCTCCACCAGGTGGCAGCCATCAGCCGGAGGAAGCCCTTACACCTCCCCAGAGAGGACAGCTTGCCTGTTGGCAGCTCCATCCAGCTTCACCCTCCCTTCCACTGTGCCAACCACTGACAGACCGGGCTCGTTCCTGAACCCAGGTCACTGGCATGCCGAGAGGTAAGGCATCCAGCGCCTTAGCCCTTAGTGCCACCAGGCCGGCCTGCCAGGGTATTTTCTTTAACCTGAGGTGATGAAGAAGAGGGTTCTGATGAGACTCTTGACCAAGAATTTGGCTCTATTTCCCATGACCAGGAGAATTTGTCCCTCTCATTTTATCTTTGTCCAGCACATGGTGGACACTCTTGACCTTTCTATTCAACAGTCCACTGAGGAGGATAAGGAGACTGACTTTTTGGATACCATGGGTCTCCTTCTTCCTAAAAAGCTGCTCATTCCAGTTCATAAGTCCCTTTGCAGGGCTACTTTCAAACTCTTCAAAATCCCACTTCCTTTTTTTTTATACTAGCTTATTGTTTACACATTGTTTTTCACATGCATGTATTCAAAGTACAATAGCCTTGTTTTAACCTGGACAATATTTCCATCTTGGACTTTAGAAAAATTAACTTATTTCATAACCCAATCTGTTATGGAATATGGATTAAGTCTGTTCATCCAATCTTTACAAAATTATGTCTCTCAAAAATATAAAGAAACATAGATTCAATATTACCAGCTTATAAGATAAACATTGTAAGCAAGCAAACAAAACTGGGAAAGAGAGAGCTTAACAGCTAACTGCCACTGCCAAAATAAATCATTTGAAGAGGCTATTTAACTTACTTTCTGCCCAAATGTGTCTCCTAAATAATTTTAAAACATACCAAAATAAAAGTGGGGGGGAGGCGGGGTAGAAAGCAGGAGTGGGCAAAAAGGTCCCGACCACAGATAACCAACCAGGTTGGTGTCGTCCCCATTTATCTCAAGACTCCTTTGTTCAAGCATGTATTTCTCATTCCATATTAAGGCCTCAAGTGTCAGGGAAGGCTTCACTTTGATATCTAACCCATCTATTCCATCTATTAATAAACTTTTCATTTTTGGTGATTTATGGAGTGAGTTATTTCCTCCATGTGTTGAATTTGGGTCACTATTATTTGCCAGTCTCGTGGAATTAGGGGGGTTGGTTGTAGCCAATGTTTTGTTATTGCTTTCATGGCGGCCATTGTTAGAATAGCCCAAAGGTATTGCGCCTCCCTGCCCTCCACCCCCTTCAGATAGAGGCCAAGCATACAGTGCTCCGGGGCTATAGTGATTGATAAGTCGAACAAGTTAGACAAGTGGCTACAGATTTGCTTCCAAAAACTTCGGAGTTCACTACAGAACCAGAACACGTGCGATTGGTCTGCAGAAGTGTTACCACATTTCCTCCAACAAACCCCTTGGGTTAGTAGGCCCATCTTAGCTAGCTTCATTGGGGTATAAAAGAACCTAATTCTAAGCTTCCAGGTAAACTCTTGCCAACCTGGGGAAGAGGTAGTCTTCCAGGTACTTCTGAAAATTTTCACCCAAAGTTGAGAATTCAGGGGGATCCCTAACTCCAATGACCATTTCTGTTGAATCTTCTGTATGTTGTATCCCCTATCTGCAATCAAGTTATTATATAGCATAGTTATTGCTCCCCTTCCATTAGTGCTCTCCCAAATTGTCTCAAAAACATACAGAAAGGGTCTTTCGTCCCGCCAGGCTTGCATCTGTTTCTGTTTAGCATTTATAAAGTCTTTTATTTTATAATAATATAGGCAATCGGAATTATTCCAATTGTTTTGGGCTCTTAGGAGTTCAAAAGGCCGAACATCTTGCCCTTTAAGTAATTGCCAAGGAGCATATATGCCTTTCTCCATTTGGTACGTATACCATTTATGGTAACTGGGTGGTCTAAACTCAGGGTTGGAACACCAGTTCCTATATCTCCACATGTTTTTAGCTGTGTAACCTCTCTTGGTTCCCCAGAGCCACCCTTGCAATGTTGTTTTCAGGGCATATCCCTGGTAAGCTGCACAATCTACATGAGCAGGCAGGCTGAATATATCCATTGCTAAAGGTGTATTTGTAGAGCTACTAAGTTCCATTTGTTTCCAATGGGCTAAGTATGTTGGGTGGGACCATAGCAGGGCCATTTTCATTTGGGCTGCGAGCCAATAGTCCTGCAAATTTGGACATGCCCTTCCCCCGCCTGCTTCAGTAGACATAGGATCCTCCCATTCACTCTTGGGTGTGCATATGCCCATAGGAACGCCATAATTTTCCTTTGCCATTGTACTATATCTCCCGGTGGTATTATGCACGGAATTGTTTGAAAGAAATATAATGACCTTGGTAAAATATTTGTTTTAATGGTTTGTAATCTTGAATGAAAGGGAAGAGGCAGGAGCGCCCACCTTTGTAGGTCTGCCCAAATGCTCTTCGGGGGTAATTGTCTCTATATAGGGACCTGGGAGATTTTCCTAATTTCACTCCAAGGTACTTGATAATGGGACAATCCCATTTCATGGGAAATCTAGCCTTAAGTCTTTGTGAAAAGTGAAAATTAAATGCCAAGATTTCTGTTTTTGACCAATTTAATTTGTATCCTGATATCTTGGAAAATGCCTCTAGTAGTTGAAAAACTTTAGAGATGGAATTCTCTGGGTCAGATAAGTACAACAATACGTCGTCTGCATACAACGCAATTTTATGTACAATATCTCCCCACTTTACACCTTGTATATCAGAATTTAATCGTATGGTTTGCGCCAGAGGTTCAATATAAAGGGCGAATAATATGAGAGATAGGGGGCACCCCTGATGTGTACCCCTATATAAATTGAAAGGGTGGGACATGTATCCATTTGCCCGTATATATGCAATCGGATTTTTATATATTTTAGCAATTAGTTGGCAAAACAGTGACGGAAATCCAAAGCCGCCTAGAGTTTCCTGAAGAAATTCCCAGGAGACCTGATCGAATGCTTTCTCTGCATCTAAACTCATAATACAGGCCGGGATTGACTTAGTTTGAATTCGGTCTATAATGTTAATGGTCCTCCAAATATTGTCTACCGTCTGCCTACCTGGGATGAAGCCCGCCTGGTCCATATGTATCAGTCCTGGAAGAACTTTTTTAACCCTCCTGGCAAATATGGCCATCAAAATCTTGTAATCTGTGTTCAAAATGGATATGGGACGGTAGGATGCACAGTTAGTGGTGTCTCTGGACGGCTTTGGTATGACCGACACTATTGCTTGCAACCAGGATGGGGGTATCTGGCTTTTTGCTGTGGTTACATGGTTGTAGGTTTCATTAAGCAAAGGTACAACAGTTTCTTTAAAACATTTAAAGAATTCGGCTAGTAGCCCATCCGAACCAGGACACTTTCCAGTCTTCAAGTTTTGAATTTCCTGGACAATTTCCCAATCCGTAAAGGGTTCAGTCAAAGCTTTCCTCTGTTCTTCCATGAGGTTCAGGAGATTTAATGGGGCCCGGTAGTCCTTAATAACCTGAGTTGAAGGCGGGCTCCCCTTGGCGTATAGGCTTTGATAATATTTTTGAAAGGACTCTGCCATGTCCTCAGTTTTATACTGCAGTGTGTGTTTAACAGGGTCCCTAATCTTGGTTATGGTTGCTTTACTTCTATATTGCCGCAGTCTACTAGTTAAAAGTTTTAAGGCCCTCGGCCCTCCCTCATAGAATCTCTGCTTCAAATAGATTAATTTCTGTTCCACCTGATAATCCAGGATCTTTACATACTCTGCTTTTAATGTTTTGAGTAACCTAGCTCTATCCTTGCTTAGGTTGTGTTGCTGTTGTTTTTCCAGCTCATCAGTCTGGCTTTGAAGATCTTTTTGTTTTTTAATCCTTTGCTTTTTTGCTTTAGCCAATATCTCTATAAATTTTCCCCTAACAAGGGCTTTAATTGTGTCCCACAGAATACTTGAGGATACCTCAGGACATCTATTGTCCTGTATAGCTTGTTTGATAGTATTCTTTATTGTTTCTTGATTTTCTTTAATTTGAAGCAAAGATAAGTTCAATCGCCAAAAGGTGGAATGTTTAGGTGGACCTATTGTTAAGTATATTTGAATGGGGGTGTGGTCTGAGAGTAAACAAGATCCTATGTCCACCGAAGCACAGACCTCCATGGATTCTTTTGGCAATAAGAAGTAATCTAACCTAGAATAAACTTGGCAGGGATGAGAGAAGTATGTATACTGTTTAGAGTTCTTGTGGTGTGCTCACCAAGCGTCTATCAGGTCTAACTCTTGCAGCAGCTTGTTAACCTTCTTAGCCAGTCCTTTCTCCCCTTTCGCATACTGCCCCGAGGCATACATTGTGGGATTTAGCCTTAAGTTAAAATCCCCTCCTATGATCAAATACCCCTCCGCCCACTGCAACACATTATGAAGTAAGTCTCTATAAAAAGATATGTCTGATCCAGGTGGAGCATATACTGAAATTAGTGTAAGCCTGGTTCCATTATATAGGCCCTTGACTGCAGAGTATCTACCTTGCTTATCTATCAATGAATCTGTAAGATCAAATGGGGTTGAATGTGGAATTAAAATGGCTGTTCCCCGTCTACCCCCCCCACCATAATCCGCAGCAACCACCTTTTTAAAGCCAAATTTCGCCGGCTTCTCATGTTCTTTTTTATTCATATGAGTTTCCTGCAATAAGAAGAAAGCTGCCTTCGTTTTCTTTAAATATGAAATTGTTCTAGCTCTCTTAATAGGGTGGGCTAAGCCATGTACATTAAAAGAAATAATTTTCACCTCTGAATCTGCTATTATATTGGTAAATGAAAAGCATGCAACCCCACCTCGATCTATTATTCGCTCTGCATCCCAGGGCCAACACAAAAGTAACATAACATGGCAGTGACGTTTCTCTCCCTGTAACCCTCAGGATCAACAAGTAGCTTGGCCAACTACGCAGAAAATACATCCTAAATGCTAACAAATGACTTCCAAACCAGGAGACTCACTAAACTTTCCAGCGAATCTCTAAGAGCCAAGTACTTCCTCTTAATTATGGGGGATATACCTGGCAGTGGAGGTGAGGGAAAAAAAAATTCCCTTGGAATCACTATTTCTAGTGGATCCTCCCTCGAGCCTGCCTAGTTCTTTGTTAGGCTCTTAAACACTGAAACTGCACAGAAAAGAAAGAAAAAATAGAAAAGGCACAGTTCAATGTTTTGTGTGACGTCAGTGGTCTTTCCAGGGTGTCAGCGTGGAGTATTGTTAAGTATTGTTATCTGGTATTCTCCTCGCACAAAGCAGATGACTCCCCCCCCCCTCCCCAAGTCTTACCCTACCCTTAGTGCACCATGAGTCATTTTTAATTCAAGTGTCTATGTCTCCTCTCAAGACCAAAGTTCCCGAAATAGTCTCACTCTGTTCCCTCCTTATTGTTGTGCTAATTTGTTATATTTATAATTTCCCCTTTCCCTGTTTCGTTCGTTTTCCCTGTTTTCAAGGATAGTCTGCATCCAGATAATTTAGAGAGGAGACATATCTTGTAACTGAGGCTCATTAGCTATGAAATGCAACATGCAGGGTATAAACGTCACTCCTCCGATGGCTTCCCCAGTCCCCCACTAGGCCTCGAAATCGCAGCCTGCCACAACGAGGGGGGAGCAGAAGAAAACAAACTTAAGCAGAAAGGAAGCTTCCAAAAAATGACTTATCTCCCTTCAATCAGTCCTGTGTATCTTCAGTCTGTATTTCCTTCATAGGCTGCATTTCTACTAGCGCTGCACGAATCACCGAAAGTGGGTTCAGGGATGACGTTGTAAAGATGCGCACCCGCCTTCTTTTAGACAACGCTATTAGCCAGTCATTAAGCGCCCACTTGTTCTGCTGGGAAATGGAGTCTCAGGCTGGGTGCTGCGGGGCCTGCATGAGGCCCTTCAATATTAAGGCCTTACTCGCTTCCTCTGGCAACTCGTAGGTCTGAGCACCTTCCATCCACATTATTCTGAGCCAAGCTGGGTAAGGAATGTTGGATCTGATATTATTCGACTTTAAAATCTTCAGTAAGGGGGGGGGCATATTGCAGCCTTTGTTTTTGCACTTCGGGTGGGTAGTCATGGTCGAAATAAAGCCTGTGTGTTAGGTATTTTACCTCTTTCTGCTGCCATGCCATAGAAAGGATTTCTTCTTTGACTTTATAGCTGTTAAATTTTAAAATAACTGATCGAGGTCTCGATTCTGGAGGGGGT
The DNA here is from genome assembly GCA_016271365.2 of Neoceratodus forsteri. Lineage (NCBI taxonomy): Eukaryota > Metazoa > Chordata > Ceratodontiformes > Ceratodontidae > Neoceratodus > Neoceratodus forsteri. Next base: position 180,658,190 of record CM057456.1, read on the forward strand.
TTAGCCTGGAGGGCTCTGTGTGCTCGCTCTATTCCCAGTTGGTCACCTGCAGGCAAGTTTAGTACATTGCTGATTAAGTCTGAAATAAACTCTGTCATTCGGCCCGTTTCCGAGCCCTCCGGTAGCCCATGTATATGTATGTTTTCCCGTCTGGATCTCCCCTCCAAGTCCACACATTTATTTTGTAGTTCTATGTAGTGCAGTAATGCTTGAAGGGCCAGGTTCATCTTGGCAGTGGTGTCCTCCGTGTTGCTAATTCTGTTCTCCGTTTCCCTGGACTCTCTTTTCTAGGTTTTGGAGATGCTGATTTAAATTTTTGAATTCCGTTTTATTCTCGGCCCTCATCGCCTTGATTTCATTAAAGAGTCTATCAAAGCACGATCTGGTTAGGTGTTCCTGCTGTTCGTCCGTATCCGGCAGGCTGGCTGGGGAAGGGCTATGGCTTGTCTCCCGAGGAGCTATTTTACATCCTCCTGCATCCACTTTCTTCGAGGATGATTTCGGCTTCAAACGATTCCTACTGTCTTTTGGAGGTTTTAGCATGATTATTTGGAGCTTTTGGGTGCAACTTTCTTTAAAAGTTCTTATTTTGAGGAGGTTTTGGAGGAGAGCCTGTCTCAATGTGCTGGTGCTGGCTCTGTGACATCACCGGAAGTCCTGCCAAAATCCCACTTCCATGCCATGGGTGGCTAAGAAAATAGAGAAAAAGTACCAGCTAGATAAATCCAATGCTGAGTACCTTCACATTCATCCAGACCATGAAGGAGTAGTGCAAGCTGCAGCTTGTGACAAAGCAAAGGCCTCTTTCTTCCCAGCCTCCAGAAAAAAGAATCCAAAAGTCTGAATACTATGGGTAAGAAATCTTACACCACAGCCCCACTGTTGCTTCACCCCTGTACTTACATGGCATACACAGCTCAGTACCAAAAAGCTCTCTGGAGCTCTGTCCTGGCTATCAACCAGCAAGTCCCAGATAAAGAGGCTAAGGAACTGCCAGAAACTGTTAGAACTGCCTTAGAAGCCACACAATATCAGTTCTATATGGCTGTAGATGCCAATGACATGACATCTAGAGATATGGCTCAAACCATCTCCTTTAGATGGTTTGCTTGGTTGAGGACTACCAATCTCTTCCAGGACACCCAAACTAAAGCTATTGCCTTCCCCTGTGAGAATAATTCTATTTTTGGGGACAAAACAGAGACATACATGAAAACAGTGGAGGAATACAAAACTACCTATCAGAGCAATGAAGCTAAAGAGACACCCTCTACCTCCTACAGACCCCAAAGAGGGGGCAGAGGTAGGGGTTACTGTCCTATGCCCTTGGATGATTGGATTCTTTAGGGGAAGAGGTAGAAGGACTCAGAAACATACTGATCTGACATCCTCAACAAAAACTCAACCAAAACAAAACTCCTGACTGGAAGGGTCAGATCACCTCCCCTCTGCCAGTAGGAGGAAGACTGACCCACTACCTCTACCACTGGCACCAGATCACCACAGACAAGTGGGTGCTGTAGGTCGTGGGTCAAGGATTTACCCTACAGTTCAAAAAAGTTTCCACTCAGCAGGGCCACAGGATTGTAAAACCCCTAACTCTCACAGAGAAAATTCTGCTAGAGTTAGAGGCATCTCTCCTGACAGCAAATGCACTGGAAAGAGTCCCAATCTCCCAATGGGGAAAGGCCTCTACTCCAGGTACTTTCTAAACCAAAAAAAAAATGGGGACTGGTGACCCATTCTAGATCTCAGGTACCTAAACAAGCACCTGTTCAATCCCAAATTCAAAATGGTCACCTTGTCAGTAATGATCCCCTCTTTACAACAGGGAGACTGGCTAGCCTCCCTAGACCTAAGAGATGCCCATTTTCACATTCCAATCAGCCCCTCTCACAGAAAGAATCTCAGATTCACAATGCCCTCTGGCCATTACCAGTTTGCAGCTCTGCCCTTCGGTCTTTCTTCAGCGACCAGAGTTTTCACAAAGTGCCTGGCAGTGGTGGCAGCCTATATCAGAAGACAGGTGGTCTCTGTTTTCCCCTACCTGGATGACTGGCTGATAGTGGACAAGTTCCCCAAAAGGTCAGAGACTCTCTCAGCCTCACACAGCACACTCTGGAGTCCCTGGGTTTCCTGATCAATACAGAGAAGTCCCAATTCGAGCCAGTTCACTGCTCCCTCTGGACAGGGTGGAAAACTTCCAGATCCTGGCACACTCATTTGTCTTGGGCCAGCCAAGACCAGCCAGGCACTTCCTCAGACTTTTTTTTATTTTTTTTTTTGCATTATTTGTTTATCCCCTCTGTGCTCCTGGTGACCCCCACTAGTTCAGGCCCCTTTCCAAGTCCTCATCGACCCCACCGACCTTACCCAAGCTCCTTCGTCTCACAAAGCACCCGGTCCCTGGGATATCCCGGACATAACCCTTCGCCGGGTGGGTCCCCCTCCTCCGAGGGGGAAGGCACCAGTGAGGAGTCCAGTGTACTCCTCTTCAGTAGGGCCCAGGGATGCTGCTGAGGGAAGGAGGCCCATCGAAGGCACCAGAGGAATTGGGGGACGGACAGCCGTCATCCAGTGGCCACCAGTGAGCAGTATTTCTGTTTTTTCTAGGTTCCCTCATTGCGCCGCTCCTGCAGTGCCCCCAGTCTCCACTGGGGGCCACTGCTTGAGCGAGGCAGTCCCCAATCCCACCCCAGGATAGGAAAGCAGTCCTTTGGACACTCAATCCTATCCTCCCCCTGCCTACCCCCGGCGTCCCGAGTCCATTCCCGAACCCGGGTCGCCGGCGTGGTTCAAGGTAAGGCGCCCATGCCTCAGCCCTCTGCACCACCAGACCGGCCTTCCTCAGACTTCTAAGCCACATGGCATCTACTACAGCTGTAGTGCCAGGGGACAGGTTCCAGATGAGGGATATCCAGTACCATCTCAGAGCCCATTGGTCTCAAAAGAGGGACTCCCTATCAAAACTGGTTCCAGTCACGAGGACACTGTTACAAGCCCTGGAGTGGTGGAAGGACACGGAAAACCTCAGGGAAGGAATCCCTTTCCAGCAAAAGGAACCCTCCAGAGTGCTCACTACAGATGCTTCCCTCCTAGGGTGGGGTGCACACCTGGCAGACCAGTCCATAGGCAGGGTGTGGTCTCCCAGAGAAACCAGGTGTCACATAAATCTCTTTAAACTCAGAGCCATGTACCTGGCTATCAAGGCCTTTGCTCCCCAGCTCATGGGTCAATCTGTCCAAGTCAGGACAGACAACACCACTGCTATGTTCTACATCAACAAGCAGGGGGGCACAAGATCCACAAAGCTCTGCACAGAGGCCATAAAGATCTGGTCTCTGGCCTACTCCTTAGACATGCAGTTCACTGTCATTCACCTGCCAGGTAAGGACAATGTGCTGGCAGATTCTCTGAGTCATATCAGTCAGGGCCACCACGAGTGGACCCTAAACAGACATGTGCTGGCCACAGTCTTCAGGAGGTGGGGCACTCCAGAGATAAATCTCATCACCTCCAAACAAAACTACCAGATTCCACTGTACTGTTGCAGGCCTCCGACTCTGGGCTCAGTGCCAGTGAATACTCTGTCTCTGGATTGGACAGGGAGGTTCCTGTACACTTTCCCTCCATTTCCCCTCATTCCCAGGGTCCTGCTAAAACTCAGAAGCCAACCAGCAACCATGATTTTGGTTGCTCCAGACTGGGCAAGGCAGCCATGGTACACCCTGCTTCTCACCCTCTCAGTCAAACGGCCCATTCGCCTGCCCCCCCTCAGTCTCCTAACTCTGCCTCCGAAGAGGACAGCATACCCCAACATAGAGTCTCCACCTCAAAGCTTGGTACTTGAAGAGCTAGAATTCCCAGACTCAGTATTCAGAGCAAGTTCTGAGAATCCTTCGACTGGCCAAGAAGCTAAGTACCAGAAAGACTTGTGCTTCCAAATGGAAGAGATTTTCTTTCTGGTGTAACGACAGGCAGATCAACCCTCTGCAGGTTAGCCTGTCCTCCACACTAGACTATCTGGTACACTTACAAGCATCAGGCCTTAGAGCTCATCTCTGAAGGTTCACTTGGCAGCCATTTTGGCCTACATGTCTGTTGGTAAGAGGAAATCTTTAATTTCTCATTCCATCTTTAAAAAAAAATTCTTTAAAGGCCTGCTGCACCTTCAACCCCCACTTAAGGAACCTGTTCCCCCTGGGATTTGAACCTCTGTATAGCTAAACTGCTGGAGTCTCCATTTGAGCCCATGGCCACTGCAGACTTAAAATATGTCACCTGGAAAACTGTTTTCCTAGTGGCAATCACTTCAGCCAGAAAGATTTCAGAGCTGGAAGTTCTTTGCACTGAACCTAACTACATTATTTCCCACAGGGATAAAGTAGTTCTCAGGACTAACAGGTAATTTCTTCCCAAGGTGGTGTTGGAATTTCACCTTAACCAGTCTATAACACTCCCTGTCTTTTTCACAGACAAATCCACTCCTGGTGAGTGCAGGCTTCATAGACTGGATGTCAAAAGGGGACTGACCTACTACCTGGAGCACAAGAAGCAGCTCAGGTCCTCTCACAATCAGCTGTTCCTCACCTATGGTGAGGTGGGTAAAGGCAGGCCAGCCTCTAAGAGGGCTATCTCTCACTGGATAGTCTCCTACATTCAGTTCTGTTACAGTAAGGTTGGCAGACAGCCGCCTCAGGGCCCACTCCACCAGGTGCACTGCAGCCTCAGTGGCAGCAGCAAGAGACATACCCTTGCTCGACATCTGCAAAGCAGCTACATGGAAGACTGTACACACCTTAACAAAGCACTACTGCTTGGATGTACAGTTCAGATCAGATGCCACATTTGGCACTGCAGCCCTGCAGAACCTCTTTCCAAAGTAGGTTCTGTTCCATCCTTCTAACTACACTGCTTTGTAGTCTGCACTAGTCAAGCATATTGCGGGGTTCCTGGGGTGATAAGAAAATGCTACTTACCATAGTAATATTGTTTCTTCCAGGGGATCCCTCAGTATGCTTGACCTCCCACCCAGCCTCCCCTCACATAACCTGGCTGAGAATAGTTCTGTAGTCCTTGCCTTAGGCCAAATTTTTTTCTGTAGAGAAATAACGTGTAACATTCCACAGTGAAGCATGATGTATATAGTTCGCCTACAGGTGAGTTCTCTTTTTCCTTGTTTTTCTTTTTTTCTTCTGTAGTACTAGGATAGGTTTAGGGTTTGGGGCCTTTGGCCCCTCAGACTTCAAAATGAATCTGACTGGAGTACAGCAACACCTACAGGCAGCACTCTCTTTATGCAACCTGACTGACTAATTCCCTGACATCATTAGCATAACTCCATCTCCAGGGCAGCTGAACCCAGCTGGCATAACTGCACTAGTCACATATACTGAGGGATCCCCTGGAAGAAACAATATTACTATTGTAATTTTTTTCTTTTCATCTGCTTACCATTTTAAGCTGAGAGCATCTGTGTGCTTTCTGCCCTGGAATCTTCAGTGTGGATCAATCCAGGATCTGATTATGTGGCCCTCTGAGCTTCAAATGCCAGATCATTTTCAACTGCAGTAAAAAGTCAATGCCCCAGACTTTACTCTGCAAAAAAACCTTTGATATCATGAGTAACATTTTTAAAACAGTTCCTTTTAAAGCTTCTACTTTTTTTTCTATTGTGGTTTTTCTACCTAGTCACCTGCATCTTCCAGGGATATACCCTATTAGGTCCGCAACCTCTGGCTTTCCTGGACCTTAGTAACCCACCAGTTACCCTCACAGCTTACCTTCTGTGGCAGGGGCTCTGGGTAGAGAGCCATCCTACCACTGAGGCAATCCAGTATGTGGATGAGGATTCACTGTGGCAGGCATTAAGATGCAGAGGAGTAACAAAGGCTCAGACTGTCATATGGATGGAAGTGGGGATTTTCTTCCTGCTTTTCTTCGTCCCCTCCAGCTCCCCTAATGAATGTGAGCACAGCCTATGGCCTTGCATGCTCACAGCAGACCCTGTGGTGAGAGCAGACTTCCTGGCTCAGCAACTGAACTCACTGTGGTGCTACGGCGTGCTGATCCTCCCTGGCTGAGGTGCACTGCCATATGGCAGCTGTTTCGGCCCAACTTGCCTCCAAACACAGCTACCCAAAATTGTTCCCAAACTCTGGTCACCTGCATGGCAATGCAAAGCACTCCCACTAGGCCACTGGGGTGGCCTTCAGATTTGTACTTTGCTATGATTTAGGCAATGATCATTTACAGTCATTTTTCAGTATTTTTACCAGTTCCAGGAACCGATCATATGCAGTTCCATGTTGTCAGTTTCAGTTCCAACCACAGGTGCCATTTAAATTTTTTTTCTTGGTTCCAGAATTTATTGTTTTAATTATGCTTCTTCCTGGTAACATCTTATGTTACAGAAACCGTAAAAGTACTCTGGCCTATGATGTTTTAAAAGTGTGTGGGCTGTCGTGCTAAGGTCCCTAAGGCCAGTGGCCACAAGTGTTATGGACCAGAGCATTTCAGACAGTGTTGGGAGTCCTGTTAAAAATGTTGTCCCTAAACTTTGTAGAAGAAAAAAAATATGTTGCAGGTGATACTTTTTATTGGACTAACAAAATTTCTGAGACTTGCTTTCAAGAGATATTACTGTCTCCTTCAGGTCAGGCCAGTCTGACCTGATCTGAAAAAGAGACTATTATCTCGTGAAAGCTAGTCTCAGAAATATTTATTTTAGTCCAATATAAGGTATCACCTGCAACGTATTTTTTTTTCCCTTCTACCTTGTTGACTGGACTAACATAGATACATTTCTTTGTCCATAGACTTTAAAAAGCAGAAAAACTTAAGAGGCTGTCACTTTCATATACAGCTCCCCTGGAAAGAAAAATGTAGAAAATATGGAGGGATCCAGTAACATTAATGTCTCTCCATGGGATTCAGCTAAGCCATCAACCAGCAGTAGCTCCAATAAGGCCTAGAGGCCTGTAGAGCACATACATTAGTCACTTTTTGCTATTGGGGGAAAGAAGACACACAAGGAAACTGGTGTTAGGGGCTAAACTCTTTCACGTGGTTACAGTCAGCCACACAGTGGAAGCAAACCGGTGAATTATCTACATAGTAAACCCACATGTGCAGGCTCCAGTTGGACTGGCTTGTCCTTCAGCTGGACGGACAACATCCCTTGAAGAATTTATGAATATGTGGCAAATGTTTCAGACTATGCAGAAAATGCAGGTACTTGCCTCTACCCCTTTACCTAAAGAAGGTGAGGATGGGGAGGAAATTGAAGAATTCTGTACAGAGGCAGTGTGTGAAGGTATCACTCCTGATAAGACAAATGATTAAACATTTGGCTTTCTCCTCCACACCCTATGTAAGACTATGCTTCTAACAAGTTTACTAAGGAAATGTGACCAGTTTGCTGTGGAAGGTAACATTGTTAAGCAGCTGCCACCCTAAATTAAATTTCTAAAAACCTGGGTTTAACTTCTGCTAGAAGGGGGATTAGTGAATAATTGAAAGCTTTGCAGAAATGTTTAAGCAGGCTGCTTCTGCACAGGCAATTGATGAAACATTTGAGAAAACATATAATGTGCCAAGAGAGGGTGAATTTCTGTTTGCACATCATTCTTCTGAGGGGTTTGTACTGCACAAACTGCTGCTTGTAAAAAAAACTAGAACTTCTCCATCACCTGCCCCTCCTCACAAAAGAATTTAGAACAAATTATTTCAATGCAAAAAAGAGCTACTCTGCAGGGAACCTGGCAGTAAGGCCAGCTTTCTATATTAACCATGCTTCTGGTTACCAATTTTCCCTATAATCTTCCATATTGCTACTGTCTGAGATCATGCCACAAGAAGACAAGGTACATATAGTGTATGGCGGAACATCGTTCTCCACCAGAATCCATGGTTGTCAAAACCTTGTAGTCACGCACTAGTGACGTTCGCAGTGCAGCAGAACGATTTTTTCTACTGCACTGCGAACGTCACTCACTGTGTCCTCGAGCAGCATTTGACAGTTAGGGCTCACTTCATAGACAGGACAGATAGCGAAAGCCGCAATGTCAGTGGCAGTACTGTTTAGCGTTAAAACGTTCAAAATGTAAAGTTCTTAAACAGTTAAAATGTCAAGCGTGAACACCTTCAAAATGTAAAGTTCTTTTTTCCTTCTAGTAACCAAGTAAACATGTTTTGAAGCAGAAACATGCTGTAGTGATTTTTTTTCCCAAAAAACGACGTTCCACCATACACTATAAAGAAAAGTGCATGGGGAACAGTTGACAACAGGGCATCTTTCACCTCGGCACTATGACAACGGATTACCTCTTGAGCTGCGCTCTCGAGGTCAACTTGTCAACTGTTCCCCATGCACTATCCTATATATTGCACATGCTCATAAGGCTGGGCTAGAGGCTTCCAGGCTGCAGCTTCAAATGTCTATCAATTTGAATAGCAATGCAACCAGGTTTGTGAGTAATGCAATAGTCACAATATTTATTTAGTTCAGGAGGACAACTAATTTGTCTACTGACTTACAACAAAGGGTTTCTGATTTCCCATTTGATGGAGACTCTCTGGAGACAAAACTGGAGTCTACAAGAAGGTGGTCAACAAATAAAAAAACACACACACACACACCCCTCACCAGAGTGGCAGAGGTTGTAGTTATTTTATGCTTTATCTAAGTGAGGTTATGGGAGATGAGTCCAAAGCAGACCCTATTTCTAATCTGATTATTCTGTGGTGCTACTAGAGGTAAAGGTGGGGGATGATGCAGACCTCAGGCCCACTGTTTCTTTCTGCCCCTACAAAAACTAATCCCCGATTGTCGTGTCCATGCTGTCACTCCTGCAGATCTGCTAGTAGGGTTTCTCTTCATCTCTGGGATTGGGGAAATAATCACAACAGACAAGTGGGTTCTCTAGATAAGAGAGACTTACACTATCATTTGTAAAAAACAAATTCCATGATGTCATGTCCTTGAAAAACAAAGGTCACTATCCTCAGAAAACTTGGTTTTGCTTTAGATGGAAGGAGAAATATTGCTAGCTCTAACAGCAGTAAGGCATGTTCCAAAGAACCAATTGGGAAAAATGGAGAGAGGCAGTTAATTCAACCCCCTGGCATCCCTCACTTAAGTTTAAGAAGTGTAATTATTCCCCTGGAAGGAGCAGCCCTGGAGCTTTAGAATTTTATAATAATTATGGAAATTAGAACGAAAAGCAAAGGGAGACGCCAGTCAGAAATTAGAACAAAATTCAACCTCTACTGTGTGGTCACGCTCACCCTGCAGTACAATGTCACATTTTGTCTCTTCCGCTTCAGACTGAGCCTCGGTTTATTTTTAATTAGTATTTTATGGGTTTGTCCGGGTTTTCTCCCATCCCACTCCCACACGTCCCCGATGTGACATATACGTGTGGAGGCACGCGCGCACACACATCTTGCGGGACACCCCACCCTCCCGGTCACCCAGTACCACCTGCGCTTGTCACTGAACCGCCATTTGGTGATAGTGGAACTATGGGCGGGCAAACCCCCACCCAGGAGAGGACAGCAAATGCTCAATCCTGCTCCCACCCTCTCCGGTACCAGTACCGTGATCCATAGTTCCTAAACCTGGGTCACCAGGAAGACAAGGTAGGCGCCCAGCGCCTCAGCACCACCGGCCAGCTTATGGTTTATTTGAAAAAATATAAGTATACTGTTTAGTTTATCGATAACTCTGTGTTAGGTTGTTATTAATATATTTTAAACACTGTATAAAATACTGGCAAGGCCTCACCTGGAGTACTGCATGCAGTACTGGAGACCACACATGAGTAAGGACATAAACAAGGTGGAGGCTATCCAGAGAAGGATGACAAAGATGGTGCATGACTTGCATCACAAAACATATGAGGAGAGACTAAGGGACCTCAGTATGTACTCTCTGGAGGAGAGGAGAGAAAGAGAGAGCATGATAGAAACTTTCAAGTACCTCAAGGGCATAAACAAGGTGCAGTTAGGGGATCTTTTCCAATGTAGAAAAGATATCAGAATGAGGGGACACAATATGACATTGGAGTGGGGTAGATTAAGAGGTAACATGACGTTTTTCTACACAGAGAGGGCAGTGGACATTTGGAACAGTCTGCCACAAGAGGTGGTGGGGGGGCAAGCACAGTGGAAGGGTTTAAACATGCCTGGGACAGGCACAAGGGAACACTGGGTTGGGCGGGAGTGATGAAAAACCATTGATCATTTAGGGTCAGTGACTGCATACAAGTATAGGGCTTATGGGCAGACTAGATGGGCCTAGCAGTCATTATCTGCCGATAATTTCTATGTATCTATATAAACTTTTCTAGGTTCCCAGGAACTGGAGAAGGTTGGCGTGGTTCCCCCTTTTAGGGAACCACTTTAAAACTGCTTTCTCTGACTGAAAATTACTATAAAATTAAACCACTTAGTGGTTTTCAATGTTCTTTTTTCTTGGTCCTCTCTATTTGGAAACCGAGCCAATATATGACAGTTTAGTCTAACAAAATTATCAATAAGGTTATTTTAATTAGCGGTTTCATTTTTAAGGGAACCAAACCACATTTCATATGTTTTAAATCCTTCTTTTACCTAACAAAGTTTTTTCACAATTTAGAAAATTTCCTTTTGGGAAACGCTTCTTCTTCCCTGGGTTAGCAGTGTTTGGCATTACTGACATACCTTTAAGGAAAATGGGAGCTATAGGTTTTAAAACTGTAAAGTTTGTTTTCAACTCCCAGCAAAGGCAGACTACCACAAGCTGTACTTAAAGTGCCAGGGTCCAGACCACAATTTTAACAATTGTGAGCACTGTATTAAGTTTTGCCCTAAAACACAAAAGAAAAGGGCTAAAAATTTTAAGACCTTATGGCTTCTCTGCTGTCACATCACTAAAGGCTCAGATGAGGGTCAAGCACCTCAAAATAAGCAGCAGTCCCTCTCAAAGGGGCAGAATTGAAAGATAGAGCTTCAAAAGATGGATCAGACTCAAGAGTGTCGGAATGGGGGAAATCCAAACCAGTATAAATAAAACGGGCTCAGAGCAGGCACCAAAGGTGGTGCATGCCAAGAAAGAAAAAATTTTCTCTCTCCTTGTGAAGAAGGAAAGGAGTCACCAGTGAACTAAAATAAAAGGCTCTCAATAGAGGACATGACTAAGGCACTGCAATTCTTCCAGGCATTCCAGGCTATGGGGAATTTCAATAATATGCCTGCCCCCAGGGTCCGGTTCCATTCCCAATGCCTATGGAGGAGGAGTAGAAATATATTACGAAGAAGAGGAGGAATAACCCCAGATGGTTCTCCCAAGCCAGAATCTGTCTCACCTCCCAGATCTTCACTCACTGTACCTTTGTGAGACACATGGTCAGTACCCTCTGCATTTCCTCACAGGAAACTGATAAGAATGAGGAGGTTGAATTCAGGGATATATGATAGGCTTAGTCCCCACTCACAGGTTAATGCTGCCCATCCATAAATCCATCAGGAAAGCCACTATTATCATGTCAGCACCCACCTCAGCAGTTAGCATAGGTAAGAACATTGAGAAAATGATCAGGTTAACAAACAGGGCTCTGAGTACCTGTATTCCCATCCTGATCATGAGGGAGTGGTTCAGACTGTCACCTGCAACAAGGCCAAAGTGCCCGTTTCCTCCCAGACTCCTGAAAAAGATTCCAGGAAACTGGATACTGTAGGCAAAAATGTGTATATTTCAGCCAACTTGCTCCTAAGGCAGGCATCTTTTCTGACCAACACATCACAGAACCAGAGAGCCTTGTGGAAGTCCATTCTGGCACTGAGTGGAAGGGCTTCTGGAGACTTGGCACAGGATATGGCTGGCACAGCAATATCCACCATAGATGCCACAAAGTACCAGTTTCATATGGCTGGCACAGCAATATCCACCATAGATGCCACAAAGTACCGGTTTCATATGGCTGACACAGCAATATCCACCATAGATGCCACAAAGTACCGGTTTCATATGGCTGGCACAGCAATATCCACCATAGATGCCACAAAGTACCGGTTTCATATGGCTGGCACAGCAATATCCATCATAGATGCCACAAAGTACCGGTTTCATATGGCTGACACAGCATCCAGGGTTATGGCCCATGCAGTGTCCATAAGAAGGTTTGTCTGGCTTAGAATTACAAGTCTATCCCAGGACAAAGGTGGATGAGTATAAAACCGCCTACAAGAGGAATACTGATAAAGAAAAGGCCTACACTTTCTACAGGCTTTCGGAAGGGGAGGTGGGGTAGAAGATACTACCCTCATGCTTATGCTCCCTATGACTACACTCCTCAAAGCAGCTACTATAGTGTCGAGTAGAAGAAGAAATAGGTGTGCTGCTGCAACACCAGCACCTAAACACCAGACAAAACTGAACCCCTGATGAGCCTGTCCAAGTCACCCACCCTTTGCCAGTGGGAGGAAGACTGGCTTACTATTTCCAAGAAGGGACAAAAAATCCCACAGATGAGTGGATGCTAGAAGTAGTGAGCCAGGGTTTGCCTCTGTAGTTCAAAAGATTTCAAAAACTACAAAACCCAAAAGTTTTTCAACCTCACACATCAGCAGAAAAAAATCCTGCTGGAGGTGAAGTTGCTGCAAACACATGCAGTGGAAAAGTACCTGCTGCACAAAAGAGCAAGGGACTTTACTCCAGATAGCTCCTAACCCTCAAGAAAAATGGGGCGTTGTGACCCATTTTAGACCTGCGATACCTTAACACAAAAATTCAGGATGACAATACTGGGCTCAGCGAGTCCATCTTTACAAGTGGGAGACTGGCTGGGATCACTGGATCCGAAAGATGCCTACTTCCACTTACCTGTCAGGCTGAGTCACAGAAAATACCTCCAGTTCAGGTTAGGGAACTGCCACTACAAGTTCAGAGCTCTTCCCTTTGGCCTCACATCAGCTCTAAGGGTATTCACAAAGTGCCTAGCTGTGGTGGCAGCACATTTCAGATGGAGAGGGGTGGTAGTGTTTCCTTACCTGAACTGGCTGATCTCAGGAAAAACATAGCAGGAATCAAACTCTTCCATATTGCCAACTCAAAATACTTTGGAGGATTTGGGCTTCCTGGTGTCAGTGTGGCTCAGTTGGTAGCACCTCCACCTCTGGACCAGGTCATGGGTTCTTGTCCCACACCAGGATTGGGCTCATGCCTAAACGCTGGCATCTGAGTGCAGTATTGGGGAAATGCTGCACTCTTGGGGTGTGCCGTCCTTTAGATGAGACATTAAAATGAGGTCCCTTCTACCCATCCTGGTGCTGTCCAAGTAGAAATAAAAGAACCCCAGGCACTCTCTGCAAAGAGTAGGAGACTTTCTACGCTGTCCTGGGCAATATTCCCCTTCCCATAAAACCGGTTCATGCAACTGTCCAGGCTGTGTGTGGGTGCTGATGTGCGATATGGTCATCACTACATATTCAGTCACTTCACTACCAGTTTAGCATTGCTTGTAAAGCACTGTGGGATATATTGTGTATGAAAAGCGCTATATAAATGCTGATAGTTCTTTTTCTTCTTCTCATAAACCTTCAAAAGTCTCAAACAAAACCAGTTCCAAGTTTTGGATTTTATCGATGCGGAGCTGGATACCCTTCAAGGGTAGGGCATTTCTTCCTCTAACAAGGGTAGCAAATCTGATTTCAACTGCAGAATCCTTCAAAGCAAGCCAGCAAAGGCCTGCAGGGATTTTCTAAGGCTACTGGATCACATGGCCTTCTCCACAACATTGGTACCAGGGGAAGATTCCAGATGAGAGATATTCAGTACCAGCTAGGGGACCATTGGTCTTAGAGGCGAGACACCTTATCCAAATTGATGCCTGTCACAAGCACTTTGCTAAAGACACTAGACTGGTGGAAGGAGGAATGCAACCTCAGAAAGGGAATCCCTTTCCTCCAGCAATTCTCTATAGTCATTCTCACAACAGATGCCTCCTTCCTAGGTTGGGGTGCCCACCTGGAGGATCTGTGAGTGGCACATAAAGTGCCCAGGAGACTCAAGATACATAAATCTCCTGGAACTCATGGCAGTGTACCTGGCAATGCAAGCATTTTCCTCCCAGATCAGTAGTCAGTCTGTCCAGATCTGAACAGAAAACAACACAACCATGTACTACATAAGCAAGTGAAGAGAAACAAGATCTTCAAAGCTGTGCACAGAGGCCATGATGATCTGGAACCCAGCATATTCCATGCTGGTGCAGCTATCTGCAGTACACCTACCAGGGAAAAACAATGTGCTAGCAGACTCCTGAGCAGGATCCATCGGGGAAATCATAAATGGACCCTGAACCAGTAGGTGCTGGCATCAGTGTTCAAACGGTGGAGTACACCAGAAACAGATCATCATATCTGTGTCAGTCTTCACCATTCATCACATGTGGGTATGTGGCCAGAGGTCACGACCCCACAAGAGCTTTTTATTTTTTGGATGGGTGGAGTCGATGCACTGTTGGCGCTGCCCTCGAGGCCGATGCACTGTGTGGTGCTCGCGGGTTGGCCGTTAGGTGTTGTCGACTCCACCCTCCTGCCAGTTCTTCATCTCCCGCCATAGAGGTGGCACCTTATGAGGAGCTACTCTGCAAGAGGCCTAGTGTTTCTGCCATGTCGAAGCCAAAAGTCTCTTGACGCTGTGTGATTCTTCCTGCTGGGTCCATTTTCGCCACCACTTGAAGCCACTGTGGTAAGACTGTTCCTTTCTTTGTCAGCGACGTTGAGTCTTTTGTTTAGCTTGTTTTGCCATGGATCACGTCTCGGTCGGGGGTCAAGAAATCGTTGAAGACGGGGTGGCCCCCTATGCGACGGTGCCTGTGCAGCCGCAAGTACTCCATCACCAACCAGCATGACCGTTGCCTCGCGTGTCTTGGCCCGCTTCATGACATGGACTCATGCAATGCCTGCTTCTCCATGGACCATCATGTCATTGAGCAATGCACGTAGAAAGTTGGACGAGCTCCACGGACTTTTGAGGGATGGGCGTGCACTCATTGGGCCAAGCCGCGGTCTCTCAGCCTTTCCTCCGGATCCCCTCCCAGTTCCATACGGACTGTGGAGGAGGGGGCTTCTGCTCCTAGTAGCCTCGCCATTGCAGAAGCCCCTTCCGTGGATCAGGAGGCCTAGTCCATCCCCACTGGAGGGTGGGCAGGAGGCACCACTCTGGCAATAGCCCCTCTGGGGGCGAAGTCTCCCCCGGTGTCGTTTCCTCGGGCTGGGAAACCTGGGTCATCACTGTCCTCGACGCCATCCGTCAGTGCCATCAAGGGCCCCGGTGCTGTTTGCGGGGCCTGATGGCACCGTGGTTGGCACCAGTCCATCACCCGGCACCGTCTCCGCTGTCGATGACATTCGAGGCACAGATGGTGCTGATGGCACCGTGGGGGGTTCTACGGCACCGTCTTCGACCGCTTCTCACCTCGGTGCTGAGGCTGGGGATGGCGCCATGTCTAGCTCTGGTGACACCTGCAGTGCTGAGCGAGGACACGGTGCCGTGGGAGCTGTCGGTGCTGTTGTCATCACCGTCCCTGTAGGTTGGGACCATGCCGTAGCAGACATCGACTCCACTTCTGCTACCACCCGCTCGGTGGCATGTCTTCTTTGGGCACCATTTGCAGTGCAGTTGGAGACTTCGGTGCAGGCTCTGGTGCTGACACCCAGACTGGTACCCCCTTTAGTCAGGATGGCAGCAGGCGTCTGCATACTGTCTGGCATCGGTCTCTACCTCCTCGGAGATGGAGTCAGAATCTGATTCGGACAGGCTGTCCGACTCTTTGGAGTTGGTGGCCCACATGGACACCATGGTATTTTCCTCGGCTGGCTGGAGCCAGCCCCCTCTGAGGGGCAGGCAGTTGCCCCTGTGTCCAGGGTCAGGGGTACTGACCAGCAGGCAGTGGTGCAGGCCACTATTGTTCTGCAGCCTGGGCACAGAGGGTTTTCTACCCCCTCAGTTGTGGTACCCCCTCAGGTGGTGTGCCTGGATCACCCATCTTTAAGGGCAATCAGTGCACCCACAGGAGGAGAGGGTGCTACTCCCTGGGTGGTCCCTTCGGGGACTGATCAGGGTTGTCAGCTGCCTAGGCTGGCCTGTGCAAGGAGGAAGGCTCTTTCGGACTCTGAAGGGTCGGGGTTCGATGCGGTGACCCTTTTCGGGGACTCACCCGGGTTCAGGAAGGAGTCATAGCACGGACCCCTGTCCTTCTCTCTCAGTCTCCCTGACAGGGCTCTGGTCTTTGGAGAGCAGGGACCATCCTTTTGGAATTCCACGGTCCCGGTCACCTCACAGGGCGGAATCTTAAGGGCACAGCCCAGGCAGTTCCAGTATGGCTGATCAGCTACCAGCTGTAGGGTTTTCCGGAGTCCCTTCTACCCTTGGGGCTCCTGGTGCATTCTCTTGCCTGGACAGAGGACTGTCGCCTTCTGCCATTGGCCTTGTCCCCACTCCTCTGTCACCTTCTCCTGTGCTCCCATGTGTTTCAAACAACATGAAGTCTTCCTATATTATGATATTGCAGTTTGTCCCACCACTAGAACTGCTCCGGAGGTGAAAGAGTTAACTTCCATGCAGAGCATGGAGCTTAGAGCGCGAGCTCGGTTCAGAAGCTCTGTTAGGGTGGTTTCAAACCGAAACCATCAGATTCTTTACTCCGCCTCACTGAACAATTGCTCCGGAGATTCCTCCTGTTGCTCGGTTCATTTCTTCGGTTTAAAGCGCTATTTCTCGGTTGAATTTAACCACGATTTAATTATTTTAACCGCAAAACCGATCGGTTCAAGCTCTGTCTATGGTATCGTAAGTAATAGGTTTTTTCTGTGTGGAACTTGTAAAATTGTTATCGGTTCGGTTGAACTGATCGAATTTTATTAAAATTTAAGTTTAAAGCCTTTTAAGGCTTCTTAGAGTGCGGTTCCCGGTTCTTATCGGTTCTAAAAAACGGATTTCATTACGGTTTTTTTCCACGACCCGTGACACGGTTTGGAACCGATAAGGGTGTCTTGCCTGGCACTGCCATTAAAAGGGCAAGTTTGTTGGTTAGGCTGGCATCATGTCTGAGAAACCCAAAAGAAAAACCGGGCCCACTGGGTTTCAACACTGTAGTGTCTGTGGGGAAGCCTTTGCCAAGGCAGCCACACACTACATGTGTCTATTGTCTGGGGTTTGACCACCTCAATTCAGACTGCCAGATTTGTAAAATTTCCTGCAGCCACCCTGGACAAGAGAGTGGGCAGGCTCAGGAGCGAGAGGCCAAAAGTCCGCTGACCCGGATGGCCCAGCCCGGTTCGGTGCCAACGGACGGAGAATCCCTCTGACCAGGGCAAGACTTCCTCGGGCAAGCAGCTGGCTCTGAGGAGCCAGTTCCAGCAAAGAAAACTAAAAAATCAGCAGGTTTGGAGTCCAAAATTCCTTCTCCAACTGCTGCAGAGATAGCCATTGCAATACAGATTGTCCAGCCCCTGTCCCCAGTTCCCTCCGAACCGCCACTGTCTGGCAAAAGGTCGGTTCGGTCGGTTCCAATGGTTCAGGATTATGATATAGAAGAGTTTTATGAACCAGAGGAGGGGGATGAGGATTATGATCAGTGTGAATGTGACTTTGAAAGTCTGGATGTGCCCATTGAACTGGACATCTCCCCAGACAGACCTTCAGGTGAGTCTCCCCCTAGGCTTTCTGAGCCCCCTCCTCATTTTTTGTTTTATAAAAAAGTTGCTGAGACCCTCCAGCTTCCCTTAGAGGAGGCTTTGGATGAGCAAGAGGAGCTTGACTATGTGGAGATGATGGATATCCCAGCGTCCAGGAGGTTGACCATCCCTTTACATAAATCTTTTAGAAAACAAACAATAAAAATTTTAAAAGCTCCTAATTCTGTGCCTCCTGTGGATAAAAAGATGGACAGGAGGTACACTTTGTCAGGTCCTGATACAGATTTTCTTTCATAGCAATGCAGTCATATTGGAGTAGTTCAGGCTGCAGCCTGTGATAAAGCTAATATTCCCCTGGCTTCACATCCTCCTGACAAGGATTCCAGGAAGATTGATGCCATGGCCAAAAAACAATACATGGCAGCATCCTTGGGACTCAGACAAGCAAACTATATGGCTTATGTTGCGAGATACCATAAATCTAGATGGGATACTGTCATGGCCTTAGCCAAACAGGTCCCTGGCCAGCTTGCAAAGGAGCTGGAACAGGTGGCTCTTGATGGTATTGAGGCATCTAAGGTGCAATTCCATGCTGCAGTGGATTCTAACGATGTATCCTCTAGAGTCATGGCTACATCTGTGGCTTTTCAGAGATTGGCCTGGCTCAGGTGTACTACTTGTCACAGTATACCCAGTCTAAGGCTATGGATTTTCCTGTGGTGGGAAATTCTCTGTTTGGGGAGCAGACAGAGAATTATATGAAGAAAATGGATGAATATAGAACCACTTATAGGAGTGCACAAGCCAAGGAACGGCAAGCCACTCCTCAGAGGCAGCCCCCCAGGGGTAGGGGTAGGCCTTTTCACAGGCCTTTTTACCAGACCCAGGCCTCCTCCTCTTCAGCCTATGTACAGAGGGGGTTCTTCAGAGGGAGAGGCAGACGGGGTTCGAGCAGGCCTGCTCCCACCCCTCAGCCTAAAGCCCCTGCCAAACAGGCACCCTGATGGGATGCCCAGGGTCGGCTCTCCACTACCTGTAGGGGGCAGGTTGGCTCACTTCGTCCAGGACTGGGAGTCTTTAACTTCAGACAGGTGGGTCCTGGAAGTAGTGAGCCAGGGTCTGGTTCTCAGCTTCAAAAAATTTCCAAAGATGAGAGCCAGATCTTTTCCACCTACAAACCCTTTAGAGACTCTTGCTTTGGAAACAGAAGTCTCAACCCTCTTGGCTCTCAGAGCTGTAGAAAGGGTTTCTCCCCCTCACCAGGGCAAGGGTCTGTACTCCAGGTACTTCCTTACCCCAAAAAAGACAGGAGAGTGGCGGCCTATCCTGGATCTAAGATATCTAAACAAGCACCTTTTAAAGCCAAAGTTCAAAATGGTGACACTGGGAATGATTTTACCTTCCCTAAGGCCAGGGGACTGGCTAGCCTCCCCGGACCTCAAGGATGCCTACTTCCATGTTCTTATCAGAAGCTCCCATCGAAAGTACCTCAGATTCGAACTGCCTTCAGGCCATTATCAGTTCAGAGCAATGCCCTTCGGCCTCACTTCTGCCTCAAGGGTGTTCACAGAATGTCTGGCAGTAGCAGTCGCTCATCTAAGAAGGCAAAAGATTGCCATTTTTCCCTACCTGGATGACTGGCTCATTGTGGGTCAGTCTCCAGACCAGGTCAAATCACACCTGCTAGTTACCCAGCAGCTGCTTACCTCTCTGGGATTTCTTCTCAATCTTCCAAAGTTAATTCTGCAACCTGTCCAGGTACTCACCTTTATAGGCGCAGAACTGGACACAAAGCAGGCCAGAGCCTTCCTTCCCTTGGAAAGGGTAAGGACCTTAGTGGCCCTGGCCTCGTCCTTCACTCTGCAGGTCTCTCGACCAGCAAGGCATTTCCTGCAGCTCCTAGGACACATGGCTGCCTCCAGAGCTGTAGTGCAAGAAGCAAGATTTCAGATGAGGGACATTCAGTTCCATTTGAGAGCTTTCTGGTCTCAAAGAAGAGATCCTCATCCAAGTTAATCCCAGTGACTCGAACTCTGATCCAGGCCCTTCAGTGGTGGCAGGATCAGAGCAATCTGAGACAGGGGTGCCTTTTATCCCTCTGTCCCATTCCTTGACCCTTACTACAGATGCATCCCTCTTGGGATGGGGAGCTCACATGGGCGACCTCTCCACCCAGGGGTTATGGTCCCCACAGGAATCTCTGCTCCACATCAATCTGTTGGAACTCAGAGCTGTTTTTCTAGCACTTCAGGTTTTCTCTGCATCTGTTCAGAACAAGGTGGTACAGGTCAGAACAGACAACACCACTACAATGTGGTACATTAACAAACAAGGGGGCACTCGGTCTTCGGCCTTGTGCACCGAGGCGATGAAGTTGTGGTCTCTGGCTTATTCCCTGAACACTTCCCTCATAGCAGTTCACCTCCCAGGCAAGGACAATGTCCTTGCAGATGCTCTCAGAAGGATTTCCCAGGGCCATCACGAATGGTCACTGGATCCCCTAGTACTGGGGATAGTGTTTGCCAGATGGGGCACTCCTCAGATAGATCTTTTCGCAGCCCCAGACAATCATCAACTTCCACTGTTTTGTTGCAGGCCCCCAGTGTTGGGCTCAGTTCCCCTAGATGCCTTTCTCCTCGATTGGGAAGGGAAGTTTCTTTATGCCTTTCCCCCCTTCCCTCTCCTGTTCAAAGTACTAGTCAGAATCAGGTCTCAGCCCTGCAAAATGGTCCTGATTGCTCCAGACTGGGCCAGGCAGCCCTGGTACCCACTCCTTCTGTCCTTAGCAGTCCATCTTCCCCTGTGTCTCCCCAGGAACCACAATCTTTTAACCTGTGTTCAGGGGAGAGTTTGGTATCCGAATCTCAAATCCCTCAACCTCAAGGCTTGGCTCTTGAGCAGTTAGAGTTTGCTGATTTACAGCTTTCTCAAAGTGTTCTCGAAATCCTGAAGGCTGCTAGGAAGCCTTCCACCAGGGCTACCTATAACTCCAAGTGGAAAAGGTTTTCCATATGGTGTTCTGGGAAGCATGTTTCCCTGGAATCTGCTGATCTACCCACTGTATTGGACTACATGGTCCATCTTAATTCTTTGGGACTGAGACCAGCTACCCTGAAAGTGCACTTGGCTGCTGTCTCTGCCTTCATTTCAGCAGGGAAGCCCTCTTCTCTTTCTGCTCATCCTGTATTTTCCAAGTTTTTTAAAGGATTGCTTCACACCAATCCTCCATTCAGGGACCCTGCCCCGGCTTGGGATCTTAATGTATGCATTGCTCAGCTGATGCAACCCCTTTGAGCCTCTGTCTTCGGCAGAGCTTAAGTATTTGACTTGGAAAACTGTATTTCTGGTAGCCATCACTTCTGCCAGGCGTATAAGTGAGTTACAGGCTTTATCAGTAGAGACTGACTTTATTTCCTTTCACAGGGATAAAGTAGTCCTCAGGACTAACAGGAAGTTTTTGCCTAAGGTGGTTTCAGATTTCCACCTTAACCAATCTATTTCACTTCCAGTGTTCTTCACTGACCATTCCTCCTCTGGTGAGAGGAGGCTGCACAACTTAGATGTTAAGAGGGCCCTAAGTTACTACATAGAGCG
The DNA here is from genome assembly GCA_016271365.2 of Neoceratodus forsteri. Lineage (NCBI taxonomy): Eukaryota > Metazoa > Chordata > Ceratodontiformes > Ceratodontidae > Neoceratodus > Neoceratodus forsteri. Next base: position 180,679,469 of record CM057456.1, read on the forward strand.
TACCAAGGGTCACAGGTTTGACTCCCTCCAACTGTTTCTCACTTATGGTGAGGTTGGGAAAGGGAGACCTGCCACTAAGAGATCCATTGCCAGGTGGATCGTTTCTTGTATCCAGTTTTGCTATCAAAAGCTGGGTAAGGTTCCCCCCTCAGGCCTGAGGGCTCACTCTACCAGAGGTACAGCTGCATCTCTAGCTGCTGCTAGAGACATCCCTATCTTGGAGATATGTCAGGCAGCTACTTGGAAGACAGTACACACTTTCACCAAGCATTGCTCCCTGGATATTCAGGCCAGGAGAGATGCTCGGTTTGGCACAGCCGTGCTTCAGAGCCTATTCCCTAAGTAGGTTCTGTCCCTCCTCCATGGAGGTACTGCTGTGTAGTCTGCAATAGTCATAATTTAGCAAGACTTCATGTTGTTTGAAGAAAAAATTACTCACCTTAGTAATGTTGTTTCTTCTAATGGAGTCTTGCTATATTATGACCTCCCCCCCAGCCTGCCCCTCTCAGAACTCCTACTTTGGGTATGGGGTGGGTAGTCCTCTGTTGGCATTTATTGATGCCCTCTTTCATGTTTGGGTGTTGTGTTTATTTAGTTATTTTATCTTATTTTTCTGGTCCACTGACTTGAGTCTTGGGGTTGGGACCAGGAAAATGTGTTAATATATTAGTGGCCAGTTGGCTAGTGTAGGTTACAGCTTCCACACAGAACCTTAGTGAGTTTTTGCTCGTAAAGATCTGACGGTTTCGGTTTGAAACCACCCTAACAGAGCTTCTGAACCGAGCTCGCGCTCTAAGCTCCATGCTCTGCATGGAAGTTAACTCTTTCACCTCCGGAGCAGTTCTAGTGGTGGGACAAACTGCAATAGTCATAATATATCAAGACTCCATTAGAAGAAACAACATTACTAAGGTGAGTAATTTTTTTCTTTTGGTCCTAGGGGATCTCTCTTCTGGGAGCAATTCAGGGGTGTGACTGCTCACTTCCCTTCGTATGTCAGGACCATGGACAGACAGGTGTTTCACCATCACCCTGAGCAGCCAACCCCTGGATCTCTGAGGTCCTCCGCTTCTTCATCCCCCTCTTCAGGGGGAGAGAAGCCCTCTGTTCACATCACTCCTGCTGCTGCTCTCGCAGAGTATCAGCGTTTAGGACTTGCATGTCACCCCACTCAATCAGCACAATCCGGAGCACTTGACGCGCGCCTTCCTAGGTGATTTCAGTGCAGACACCCTTGTGGTGCCCACCTGGCCTGCTCCTTTTCAGGAGGCATCATTGCGTTTCTGGCAAAGACCCTTTTCCAGAGTCCCAGCCCCTAGGGATCTGAGCTAGAGGTACTGTAGCCCCCGGAGTCTCCAGGTTGTATGCCTCATCCTCAGTCAGGACTGATGCAGCTGGACACTCCCGATGGGCTTTACACCCCTCACCGTGACTGGCCCCCAGATGATTCTATGGATTTTGACTTCTGGGGGAGGAGGACTTTCTACTCAGCACGGTCGCTTCTTTCAATTTCTGCACATCAGGCCCACTACGCTACCTATGATAGGTTTCTGTGGTCCAGGCTAGGTCAACTCCTAGCTTCTATGCCTGATACGGAGGTAACCAGACAAGACATTGCACTCTCTGCACATGGCCTGGAGCTAGCAAGGCACCAAGCGAGGGCATCTTACGACACCAATGAGGTAGCTACCAGGATCGTAGGGACAGCGATCTGCACTAGGCGATCAACATGGCTGACTCTTTCCCGGTTGTCACCCTTGTCCCGGTGTAGGGTGATTTCCTTCCCTTACCAGAGAACTCATCTTTTCTCCTGTAGGGTGAGGTGGTGTCTGTCAGAGCAACTTCCTACCCCCTCCGGGGGTCCCTGTCTCACTTTCCCCACTCTCGGGCCTCACCAGGCCCATAAAGGTTCTCCCTCTCAGTGTCTCACTCACTGGGGGCTAAGGGACTTTGTCCTTTAGGGTTTAGGGCCCCCTTCGGGGGGGGGCTCACTACTCTCCCACAGGTGATGAATGCTGAAGATTGACACAGATAAGATATGAAAATTACGTACCTACCATAATTCCTGATCTTCTGTGTATCTTGCCATTCATCACAATCCCACCCTCCATCCCCCGGGCCTTAGTCTCTGTTCCTCCTCTGTGTGCTCTCTTTCCCCTTCCTTTCCACTGGTCAGGAGCGGGTGACCTTGGGCACACAGGGGATTTTTACCCCTGTCAGGATGGGGAGGGATCGGGGGAAGGGACACCTTCTCCTTAATGCTCCGGCTCCACCCCGTTGGGGTGGGAGTTGCAGGTTGCGCTCTCTTCTTTTCTCACTCTTCTCCTCTATCCTACTCTATCCCTGTCCTTAGGGACTTATCCCTCAAATAATTAAAAAAAACTTTGTCTCACCTCCAGTTGGATGGCTTTAGGGGGAGTACAGCCCTGTATCCTGTCTTTTCTCACAGAATAACCGCTTCTGCTCACGTCAGAGTTTATTGCCAGTTATTCTGTGCCTTGAATCCTAGCAGTTCAGCCTTCTGGCTACTCCTTCACAGTTCCTATACAATCTGGAGACAGATCTAAGGTTCAGGGTATGTCCTCCCCCTCCCTATTTCTAATTTTCCCTCCCTCCTTTTTCTGCTTCCAGAGATTGGGGCCCCTTCCCAATCCCATTAGATTTCCAACTCTCCTTCTGTCCTCTGTGTTGCTTAGTTCTCCTTTCCTTTTGTATATCCTTTCCTTTGTCTGTCCCTTGGACTTCCATGTCCCTCCCTCCCAACCCTTTCTTACTCTTCGGCGACTCAGAACTGGCAGGAAGGTGGAGTCGACAACACCTAATGGCCAACCCGTGAGCACCACGCAGTGCTTCAGCCTCGAGGGCGGCACTGACAGAGCTCCACCCATCAAAAAAAAAGCTCCCGTGGGGTCGTGACCTCTGGCCACATACCCACAGATGATGAATAGTGAAGATACACAGAAAGATCAGGAATTACAGTAGGTACGTAATTTTCATTTTTCACCTTCTAGAACAACCAGCTCCCACTTTCCTGTTGCAGACCCCTGAGTAGTGGGTTCAATCCCAGAAGATGCTGTAGTCCTCAGCTGGAAAGGGTAGTTTCTCTATTCCTTCCTTTCCCACTTTCACTGAAAGTGCTGATAAAACTGAGAAGGGAGTCAGCAACAATGATTCTAATTACTCCAGAATGGGCCAGGCAAACCTGGTACACCATGCTACTCTCCCTCTCCAGCAGACAGCCTGTCAACCTGCCACTGAGATACAACCTGGTAACTCTGTCCCAAGGCAGGATAACATTCCGAGATCTGAGAACTCCACATCTCACAGTATCATTCTTGAGAAGCTAGAGTTCGCTGGGCTGGATCTTTCTGAGAAAGCTATGGAAGTACTTAAGGTTTCCAGAAAACTGGCAAAAAGGAAAACTTGTGCTTCAAAATGGGAAATATTAGCTGAGCCGGTGGCTCTGAGGGTTGAGGCGCTGGATGCCACACCTCACGTCACGCTGGAGACCTGGGTTAGGGAGCAAACCTGGGCGCCGAGGCTCGGCAGGGAGGGAAGGGATCGAGCATCCCCAGGACAGCTCTCCTTTCCCAGGGGAGGGTGTTGGGGGTGTCCGGTATCCCAGTGACCTCAGGTGGAGACCAGGGGTACTGCAGGATCCTGGACTAGCAACGAGGGGGAGCATGGCAGATGCCGGTTGGGTTGCCATGCACCATGGCGTCACTGCGTGTCATGCTCGGGAGGATCGGGAAGGATCTGAAAAACCTCTGAGTGCCGGATAGACTACGGCATCCCAGTACCTTGACCGACACATGCCCAACCCTAGGCCTCTGCCTCCGCACCTTGATCTCCTCGCACGTTTGGGTTGGGGGCCCGTGGGGAGCACTAACGCCTTTGAGGGGGCAGCTGGTCACAGTGGGCGGTAGAGTGGCAGGTGAATGGACTGCCTGAGAGAGTTCCGGTCCACAGGTGCTATAAACAGATTCAGAAAAAAAAAGGGAAATATTTTTCTTATGGTGCTCCCCCAGACAGATCAACCCACTGGCAGCAATGTCCACAATCCTGGACTACTTCATCCTCCTCCAGTCTTTGGGCCTAAGGCCTTCAACTATGAAGGTACATTTGGCAGCAGTGTCAACTTACACATCAGCTGGCAAAGACAGGTCAGTGGCCTCACAACCCATTTTCAAAATGTTTTTCAGGTGCCTTAATCACCTGAACCCTCCAGTGAGGGAACCTATCCCTCCCTGGGATTTGAATTTGTACATTGCCCAGCTGATGGAGGCTCCTTTTAAAGGGACACTGTCAACCCCCTCAGGCCTCAGTGTCCCTAGTTTAAAAAAAAACATTTTATAATTGTTCAGTTCTGAAAAGACTGCTGATGTAGCTGGTAGTTTGAGTCTGATTATTTTTTTTCTTTTAAAAAGTGAAAACCAGACTGCCAGCCATCCTGTTACCACACTAAAATGTTTTGTTTACATTCCTTGATCAACTTCCACTGCATTTTTCCTGGAGTTAAGAGCACCCCTAACACAGTCTAGCCACTCTTGATGCAGTGAGAGTAGAGGAGTAGAGGAGACTATAGCATCATGAGCGGCTGCACTGTTTTTAGGTGTCTCTAATGTTCAGGAAGTACGCAATACCAGTAGATCAAGAATCTGAAACAAAACAAGGTTGGGTATAACTGTACATTAGCATGCATTTCATTTCTGATAAGCAAGGAGGCAGATAAAACCAGTAATATCAGTGAATTTTAGAGCAAGTAAGCAGTCATAAATGTGTGTTTAACTAGAAACACTATGATGCAATAAAGGCTGACAATGTCCCATGAGGCAGTATAGCGCAGTGGACTAAGGCTCTGAGCTGCAAATCTGGTGACATCCAGCAAACTAGCCCTGGGTTTGAATCCCACAGCTTCCACTTGCATACTGTGTGACCCTGAGCAAGTCACTTAACCTCCTTGTGCTCCCAGGTCGCTCTTGTAAAAAAGCTTCCAGCTTAGTGTGCTATACCTGGTTAAACAACTAAAAAAAAAAAAAAAAAGACGCTGTTGCACTGAAGTATGTCACCTGGAAAACAGTTTTCTTGGTGGCACTGACATCTGCAAGAAGGCTGAGTGAGCTACATGCCCTCTGTAAGGAACCTAATGACATCTTTTTCCATAAGGGCAAGGTAGTCCTAAGGACAAACAGGAAATTCCTTCCAAAAGTGGTGTCTGAATTCTACCTGAATCAGTCAATTGTTCTTCCAGTTTTCTTCACAGGACAATCCAGCTCAGGTAAGCAAAAGCTCCACAATCTGATTGTGAAAAGGGCACCGAGTTACTATCTGGACCACACAGAGAATGCCAGGTCCACTAGCACTCAGCTGTTTGTTACCTATGTTGAAGTGGTAAAGGGCAAACCAGCATCCAAGAGAACAATTTCTCGGTGGATTGCATCCTGCATACAGATCTTCCAAGAATCAATCTTCACTATTTATTCCCATCTATGGGTCTGTGCTGGGGGCGGGAACCAACTCTTTTGCATTCTACAGCTTGGGGGACCAACGTCTGTGTCGATGCCTCTCACAAGGCAGATGTAATGATGTGTCGCTTGTGGGTTGGCCAGCAACCTACGCCAGCCCCCCACTTCACCATATCTGTTCTTCTGCCACCAAGTGCACACCATGGGAGCACTGGAAGTCATCCTGTGCAACTGCGTCACACTCTTTCCTTGATTTGTCACCATTCATTCGTCATACCTCAGCACCGTCATCTCTCTCAGTGCCATCTTTATTATTTCCTCTCAGTGTGGTGCCAAACCTTCTCTATACGGTTTTATTTTCCTCACGGTGCCATGTCCAGTTCTGAGGACCATAAAAAGAAGTCTTCAAAGAAGAAGCAACAGCAGAAGGATGGCCCCAATGTGTTGCTGCTCTTGTGGGGGACACATCACTATTTGGGACCAGCACAATGCCTGTTGGACCTGCCTCGCGCTGACCATGACATGGACAGGTGCAATGCCTGTTTCTCCATGGATTAGCACCCTGACTTCCATGTGCTGAAGTAGAGTTGCAAGCTCCTCACTTTCACAGGGAGGCATTGCACCAGGGATGCCAAGGTAAGGTCCTGCGGCTCTTCCCCTCAGCCTCTTCGCAGTGGTATATGTACCGAGGAAGACCAGGCTTCTCCTCATGCTCACCCTATCAAGACATTAGAGAGCCTGAGGGAGGGGCCTGGTGGACATTTAGTCTCCCACAGGGGTCTGGCTGAGCACCCCACCCAGTCCATTGGCCCTTTGGGGCAGCGGATGCCCCCAGTGGTGAGGTAGAAGACATACAATGGATTTACACTAGTGGGCACCTTGGCGCTGCAACCTGGTGACGCTTCGGCCCCTGGTACTCAGGCCGGTACCGATGAGAAAGGTGGTGCCGATCACAAGGCTGTGCCCCTCCTGGTGCCAGGAGAGGGCAGGCCTCTGGAGCCACTCCCTCTTGGGCCCTTGAGGTGGTCTGGATATCTCCTCTCAAATGGTTGCATGACCCTGGAGAGGACTTTGGTGTAGACCTCAGGTCTGAGGAGAGGACTGGTGAGGATGGGGGCCTTTCTGGGTCTGGTTCTGTTCCTAGCACGGGCTTCTTGGGAGCTGGTGTCTGCGGTCGGCACTGGGGCCATTTCTGGTGCTATTCGCTGTGCTGGTTCAGGTCCCAGTGCTGTTCCCGGTGCTGGAGAGGGAGTCGGTGCTGTTCAGTTCTGGCACCTCTTCCCCTGGAGGCTCTGTCCTTCAGCCTTGGCCTGGCCCGGCCCAAGGGACAGAGCCTGTTCTAGTGAGGGGAGGAATTTGGAATCTGGGCCTGCAGTTCACTCCTTGCCTATAGTAGGTGGCAGCTCTAGCAGGAGTTGCAGCACCAGTTCTAACCAATCCTTCTCCCTGAAACCATCTGGCCTTGTCATTGGTGGGGACTGGGGCTGCCCCGTGGGATCTATATGGCTCCACTGTCCCCACCTGGTGGGTTCCCCCATGGGCACCATTCCAACTGGTCCGTAGCTGTTGGCCACTCACTGATGGGCAGGGTTGCCAGCGCCCCCCCCAGGAGACGTCCCCTGAGCATTTCTGCAGTCCTGGAAGAAGACCTGGCCTGGTTTTGCATGACCCCACTCCTCCTTATTTGCCCCCTTCTCCCCGTCCCAGGAATTTTTGATCCTCTTGGGCTTCTGTCCTGGGACCAGTTCAGGATGATGGCTGGTGCATTCTCCCAATACCTGCTTAGGGCAGACCAGACCATTTTCTGGCCTGAAGTCCCTGCGCTACCATCTCTTGATACCAGCTCATCACCTTCCACTTCCTTCTCTGAGGAATAGGACACCTCTGTTCATCACTCCTCTGATGTGGAATACACCTGATACCAACATTTCCTGGGGGAGATGATGCAGGATCTGAGCCTACACCATTTTTCTGGTTGCAGTACTGCTACCTTGGTGCTGTCATTCCTTGGGGATTACAACAGAGACGGCAGTCATCCCTATGTGGCCCCGGCCTTTCACGGAGGCATCCAGGCACATCTCGCTTTGTCCATCTGCCACTTCTCCAGCCCTGAGGGACATCCAGTGCAGACACTGCACTCCAATGGGATCTCCAGGTGTCATGCCACATCCTTCTAGGATCCTGCTCCTGGACACTCCCCTCTGGGCCTAGACACCCAGTGCATGACTGCCCCCTGACTCTGATTCCATGGAGTTTGATGTCTGGGGCAAATGCGTTTTCTCAGTGACTCACACCATGATGTGCATTTTGGTACATCATGCGGCCTATGGTAGGCACCTGTGGACAATGCTAGGTCAGCTTCTAGTGTCACTGCCAGATGGCAAGGCAACCAGGCAGGCCATTTGCCTTTCCACCCAGGGACTGGAGCTAGCGAGGCACCAAGAAAGGGCATCTTATGATGCCAACAAGGTAACTTCCAGGCTGGTGTAAACTACAGTCTGCATTCGGCGGATGACATGGCTTCACCTTTCCCGACTGGCACCCCTGGGCCCAGTGTTGGGTGTTTAACTCGTGATTCCAAGGGGCTCACGTTTTCTCCTGCAGGGTCAGGCATGAGCTGTCAGAACCCATGTTTGCTCCCATGCCATAGGAGCCTCCACTTGCCCCTGACCAGTCTCAGGTCCTGCCAGACAGATGCATGAGGAGTCCGTGCTCTTCTGTGATTACCTCCCCCCCGCCAAGGGCTGAGGGAATTACCATTTCCCTTAGAGTGAGACAATTCTCCCTTTTTTGGATGGAAAGCTTGGTACTCCGACACACAGGTGGGAAAAAATGGTAAAGACTGATTCTTGAAACATGAAAATCATGTACTCACAGTAATTCTTCTGATCTCCCAGAATATCTTCACCACTTATTACCACCCCCACCCCCACTCAGATAGGAGCCAGGGCCTCTGGGCAGCTCACCCAGTGTCTTTCTTTATAGCCGCTTGCTGCTCCCTTTCACAGTTATAAGGGGTTTTCTCTGTCTGCAGTGCCCTTCTCACCCTCTCCTTTTTTTTTGTTAAAGGAGAATAAGAGAGAAAGACCCCATTTTGGGGATTTTGATCCCTTCACAAGATAAAAAAGGAAATAGGAAAGCTAAATCTGAAAAAAAAACCTTTTGATTTAACTTGAATTTTATACCGTTCTTCGCCATCCTCGTCTTTTCCCTTGGTTTCTAAGCTGGTTATCCTTCAACTGGCATGCTTGCCCTTCGCTCATCAACCCTATGGGGTTGGGCAATTCAAACTATCTCACTGCCCTGTGGCTCTGCCAGCAGCTTCTATTTGTGCCTGCCTAGGTCTGTAGGCTGGAGGGCAGGATGTTGACAGCATCCCTACCTACTCTTAGCTCTTCTGTTTCTCTACCTTGGGGGAGTGGCTAAAGGACCACTTTCCTTTCTTCCTTTACCTCTCCTGTTCTTGCACAATGGTACAAGAGTTTTTTTCAATCCTTTTTTGAATTTTTCCTCTGATCTTTCTGATCCAGCCACAGCCCTTTACCAGGGCTGCTGCCCTTCTGCCCTCCTGTCAGGTGGCTTGTAGGCTCTGGCTCCTGTCTTTTACCAACTATCTTGTGCCCTTAGTCCCAATTCTTAGTTTTCTCTAAGTTGATAGTCAAGTTTTATTCATTTTATGATGTTATATCCTATATCCTTTTCCTATCACTTTGGGCTAGTTCTCTTAGTCCCCCTCACTCTTTTTTCTCTCCCCCTTGTTTTTCACCTGGCAAACAGAACCGAGGAATGTGGAGGGCCAGTGTCAGTTGCTGGCCAGCCCATGAGTGCCACGTCATTACATCTGTCTCGGGGGTGGTGCCAGTACAATGTTGGTCCCCCAAGCTATAGAATGCAAAAGATTTTGCTCCCGCAGGTCTCTAGTGCCTCCGGCACAGACCCATAGTTGGTAATAAATGGTGAAGATATTTTGGAACATTGAGAATTACAGCGAGTATGTCATTTTCATTTCTGTTATGACAGAGCTAGCAAACTGCCTCCCAGAAGGCTTAGGGCACACACTACAAGAGGCATCAATGCCTCTGTGGCAGCATCAAGGGGTAGTCCCCTAAAAGAGGCTTATACAGCAGCTACCTGGAAAACAGTGCGCACTTTCACAAAGCACTACTGTCTGGACATACAGTCCAGAAGGGATGCCAGTTTTGGCACTGTCTTCCAGAACCTTTTCCCTAAAAAGGTTCTGTACCCATTCTCCCAAGATACTGCTGTGGAATTTGCACTTGTTAAACTTAAGTGAGGAATTCTTGGGATTTGAAGAAGAAAATTGCACACCGTACTAATGTTGTTTCTTCCAGAGAGATTCCTTACTAAATTTAACAATCCCTAATCCCTGCCTCCCATTCCAGAACCTGGAAAAAGGCTCATACAGTAATCAGTTCCTTTTCAAATTGCTTGAGCATTACTTATTACGGTGCTTCAACAATTGTTGCTGAGTGTTCTAACTGACTCAGTGTTTTTCATAACAAAACTGATTTGTTCTGCTTTGTTTTAACAAATTTAAAACTTTTTTAGATAATTTTAAGAATTGTTGGTTGCCATTTAACTAGATCTTCCTGGACTAAAAGTCTCCACCACTCATTCACACTAATGGGACTACGCCAGAGGTGCTAGAACCCTGCGGGAGCCAAAAATCTTCAGGAGGTCCGGCACCAGGATAGGACCACACATGAGCGGTGCCACAAGACCATCTTGTGCCATCTAGACTATACCAGCATCAATTCTCCAACCGCCTCAGTTCCCTTTCTCCCACCGTCGAGTGCGCTTCGATGACGACGATGCTCGCCTGTCGGGAATCAAGTCTTCGTCTACAAGACAGCAGCTATAGCCGTTCAGTATTCGATTAATTTATTACTTTTAGTGTTCTTTTCTTATTTTAATAAAAAAAAAAAAGAAAATGAACAAGAAGCAGAAGAGGAAGAAATTCTCAGCCTGCCATCAATGGAGTCGACCTTAGATGGTAGCGAGACTTCGTTTGAAAGCTGTGATGGCAGTGGGGCTGTGTCCAGTCCGCCGCCCTCTGCGGAGGGGGAGTCTGACCATGGGCAGACCCATGCTCGGGGGTGGGACAGTCTGCCCGAAGCACAAAACCGGCGGGCCCATTCACAACCTCAGTCGGGGACCTGGCTCCGCTTGACCTCTTCTTCTTCCTGTCGCTGGAAGAAGAAACGGTACTGCTTGAGGTCGCCCTCTGGTATGTCTGCATGGGGGTCATCGATGGTGGCGAGCGGTAGGCCTGACCCGACTTCCGTGGGGTCCTCTGTGATTCTGTTCTTAATAGCTGCAATCTTCGACAATGGGCCTCGTCTCTGTCCTTGATGGGGCTCCTGTGAGCAGTTTCACCTCTGGGCCACTCTTTTAGTGCAGGGGGTACGTCTGCCCAGTTGATCTGGCAGAGGCCCAGTTCCGGGGCCCTCAGGCCTTGAAGCCACTGGGCCATGGCCCAGTCAGGCGAGCAGGATGTGTGCGGTGCCTTCTCCGGTGCCAGCGCCATTGGTGCCGACCCTGCGTGCCTACCCCCTTCACCTTTGGGTACCGCTCTCCTTCTCCCCCTTTTTCTTCAGATCTAGGGCCAGTATGCCTAATGCCACATGTGGTGCCGGCACCGCGTGTGGTGCTGAGTGGTGCCAGCGCTGTGAATGGTGCTGAACTACCCTGACATCGTTCCAGGTCGCGGCATCTCTCGTGATTCTGGCCTGGACCTGCCTCTTGGAGGTTCTTCTGGGGTAGAAGTGGATCTGGATGAGTCTCTCCCCATCCTACTTTGTCAGAGACGCAGCGGATGCCTCACATTAGAGGCTGGAATGCAAACCTTCTGTATCAGCAGAACCTGTGATGGAAGATCTTTTCAGTTTTTCCTCAGGGATAGAAACATAGAAACATAGAATCTGATGGCAGATAAGGACCGCTTGACCCACCCAGTCTGCCCATTTCCCTACCTACTGGATAAGCTGCAGATCCTAGTTAACCAGCAGCCTACTTCTTCCTACCCCCACCCCCTAGAATTGCCTTATGACTGTCCCATGCATGCTTGAATTCCACCACTGTTTTTGACTCCACAACCTCCTCTGGAAGGCCATTCCATGCATCCACAACCCTCTCTGTGAAAAAATACTTCCTTAAATTACCTCTGAGCCGCCCCCATCTTCAAATTGTGCCCTCTTGTTCTTGCACACCTCTTTTTGAAATATGCTACCTCTTGGACTTTGTTGATTCCTTGAGGTACTTGAACATTTCTATCATGTCCCTCTCCCTCCTTTCCTCGAGGCTATACATATTAAGCTCCTTAAGCCTCTCTTCATATGTCTTCTGGTGCAGACCCTGCACCATTTTAGTGTGCCTCCTCTGGACAGCTTCCATTCTGTCTATGTCTTTTATGGAGATTGGGTCTCCAGAGCTGCACACAGTACTCCAGATGGGGTCTCACCAGCTGTCTGTACAGAGGGATAATAACTTCCTGTTTTCTACTGGTGATGCCTCCCATGCATCCCAGTATCCCCCCAGCCCTCCTTGCTGCCCTCTCACATTGCTTGCCCACCTTTAGGTCATCTGATATGACTACCCCCAGGTCCCTTTCCATTTTTGTTGTTGTTAGTATCTCACCCCCCATTGTGTACTCTTCCCCTGGGTTTTTGTTTCCCAGGATATAGGGTCCACCATAACATTTCAGACTTCTTCTGTGGACCAAAGCAGGCTTTTATGTTTGGAGTTCCTACAGTCCTAAGTACAAGTTCACCCTGTGGAACACATTAAATTCAATGGTTGAGAGTCTTCCGGACTCTTCTGCTCCACTGCTAGGGGCATATAGCCCAGTAATCAGCTAAAAGCTTTTATAGACCCCTATGACACTGCCCCTAGGGTGGCTACTGTTGGCAGCAGGTGATTAACATCTCCTTGGCAGTGATTATTGGTTTGGCCCTCAGATAGAGCTCAGCAGGGCACTCAGACTCCTGCTGCCCCTCAGAGGGTAGGCACAGTAGTCATTCTCATAACAGGCAGTCCTTTCAAGGTAGAGGCCTGGAAATCTTTGTCAGGAACCAACTCAACTGCAAAAAAAAAATGGCAGCAGAGGGCACAGGGCCCGAAAGCACCCAGTACCAACCTCTTGGATCCGGCCCAGGTCCCACCTCAACTGTCTGAGGTGAACACCTCTCAGCGGTAGTGGAGGGCACTTGATTTGGTTTTATAACTAGAGGAAGTACAATCCAGCGGACGTATGGGTCATAAGGATTGTCCGAGAGGGATACTCTCCCAATTTTACAGAGATTTTTCCCTAGACCTAGGCGGCAGCCCAGTCTGTTTGCCTCTCTGTCAGACCCTCTTTCCTCTAAGAGATGGAGCCTCACAGCAGCAGAAGTTGTTCCACGGTGAGTCAGAACACAGGTTCCTACTTCCTTTGCTTGGTTCCAAGATAACAGGCAGCATACGCCCATTTCTCGACCTTGAAAGGTTAGACAAAGTACCTGTTCAGGGAGAAGTTCACTTCAACCTTGGTATTTAAGCCTTCACTTCCTGGACGTTTGGCTCTGCATCAGGCTAGAGTCTCAGAAAGCAGTTGCCACAGCTTCTCTGTCGCTTTCTTCCATGAGGGGTTTTCTAATTCAGGGAAGGTGCCAGATTCACCTTCCCAGCAGCTCCTTTTCATAAGAGCCCTCCTGGATACCTCCAGGATGAGGGTTCTTCCTTACGGAGAATGGAAGGAACGACATCTTAGCTGTCTCATTACTCCACGGAAAGCTGCTCTGTCTGGGCCCTTTTAAATGCAGTGGATGCTGGGACTCATGCCTTCGTCCACAACAAACAGTGGTCTCTGACCACGCATCCGCAATCTTCTGCATAAATGACAGAACCTCAGACAAAATCACTTACATGGAAGATGCAGTTGGCCTAGCTTCAGCTATGTCTACTCTTACCCTCTAAATCACAGATCACCATCACCACGGTTGCACTCCTGATCAGTTGGGGAGCTCATTGCCAAGATCTCCACACCCAGGTGTGGAGCAGCATCATCTTTTCATAGGTTTCTTAGAGATGAGAGCTGTTTTATATGCTTTCCAAGTCCTGAAGGAGGTCCTCTGCCACGAAGTGATCCCACTTTAGATGGATGACAAAATTATGATGTTTTCATCAACAAGCAGGGTGGAGCACTCTCCTACTCTCTGTGCAGGAAGGTCGTGGGGAGGTGAGAGTGGTGCCTTGAGCACACTGCATCAGTTCAGTCAATGTGCAGTCGCTTTCCACGAGTGGGGCAGTTCGGACCTGGTCCTTTCTGTGTCTCCTCTCAATGCAAATCTGCCTCTATCCTGCTTCAGAAATCCAGACCCTGGTGTTTTCTGTCAGGATGTGTTCACTGCAGTAGACAAGATACTCCTGTACACTTTCCTTCTCTTCCCTTAGTTAACAGGGTGCTGCTCAAGTTGTAGGCAAACAGGGGCAGGGTGATTCTCATCATCCCAGACTGACCTCAGCTGATATAATTTGCATAAACAGTCGGCCAGAAGTTCCCCCTAGGCGACTCCCTCTAGGAGTGGTCCCTCTGGCACAGGGACTTTGGTCCATCCTTCCTGCACTTCCTTCATCTCCATGCCGAACTTCTGAGAATATGAAAGTGGGTAAGATTTAGGTTTCTAGACAATCATAGAAATCTTCTTAGCCGTGCATAGAACTTCCACCAGGATGACTTCTGCAGCCAAGTGGTGGAACAGAGGCGCGTCCCTCCAGTTGTGCCTCTCCACAATTCATTCACCACTCTGGCAGAGCATGGTTCCTCTATGGAGGCACCCACAGTGGAGACCAAGGAGGATGCTGGGAACCTCCACAATGGAGACCCACAGGAGGGTGGCACAGGGCCCCACAGGGGAAGGAAACAACTCCTGGTGGGGGACTCGATTATTAGGGGGGTAGAACTGGGGGAGGGAAGGGAAAGTTAGGTAAGATGCCTGCCCGGCACCATGGTTTGGAGGGACAGGAAATGAATCCTCAGGATCGTGGGAGCAGCTGCAAGGGGGAGTGAGCTGGATGTCATTATCCCCCTAGGGACGAATGACCTGGCTGAGAATGGGATCAGAGCAGTGCAACAGGAGTTTGTGGAGCTGGGGAGGGGCCTTAGACAAGTAGCACACATGGTAACTTTCTTGGAAGTGCCACCTGTCTATGGCATGGATGAGGCTAGGGTACTCCACACCATGGGACTCAATGACTGGTTGAAAAACTGGTGCAGAGCTCAGGGATTTGATTTCATTGGGGACTGGGGCTCCACCTTGAAGGATGCAGGCCTATACAAACGTGATGGTCTACATCTATCCTGGAGGGGAACCAGAATCCTAGGTGATAGGTTTAAATGCTTCATTGGCAAGCATTTAAACTAGCCAAGGGGGAGGCACTAAAAAGGAGAAGGGAAATCCTAGCCCCCTGGAAAAGTCAGGGTAGTTAGTGAGGTAAACACCAAGATAGAGCAGTCGATAGGGATAAGGGCATGGGTAAATGGAGAAAAAGACAAAGGCAGTAAGGACAGGGATGGGGCAAAAAGAAATAAAACCAGAAAAAAATGGAGGGCAATGAGTACCAATGCCCCTAGTCTAGGTAAAAAGTGCCCCAAAATGGTGGCCTTGATGGAAGAGGGATGCCTGGATATTGTGGCAGTCACAGAAACATGGTACACAAAGAACCATGACTGGGATGTCAAGATACCAGGGTACACAATCTACAGGAGGGACAGGGAGGGAAGATAAGGAGGAGGAGGAGTAGCTCTCTATGTAAGGGAAGGGATCAAAGCAAAAGAACTAAAGGGTCAACAGGGAGGAGAGAAGGCACTGTGGGTCACCCTGGAGACTGGAAATGGCTCCACAATCTGCACAGGGGTTGTATACAGACCCCCGTCTCAGGAGGAGGAAATGGACAAGGAAATGATAGAAGGCATCCTTGGGATGGCAGAGAAAGGTGAGATATTGCTGATGGGGGACATGCATATGCCAGATGTTAGCTGGAGCACCTTTGCTGCAGCAACATCCAAGAGCAGGGCCATTCTCGATGCTCTACAGGGGGCATGCCTCAGACAGCTAGTTTTGGAACCCACTTGGGAGGGAGCAAGCTTAGACCTAGTACTCTCAATGGGGAAGGAGAGA
This sequence comes from Neoceratodus forsteri, assembly GCA_016271365.2. Classification (NCBI taxonomy): domain Eukaryota; kingdom Metazoa; phylum Chordata; order Ceratodontiformes; family Ceratodontidae; genus Neoceratodus; species Neoceratodus forsteri. The sequence goes on from CM057456.1 coordinate 180,695,112, forward strand.
GGATCTCTGATCTTGAAGTGGGTAGCCATCTGGGAACGAGTGACCACCAAACAGTGTGGTTCACGATAAACTTAGCTGTAGAGTCAAACCACACAAAAGTGAAGGTACTGGACTTCAGGAGGGCTGATTTTGTCAAAATGGGAGAGTGCCTCAGAAAAGCACTAGCAAACAGGAAAGAAGGTGGGGTGGAGCAACAATGGGGAAACATCACAACTGCCATCACAGAGGCAACAAGCCTTTGTGTGAAGCAAATAAATCAAAATGAAAGAAAAAAACACTATGGTTCTCAAAAGAAGTGACAGGGAAGGTAAGGGAGAAAAAGATAGCATTCAGGAAGTATAAGGAAACATAGAAGGAGCAGGACAGAGAACTGTACCAGTTAAAGCAGAAGGAAGCAGGGAAGGCAGTCAGAATAGCAAAGGCCCAAACTGAGGAAAAGATAGCCAACTCGGTTAAGAAGGGGGATAAAACCTTTTATAGGTACATTAGGGAGCAAAGAAAGACAAAGGCAGGGATACTGAGGCTGAATAAAGAGGAAGGTGGTTGGGCAGAGAGCGACAGTGAAAAAGCAGGGATACTGAATGAATATTTCTGCTCAGTAGTCACAATGGAAAAGCAGGGGGAGACACCTAATCCAGTCAATAGAAGCACTCTGGATAGGGAGGTTGATATTAGTCCTTTCACAGAAGAAAGAGTTCTGAAAGAACTCTTAAAACTGAAGGTGGATAAAGCAATGGGGCCTGATGGGATTCACCTCAGAATTCTAAAAAACTAAGGGAAGAACTAGTAACACCACTGACTACCCTTTTTAATAAATCATGGAAGGATGGTGTGGTACCTGAAGAATGGAGAAGGGCGGATGCGATTCCCTTTCACAAAAGTGGGAGCAAGACAGAGGCAGGAAACTACAGACCTGTCAGTTTGACCTCAGTGGTAGGGAAAATGATGGAATCACTTCTGAAGGAAAGAACTGTTGAGTATCTAGAGGCCAGTGGGGCACCGGACCCAGGACAGCATGGATTCACAGCAGGAAGGTCATGTCAAACAAATCTAATTGATTTCTTTGACTGGGTGACCAAAGTAGTAGACCAGAGAGGGGCTGTGGACATGGCCTACCTAGACTTTAGAAAGGCATTTGACACAGTCCCACACAAAAGATTAATAAACAAGTTAGCCAGCCTGGGAGGTGGGTCCCAGGGTGGTAGCCTGGGCAAAACACTGGCTGGACAACAGGACACAGCGGGTAATAGTAAATGGAGTCCACAGTGAAGAAAGGAGGGTTACTAGTGGGGTACCGCAGTGTTCAGTACTGGGGCTGGTCCTTTTTAATGTCTTTATAAGTGACATTGCAGAGGGACTAGAGGGAAAGGTATGTTTCTTTGCAGGTGACACAAAGATCTGCAACAGGGTTAATACACAAGGTGGGGTGGAAAGGATGAAAAGGGACTTGGCAAGGTTGAAGAAATGGTCAAATGTATGGCAGCTTAGATTCAATGCTAAGAAGTGCAAAGTAATGCACCTGGGAAACAAAAACCCAGGGTAAGAGTACACAATGGCGGGTGAGATACTGACAACAAAAATGGAAAGGGACCTGGGGTAGTCATATCAGATGACCTAAAGGTGGGCCAGCAATATGAGAAGGCAGTAAGAAGGTTGGGGATACTGGGATGCATAGGAAAGGCATCACCAGTAGAAAACAGAAAGTTGTTGGCCCTCTGTACAGACAGTTGATAAGACCACATCTGGAGTACTGTGTATAGTTCTGGAGACCCCATCTCTGCAAAGACATAGACAGAGTGGAGGCTGTTCAGAGGAGGGAACTCAAATGGTGCAGGGTCTGCACCAGAAGACATATGAAGAAAGACTAAAGGAGCTTAAAATGTATAGCCTCAAGGAAAGGAGGGAGACGGGGGACATGATAGAAACTTTCAAATACCTCAAGGGAATCAACAAAGTCCAAGGGGGTAGCATCTTTCAAAAAAGAGATGTGCAAGAACAAGAGGGCACAATCTGAAGATAGAGGGGCTCAGAGGTAATGTGAGGAAGTACTTCTTCACAGAGAGGGTTGTAGATGCACAGAACAGCTTTCCTGAGGAGGTCATAGAGTCAAAAACAGTGGGGGAATTCAAGAATGCATGGGACAGACATAAGGCAATTCTAGTGGGGGGTAGGAGGAAGTAGGCTGTTGGTTAACTAGGATTTGCAGCTTATCCATCAGGTAGGGAGATGGGCAACTAGGTGGACCAAGCGGTCCTTATCTGCCGTCAAAGTCTATGTTTCTATCTTGTGCCAGTAGATGTGTCACTGGTTAGGTTACCATTAGTCAAGTTTTGCTTCTCCCTACATACTTCACTAACTCCAGAATGGAGGAGAGCGCTCCCTTCTCTCTCAGAATGTTAAGAGGGTTCTGCGATTCTACAGCAACAGAATGAAGAGATACGCATCAGAGCAACTATTGTAACTTTCTGAATGCCTTGGCTGTGTCAGCCTGTTGCCATTAGATGTATTTCTGCTTGGTTAGTAGCATGTCTTTGACACTACTAATCCATGGCACAGCTCAAGTTGAAAGGCCGGGTTCTCACCACTCTACCAGAGTGGTTGTGGCTTTCCTGGCGGAGCTTCGTAATGTACCCGTTGCAGGCATCTGCAAGGTGGTGGGTTGGAGCTCAGTGCATACCTTTGTAAAGTACTATGTTCTAGATCTTCATGCCTGACAGTTAACTTTCTTCAGTAGAACAGTCCTTATGGACTTCTGTTCTGAGTGAGCTCTGTCTCCTACTTCCCTACTCTGGGGGGGGGTTGATTTTCAGCTCGGTACTCTCCCATTAGTATGAATGAGTGGTAGAGACTTTTAGTCCAGGAAGATATGTCTTGGGCTGGCAGTATAGCCTAGAGATTAGAGTAATGAGCTGTGAACGAGCTTGGTACATCCGGCAGATCAGACCTTGGTTTGATTCTTACAACCTTCACTTGCATACTGTGCAACTCTGAGCAAGTCACTTAACCAAGTGCTCCCAGGTCGTCCCTGAAAACTGGCCTTACCCGGTTACCAAAAACTAAAATAAATAAAAATATGGAAATTACATACTTACCATAATTCTTGATTTTCTTGGACGAAGTCTCCACCACTCATTCACACGCCCACCCACCATCCCCTGACCTCACTCGTTCTGTTTTGGTCTTCACTTCCTTGTTGTTCAGGCTGTGAAGACATTGTTGAAGTGACCCTTCTTACATGGGTCATAGGGTTAGGTTTTCTTCCGATTAGTTTACGCTGCACCTCCTTGGTCAAAAAGGTACTGAGGCGGTTGGAGGGTCGATGCTGGGATAGGCTATACAGCGCGAGCTAGTCTCGAGGTGGCGCGCATGTGCAGTCCTATCCCAGTGCTGGCCCTCCTCAAGATTTTTGGCTCCTGTGGGGTCCTAGCACCTTCAGCATAGTCCCATTAGTGTGAATGAGTGGTGGAGACTTTGTCCAAGAAGATCAAGAATTATGGTAAGTACATCATTTCCATTTTCACTGCTCACCCTAGCTACAGAAATAAATCTGAGTTTGACTGTCATTCTAAATTCCATAATTAGCATAAAATTCTAATGCTTCGGGGCTGATCATTCTAAAGAAATGACTGCACTTGTTAAACTTAGTGAGGGATCCCTTTGGAAGAAAGAACAGTACTACCGCATTTTTTTCTTCTGGGCCTCAGAGTTCTAAACAATCATGTAAAAACAGATACATTTTGGTATTTTCAATTTCTGCAGACACAGAACAGTAATTATTCTTGTCCCAGTTGACCAGTATTTGTACTAGCGTATCTTCACAGTTACAAATCCAAAGACAGAAAAACTCTGGGTACCCTCGCACAATAAAAGTCCATACTCCATAGCTTGAGGGGGGCTGATTCAGGCACAGTCAAGTCTAACCACAATTTTAATAATCAGCCAAACTCCGAAAAAAGTCTGGTTCCAAATTTCCTCAGCACTTTATTAAACACCTTTGGCTTCCAGCTTAGCCATCTTCTGAAAAAGATCCACTGCGTCACCCTTTAAAGGGCTTCATCAGGGAGAAACATGATCAACCTGTTGTATTAAAAAACATACCTTAAGTTCAAGCAAAAACCAACATAACCTGTCCGAAGACAAAATGTGTACATTTTTTTTTTTGCAGTCTGTACTATTTATTCAATAGTGTAATTTCCAGTATCACACAGAATGGGTAAAAAAAAAAATGTGCTTACTTTTTCTATTTGTGTTTTTTTCCCATATACATTCAATTTACTGCATGAATCTACCTATTCATGAAGCAGCATGAAGGTGGATATATACATCGCATTAAGTAAAGCAGATTAATATACAAAATTCTCTCTGATCAGCTAACTCACTAAAGATATGTTTAGGCTGTTTGGGGGCTTTGTGGCCCTGGACAGATGCCTCCATGCCAATTTAGTCACGTCTTGGAAAGGCAGGACTAATGGTGGGACTACCACAGGTTTGGGGTCACTCATACCCTAAAAGGTAGCAGGCCTGCACCTTTCTGGATCCAATTTCTCAGTATCCCATTGATTGAGAAACTGAATATGGTGTATAACGTCCATAAAGGTTGGATCATCTGGGGGCAACCTTGGCAAATCCCTGTGGTCCTCTTCCGGAGGAGGGAAAGACCCTTCATCAGATGAGTCTGAATATGATGATGAAGACCTCCCTCCTTCAAGATTCTGAGGAAGGGGATCTGGATACAGTCCTTCTAGGTCTATGCCCAGTCTTAGGATCGCTAAAAGGAGATCTCGAGGAGGAGGAGGACCTCCTACGACCTCTACAGTGAGGTACCTCCTCATCTAAACCTTTCTTAGGGGGAGAGGGACTCCTCAGGGAGAGGGGTGTCCGCCCTGTGGGAGGTGTTACCAGTGGATTTACTGGAGCAGGACCCATGGGTGGCATCACTGGTATGGGAGACTTCTCTTTGGGGAGAAGGTCCCCCTTGACCGTATTCCACCATGTGGAAAGCAATGTCCCTACTTCGGCCAGGGAATCCAAGGGGGCCTGCGGACATTCTGGTCCCCTGAGGATGTTCGTAGGGCCTGGAGTCTGGTCCAAGGGGTTACAGGGCCCTGGCATTTCACCCAGAACCTGAGGATCACCTGCCGTCAGGTCCTCAGATGGATGGTTTGGGGGAGTCGGGTCGGTCGCCAAGTCTGGTGTGTCCAGGACATCTGACGACTGCCCCTCTGGCAACTAAGCTGGGGACGTTGGCTTGCCTGGTGTATGATCCTCTGGTGAACGAGGTAGGGGCATAGGCATGGCTGGCATATGGCCCCCTTTGCAATGGTCTACTCTGGCTGCTCAGTTAGCTGCTTTGGGGGAGGTGACGCCTGAGTGGACTCAGAGGAAGAAGCGGATGCCAGGGTCTGGTGCTTGGAGTCTGACAACTGCTTCTTGGGGGAACAATCTCTAGAATGGTGAGAGTGCTCCTGATGTACATGCCTGTCAGCAGGGCCAGAAGACGTGCCTGACGACAGTGGTGCCCCAGCCGGACGTACGGCAGATTTCTTGCCACTAGACATTTCGGCTGAGTCCCTGGCCTTGGTCCCTGTCACCTGTTGGAAGGGCTGAAGGCTCAGGAAAGAACCCAAAGGTCCATGCCTCAAAGAACCCTCACCCAACGTCTGGATAAGGGCGGGGGCTTTCATCAATGGCAGCCCGGAAGTGGAAAGAGCTGCCAGACGGAGGGCAGAGTCTGCTCTCCCACGGGAGTGCGGAGTAGAGGACTTACCCTTCCAGTGAGGAGACCGGGAATGGGATTTTGACCCATGTTGCTTCTTCTCCTTGTGATGGTGCTTCCCGCTGGTCCTCTGATCCTTGAGGAAAGACAGAGACTTGTGGGTGGAAGAAGAAGACGAGGAGCTTGCTGGTTTCTGCTGGAGGGCGGCAAGTTGTTGCTCCATGAAGTAGGCCTTTAGAGTTTTCAAGTGGCGGATTCGGGTGCGTCGATTGAACCTTTGGCAGTGCGGGCAGGCATCCGAGTCGTGGGTAGTCCCCAGACAGAAAAGGCATGCCAAGTGGCTGTCCTTGGCCGGAATTTGTCTTCCACAGGCGCACTTAGACTTCCAATACTCAGCTGCAGACGAAGGCAAAATCATAAAATGGAAAAAACACGGAAAATGCTGATGGAAGAGTGTACCGCAAAGCATAGAGAATGGCGGTTGACAGTAGCAATGAGATATCCGTGGAATTGATGTGTACTGGTCGATGGCAGGAAAAGAACTGAGGTGGGGCTGCGGACCGCCCCCTTTATACCACTGGCAGACATTGGGGGCAGGCCAACGTCAGGGAGCGGTCCCTGCAGGATACTGCTGGCTAGCATTTTTCCGTGGGGTCCTAGTGCCTGGCAGCATAGTCCTTATGGTGCAGCCTGCTGCAAGAGCTCCAACTCGAAGTAAGATCTTTATGTTTCATATTTCAAAATCCATTTTATACCTTAAAAAACTTAATGAGAAAATTCATATCTTTCGGTATTTTTCACACTTTAATTTCCTATGTCCATAATAAAAATAATAAAACAGAAAGTGTTTTTCTTACTACCAATGCTCTTATCTCTTATAAAATTCCTTCATTCCAATTTTAAGTATGTTGTGCTCTCAATGTCTACTTCTACTCACATTGTATTGTTTCTGGCTTTTAGCCTACAAATGTGGTTACTGTTCAGAAATATAGGCAAACTTTGAATATTTGTTGGACATTATTACACAAAAAGGGAGAGTTCTGTGAAGGGTAGGCAGAGTAAAATCACCAGGAGCAGCACGTCCTGCTTGCACTTTCAGGCATAACTAGCACACTGAGCCTCTTTAGGTTATGTGGTGCCTTATATACTGCACATGCACTGAGAGGGCCAGGATTGCACATTCGGGGGCAAGCCATCAAGGTGACATAATCACATCCACCCCTGCCACTGCCAGAACACAAGCTGCTGAGCAATGGCAAACGATGCCCAAAACTAGTAGTATCCAGGGTGCTAACACTAGTACTTTTACACTGGACTTGTTACTCACCCTTTAACCAGTATGATCTGTTTGTGCAAGAATAATACTATGTGTTCTCTAGTGGCTTAACAAGGTGCAAAATGGACCCCTGCCAGCATGGTCTATCCCAGGAGTCACCTCCAAGACAGTGGGGGTATGATATTCAAAAATCGTGCAAAGTGGAACGCAAAAATTTGCTCTGCACCTTGCGATTGCCCTAGTGCCCGAAGATGCTATATTCAGTTGAATAGCACACCAGCATTATTCAACTGAATATATGGCCATGGTGGCACAGTGCTAAGCCACTTAGCACTGCCCCGACAAGGCTCCCGAAGTACACCAACAGAATGCTGCTTTATTCAAAGGGACCCATGCAAATAAGTCCACTGGGTATGCAAGGCGCAAAGGGTCCATCTGCATGCCCATCATGGGCTCATTTGCATGAACAGCAAAGCAGGTTAGCACAGTGTCACTCCCCCCTATAGCCCATTCCCAGATGTGTAGATATCCCTGGTGCTAGTGGTCCCCCCTCCGACTGCAAACCCGTTGTAAAACAGATCACCCTCCCTGGTGTCCAACGGTACTCCCCCATCATGAAACCAAACACCCCCCCAGTCACCTTACTATTTCTCTTGGTGCTGCGGATGCATACGGCGACCAGCGCAGCCCTTCTCACACCTCTTTGGCCGGCCGCCATATGTCGAAGCAGTAAGCATGCCTCTTATTTATAGGACAGGGTGAAAAAAAAATGCACCCGTCCCCAAAGATGATCCCCCCCCCCCCCAATGCCATGCGGAGGATTTTTCCTTAACTCTGAAGTCCAGAAAAGCTAAGATGAGGGAACAAGGCTGTGTGTTAGGTTCCTTGAGAGGTGGTACCAAAGTCATGTGCACCCAAATAATGTTGCAGTCTTTTTCAGGGGGCAAGTTCAGAAGCTCTTTAATAAAGGAGGAGGCAAAAGTAAGCATATCCCTCCGTTCAGTCCCCTTTGGTACCTCATGAAGCCATATGTTGTTATGACGATTGTGGTTTTCAAGACCTTCAAGCCGCTGTTCGAGCTCCAATTCACATTTATGGTGTTTGAGCAGAGCGGCACTACGGATGTCCACAGCATCTGTATATTTAGTTAGGCAGGACTTGATGGTTCCTGTCCGTTTTTCTAGTATGTTCAGATTCCTTCTGTCTTCACTGGCTTTCACCTTTAGCCACTGCAAACTAGCATTAATTAGATTTAAAGCTTTACATAGCTTTTTGGAAGTAACACAGTCCACCTCTTCTGTGTCACTGGTTAGCGCAGTGGGTGGACACTCTGGGAGGGGTGGAAAGAATGAGCAGAGACTTGAGAAAGCTAGAGGCATGGACAATTGTATGGCAGCTGGGTTTCAATGTGAAAAAGTGCAAAACAATGCACTCAGGGTATGGAAACCCAGCTGCAGAGTGCAAAATAGGTGGAGTGGTACTGATGACATAAAGCAGGAAAGAGACCGGAGGTTGATCATATGAGATGACCTAAAGTTAGCCAGGCAGTGCAAGAAGGCAGTAGAGAGGGCTAGTAGGGATGCTGGCGCACATAGGGAGGGAACTCACCAGCAGAAAGAGGGAGGTGGTGTTGCCTCTGTACAGAATGCTGATATGACCCCACCTGAAGTACTGTGTCCAGTTCTAGAGACCTCATCTCCGGAATGACAGAGTGGAAGCGGTTCAGAGGAGGACAAATAAAATGGTGCAGGGTCTGCAGTAGTGTAGCAAATTCCCGAAAGGCCTGGGCGCAAGGTGATGTTACAGGGCCCCTCCCCAGTTTTGAATAAACATTGAAATTATGATTTGGGCCCCTCAACCCTCATGGGCCTGGTTGCCACTGCACCCCTTGCACCCTTGTAGCTACGCCCTTGAGGGTCTACATCAAAAGCCCTATGAGGAGAGACTAAAGGACCTCAATATGTATATCCTGGAACAGAGCAGGGAGAAGGCGATATAACAGAGACCTTCAAATATCTCATTGGGATAGGTACAGACAGGGAATATTTTTCAGAATTTAGGGTATGGAAACCCAGTTGCGGAGTGCAAAACAGGTGGAGTGGTATTGATGACACCAAGCAGGAAAGAGATCTGAGGTTAATCATATGAGATGACCTAAAGGTGGCCAGGCAGCGCAAGAAGGCAGTAGGGAGGACAGACTCAAGAACATCTTATTAGGAACCTGTATTCAGCACTGAGGTTATATGATATGATATCTCTAGACTATATTAGAATTAAGTGGTCAAAAGATATGAATACAGAAGTAGATGTGGACCAATGGCAAATTTCAACTACATTATAATCCAAAATCTCCTCCACTGTTTATTAGCAGGAATATGCATGGAAGGCCAGAGTAAGATATTTTAGAACCCATGATATTACTGCTAAGTTTAAGGGACATGGATAAAGGGGATGTTGGAGGGGATGTGGACAGAAAGAGGCAGGGATGGAACATATTATGTGGTCGTGTCCATATATACTGGGATACTGGCGAGAAATTATAGATGAGCTAAATGTTATATATGGGAGGTCAGAGCTACTTAGCTCGACCTTTGTTTTGATAGCAATGCCCCCTATAGGAATCAAGGTCCAAGGGACGCTTTTCAAAATGTTATCTCTACTGGTTCTGGCAGCCAAAAAATTATTACCCGTCTCTGGCTTTCCACTCGGACCCTGACCAAGGAGTCTTGGAGAATACTTACATGAAATATATAACTTAGAAAAGATTTCAGCTAAAATGAATAACAGGATGCTTGCCTTTAATAACCGATGGAGAAATTGGATGCTTTACCAATTGGGGCATTATGGGGACTTTGTTCCTTAAATATACATTAGTATACTTAAAGCCATGTGGGGTATTTAATGCTATCGGAGACAGAGGAGGGGGTCTGGAGACTCTATGTGAACTAGAATTTGACAGGAAAGATATTAACTTCCTTTACTATCATTATCTATACAATATCCATCAATATAAATAATATGCTTGGGCCCACAACAGACACATTTTAGTTGAGATTTTACAGACCTGGAGATTCCTGAATGTACTTAATTGTATCTGCTCATTATTCATTGTACCGCCTCTAAATGTATCTATGTATTGCACTTGGTATTATAATAAGCTCCTAAAATCAATAAATTATAATTAAAAAAAAAAATAAGGCAGTAGAGAGGGCTAGTAGGGATGCGGGAGCACATAGGGAGGGAACTCACCAGCAGAAAGAGGGAGGTGGTGTTGCCTCTGTACAGAATGCTGATATGACCCCACTTGAAGTACTGTGTCCAGTTCTAGAGACCACATCTCCAGAATGACAGAGAGTGGAAGCGGTTCAGAGGAAAGCAAATAAAATGGTGCAGGGTCTGCATCAAAAGCCCTATCAGGAGAGACTAAAGGACCTCAATATGTACATCCTGGAACAGAGCAGGGAGAGGGTGATATGACAGAGACCTTCAAATATCTCATTGGGATAAATAGGCACAGAAAGGGAGTATTTTTCAGAATAAAAGGTGATCAAGAACAAGGGGACGATTAGGGTTGCCAAAGAGCAGCTAAGTGAACGGATGCAATTTCTCTAAACTCCATCTTTCCCACCTTAGTTTCATATTAAAATGTAAACTTTCTGAGCTTCAATTTTAACTCCCACATCTCGATTCTCTTTTGGAGATAGTATGAATGAGTACTTGCTGAATTCCAGGGCAAAACCACTGCAGGGAGCCACTAAAGGATGCAAGAAGACACCAAGCAGACAGCAACATGTGGGCCCTGACACAGTTACGCTGTCTGCCACCATACCTCTCAACTGTCCCTGATTTTCAGGGATGTCCCTGATTTTGTCTCAAATAATTACTCTGTCCCTCCTAAAAATTGTGTTTTCGTGACCAAACAGTGAGAGTTGTAAGCACAAAATAATGTCAAACCTTAAAGTTACAGACTTGTTCTTCCTTAGAAAATGCATTTTACACTAAGCCCCTTATTCTACCTGCTTCCTGAATTGATATCTCCAATTTTGAAGATATGTCCCTGATTTTGGTCCTTTGTCCCTGACATTTTTAAGCCTTGTCCCTGATTTATGAGGCAGAAGGTTGAGAGGTATGTCTGCCACAGAGATGGCAAATCTGGGCTGTACAGTTACGGAACAAGTGCTTGAGGCCCTTACACCAAGGCTGGATACACTCACGGGGAAACTTGGAGAGTTAACAAGACAAACTGTTGGACAAGCGAAACGTCTCAGTGAAGTGCAGCAGAAGGTCTTGCAGCAAGAGGATGTGCATGGGGGCTTGCCAGAGATGGCGTCGCAACTCGAGCGGGAGACCCCCACTTTAACAGAACAGCTTAAATGCCAAGAGAACTATAACAGATTGAATCTGCATATCCGGGGCCTCCCTGAAGGAATTCTGCACAGAAACTTTACCCAAGCTCCTGGGTATGCAGCTGAAAGGCACTTGGTCCCCAGCCACCACTGGATTAGCCCCCTTGCCAGATCATTTTCGACTTCACCACCTTGGTGATAGGCAGGTGACACTGGCTGCTTGTCACGCTAAAAAGGAACAGGTATCTGAAGGGAGCCATCTGTATATTTACCAGGACTTCTCTCCCAAACTTCAGAGGAAGTGGAGAGCCTTCATGCTGATTTTGGATGACCTTAGGGAATGACAACTGGATTTTATGTTTTACCTACCTGGCGGTGGTCCAGGTGAAAGTGGAGGGAGTGACCTATTCATTTCAAAAACCAGTGAAGACTTGGAGGTTTATTAACGACTGGGACAAGAAACACGGTTGAGAAGGTAATGGAGGACTGAATCATTGGGATGTGCCTTCTCATTTGTTTTGAAGGACTTGTAGTCACTCCCCTATGTTTTGGACTGCATCTTGGATTTTTTTTTTCACATTGTATTTATCCTCCTGTTGAGCAGCCCCCTTCCACCGGTCCCCCCAGCCCAGTCACCTCGGCGTCCACCAGGATTTACCTTGATGGCACAAGGTGCCCAGCTGGTTGGGTGCAGAGCCTGTGAGGGACCGGTGTCATCTTGCCGTCGACCTCCATTTTTCTTCCCTCCCTGTTGCTGGGGTGTGACACAGCACACGTGCGTGGAGGTGCACACATGCTGCAGAATCCCATAGCATCCTCCCTTCGTTGGCGTCTCTGACCTGTTCTGCCCTCAGGCCTCCACCTGGGGGCAATCATTCGGCAGGACTGCTAAGGTACCCTCCCCTGGGAGAGGAGACCGGTCCGGGCGCTCAAACCTCTTCCTCCCCAGCCGACCACCAGACAGGGGTGTAGCCAGGGATTTCAGATCTGCACATCTAGTGGACTCACTGCTACCCCCCCCCCGTTAGGGTCAGCTACCCCCCCCCAGGGTGTAGCCAGACAATATACAAATGTACACTAGGACCGTGTTTGTTGCCTCATTTGGCACAATAAATACAACTTTTGTATCTCATGACAGTGGTTGTTGCCATGCATGGGTAAATACAAATGCTGTGCATTGTTCCCCGAGATACCCACACACCAGCGCAGAGCCTGTAAACTTGTATTGTCCTTGGGATACAAAGACAGTATTAGTGACTAGTCCTTCTAGTTTCAACTCCTATGAATAAAATTACAGAAAGGTTCAGTATTTTCTTTGTTAGTTTTCATGGAAAAGGGAAGCAGTTTAGAGCCTATTTGCTACCCCCCCCCCCCCCTTAAATAAAATTGCACACCATGGAGTGCTTGGAGTATGCCTGCCTACACCCATGCCCCCGGAGACCCGTTCGCACCGCAAACACGGGTCACCAGCATGGCAGGAGGTAAGGCATCGATGCCTCAGCCCTCCATGCTACTGGGCCAGCTTCTGCATCTCAGATTTTAATGGACTTTAGCCAGCTACTCTAAGGAGACTTATGGACTTTGCTTGCTCTTTCCAGCACTTGGAAAAAAGTTTAGAGTCTTTATGAACTATTGGCTAGTGCTGATGACGTCTGTGCCATTGCTGAGCCGAGTTCCTTGAAGGGGGAAAGGGAGGCAAGATGGCAGCAGCCACCAGGCATCTCAGCTCAGGAATGGCAGAGTGAAGACTGCTACCTATCTCCAAATAACGGCACCAGTGGACTCCCGATGGGACCTCAGGTGATGGCTCATTTCTGTTTTTTTTTTTAAGGAAGAGCATAGGGTGCAAGCGGTGATGGTACAGGCAGTTAATTTGGTATTCCCCACTGTACACCACCTTGAACACACTTTGGGGCCTTAGTAGTTGTGGTTGGAATAGTGAGCCATGGGGGGTTGATGACTCTTTGGCATTGGAGGGTGGGGGTGTGGCGAGCGGGATCAGGACAAGGCGCAGCTGATTCTGATGGGCCCTCCTCTTTTCTAATTATCATGCTGGATTGGCAGCTATGCTGTTGGGAGAGTTGTGGCTTCCTGTCCCTTAGCATACTCTTGTGAGGCAAAATTCAAGTATAAATTCTGGTGCTGGGGGAGAGGGAATGCTTAGAGAGCCCTATGGACCACTGGCCACTTTTGCTGAGGTTTGTGCCTTTGCTGAGCTAAGCACTGTGACATGGGAAAGAGTGGCAAGATGGCAGCCACGATGAGTCTTAGCTTGAGAATGGCAGAGTTGAGACTCTGACTCATCTCCCAATAATGGTGCCAGTGGACTCTTGATGGAACCTCAGATGATGGCTCATTTCTGTTTTTCTTTTAAGAGAAGGAGCCTAGGGTGCAAGTGGTGATGGCATGTGTGGGCAGTTAACTTGTTATTCCTGCTATACACCACCTGGAACACACTTCAGAGCCTTAGCAGTTGGTGGTCAGAATGATGAGCCCTGAGGGTGGGAATGAATGCTCCATAGCACCGGAGTGTGGGGGCACAGAGAGTGGGATCAGAACAAAGGGCAGCACAAGCTTACATTCTGGTGCTGGGGGTGGAATTTGGAACCAGGTTGCTGGGGAGGGCTGCATGGGGCCATTCCCTGGGTGGAGGTAGGGCTGAAGATGGGATGCCTTGTGATAAAGAGGCCAGCTTACCGAGATGCTTGGCTCTGGCCTGCTCCCGGGGGAAGGGAAGCCTTTTATCTTGAGAACTGAATCCTAGCCCTGTCAAGGAGTCGACTGTTGCTGGGGATGCAGAGCTAAGAGGTGTGTGGACAGGGTTTGGGAGAATGGTCATCGACAGCAAGGTCCAGACGGGTAAGGGGGAGGTGGAGGAGGTAAAGGCACTCGAGGTTTGAGTGGGGGAGTGTGCCTGTGGCCCTCCTCACCTGGGAACAGAGTCCGGCATTGGCCAGTTCTTGATGTGGGTGGGGGCCAAGGGGTTGTGTTCTATGCTCAGAAATGGATTTATTTTTATTAGTACCAAAGGGAAAATTGTGAAGCAGTTTGGCAAAGCTACTATTGGGCAGGGGCAGAGGCAGGAAACCACATGCAGAGAAAAGATGAAGAAGCCAATTTCTGCTACACAGTAGAGGGTGTTTGGATCATTATATGAAATATTTGAAAATTTGTTTGCTCCAAATGAGCTGAGGGAGAGGGCTATTTTTTATTGTTATGTTTTATATGTTGTTGTTAGATGGGTTATCTGAATTCGTAGAACTGTTTTCTCATGCTTATTGAACACGCACTGGACACACACTTATTGTTATGGAACAGTATGGCAGGGGAACTGCATCTGTAGGAAAAGGGATGGTGACGTTGGTTGTTGCTCTGTGACTATGTCTGGTTCATGGCTCTCTACCCCAGAATTTGTCAAGGGATGCCATATGGGATAATGGATAAGCTAGCCATCTGCACCTGGAATGTCCAGGGCATTTCTACCCCTATTAAATGCAAGAAAATTTATACAGTATTAAAATGGCATGGGGTTAGAGTGCCCATGCTTCAAGAGACCCATCTTACACCAGCAGAACATGAGAAATTCATAAGGGAATGGGTGGGATAATGCTATGCTGTGTCATTTAATGGGCACAGATGCAGGGTAGCAATTCTTCTGCACAAGGGATTTCCCTTTGTTAAGTGAGTGTTGATTGACCCAGTTAATGGCAGGTACATCTTTGTATGTGGAAGATTTGAGAGAGGGGACATCACTTTAGCTAATATATATGCTCCAGCAGAAGGAGATTCTGGGTGGGATATTCAAAAGGGTTACGCCATGCGCAATAGGGTTGCGCCTGCACAAGTCCAAAAGTGCACCATTCTGCGATATTCAGCAGGAGGCAGCTGCGCCACCGAAAACATGCTGAGCAACAGCGCAATGCAAATAACGGCATGCGCAACCGAAGGGGGTGGAACCATGCATAAAGAGTGCAATGCGATATCCAAAGAGTTGCGCAATGCGCAACAGTGGAACAGCCGGAAGTTGCGCCCCAGCGGAAATGAGCCAAAATAAAAAGGCTCAAGGAAGAGGTGCAAGAACGCCACAGGGATGCCAAGTGGGGAAGAGAGAGAGAGACAGACAGACAGTGACAGGCCAGGGCAGGCAAGGGAAGCAGTGTGGGCCATAGGCTGCAGAGGCCAGCGGGGCTGCCCGTGCAGTGGAAGTAGCAGTCAGGACAGAGGGGTACAGAGCAACATCAGCCGGGGGCACAAGCCAGGGAGATGGACAGTGGCAGCTTCCACATGGAAGCTGTAATGAGGGTGAGAATGCAAGTGCAGGGGACGTGGCCGTGTGGATGGGCCCGTCGGTGATACGCCCCAACAGGCAGTACCCGTGCCGCATCAGCTTTGAGTTGTACACAGATGTAGAGATTGTGGGCCAGTACCACCTGAACAGGGCAATACTGAGGCGGCTCTGTGAGCTGTGCAGTGATGTGAAGCAGGCACCCTCACGACGGAGTCATGCTCTGTCAGTGGAGACCAAGGTGACAGCCTGCATGTGCCTACTCGCCAGGGGCACCTTCCAGAGGCCAACAGGGGACACCACAGGCATCACACAGTCAGCCACGTCATGCATTCTCACCCAATTCCTCAGCACACTGCTGCCACATGCTGCGGAGCACATCCATTTCCCCAGCACTGCGGCAGAGCATACAGCAAACATGCAGGAGTTCCACAGGGTAGCACGTATGCCTGGCGTGCTAGGGGCCATAGACTGCACCCATGTGGCCATTCGCACGCCACCTGGCCCCAATGGGGCCACATATAGGAATAGAAAGGGCTTCCCCAGTGTCAACTGCCAGGTGGTGTGTGATGCCACTGGGCGTATAATCAATGTCTGTGCCACACACCCTGGCGGAACACATGATGCCTTTATATGGCATCAGTCCACACTGTGCCATCGATTCGAGAGTGGGGACATCCCCACAGGCCATCTAGTGGGTGAGTACGCATGTAGGAAATGCAAACTCGGGGCAAGGGTGGGAATGCCACAGGTGCCATGGTAGTGGCACACAGGGATATGGGCAATATGGACCTGAACATGAGACTGATCTCCACTATCTCCACACAGGTGACAGTGGATACCCACTCCATCCCTGGCTGCTCACACCGTACCGGCACCCCATGACCCCATCGCAGCAACACTATAATGAGGCACATGCCGCCACATGCAACATCATTGAGCGGGTGTTTGGGATGCTCAAGGCATGCTTCCGATGCCTAGACACCTCCAGCGGTGCCCTACAGTACAGCCCCTCAAAGGCTTGTGGGATATTCCTGGCCTGTTGTATCCTACACAACATGGCCAATGACTGTGGGATAGCCGTACAGGTTGAAGAGGGGGACAGTGATGGGGACGCCAGCAGCGCCGGTGTTGATGGTGATGAGCAGCCCCCCCTTGGATGGCGGGACCCCCGACTGATCCGGCAGGCCCAGCTGCACCGGGAGACCATCACGGAGGAGCATTATGCACAACACAGGTAAGTCAAGGGGCCATGTGCAAACAACACTGTCCTGGTGCAACCCACAGGCACTCAGAGTAACACACCAGGGGTGCATGACGGCAAGGGGGGTGGAAGGGACCAGGCACACAAACACACCATCAGGGAGGGGCGAACAGTCATATGGACACACACACACACACACACAAACACACCAGGCACAAAGCGTACATGGGCAGGTGCACAGCAGAGCAGGAACAGACATGGCAAACACACAGATCCACAGACCACACCCACCACCTGTACTGTCCAAGCACGTGTGTCAGATGCTGGGCACCCTTGCACCTTGGTGTACAGTACAATGCAGGCATCATCATGCACGCACCTGTGGACAGCAGTCGGGATGGTGTGCAGGTGGTCCAGATGTCGGCGTGATGGGCAGGGCACCCACCAGTGCACTGCCCACCATGATGCACAGTGCACACAGGGCAGCAGCAGACAGGGCCCGCACTGGGAGACAGGTCAGTCATGTTGCACGTTCCACGCCACCGCGGATGCATGGGTGGCCCACCGTGACCAACAGCACTGGCAGGCTGAGCAGGGGCCACATGGGGTGGCACCGATGGACCACCAGGGGTCCCACTGCACGATCGCGACCTTGTCCGCAGTGGGGTCTGTAGGATGCCAAACATACCTGCACCAGGGGTGCTTGGGATGCCCACAGCAGAACCCAGCGTCGACAGGCCTGGTGTCGCATGATGCCGGGAATGGGGAGTGGAGAGCGTACTGTGTGGGGTGCGCGGTACAGGAGCACCTGCATGTGTGCCCAATGCAGCCACGACAGCGACCAATGCCTGGGTCTGCCTGTCAATGGCGGCGGTCACATCCATCCGCATATGGACCATCTCTGCACAGTCCAGAGCACACTCCCTGCTGTGCCGCTCCACAGCCGCACACAGTGCCTCCACAGACGTTGCAACCCGCCTTTGCTGCTGTACTGATTCCCGCAGCAGGCAGGTGTGCTCGTCAAATGGATACTCTGCCACGCCGGCATCCTGTCCCCAGGGTGTGGAAGGTCCTGATGCACAACACCCCTTGAGGGTGGGCGCTGTTCGCCAGGACCAGGAATGGGCGTATCAAGGGCGGCGGGCATGTGCCACGCTGGACACTTGTACCCCCAGACCTGGTGGGTGACTGCTGCTGCTGCCCCTCAACGCTGTGCCCCAGGGACCACTCTCACTGCTGTGGCCATAACAGTGCCAGACACCTGCACAGCCACTGGTGCTGCCCACTGGTGCTGACAGGCACAGCCTGGGACTGTGCCGACATGCTGGCACACAAGTTGGAACCAGCAAGGCCCAGGGGCACATGCTGGCCTGCTGTGTGTCCGTCATGGGACACACACGTCACTGCCCATTGCAGTCCTTGCATCATCAATGGTGCAGGTACGTGCTACAGCCACAGTCACAGCGTGCTGGCATGCTTGCATGCCAGACTGCTGAGACACAGGCTGTGCACCCCCCACACCCGACTCACCGACACCAGAGTTGGCAGCCCAGCGTGCATGCTGGTGCAGTGCATGCTGGCTGGTGACAGAGGTGGATGGACCCTCCTCCATGTCCAGCAGGTCATCCTCACTGCCTGGACCCACCACCACCGTCCCTGAAGACGAACAGGATCTGTAACAGAAAGAGAGGACATGTGAGTGCATGTGAACAACCTCCCCCCCCCAACACCACCACGTCATACCGTGCAGTGATGGGCTTCCACCTGTCTGGAATCCACCTCCTGGTACGCCCTCAATAGCACTGCACTGCATTGATGCAGCCAGTCGGTCCTCAGCCGGGGTCAGTTCCACCACTGCTGGCTGGCCCCCGCCAGTGCCAGCATGTGCCGCCCTGAGGGCTGCCACCTTCTCCTTCACCCTCCTGCGGTCTGTCCCAATCTTCTTTTTGCATTCCTGCACGGAGCGCTGGTGGCTTCCGTGCAGGTTCACTGCCCGGGCTACCCCCTCCCATGCAGCCGCACGGGCCTGAGGGGTGCCCCGCCATCCACTCAGTAGTGACTCCTCCTCCAGGTAGGAAAGGAAGAGGGCCTCAGTCTCTGCCGTGGTGAAGTTGGGCCTCCTCCTCCTTCGCCCACCATCCTCACCCTCACCTTGGCTCTGCTCGGTCATGGCGATCTGTATGGGTGGAAGTGGACACCTGTCACTGTGCAGTCTACAGCGTTATCCCATGCCCATTGTCCAGAACATCCCACAGCATGCAACCCACCTCTCACCTGCAGTAACCGAATCTGGCCAGCGCAGCCCAATATCGCACATTTATAGCACAATGCATGCAAATTAGGAGTGGAGCAACTGTAATGAGATGCAAATCGCGCCACTGCACCTTTGAATGGCTGATCAGATGATTTGCATGTGTCGGCTGAATATCGCGCCATTGCGCTTTTCGCAATACGGTTGAGCCGGCTGAGCCAATAGCGCAGATCTGTGACTGTGTGGTACACTGCATTGCACATGCCCAGGTAGCTTACGCAGGCGTCTGCCACGCTGATGACGTGCTGTGCATGATTGGCAATTCAGGCCATGGCCACCATTGTGCCAGTGGCGCTACAGCACTGGGTACTATATGGCGCTGTGGCACTACTGCGCAATAGTCCACTGTGGCACTGGCATGCAGGTGGTCGGTCACGCAGGATGCGTAGACGTCAGATGGCGCTGTGCGTGGCCTTGTGTCATAGACCCCTGACCTGGTGTCCAACCTTTGCCCCCTGGTGCTGTTCGGCTGCCATGTGTACACTTATTGCGCTGTCTGGTGACAGCGCTATGTGAACCGACGGCGCTGTACGAACAGCGCGATTGGAACCTATGGTGGTCTATTGCGCAACATTTCCATGTGGGTTGCCGCTGCAGGCACCATATTTACCTGCTGTAACACTCCAACCATGGCATGCAGGAGGGCGCCCCAATGGAGCCCAGTGGAGGTGGCCAACCTGGTGGCCCTGGTAGAGCCCCACTATGGGGCACTGTATGGGGAGGAGCCCCTCACCATGGCTTGAACCCAGGTCTGGCTGCAGGTGGCCAATGACCTGGTGGGGGTCACAGGGCGGCGCCGGTCTGCTGAGCAGTGCCAGCACAGGTACAGTGACCTCCGCAGGAGGGAGCCGGAGTTGCTTGACAGACTATGGTCACGTGCCAGGAGGGGCATTGTACCTAGGCCAGGTGGGTGTACCATCTATGCACCTGTATTCTCCGTAGGGGTGTGAGTGTGTTTTGGTGGCTGTGCATGGATGATGGCTCTGCCATGGTTGGCTGTGTCAGTGTGTGCAGGTGTGAGATGCATGGGTGTGGCTATGTGGGCAGGCACACTCACTGGGGCAGGGGGCAGTCTGCTTTGGAGTCACACTGATGTTTTTCTCAACATTTGTCTCCCACAGGCCGGGCAGAGAGGATGCAGGCACGGGATGAGGAGGGCCGTGGCAGGGCTCCGGTGGTGGGCGGTGGTGCTGCGAGGGTGGGCCACAGCAGCAGCAGCAGCCACAGCTGCTTGCGGAGTGTGGTATCATTACATCATGGATGCTATTGCATGCTGAGGGTGGGCATGACCACCAGCCATGCACAACACAACCATGCACGCACAGGCGACATTCATCACTGTCCAGTGTCACTGCACGTCTGTGTGTGCGTCACTGGTGGTCCATGCATGCACTGGGCACATGGCTGTGGAACTGGCATCCCACCACATTGCCACGTCACTTGACAGCCTTGTTTGTGCTGTGATGGACATGGCAGTGTGTGTGTGCAGTGGTGCACATAGCTGGTGCTGCCTGGTTGGGCTTGTCATGTGCATGGTCACTGTGGGTGGGTGCATACCATCACAGGTGTGGGACATTGGGCTATATGCCTTGCAGGTTGGGTGGTGTTCAGGGTTGTGGTCAGTCACAGCCATTGACTGTGTTCCCTTTTCCTAGGCCTCATCGTGCTCCACAGGATTGAGCGGGTACTGCACCAGCTAACCCGGGTGTCCCTGGAGAACCAGAACATCCTCCAGGATATCCAGCGCCATGGGCTACGGAGGAGGCACAGCCAAGCGAGACGGCACCAGGCAGCGGAGGACCAGCCTGCCAGGCCTTAGGCCGGCTTCCCCTTCCCACTTCACCCATCCCTCCCACCCTGCCTTCCCTCTCAAGTTGTTCATCCCTACCCTTGCCCACCCTACCTTGTACCCCTACCCTCTTGTAAATAGTTTTGTAGTTGTTCTTGTTGTACTTTCCATTTTTAATATATATATATTTTGAAATGAATACTGTGGTGGTCTCTGATTTGCAGCTGGCTATGGTTGCTCAGTTGCAGTGGTGTGACATGCCATCTGGGGTGGTATGGTCCTGGGTATGTGTGTGTGTGTGCGTGTGTGTGCATGGAGAGGTGTCTCCAGTGTGGCAGTGACTTTCTGTTGGTCTTGCCATCTGCTGCCCCACTGCTGGGTGCACAGGGTGGAGTCTGGCTTGTATGGTTCTCTGCTACAGGAGGTTGCGTGTGCGGGGGGATGCATGGTGTTTCCTGCAGTGCCAGTCACTGCACATGGGTGGTGTCTTGGGGTCACGGTGCAGGGTGTGCTGTGCGTACGGGGGGGCTGATGTGCACTGTGGTTGTCAACCCCCTGTGTGTGGCAGTCTCAGCCTGCCAGTGGCTGTGCTGGGGCGTCATGGCCCTGCTGTGCTTTGTTGGCTTGTCCCCATGGGCCAGTGGATCATCCGTCCCACCCCCAGTGATGCTGTGCTTGGGGTGTGCAGGTGTCTTTTTGGTTCTGCAGTGTGTTCCTGTGCCCATGTGTGGCATGGCTGGCGGTGGGCCCCAGCCTGCCTCCCTGGTTGTGCAGTTCCATTGCTCTGCTGGGGGTGGGGGGGGCCTCTGCTTGCGCTATGGCACCTCTGGACTGCTCAGCTGGGCTGGCCTTGTTGCGCTATGGTGCAACCTTTCTGCTCAGCTTCCCCTTCCTGGTTGCGCTATGGTGCAGTTTGTGCGATGTTCAGACATTGGCTGCTTGAGCAATTTGTTTTGCTCCATGTTTGAATATCGCGTCTATTGCGCATATGCGCAATTGAATTGTGCTTGCTCCTGCTGTTGCGCACATTTTGGGAGCAGTTTGAATATCTGGGCCTCTGTGTTTTGTGACCAATTACAAGCCCTCTTACAGAAAGAACAATTCCCAAGATTGATTATAGGAGGGGATTTCAACTGTGGCTCGACCCAATTTTGGACCAGTCAGCTGGTGGCCATAGGCTGAACCCTTCTGTGGAACGATGGAGACTGGGCCTAGAGGAATTTGGCTTGATGGATACCTGGCAAGAGGCAAATCCAGGAACTAAAGAATATACAATTTACTCTAATCTCCACCACTCCTGGTCCCCAGGCGATGGTACAGGAAGGTATGCTACACAACTATCAGTCCAACTTTAGTTTGAGACCATGTCAGAGTCTTGGTGACACTGGATTTAGGGCACAGGGAGGGTGTGGCTAGGACATGGAAGTTTCCCACGTATATGCTAACTAATCAGAAATTTAGGGAGCACCTGGCTGAACAGTGGAGTAGTTGCTTGGCTACCAATGTCCCCACAGCCCCATCCAAGACGACCCTCTGGGAAGCTGGGAAAGCCTATTTGATAGGCGTGGTGATGGTGTATATAGCTGCCTTATGTAAGGAAAGGCGGGAGAAGTTGCAGTGTCTTTAAGATGTTACTAAGCAATTAGAGTTGGCAACAATCTGAGACCCCATAGAGAATACTTCAAGAGAGCCTAAGCTGACGCAGGAGGCAATAAAGTGCTAACGAGGGTGCAAATAGGGCTCTTGTCTATGTCAATCAACGATTTTATGAATGGGGCAACAAGCCTAGCCCACTGCTAGCATGTTTAGCTAAAGGCAGATATAAATCCAACTGGATTGCAGCACTGAGGGACTGTCAGGGGAGGCTGACATCTGACAAGAGGCACATACAAGATAGTTTTGTGGAATTTTATTCCACCCTGTATAGGAGCGAAGGCATGGCGTAGGGGGCTGCGATTAATGCATTTTTGGGGCAACTTAGGCTACCTGAGCTTACTGCAGAACAAGCAGAGACCCTAAATAGGCCCCTGACACAAGGGGAGATTAGGCTAGCAGCCAACTGCCTGTCAGGGGGCAAGGCAGCAGGCCCAGATGGGTTACCTACTGAATTGTATAGGTCCCTGGATGACAATGTGTGGGCACATATGTTTGAAGAAGCAACGGAGGAAGGTGAGCTACCGCCCTCCTGTGGATTTGCCACTATTACTCTTATAGACAAGGAGGGTAGGGATCCTTCTGAGTGTTCATCCTACAGGCCTATCCCCCCCCCCCGAATAATGAAGAAGATTTGCTGGCCAAGGCACTGGCGAAGAGGTTGGAGGAGGTGTTGCCACTTCTGATGAAAGGTGTCCACACGGGACTGGTTAAGAACAGACATTCGTATCATAACATCCGCAGATTGCTGAGTGTGGTGGAGGTGGCAGCTTTGCGCCCCAGGGGGAGCATGCGTGTTGTTCCTGGATGCCAAAAAAGCCTTTGATAGGGTGGAGTGGGGATCTTTGTTTCAACTTCTGCAGCGTTTCGGACTAGGGGAACAGTATATAGAATATGTTAGGCTACTTTGTAGCGACACACAGGGCAGATATTTTGGTAAATGTCAAAACCACCCAGGCCTTTTGTTTGAATAGAGGCACACTGCAGGGGTGCCTTCCGTTTCCTCTGTTGTTTGGGCTAGCAACTGAGTCTCTGGCGGAGGCAAACAGGAATGCACAGGTGATCAAGTGGGTGCAGGGGGCTTGGGCCAAGCAACATACGAGTTCTTTATATGCAGATGACCTCTTGTACTTGACCCAGCCTGTGTTGTCGCTTCTGACATTGACTTCCCTTGTGGAGGAGTTCTCCACATTTTCAGGATACAAAATAAACTGAAAAATCCGAGTTATTATGTTTTGGGAAATGTTGACACTAGAGGTCTGGATAGAACCTCATACTGACTAGTAACTTCCCATATTAAATACTTGCGTATTCAGGTAGGGCAAACCCTATCGGAATGCTATACAAGCTTAATTATACACCCCTCCTTCAGAAAATCCTGGGTGACTTAAAGAGATGTCAGAGATTACCAATCTCCTGGTTGGGTAGGACAAATCTTATAAAAATTAATGTTTTACAGAGGCTCCTCTACCCGATCCAAATGCTCCCGCTAGGATTTCACAACAAAGATCTTTAAATTTTAGATAGAGCTTGTACTCAATTCACCTGGCAGTGAAAACACCCTATAATTAGCTTGCAAAGACTTAGAAATACTGCGGCTAAAGGTGGCCTACGCTACCCTGACTCTGAGTTGTACCATCTGGTGGCACAAGCTAGGCTTTATACAGACTGTGAGGGGGCCAAGGAGTGCACAATGGTCAGCGCTGAACCAGGCGGTGAGGGAACACAGACTCACTGCCTACCTGAACCCAGGAGGACTGAGAGCATACAGATTGGGGGAACCCAGGAATATGCTGGTCTAAAAACTTATAGAGGTCTGGGAGAGAATGCACTGACTGTTGAGGGATGAGACTAGTGGGACCTCGCTGGCACCTGTCTAACTTGGGAGTTCCTCCCCTGTCTGGATAACCCAGGCTATCAGATGTAGGCAGTAGGGGGTATACAGTGTCTGGGAAATTTATTCTGCTCCCAGGGGCTTAAGCCTTCTCGAGATGTGGTGGGGGAGCTGGGGATCCTGCTCTCATACCCAATGCTCGAATTATGATGAAAAAGGAGGAGGGCCCCCAACAGCCCATATTCCGAGGTATGTGCAGAGTCAGTGAAAAGTCGGTGCAAAAAGTCTCACAAACTTGGGGGGGGGGGGTCTGGGGGTATGTTCTCCCAGGAAATGTTTTAAAACATCACTGTGATGGTGCATTTTCTTGCATTTTGAAGCCAAGTAAAGTACATTAAAGCCCACCAGGATGAACATTCTGTGATGAGGATGTTACCGTTTCCTGCAAGAATGTTTTTTAAAATTAAACTGTTTACGAAACTGCATTCTTGGCTTCATTTGTAAAGTAGATTGCTGCTCACTTTCCATTTCTCTCACACTCTGTGAAACAGATCCCCCAAATCACTCTTACCTCCTTTGTTAATTACCCTTTTACATAGAAACAGACTGACGGCAGATAAGGACCGCTTGGCTCATCCAGTCTGCCCATTTCCCTACCTATTGGATAAGCTGCAGATCCTAGTTAACCGACACCCTACTTCTTCCTAACCCTCACCAGCATTGCCTTGTCTGTCACATGCATTCTTGAACTCCTCCACTATTTTTGACTCCACGACCTCCTCAGGAAGGTCATTCCATACATCCACCACCCTCTTGTCAAAAAAATACTTTCTCCAACCTTGCCAAGTCCCTTCTCATGCCCCTGAGCCATCCCCCCCACCTTCAACTTGTGCCTTGTTGTTGCACATTTCTTTCTGAAAGATGCGACCCTCTTGGACTTTGTTGATTCCCTCCAGGTACTTGAAAGTTTCTATCATGCCCCCCCCACCCCGTTCCTCAAGGGTATACATATTAAGCTCCTTTAGTCTCTCTTCATATAGCTTGTGGTGCAGACCCTACACCATTTTAGTTGCCCTCCTCTGGACTGCCTCCATCCTCTTTATGTCCTTGTGAAGATGGGGTCTCCCTAAACTGCACGCAGTATTCCAGATGGGGTCTCACCAACTGTCTGTACAGACGGATAACAGCTTCCTGTTTTCTACTGGTGATGCCTCTCCCTATACATCCCAGTATCCCTCCAGCCCTCCCTACTGCCTTCTCATATTGCTTGCTTACCTTTAGGTGATGTGATATGACTACCCCAGGTCCCTTTCCATTTTTGTTGTCATTAGTAACCCCCCCCCAAAAAATTGTGGGTTTTGTTTTCCAGGTGCATTACTTTGCAATTCTTTGCATTGAATTTAAGCTGCCATACTTTTGACCATTCCTCTAACCTTGCCAAGTCCC
Source organism: Neoceratodus forsteri (assembly GCA_016271365.2). NCBI lineage: Eukaryota > Metazoa > Chordata > Ceratodontiformes > Ceratodontidae > Neoceratodus > Neoceratodus forsteri. Next base: position 180,720,972 of record CM057456.1, read on the forward strand.
TTCTCATCCTTTCCACCCTTTATGTATCAACCCTGTTGCAGATATTTGTGTCGTCTGCAAACACGCATACTTTTCCTTCCAGTCTCTCTGCAATGTCACTTAAAAAGGACTGGTCCCAGTACTGAACCCTGCAGTACCCCGATAGTAATCCCCCTTTCTTTAGAGTGGACTCCATTTATTAGTACCCTCTGTATTCGGTTGTTCAGCCAATTTTTCACCCAGGCTACCAGCCTGGGACCCACTCCTAGGCTGGCTAACTTGTTTATTAATCTTTTGTGTGGGACTGTGTCAAATGCCTTGCTAAAGTCTAGGTAGGCCATGTCCACAGCCCCGTCATGGTCTACTACTCTGGTCACCCACTCAAAGAAATCTATTAGATTTGTCTGACATGACCTTCCCGCTATGAATCCACGTTGCCTTGGGTCCTGTGCCTTGCTGGCCTCTAGGTACTCAACAGTTCTTTCTTTCAGAAGTAATTCCATCATTTTCCCTACCACTGAGGTCAAACTAACAGGTCTATAGTTTCCTGCCTCTGCTTTGCTCCCACTTTTGTGAAGAGGAATCACATCCGCCCTCCTCCAGTCCTCAGGTACCACACCATCCTCCCATGATTTGTTAAAAATAGCAGTCAGTGGTGTCACTAGTTCTCCCTTTAGTTCTTGTAGAATTCTGGGATGAATCCCATCAGGTCCCATCGCTTTGCCCACCTTCAGTTTCAGGAGTTCGTTCAGAATATTTTTTATCTGTGAATGGACTGGTATCGACCCCCTATCCAGAGTGCTTTTACGGACTGGATTAGGTACCACCCCCCCTCTTCTTCTTTCGTGAATACTGAGCAGAAGTACTTGTTCAATATCCCTGCTATTTCACTGTCACCCTTCCCTTTATTAAGCCTCACTATCCCTTCCTTGGTCTTTCTTCACTCCCTAATGTACCTATAAAAGGTTTAATCCCCCTTCTTAACCGAGTTGGCTATCTTTTCCTCAGTTTGGGCCTTTGCTATTCTGACTGCCTTCCCCGCTTCCTTCTGCTTTAACTGGTACAGTTCTCTGTCTTGCTCCTTCTGTTTCCTTATACTTCCTGAATGCTATCTTTTTCTCTCTAACCTTCCCCGCCACCTCTTTTGAGAACCATAGTGTTTTTTACCTTTGTTTTATTTGCTTCACACAAAGGCTTGTTGCCTCTGTGACTGCAGTTTTGATGTTTCTCCATTGTTCCTCCACTCCACCTTCTTGCCCGTTTGCTTGTGCTTTTCTGAGGCACTCTCCCATTTTGCCAAAGTCAGCCCTCCTAAAGTCCAGTACCTTCACATTTGTACGGCTTGACTCTACCGCTGTGTTTATCGTGAACCACATTGGTGGTCACTTGTTCCCAGATGGCTACCCACTTCTGAATCTGAGATCCTCTCTCTGTCCCCATTTGAGAGTACCAGGTCTAAGATTGCTCCCTCCCAAGTGGGTTCCAACACTAGCTGTCTGAGGCATGCACCCTGTAGGGCATCAAGAATGACCCTACTCTTGGATGTGGCTGGAGCAAAGGTGCTCCAGTTAACATCTGGCATGTTCAGGTCCCCACCAACAATATCTCCTCTTTTTCTGTCATCATAAGGATGTCTTCTATCATTTCCTTGCCCCGAGACAGGGTCTGTATACAACACCCATGTGGATTGTGGTGCCATTTCCTGTCTCCAGGGGGACCCACAGTGCCTCCTCTCCTCCTTGTTTACCCTTAAGTTCCATTGCTTTGATCCCTTCCCTTATGTAGCGATGTACTCTTCCTCTACCCTCCCTGTCCCACCTGTAAATTGTGTACCCTGGTATGTTGATATCCCAGTCATGGTTCTCTGTGTACCATGTCTCTGTGACTGCCACAATGCCCAGGCTTCCCTCTTCCATCAAGGCCACTAGTTCAGGGAGTTTGTTACCTAGACTACTGGCGCTGATACTCATTGCCCTCAATTTTTTGATGGCCTTACCCCTTTATGCCCCATCCCTGTCCTTACTACCTTTGCCTTTTTCTCCATTTACCCCTGCCCTTCTCCCTATTGACTTCTCTAGTTTGGTGTTTACCTCGCTAACTGCCCTGCTCTCTTCCACCAACACCCCAGGATTTTTTGCCAGCCCACTGTCTGCAAGTTATGCAGCATACCCCCAATCGCAAGAAGTGGACAAGAAAGGCAGGATATGCAAACGATTATCATCATACGAGCTGCCATTCTGATATGAGCACAGGAAACAAAAAAAAAAAAAAAGAGACACAGCACTAGACCAGCAGGCAATGAAAACAAAGCAGAGGGGACCCAGTCCACTGCTGTTAAGGGACAATCAAAGGGTAACTTGTGCATTATGTTGATAGGCAGAGTACTAAAAAAAGATTAAACTTGTGGATGAATCCTGCACCAGTTAATAATGGGAGTCCCCCCCCCCCCCACTACCACACACACACGCCACCCACTTTATATTTCTTAAATCAGATTGCTATACATTATGGTCTCCAAGGTTCAGTTAATTTTGGATGATTGATGTCAAAAACTTCAGTGGTCAAAATCTGAAAGTCATTCTAGTTTTGGGGAAGTCAAAATACTTCCCAGGTCACAACTTTAGAAGCCAACGTAATGTTGTCAGAGACATGTTTGTGATATACACATTACAGACAATGCCCTGCCCCCATTCATTCAGAACAAATATCACAACATTGTTTGACTTCCATGCCTGCAAAATTCAAAGTCACCTACATTTTTCAGTATTAGGAGAAAAATATCCCCCTTAAATAATTAAATGGAGCCCCAGATGATTGCATGTTGTCCCATCTTCTCAGGAGGTCACAGCTCGCAGGTTCAGGAGACAGTCAGATTAATGTGTCTTTCCTAACACATGCAATATTTCCTTCCAGGTATCCCTAATTTCAGGAGTCCCCCTATTCTGACCAACTCCACACCCCCACCACACGTCTCGGTCACACCACTATCCAAAATATCCGTGATTCATAGGATCTTCTCTGTTACTGGATTTAGCACTGAACTTCTGTCATTTTATACACATACAGGCTAGCTCTCCTTGATTTACTGGTCAAAAATCTGAGAATGTTGTGGATATACCTCGGCTGCACTATACAAATTATTTGGGATGCATTACTCAAAGGAGAAAGCAACATACTGTTTTTTTATAATATACATATTTCACCTGGGCTCCAGAGACACTAAGCACCCACAGTCTTGCATCACATGGACCCCGGAGACACATGGCACCCCCCGCAACCTTGCCTTATGGACATGGGTTCCAGAAACACACAACGCCCCCACCCCTTGCCTTATTTTACATGGACTCTGGAGACACAAAGCACTCCCGTGCCTTGCTCCACTTCACATGGGCTCCGGAGATGCACAACACCCACCACTAGTCTTGCCTTACTTTACATGGGCTCCAGAGACACAAACACCCCCCTGCCTTGCCTTACCATACTTCACATGAGCTCTGCCCCCCCAGCCTTGCCTTACTTCAACTGGGGTCTGGAGACAAACACTTCCCTCTTCAACCTAGCCTTATTCCACATGGGACCCAGCGACACAACCCCCCCACCAGCCTTGCGTTACTTTCTGGGGCTTGTTCATGATTAGTGGGATTTCTGGTAGTCCGTACCTGATTGACTCGCCTTCCCAGTGGCCACTGTCTCATTGGATAACACTGCAGACCTAACCGCACTTCAGTTACGGCTTTTAATTATGTTTACCAGGAGTTGCTGTATTTTGACAAAATGCTATTTTCTTTGATTTAAAGTTAATTACAGCTCATTTAGGATATAATATACATGCTTATCTACCAGTCGAACCCTATACTTTGTTACAGTCTTTATTTTGTGATTAATTACAGCTTACTGCCTTTCATCTTAACGTGGTTAGGCCACATATGGAGTATGGGGTGCAGTTCTGGAGGCCTCACCTACGAAGAGATGTTGAGCTAATGGAGAGGGTGCAAAGAAGGGCAACCAAAATGGTATGAGGGATGCAGGATGTACCCTATGAGAGAAGATTGAGAGGGCTGAACTTGTACCCTCTGGAGACTAGGAGGGAGAGGGGGGACATGACTGAGACCTTTAAGTATCTGAAGGGAATAAATAAGGTAGAGGGTAACAGCTTGTTCAAACTGAAGAAGGGAGTGAACATGAGGGGACATAGCCTCAGACTGGAAGGTGAGCAATAAAGAGGTACTGTCAGAGGGCAGTTTTTCATGGAGAGGGTGGTGGAGGCCTGGAACAAGCTGCCGGAGGAGGTAGTGGCAGCTGAAACAGTGGAGGGGTTCAAGAGGGCTTGGGATAGATTTAAGGGGTTGGGAAAAGAGGGTGGAAGCATAACAGAAGGGGAGAGGTAGGGTGTTGGGCAGACTAGATGGGCCGTGGTGCCCTTCTCTGTCATCACATTTCTATCTATCTGTATCTCTATCATACCTTGCCAAATCTGCCCTACACTTTGAACCTTCTCTATTCTCCAGTACCTATCCTTCTCTTCCTAAGTCCACTACCTGCCTCCACCTCTTCTCTGGGCTGCCACCAGCCTGGGCCATGGGAGTCCTGATCGGATTACCCCTAGAGTCACCTCCTATCTCCCCGCTCCTCCCAAGCTCTCCTCTCTCCCTCCCCTTTCTCTTGAAGTACGCCCTGTTTCAGTGTCTATCCAGGTAGCCACCTGTTTCACCTAACCTAAATACTGCCTCTCCCTTTACATCTAGGTGACTACAGCCCCTCTGGGCTTGTACCAGCAAGAAACCGTGCCAGCAGTTCAAACCAGGGTCTCTTCTTGATCTTCTGACACCTGGACGCCTTCCCCTGTGGATCTGGGTGTCACTCTCCTGCTGCTCCCCTATCAGTAGCCAGCACCACCTGCCTAGACAAGGGTTGAGCAGAAGGAACCGTCAAAGAAAGCTGTAGGATTCCAACCGCGAAAGCCATTAAAACACAGGCCGTGTCAAGCGCTTCTCTCCTGGGACTCATAGCCACTGAACAGCACTCTGAGCTTAATTCCTGCCCGTGGTGGACACTTACTTATATACCTAATTCTAATCGCATGACAAACAGCCTACTTTACCATTTACACATTATAGAACCTGCCCACTAGAGGCATTTTTGCACTTGAGTGATCTGCCAGAATTGCGCAGCAAGCTATTTCAAGTGGTTGTTCCCCACACAGCTCTACATAACCTATTCCCACATTTAAATCACTCTATTCAACAAGGGAAAGAAGGCATCTGCCCCTGTTAATACTGAGCCTTACTCTCCTTCTACTAACGCTCCTCACAGCCATGAAGGGCTCGCTTGATAGACTGGACTTGACTGGCAGTGCAATGCCAACCTATGCACTGATGCATTTTACCTACTCCACTCTTATTATATGAGAAGCATCATGAAACTACTCCTCTATTACTCCCTAGATTTCTCATACATCTGACTGCTGATTTCACTTCCAAACGGTTCAGGCTAAATAAGCTCTTGGTTCCGCCATTTTTCCCTTGGAAAATTTGGTACCTAGTACTACTAGCGTTATTATTGTCAGGGGACATAGAAACTAACCCTGGCCCCCAGTCCACCTATCTTAATTCAGATACAGACTGGCTGAATTGGAAAGTCCTTCGTACTGCACATATAAACATCAGACACCTTCTCTGCAACCTCGCTGAACTGGAGACATGGATATCTACATAAGATCCTGACATTCTTTTGTCTGTCGGAAACGTGGCCATAGCCTTCCACTCTGGATTTTTCTTGCTCCCTGCCAAGCTATATTGTAATTAGAGGTGACAGGATGTCTGGCAACGGGGGGTTGGGTGTGGTGGTAATCTATTTCAAGAAGAATCACCTGAATGTGTCTCTAGTGAAACAATCGCCCGCCACTGCTTGTGAATCTCTACATGTCCTCCTTCTCCTTGGGGCAAAAAAGCTTCATCTTATATGTGCTTACAATCCCCTAAAGGAGGTCAATTAGGCTGCTCCAAGCTGCTTGAGCACTCTACCTCTACTGCTGGTCAGAATGAAGTAGTTATTCTCAGTGACCTCAACCTAAATTGGCTGGAGAAAAATAGAAACGCCTTACAATCTTTGGTGCATGGCCATAATATGTATCAAATGATTGAAGATCCTACCAGACTGGTGCAGTCTGCTGATGGGACACTTATAGACTGGATACTTACTAACCAGCTGGACAAAATTACTGCCTCAGGAGTTCTCCCAGATACAATAAGCGACCACTGTCCTGTGTTTTGCACATGTGGAACATCTAGGGCTGCTACTCTATCACCGTGCTATATCACTTTCAGGGATTTTGCTAATTTTGATCAGGCAAGCTTTCTACACGCGGTCTTTTCTGTAAACTGGGTCCCTATCTTTCAATCACATAATGTTGAGACTGCCCTAAATCATTTTATATCTATATTCCAAACCCTTCAGGACATACACACACTGCAAAAAGAACTCCTTGTCTTCCTCCAGACACGGGATAAAAACTAGAACCGCTTTAAAATTTCTAGCAGTCAAATAGATTATGACACCTACAGGGTACAGAGGAACATGTGTAAAAAGCAAATCAGGCTTGCCAAAAACTCATATTGCAAGGGTCTCCTACTGGAAACTGCTGGGGACCCTAGGAAATTCTGTGTACATGTAAAATCCTTTCTGGGATCACACCAGTCACAGCACATAAATGATATGATCCTCGATGGTGTGCACAGCAATGACCCTCTCACCATTGTGAATTCCTTCAATAAATACCTTACCGATCTCTCTAAGTAAACTGCCTCTCTCCCTGTGAACAACATCCCTCTGTCTTCTGCTGAAACTAGTACGCATAAACATCCTCCTTTCTATTTTAAATCTATTACGAATGCTGATTTCCTAAAACTACTCAATAAAATCTTGGACAACACTAGTGTGGGCTCTGATTGCCTGCAGCCGACACTTCTGAAGCTAGCAGCACCCTTTATTGCAGCTCCACTGGCTAAAATCTTCACCTTGTCACTCTGCCATGGTCACGTACCGGACATTTGGAAGATGGCAAAAGTTACCCCGGTTTTTAAGAAAGGTGACAAAAAGGACATTTTCAATTATAGGCCCATTGCCATTCTTTCAGTACTTAACAAAATCCTGGAGAAATTAGTGGCCATGCAGGTCTCTGACTTCCTTTCCAAATATAGCCCCCTATCGCCTACTCAACATGGATTCCGTAAAGGGCACAGCACTTCTACGGTGCTACTATAGTTCACTAATGATGCCCTTACTGCAATGGATCACGGCCAAATGACAGGTGGAGTGTTCATCAATCTCTCTAAGGCATTTGATCTCGTTGATCATCTTACCCATCTAGGCTCCCTTAGTTTCTCAGCAAATGCTGTAAAATGGTTCCACAGTTACTTAAGTAATAGATGCCAACATGTTAAATTTAACTCTGCAGTGTCTGACTCTGTGCCTATAAGTGTTGGTGTTCCTCAAGGCTCTATCTTGGGGCCTCTTCTCAATTTTTATAAACAACATACCTCCAATCACCCCTGGATCTCAACTATTTTATATGCAGATGATCTTGTACTTTACATTTCCTCAGCACATATAAAGGAAATAAATAGTCATCAAACCTCTGCATTTCTAAAAATCCAAGACTGGATCCACAATAATAGACTTGTCCTAAACATAGGTAAAACACAGGGCATGCTATTTGGATCCCCTGACAAACTTAATGCCAATCGCAGCCTCTTTAATATTTCCTGTGCAAATGGCTCCTCTCTTAATGGCAGTAACCTCTTTTAAGTATTCAGGCGTCCTACTTGATGAATCACTCAACTTTGAACAACACATCATGACCACTTGCAAATCAGTCAACATTAAACTAGGCACTGCCTACATAACTAGTAGGATGCTCACTCCTTCTGCTAGACTGGCCATTGCCGGGGGCATTCTACTCTCGTCCCTCGCTTATGGTGCAATCAGATATACAAATGCCTCTAAAATCACACTCGGTAAATGGGATACAGCATATCGCAGTATCTGCCACTATGTCTCAGCTTCCCCACACCTGAAACACCATTGCCTGCTGTACTCAGTCCTAAGCTGGCCCTCTCCGTCTGTTCATTGGCTTCTTGCACTTGGTACGCTACTACATAATATCACTAGAACTGGCCTTCCTACTGTACCTCTCTTGCAACCATGCCTATGGCCTCCGCTCCTCTGAGCTCACGCTGCTAAGTACTCCAAAGTGTAAAACTCAGAAAGGTGCCTCAGCTTTCTCATGCCTGGCCCCAAAATACTGGCACTCACTCCCACTAGATGTTTGCTCTGCTCCTAGTCATGCTACTTTTAAAAAGATGCATTATTCTCCTGGTCAATCGCACCCAATGCACCTGTTTTAACCCTCCTTAGACTGCTCTTATCTCCCGCCTCCTATCACCATAATGTCATCTCTCTCTCTGAAACGCGACTACTATAATATGTAGCACTTATCATGGATGGTATGCAAAATGTTCTTGTACCTGTGACTGAATGAACTATGTATATTTTTTTCCTATCTGTTTTTTAGCTTTATATCATTACTGCAATTACAAATATGTCTCATAGATTCTCTCCTTTGTGTTGCTGCTTATCTTCTATACGAATGTATGCAATTTGTTTGACTGTCCAAAATGTCTGTAACCTCCCGGGTCGTGTCTGAAAATAGTCATAATTATGGCTATGGCACCTTACCTGGTTAACAAAAACTAAGTAACTAAATAAAAGTACCCCTTCCCCAAGCTTGCCTTACTGCATACAGGCTCTGGAGAGAAGTACCCCCCCATGCGAGGTCAGGCTGAGGAGGCCAAAAGAGTGTAGCCCATGCCCACTGAGGGTCTCTCTCTCAGCTCTATGGTGGTAATTTGTGTTGACACTGCCAGAGGGTCCAGGATCTGGTACCGCTCCGCATCTGGTCCTACCCTACACTCCAGCCCCAGCCAACTAGCACTGCCTGCCCCAAAGTTCCTCTGAGTCCTGACTTGCTCATCCTAATTCCAGCCTATCCCACTGCCTTTAAACAAAAAAAACAAAACATACTTACGTACCGTCTGGAGTTGTGTGCTCCTGATTATCTTATCTAAAATAGCGAGACTCCTTCTGTAAAACAGCCAGCAGTAATCTGATTTCAACAGACTACTGCAGAGGTACCACACGAGTCCTCTGGCTCCTGAAGCTGCACTTGTTTTCTCTCCCCCTCTCTCTCTCTCTGACAACTCAGTGACAGTGAACAAATAAGTTATTCCCAGAGGCTCAGTGTGGAAGCTACTGGCTGCTACTTTTACCTCTGGTTTAAGTCATTTATAGTCTGAACTGAAATGAACATCTCCAACTGTTCTCATTCAAGAGGTGTCACACCAGATATCAAAGAAGGCAAGCACAGCAGATTTTTTTTTTTTACAATAAATAAGGATAAAGATCAGGATTTCTATTACTTTTCTAAAGTATCTGTGAAGGACTAACTTTGGTGCCAGCTGTGGATACTGCTTATAGCTGTGGGAGGCTTTTGTTTATTTGTTTTCCAGGAATGCAGCCACCAAAGCAGTCAAGCAACAGTATGTTATCACTTAAGGCTTGCTTACTCAGCCAACTTTGCAGCACATCAACACACGCACAGGTTGATGCACTGCAAAATCAGCTTTGTAGACACTTTCTGAAACGCCATAAGAGCATTTCAGATACCTTTTCTGCTGCAGCTCAATTGTGGGTACCCGTATCAGAGTGAGCATGTTAACTGACATTGTAAACCCTTTGATGCGTTCACTCCGATGAGAAGACTTCTGTCCCAGTGTCTTCCAATATCCTCTGCTGACTTTACAGCCCCTCCAGAGAGCGACCAGCAGCGCTGCGAAGGCAGGCAGTGTAAACACTAAGTTGATGGAGTGGCAGCCAGCACAGCAGGAAGGATGCAGTGCAAGAGCGCTGCAGCCGTGTAATCATGGCTTTAGAGAAGTATCTGTCTCAAGAATCACTTAACTCATTTTCATGCCAGTTGTGTGGCTATCGGTTGGGGGAGGCTATTGTTTTCCTGGATGGCTGTTAAAAAGGAAAACATGGTGTTAATTACTATTTTTCACTCAGGCAGGGCTGCTGCAGTTTGTGTTCCTGACTGAATGGAGATCGGTAGCTTCAGCAGTGAGAAGTAAGGGGGCCAAAACATGGCCCCCAGCACCTTTCAGTTACACTGAACTTAAGGAGCTCTCCAAAATAGTAAGGGGGCCCAGCCCCTCCAGGCCCCCCTGTAATTTGAGCACTGCTCGAACATACTCAAATTTTTCCAGGTGAGGAAGTGGGTTCAGGGAAGTGAGCCATCTCTGCCTGCAAGACTCCCCGCTCCACATCTTGGAAAGTAGCATTCTGCAAGCACAAGTCACTCCTGGGGGGGGGTACTGTCTCTGGGAGACGATGTCGACTAGTTAGTAAAAGCTAAATTCCAATGGGAATGGGATTTGGAGTGTTACATCCCAGAGAAAGCATGAAGAGATCCATGTGAGTCACATATGGGGCTAACCATATGCAAACGTTAAAAAGAATCCCAGTATAAGTTTCTGCACCGAATGTATCTGCCCCCAGCGGTGGTAAATAATTTCAACCAAGGGGTCTCACTGAGGTGTGGGGTGGATAGGGGTACGTACCTGCATTACTTTTGGCAGTGCCAGGAGCTTCAACCGTTTTGGATGGGGGCTTCTCAGCGCATCTCGCAGACAATGCAAATTAGGATGGTTATAGAACCTTGGGCATACTGATGGGGTGGAGACTAGCGGTGAGGAGAAATACAGGTTACTCACCTGTAACAGGAGTTCTAGGAATGGTATATGTTGTTCATCCACACTTTCTGGCTGGTATCCTTGCCGCTTTAAATCTTGCCGGAAGGTCTTCAAGCTGGCTCCTCCCACCCACCCGGGTGGTAAAACTCTCGGCTCCGCCCCATGATGCCAGATCTGGCCCGCTGGAAGCTCAGGTAGTGCGTCGAAGCCAGGGAGGTCGGGTGGGTCGTGTGGATGAACAACATATACCATTCCTAGAACTCCTGACCTGGAGAATATTTCCTATATTCTAGGGACATGGATATGTTGTTCATCCACACTTTCTGGCAGACTCCTAGCAGTTCTCCGGGAGGAGGAGAGTGCACACCCCTACTTAGGGAATAGAGACTGGAGAACCGAGGCCCCAAAACCAGCATCCGCGTGACTCAAGGTCAATGTGGTAGTGGGTGATGAAGGTGTGTGCTGACTTCCAGGTAGCAGCCCTGCAGGATTTCCTGGATAAGGAGTCCTGGAAGCAGCCACCGATGCAGCGGTATGGCGGGTAGAATGAGCTCTTATCCCTCTGGGAGGCTCCATGCCGCCAACCTATACCAGAGATCTATGCGAAGGTGAGCCACCCTGCCTATATCGTCCGCTTGGCTGCAGGTCTGCCGGGTGCGGCTTCAGCGTGGGTGACAAACAGCTGGCGAACCTCTCCCAATTTCAGCTGTGCGCTCCTTATAGTATCGGCCCTTCTAGGGTCCAGAGTATGGAGCCTATATTCAGCCTCCGGTGTGATTAGGGTAGAACACCGGCAGAGTCAACACCTGGTTAAGGTGAAACTCTGACACCACCTTCGGAAGGAATTTCGGGTGGGGGCGCAGGACAACCTTGTCCCTGTGGAAGACCAGATAAGGAGACTCGATGGAAAGCGCCTGGAGCTCTCCCATTCTTCTGGCTGACGTAATAGCCACCAAGAAGGCGGTCTTCCACGACAGGTGAGAGAGATCACACCTGTGCATTGGTTCGAATGACTTGCCCATGAGCTTTGCCAATACCAGCAGTAGATCCCACGGAGGTGGAGGTTCTCGCACCGGAGTGGAAATGTGATCAAGGCCTTTGAAAAAGCGCCAGACCACCTTCTCCTGTGCCATCGACTGCTTCCCGGCCCGCGCCCGGTAAGTAGAGATGGCTGCCAGATGCACCTTTAGGGTCGTTGACTGAAGCCCTTGCTGAGAAAGGGACCATAGATAGTCCAAGATGCTTGCCAAGAAACAGGAGGAAGGGTCCAGGCCCTTGCCCTGACATCAAATGGAAAACCTCTTCCATTTGAAGGCATAGCATTTCCTGGTCAACTCCTTACGGGACGCCTCAACTACATTTAGGACCCCATCGGAAAGACCCAAGGCCTGGAACTCTAGCCGCTCAGGAACCAGGCCGTCAGGTGCAGGGATTGAAGGTCCGGCTGGAACACCTTCCCCTGATTGACTGAAAGTAGGTCCAGGCGAGCTGGAATCTGCCTCGGGAGCCTGGAGCTGAGGCTGAGGAGATCTGGATACCAGCATTGGCGGGGCCAGTCTGGGGCTACCAGAATCACCTGTGCCTTGTCCCTCCTCGCCTTGAGAAGCACCTTATGGATCAAGGGAAATGGGGGAAAGGCATAGAAGAGGCCCGGGGTCCACGGCCTCAAGAAGGCATCCCCCTGCAGCAAGCCCTGCTGAGGGTGGTGGGCATGGAACAGCCTCAGCTTTGCGTTCTCCCTGGAGGCAAACAGGTCCACCTGAAGTGTGCCCCAATGGGAGAACAGATCTTGTACTGCCTCCGACAGGAGAGACCACTCGTGAGACACAGCCCCTATCCGGCTTACGGCATCGGCCAAGGTGTTGGAGGCTCCTGCCACATGAATGGCTAGGAGATCCGCCTCCAGGCTGCGCACGAGTGACCAAATGCGGAGAGCTTCCTTGCACAGAGGCATGGAGCGCGTCCCGCCCTGGCGGTTTAGGTAGTACATGGTTGTGGTATTGTCCGTCTGGACCTGAACCACTTGACCCTGTAGGAACGGAGCAAAGGCGGTGAGAGCTAGATGGACCGCCCGAAGCTCCAGCAGGTTGATATGGCATCGGGACTCCCGAGGGAACCAGAGGCCATGCACTCTGTGCTCCCCCAGATGGGCACTCCAACCCATCAGAGAGGCGTCGGTCGATAGAGAGACCATCGGCTCGGGGTGGACGAACAGGATGCCCTCCTGCAGATGTGCTGGAACAATCCACCATTGGACGACGTTCCACATCTCCTGGGTCACTGTCATGGGCTGGTCCAACAGATTGCAGCGTTGTGACCATTGGCTGGCCAGTCCCCATTGAAGGGGACGCATGTTCCAGTGGGCCCAACAGACCACGCTGGTGCAGGCCGCCATGAGACCCAGGAAGCGCAGGAAGTCCCGGGCAGGGCACGACTGCCCAACCAGAAATGATTGGGCAAAGGAGGAAAGAACCTCGGCCATGTCCGCCGGGAGCCGTGCTCTGGCTCGAAGAGAGTTGAGCTCTGCCCCGATGAACAGAATCACCTGCTTCGGTTCAAGTTCCGACTTGGCCTCGTTGATGAGAAGGCTGATCTGAGAGCAAACCTGGAGGACCAGATCTCTGGACCGCTCCGCCTCCTGTCTGGAGGGGGCTGCTATCAGCCAATCATCCAGGTAAGGGTACACCCGGACCCCTCAGCGCTGCAGGAATGCTGTCACCACTGCCATGCATTTGGCGAAGACCCTGGGAGCAGAGACAGGCGAAGGGCATGGCTCGGGAACTTCAGTAAAGGGATCCTTCCGCTCGTAAGCGAAGGAATCTCTGGTGAGACAGACGGATAGGGACGTGAAAAAACACGTCCTGTAGATCCAGAGAGCAGAACCACACGCCGCGTTCCAGGGATGGTATTATCTGAGCCAGAGTGACCATCCTGAAGGTCCGAGACCTTAGGAACTTGTTTAGGTCATGCAGGTCGAGAATGGGGCGCCAGCCCCCCGTCCGTTTTGGAACCAGGAAGTACCTGGACACAAACCCCGGGTCTGAGGGAGGGTCCACCACCTCTCTGATCACCTCCTTCTCGAGGAGCAGAGCGATGTCGACTCAGTGAGCCAACAGCGAGGCTGCGGACCCCGAGGCCCCCCGGGGGGGTGACAGCTCAGAAGGGCGGGGCCTGCTCGAACTCCAGAGGCAGGCCCTTCCCCACCACTTCCAACACCCACCGGTCTCTGGTGATAGCGGACCAGGTGGAAAGGAAGTGGCGAAGCCATCCCCCCACAGGGGGAACCTGGGGTGGGGTGACGAGGTTGGGGGTGGCACCCCTCAACCCATCACTGAGAAGGCTTGGAGAAGGGACCAGCCGAGGGACCACCTGGGCCTTTACCTCCCAGCTTCCTGGAGGAGGAAGCCGTGGTCTTGGGTTTGGGATGCCAAGCGCGAGCCTGCTGGCCCTGATGCTGCTGGGCTGGTCGTGCCATGGGCGCAGACGAACGAAAGGGCTTGGGTTGCGGTCTGCAGCCCTTGTCCCTCTGGGCGGATGAGACCGAGTCCAGAGTGGCATTGGACTTTTTGATCCTCTGGAGGTGACCTTCCACTCCAGGGCCGAAGAGGTCGGTCCCCAGGAAGGGGGCATCTGCCAACTTGTGCTGGATATCTGCCGTGAAGGTGGATATCCTCAGCCATACCCGATGGTGCACCAAGCCACTGCGGCGCGACTGACCTGGCACATGAGTCACCGATGTCCAAAGCAGTCTGAAGTTGCTGCTTGGCCACTGCCCTGCCCTGGTCCTGCACCTGCTTAACCGTGGTCTGCAGGTCAGCCAGAAGATGAGGGACTACCTCGTCCAGGGAGCCCAACAGGGCATGAGAGAAGTGTGCCATCAGCACGGCCGAGCTGGCCTGACGAAGACCAAGGGAGGACGCAGCGTAGACTTTGCGCCCCGCGTAGTCCAACTTCTTGGACTCCTTGTCAGGAGGCTTGTCCATGTCCCTGGTGCTTCCGGCACGCCGGAAGACGCTGTCGGTAACCAACCCCTCGGCTGAGGGGTGTTCCGAGAAACCGGACAGGGAACCAGTAGGGACCACATACTTCCTCGCCATCCTGGCCGAAGGAGCAGGGCAGGAAGCAGGACACTGCCAGAGCTCCAAGGCCGGGCCTACAATGGCCTCAGCCACCGGAAAGGCCTCCGTAGGAGAATCCCCCCAGTCCAGAATCTCTGTGAGGGGATACTTGGCCCGCTTGGATACAGGCTCGAGCTGCATCCTGGTGGACTCCGAGATGAGCCTAAGCAAACCCATGAAGGACGATGGGCTATCGTCCAGTGACTGACCTCCTTAGGACTCCAAGTTGACCCACCTGGAGAACAGGGAGGAATTGTCATCTGACTCGGAGGAGTCCGCAAAGAGCTGCCTTGGGCCTGAGCCACCCTCCACCTGCCGAGGGCGATCAGGAGTGAGGGTGACAGACAGCCTATGGGGCAGACCCTGGGCCGACCGAGAATTCTTGGTCGGGGCTCCAAACAACGGCTGTGGAGGCGGAGGTTCCACCAGAATCGGTGGGGCAGACGGTTTTGGTCAAGCAACCGGCCTGGGAGCAGGCGCCTCGGCTAGAGTGAGGGGTTGCTTTGGCCGCTCCGGTGACAGCCACTTGATAGCTGGGGAAGGCGATGACGTCGGCTTGCTCCCGGACAGAAGAATCTGTTGCCACATGAGGTCCTCGTAGCGCCGACGCAACTTGCGTCGAAGCCTCCCCTCATCCGAGGAGGAGGATGAGGATGAGCGGCGACGCCGCTTGCCATGGTAGCGGGACCGACACCACCTATGACGGCGGGATCAGCTGGACCGAGAAGAAGTCCGAGACCGTGAACCTCGGCTTTTCCGAGGAGTGTTCTGGGGCAGAGCGGGGGAAACCCGCTCTCCCCTCGGCTCGGAGGGTTCAACCGTGGACTCCGGAACCAGAGGCACAGGCAAGCCCACGGAAACCTCAATCTCCACCAGGGGAACCGGGGAGTGAGAGTTTTCAGCTTCACCGGTTGACAGCCCATCTGACGGGTCGAGAAAAATCTTGACTGCGTCGATGGGAGTCTCGGTCAACTGACCTGACGGGGACGCCGTGAGGCCAGTGGCCGAAGCCGAAGGATCGACCGAAGTCGATGGTCGACTACTCGGTGAGAGGGACCTCTCCCGCTCCCAAGAGCGTCGACGAGGGCCTTTGTGGTCCTTCTTCTTGGACCGGGAGGAAGGCCCTGAAGATGTTGGTCCCGCTCCCTTAGTGGAGAGGGACAGACAGAGCTCCTTAAAAGAAGCTGAATAGGAGGATCCCAGGGAGAGCGAGATAAAGGCCACGGCCGAGGAAGACGAAGATGCGGCCTGCGCCGCCTCCTCCTCGAGGATGATCATATGCTCAAGCTGTTCCACCGAGCCCGCCGCCGCTGAAACCGCCAAACAGGCCTCCTTCGACTTTACCGGAGGGTAACGTTTCAGGCGCCCAAGTTGCAAAGCAGACAGCGGTCTTCAGGACGTGAGCTGAAGAAGAGCACAGGTCACAAGCCTGCGGTGTCGTGCTCAAGGCCCAAAGCAGTAGCAACGCGTGGAGTCTGGATCCATCAAGACATCTTCTGCCCGCATAGGCACCTCAAAACTGAGTCGATTTGTCCACTTCGCAGCGCGAGGAAATAAATGACGAAGTCTTGAAAACCTTAAAAGTAATTTTGCAAGACAAGCGAGAAGAAATGGAACCAGTCTTTATACGCAGAGCGTTAAGGAGGGAACCTGAGCTTCAAGCGGTAAGGAAGATCTGGGTCATGGGCAGACGAGTTTTACCACTCGGTGGGTGGAGGAGCCAGCTTGAAGACCTTCCGGCAAGATTTAAAGCGGCAAGGATACCTGCCAGAAAGTGTGGATGAACAACATATCCATGTCCCTAGAAATAAGAATTATACAATGGCATCAAAGAATGTTGGGCTCTGATTGGTCCGTTTGGCACTGGACCCGTGATGTTATCCTGGCGTAACATCATGAATCTAGTCCCAGCACACATCTGATCAAATGACAAAAAAAAAAAAGATCACCTCCCACTGCCAACTGGATGCCACCACCCAGCACCACTTTCAAACACCAGCGTGAAAAGCCATCTTTCCGACAAGCTTCACAGCATTCCCCTGCAGTACTACCAGTGCCTGCTTCGTGAACACTGGTACGGTCACAGTCTTTTTCTTTTGTAATGCAGGAAAAAATGTTGTCAATAAAACCCAACTGATCGGCTTTAAACCCACTTCCTCCCACTCTTCATACACTCCACCCTCGAAACTGTGAGCACGTGCTACTCAACGATTACTGGATTCCGTCATTTTTTGTAGAAATCTTCTCCTGGTACAAACTCGACAACTGTAGCGGGAGAAGCAAAATATAAACATGTAATAGATGGAGGGGGGTGGAGGACGACCATAAACCCAAAGTGCCTCACAGAAAAGCTCCTAAAGTATGTACGAAAACAGTGAGTGCGTGTGGTTTTGAAAACCATACTGTGCTTCACGAACTGACCGAGTGCCATTCTGTGACTGTTGATGGTTTACTGAGTGCGTTCTGTCTCTCTTGATCTCCCGGCACAAACATATGCCTACTGTACTGGGAGAAGGCACACAGAATGGTCACAGCTGCGATCCACAGAGAGGCAGGTGGATGTCTGACTTAGCAGCAGCCGGCAGCATAGAATGGTCACAGCTCAGATCGCTGAGACGATGGGTCATATATCTAACTTCCTTACAGCTGGCAACCGAACAAAGGGAGAAACAAAGATATGCAGAGAGACCGAAATTGGGGGGTGGTGGTACTGAAGTAATACAGGAGTAAATACATAGAGAAAGGTTGGTTGGGGATGCAGAGCCACACACCAGCTCCACCTACTGGCCAAATCAATAAATTGGCACTATTTTTTAAAAAAGTATATCTGCCCATTCATAAAAATAACAAAAATATACTTTTAAATATATTTTTCCTTCTTTTTGTTTTGTTTTTAAAGACCCACTGCATAATAGGAATAATGCACTTCTCATGTTGGATGCACTCGGCCTGCGGCCTCATGCCCAACCACCCGAGGCATGATGTTATCCCAGCACAACACACACCTAGTCATGCACTATTCTTTATTTTACTCTAGGGCAGTCAGAATAATGCAGTTCACTTCTAGATGTATACAGAACACCTGGATTTCGCACCCATGTCCTACGATCCTGATGTGGAAAGACTTGCTTTTTAACATGCTTTAGCTGGAATGCATACGACCTTAAGGGTTGGATGGACAGGTTCAAGCAGCAATGGAGCCTCTACATCGATTCCATGTCCCCTGTGAAACAAGCCACAATTAGGCTGGTTTAGGAGACAAGGTCTGACTGTAAGTGGGCGGTCTGTTAGGGGATCCTGTTCATAGCTGACGCCCTTCCTCTTTTAACGAGGACAAGGCAGCTCCTACTGAGAAAGAGCACAGCTCAACACTGACATACACTGAGATGAACTCAGATTATACAGAGTTAGTAGTGGTAGTAACTTATCCATGCCCTGTGTTGTCCAGCTGTGTGTCCAGTTTTATCTGTTGTAGTTTTATTTGTTACACTGTTGGTTCACTGTATCGGCTACACATAAATAAATATATTGGGTTGGCTATATCTCTAATTGCTTATGCTTATATTTATTCTCATACTTATATGCACTACAAATTACATTAATTTTGGGAAAACCTAATGTTGTAATATATGGAGAGGAAGTGAGAACCTACAGACCAGTCAACCTGACCTCAGTGGTGGGGAAGATCGTGGAAACACTACTGAAGGAAAGAATAGTGGAACACCTGGTCGCCAATGGTCTACAGGACACAAGGCAACATGGTTTAACTGGAGGGAGGGAGGTTGTGCCAGAATAACCTCACTGAATTCTTTGACTGGGTGACAAGGGAGGTGGACGGGGTGGGTGAGACACAGTGGAATAGGACCCTGTCCCAGTTGTTATGGAGAAAGTGTTTAAATGCAAGGATCTGTTCTTTCCTGTCTTCTGTTTGGTTGCAACCAAATTTTCCTGTGAGACCTAGGATTTGATCACCCCAACAGTCTCGCAATTCTTTGCCTCTGTCTCTCAGCCTTCCCTTGCTGTCTTTTTTCCTCCCCTGCAGATCATTATGTGGAAGTGTAACTAATATTGTGATCCCTTTGTTTAGAAATGATATGATGTTAATTTTTGAAATGTTTATAATTGTGGTTTGAGATGATTGCAAAAAGCTATTGGGAACTCAAGAGGTTAACCGAATGCAAATGTTAAGCCTTTTGCAGAAGAGCTATGGAAAAGGGGCCTCAGTTCTGGGACATTGTGATCTAGCTGCACATGCCTGATACGTACAAGAACAGGATGCTTGTTAAGAATGGGGGTTGGAAGGACTTATAAGAGAGCTGAGCTGCAATTTCTTGAAAAGACAACAAAGGGACACAGAGACTGAAGGAAAACTCTGACTGATGTTTATTTTATTTTGCCTTTGTAAATAGTTATACTGAACAAGTTTTTTTTTTTTTTATGTTACTGCTAGTGTAAATATTTTTGGTGAATTCTACAACTGCCCCCTGGTTTTCCTGTGCTTATGACCTGTGCCTCGACGACAGTGGGGGACAGTGGACATGGCCTACGTGGACTTCAGCAAGGCCTCTGACACTGTGCCACATAGAAGGCTGTTAAAACAAGCTGGAGAATATGGGAGTGGGTAGGACAGGGGTGCAGTTGTTGGGGACTGGCTGGATAGCAGGACACAGAGGGTGGTGGTAAATGGCTGTTACTCCGCAGAGGGAAAGGTCACCAGTGGGGTGTCACAGGGATCAGTGTTGGGTCCAGTCCTCTTCAACATCTTTATCAGTGACATTACAGATGACCTGGAAGGGAGAATTTGCCTGTTCACTGATGACACAAAGCTCTGCAACAGGGTGGACATGCCGGAGGGTGTGGATAAAATGAGGAGAGATCTGCAGGAGCTTGAGGAATGGTCAAGGGAATGACAGTAGAAATTTAATGCAAAGAAATGGAAAATAATGCACATGGGGCACAAAAACCTAGGAACAGCAAATCAGCGGGGGGGGGGGGTACAGAATGCTCCAAGGAGCAAAGGGACCTAAGGGTTATCATCTCTGATGACCTCGAGGTAGGGAGTCAGTGCGACAAGGTGGCAGGAAAGGCAAACGGGATGCTGGGATGCATAGGCAGGGGTATCACCAGCACGAAAAGAGAGGTCATAATTCCACTATACATTAGGGAGTCCACACCTCAATTAAAGTGTCCAGTTCTGGAGACCTTACCTACATTAAAGACATAGGGTGGAGACAGTTCAGAGGAGAGCAACCAAGATGGTGCAAGGATTAAATCACAAACCCTACGAGGCCAGGCTGAAAGACCTACATATATACTCCCTGGAAGAAAGGGGGGGGGAGACATGATTGAGACATAAAGGTACCTCACGGGGAGGAACAAGGTGCAGGAAAACACAATTTTTCATAGAAAAGATGCTCCAGGACTAGGGGACATGGGATGAAAGTGGAGGGAGGGAGGTTCAGAGGGAATGTGAGGAAGTACTTATTCACAGAGAGGGTGGTGGACAAATGGAAAACGCTGCCGGAGGAGGCAGAAACAATTACAGCATTTAAAAATGCATGGGATAGGCATAAGGGGATCCTGGTAGTGGGGGAAGGGAACAACCTAGTTCTAGGGAAGCTTGAAGAAGCACAGTTACATGCACAAATGAGCAGACTAGGTGGGCCGTAAGCCCTTATCTGCTGTCAACAAGGGCTGGCAGTATAGCCTAGCAGTTAGAGGAACGAGGTGTGAACGAGCATGATACATCCAGCAGACCAGACCTGAGCTTGATTCTCACAGCCTCCACCTGCATACTGTGTGACTCTGAGCAAGTCACTTAACTGCCCAGTGCTCCCAGGTTGCCCCTGAAAACGGGCACTTGTACCTAGTGGGCCTTACCCGGTTACCAAAGACTAAAAAAAAAAAAAACTATGAATCTTTTTTTTTTTTTAAGTTTAGTATGCTTTTTCTTACTGCGGCTCACCGAATTCTCAGCCCTGCCCTCCTCAGACCCCCTCCTCGCCCCCACAAACTTATCTTCCGAACGATACCCCCTGGATTGCTCCCCAGGGCGGGGCCGCCTGCACTGACATGAACCAACATAGCAACGGGAGAAGGTTTCTCGCAGGGGCGCCTACCGACATTGCCTCCCTGGCTTGCCCCCAGGCAGGGCGCAACGTCGGCTAATGCCAGTGGAGGATGGGACAGGTCAGCTTAGGGAGTGCCATGGCGCTGGAGATCAGGGCCAGGGAGCGGGCATCATTAAAGGCAACCACAATGTTTTTCCTTTGTTGCAATATCAACGTAGGAATTTCTATGTCCAATGTTCACAATATTACTGTAGGAATTTGCATGACTGATGCTAATATCATTGCAGGAATTTGCATGACTGAAGGAGGCATGGTGTGCAATGATGCCAGCGTCCAACACGCCTCCTAAGAAGTCCAGGTGACAGTTGCAGTGAAGCCCCCAGCCTCCGTTAGGGGTCTGACTTGTGCCGGACACACAGCCACCCCTCCTCCCAGAGCACAGCCGTCCAAGGGATGCCCAATCCTTCTCTCCCCAGCTGGCCCTCCGACTTCCCAGGTCTGTTCCCAAACCCAGGACGTCGACATCGGAGACGGACGCCATGTTGCTCATCTATGTATCTATCTATGTTGTTAATGTATGTTTTGTAAACATTTTTAATAAAAAGTTTTATATAAAAAAAGAATAAGGGGACATGCTATGAAGCTGGAGGGGTAGATTCAGGAGAGATGCAAGGAAGTATTTCTTCACAGGAGGAGTGGTGAATTCCTGGAACAGCCTTACAGCAGAGATGGTGGGGGTGAAAACAGTGGTGAGGTTCATGAATGCATGGGAGAAGCAGACCTTGACATAGCAACAATAACAGAGACATGGTACTCTGCTAATCTCGGCTGGGATGTCACCGTACCAGACTATACAGTGTACAGAAGGGACAGGGAAGGTAAAAAGGGAGGGGGGGTAGCCCTGTAAATCACAGATGGCATAAAGGCTACAGAAGTACAGGGAAGACAGGGGAGGCTGACTCAATGTGGGTCACCCTTGAACCAGGGAATGGCACAGCAATACGTACTGGGGTGATCTACAGACCTCCAGCACAGAGGGAGGAAGTGGACAGGGTACTAATGGAGGAAATTCATGACATGGCAGCTAAAGGTGAAATCCTGATAATTAGGGATTTCAATATGCTGGATGTAGATTGGACCACCCAGGCAGCTGCTTCAGCCAGAAGCATGGCCATCCTGGAATCCCTGCAGGGGGTTGGACTCAGACAGCTGGTGCATGAGCCAACCAGAGACAAATCCATTCATGACCTGGTATGGACTAATGGAAACAAAGTTGAAGGAGTCCAGGTGGAAGGGCAGCTGGATCCAGCGACCACCACATGGTGTGGTTTGACATGGGGACAAGGACTCAAGTAAGCCACACAAGGGCAAAAGTATTAGATTTCAGTGAAATTGGTAAATGTTTAAGAGCAGCCCTGGAGAAGGGAGAGGTAATGGAGGGAGTGGAAGAACAGTGGGGAAAACTAAAAGGAGCCATAGTGGAAGTAACTAACCAATGCCTTAGGATAGTGGCCAAAGGAAAAAGAAGAAGAAAACCACTATGGTTTTCTAAAGAGGTAGCAGACAAAGTTAAGTGTAACCCCCAGTCGGCGCTAAACTGAGAGGGCTACTTCCCCTGCCTGTGTGGCTAGTGAACAGGTTGAAGGGCCTGGGTCCTATGACGTGGTGCCTCCATTTTTATAAGCTGAAAATTTGGGAAGAAAGGCGTCACTCGGCATGGTGACTAGGTTTGACTACTCTGCACAGGGGCACCCAAAGTAATCCAGAGACTAGAAGCAATAACATAATGTCCAATACCAGGAGATGGGATTCTAAAGTGTGGCTTTATTCAACAACACTGAATGAAAAGCACAGACAAACCCCCACGGGGCTACATTCTTTGAAATGCAGATCAGGTGATGACACAGACACAATCCATTCTTGGATCCTAAACTTCCATATGTCATGGACTCTTTAACTAGTGGCACACTACCACCTCTACTCCATCCCAATGTCTGGGCACCCTCTTCAGGCACTGGCCAATACCTGACAGAAAGGTAACTGGTGTTTCAAAGCGAATCCATACAGGTGAGCCCTGTTATGCCAGGTGGGGGGGTCTCCCACCTTTTGTTCCATAGACCCATACCCAGCCATTCCTTTGTTTACAAACACACACCCTTGGCTACTGTAGTGCAGACTGTACATGACTTTGTAATGCAGTAACTGTCTTTCTCTGAAGACCCCCCACATACATCAGTCATTACATCTCACTGTTCCATAAGCCCTAGACTTGGCATCCTGACTGACCCACAGCCCCAGAGACTTATTTACTCACTTGTTTGGTGAATGACACTGGCGTTTTATCAAAGCTTCATCACCCTCCACGTTGCAGGCGTTCAAAACTCTGAATGAATCTCTATTCCACAAAAACTGTAATGTCCCAGCACTCTTCATCAGGCAGCTTCTTCCTTTTCCCAGGCCAGGGGGTTGTCCCAGGGAGTTGGTTCCTTGTGCCTCTCTTATGGTGGAAGCACACATCCCAAGGTAGCCCCGAGTCAGAGCTGAGAGCGGGGAGGGGGGCTGCCCTGCAGGGCACCACCTCCCTCTACTGTACTAAAGGATCTACATCCTTCTCTCTCTTGAGCCTACTTCAGACTGCAAACAAAAACTAGACTGTTGACTTCAAGGATCAACTCTAGACTGACTCTGAAATTCCCAAATGTTCTATCTAACTTCCAACTGCAACATTCCATTGTGGCTTATGCTGCTGCAGAATTCTAAATGATGTCATAGCCCCAGCTCAGCAGAGACTGAAAACAGAGCAAGACACAGTGAAATACATTTAACTGCAGTTTCACTAGCTGCCTGTCCCTGCCTGCTACTAGATCCAACTAGGGTTCTAGTAACCCCGGGTAACAGGAGGGTTACATAAGGGCTAAAAAAGCAAGTTTCAGGAAGTATAAGGGAACCCAAAGGGAGGACAGGTAGGTGTACATTGAATGTCTAAGGGAAGCAGGGAAGGCTGTTAGGAGAGCTAAGGCACAAACAGAGGAGGGTTTAGCACGAACTGTGAAAAAAGGGGACAAGACACCCTATAGGTACATCAGTGATAGAAGAAAAAACAGGGGGGGAGGGTTGTGAGGCTCAAAGGGGAGGAGGAAGAGTGTAAGGAGGGGATTCTAGAAAAAGCAGAAATACTGAACAAATACTTCTGTTCAGTATTCACTAAGGAGGGAGAGGGTCAAGGACCACAGCTGGGGAGAAGAGGCAATGTGGTGGGGGGGGGGAGAAGTGGACAACAGTCCATTCACAGTGGAGAGTGTTCTGGAGGAACTCACAAAGCTGAAGGTGGATAAAGCCATGGGGCCAGACCACATACACCTGAGGATATTAAGGGAGCTGAGAAGGGAACTAGCAGCACCTCTGGCTGCCCTGTTCACAAAGTCACTCAACAGAGGCATGGTTCCAGAGGACTGGAGGAGGGCGCATGTAATTGCACTGCACAAAAGTGGCAGTAGGGAGGAAGCGGGTAACTACAGGCCAGACAGCCTCACCTCAGTGGTGGGGAATATCATGGAGACACTGCTGAAAGAAAGGTCAGTGGCGCACCTGGAACCAGTGGTGCCCAGGATCTGAGACAACACGGATTCACAGCAGGAAGATCTTGTCAAACAAATCTAACATAGAAACATAGAAACATAGACTTTGATGGCAGATAAGGACTGCTAGGCCCATCTAGTCTGCCCATTTCCTACCTACAGGATAAGCTACAGATCCATTTAACCAACAGCCTATTTCTTCCTACCCCCACAAAATTGCCTTATGTTTGTCCCATGCATTCTTGAATTCTCCCCAGTTTTTAGACCCATAACCTCCTCAGGAAGGCTGTTCCACGCGCCTGACACCCTCTCTGTGAAAAATACTTCCTCACATTTCCGAGCCGCCCCCTCTATCTTCAAATTGTGTCCCTTGTTCTTGCACATCTCTTTTCTGAAAGATGCTACCCTCTTGGACTTTGTTGATTCCACTGAGGTACTTAAAAGTTTCTATCATGTCCCCCTCTCCCTCCTTTCCTCAAGGGTATACATATTAAGCTCCTTTAGTCTCTCCTCATATGGCTTCTCTTGCAGACCCTGCACCATTTTAGTTGCCCTCCTCTGGACTGCTTCCATCCTGTCTATGTCCTTGTGGAGATGGGGTCTCCAGAACTGG
Organism: Neoceratodus forsteri; assembly: GCA_016271365.2. NCBI lineage: Eukaryota > Metazoa > Chordata > Ceratodontiformes > Ceratodontidae > Neoceratodus > Neoceratodus forsteri. Next base: position 180,746,139 of record CM057456.1, read on the forward strand.
ATGCAGTACTCCAGATGGGGTCTCACCAACTGTCTGTACAGAGGGATAACAACTTCCTGTTTTCTGCTGGTGATGTCTCTCCCTATACATCACAATAACCCCCAGCCCTCCCTCCTGCCTTCTCACATTGCTTGCTAACCTTAAGGTCATCTGATATGATTACCCTCAGGTCCCTTTCCGTTTTTGTTGTTGTTACTACCTCTCCCCACATTGTGTAATCTTCCCCTAGGTTTTTGTTTCCCAAGTGCATTATTTTGTACTTCTTTGCATTGAATCCAAGCTGCCATACTTCTGACCATTCCTCCAACCTTGCCAAGTCCCTGCTCATCCTTTCCACACCTCCTTGTGCATCAACCCTGTTGCAGATATTTGTGCCATCTGCAAAGAGGCATGCATTTCCTTCTAGCCCCTCTGCAATGTCACTTATAAAGACATTAAAAAGGACTGGACCCAGTACTGAACCATGCAGTACCCCACTAGTAACCCCTCTTTCTTCAGAGTGGACTCCATTTACAATTACCTTCTGTGTCCTGTTGTCCAGCCAATGTTTTACCCAGGCTATCACCCTGGGACCCACTCCCAGGCTGGTTAATTTGACTATTAATCTTTGTGTGGGACTGTGTCAAATGCCTTGCTAAAGTCTAGGTAGGCCATGTCCACAGCTCCTCCTTCTACTACTTTGGTCACCCAGTCAAAGAAATCAATTAGATTCATCTGACGTGACCTTCCGCTGTGAACCCATGCTGCCTTGGGTCCTGTGCCCCACTGGCTTCATAAGTGATTCCATTACTTTCCCTACCACAGAGGTCAAACTGACAGGTCTGTAGTTTCCTGCCTCTGTCTTGCTCCCATTTTTGTGAAGGGGAATCATGTCCGCCTTCCTCCAGTCCTCAGGTACCACACCATCCTCCCATGATTGGCTAAAAAGGGTAGTCAGTGGTGTCACTAGTTCTCTCCTTCTTTTAGAATTCTGGGGTGAACTGCATCATGCCCCATTGCTTTGTCCACCTTCAGTTTTAGGAGTTCTTTCAGAACTCTTTCTTCTGTGAAAGGACTGGGATCGACCCCCTATCCAGAGTGCTTCTGTTAATTGGATTAGGCACCTCCCTCGCCTCCTCTTTTGTGAATACTGAGCAGAAGTATTCGTTCAGTATCTCTGCTTTTCACTCTCTCTGCCCACCCACCGCCCATTCTATTCAGCCTCACTATCCCTCCCTTTGTCTTTCTATGCTCCCTGATATACCTATAAAAGGTTTTATCCCCCTTCTTAACCGAGTTGGCTATCTTTTATAGATTTCTTTGCTTGGGTGACTAGAGAAGTGAATCAGAGAGGGGCAGTAGACATCGCCTACCTAGATTTCAGCAAAGCCTTTGATACCGTCCCACACAGAAGGCTGGTTAACAAGATGAGTAGTCTGGGCATGGGGCATAGGGTGATACACTGGGTTAGAAACTGGTTGACAGACAGAAGACAGAGGGTGGTGGTAAATGGGATCCAATCCAGGGAAAGAGAGGTGACCAATGGAGTACGACAGGGATCAGTACTGAGACCAGTCCTGTGCAATGTCTTCATTAGTGACATTGCAGAGGGGCTGGAAGGAAAGGTCTGCCTATTTACAGAAGACACCAAGATCTGCAACAGAGTTGACAGTCCAGAAGGGGTGCAGAAAATGAACAGGATCTGGAGAAGCTTGAAAGATGGTCAGAGGAGTGGCAACTGAGGTTCAATTTAAAAAAGTGCAAGATAATGCACCTGGGTAGGGGGAGCCGGGGAGAGCTACAGAATGGGGGGGGGGAGGTGCTGACTGTCAAAGAGCAAAGGGACCTAGGGGTTATCATATCTGATGACCTTAAAGTATCAAAGCAGTGCACAAAGGCTGCAGGGAGGGCCAGTGGCATGCTGGAGTGCATAGGCAGAGGCATTACTAGCAGGAGGCAGGATGTGCTGATGCCACTGCATAAAACACTAGTATGGCCTCACCTGGAGTACTGCGTGCAGTATTGGAGACCACACATGTGTAAGGACATACACAGGGTGGAGGCTATCCAGAAAAGGGCGACAAAGATGGTGCATGGCTTGCATCACAAAACATATGAGGAGAGACTAAGAGTCCTCAATATGTACTCAATGGAGGAGAGAAAAGGGGGGACATGATAGAAACTTTCAAGTACCTCAAGGGCATGAACAATGTACAGGTGGGGGATCTTTTCCAATGCAGAAAAGATATCAGAACGAGGGGACACAATATGAAATAGGAGGGGGATAGATTAAGAGGGAACGTGAGGACATTTTTCTACACAGAGAGGGTGGTGGACGCTTAGAATAGTCTGCCACAAGAGCTGGTGGGGGCAAGCACAGTGGAGGGGTTTAAACATGCCTGGGGCAGGCACAAGGGAACACTGGGTGGGGAGGGAGTGATGAAAAGCCATTGATCACCTGGGGTCAGTGACTGCATACAAGTGTAGGGCTTATGGGCAGACCAGATGGGCCTAGCGGTCCTTATCTGCTGACAATTTCTATGTATTTATGTATCTAAGGGAATCATAGTGGAAGAAAGTGGGGAGGGAGAAAGAGGTATAGATTGGATACAGTCTGCGGTAATAGTGTAGATAGGTAGAGAGAAATGGGCAGACTGGATAGGCTAAGCGGTCTTTATCTGCCGTCGAATTCTGTTTCTATGGCGTGGATGCTGGAGTCGAGGCAGAGGATCAGACCGCGGCCAGTTGTGCAAGTTCGCATTGCTGTTTGGGACCCTGCTGAGGCATCCCAGAGACATTTTCTTTTCGAGGGTTGTGGGTGGTCATATGAAAGTGTGTAATCTTCCATTTCACAGACAAGATGGCAAAGGTAAATGCTGGATTCTGGTATGCTGACCACGAGCACCAAAATTAAACCACCAGTTGGTATATAATGTCACTGGAAGCCCCTTTCTAGCCTTCTTGACAGTAGCTCAGCACTGAACCACCATTAGGTATAAGAGCTCACTCAACTAGAGGAACACTACTACTGTAGCAGCGGACAGAGAGGTTCCTCTGCTCAAGGTCTGCAGCTGCACCTTCAAGTCATATTACTGCCTGAATTTTCAAGCAAGGAGAGATACTATGTTGGTACATTTATCCTTCAGAACCTCTCGGCAAAAAAAAAAAAAATCCTGAACCAGCTTGCTTGCTAGGTACTGCTAGGAGTCTGAAATTAATGCAACATAATGCATCACTTGGGGAACTTACAACTGATGGAAGATGTCTGTTTATGAACAGCTAGAACGGCTGATAAAGCATTTGGCAGAAGAAGCCTTAGGCTACAGGCTAGCAGAATTACTGCACCAGTTTATTTGCCCACACAAGTAGAATATGGATTGGTGGATGAATAAGAAAAATAACTACCAGGTATTTTTTCCTAACCTCATGTAAAATGGTCCACTACCTTTCAAGCAAAAAAAAAAAAAAAAAGTAGCACAATGTTCAACTTTTAAATAATCAGCTTAGTATGTTTTAAGCACTTCATATCACAAGAACAACCCCAATTTTTAAGTTCCTAATCAAGTTTAAATTGTTAGTTTGCTTTTTAATCTTTTTTTTTCTCATATGCATTCCTTCAGTTCAAATGTCACTTGAGGACCTGCTTGAGCTGCCACCTAGGAGACCCCCATTTGCCTAAGTCATCTGGGACCACAGCAGTTGTGTGAATTCTGGAGGTGAGTCACTCTACCTCATGCAAAGGGAAGATAAGAAAAAATTACTAACCTTAGTAATGTTGCTTCTTCTAATGGAGTCTTGCTGTATTCTGACTATTGCAGTTAGGTCCTGACTTTCAACTGCCCCGGAGAACAAAGAGTTAACTTTCCATGGCCAGCATGGAACGTTCAGAGCAAGCTCGGTTGAAGCCCCTGTCTGCTGCTGTTTAAACTCCAACCGTCAGATCTTCATGAGCAATGCTCACTAGAAGTTCTATGTGGAAAAGTACAGTTATGTAAGAACTTACCGTAACAGTAGATCTTCGAGAACAGCTCTTGCAGCAGGTTACACCATTAGGACTGAAGCCGGCAGGCGTCAGGACCCCACGGAAAAATTCTAGCTGGCTATCTTCATAGCCGAGACCGCCCCGGCGTCGGTCCACGCCCCGGCGATCAGGCGTAGTACATAAAGGGTGGTCCCGCCAAGATTCCCAGTTCTCCGCCTGGAGACTTTCGGCCGTAGGCTGACATCGAGATGGGAGACCGAGGATCCACCGTCAGAAGACAAAAGGGAGTAAATCCTGATAAAAGATGCTTAAGCCATGGCTCCTCCAAAGGGAAGGTGGCGGAAGGTACCTGCTGCAGAGCTGTTCCGAAGATCTACTGTTACGGTGAGTTCTTACGTAACTGTACTATCTTACTTGAGACACAGCTCTTGCAACTGAAACCCTCGATAGGACTGATTCCCAAGCAGTAATGCTGCAGAAATTCGGAGGAGGAAAAGAAGTACATTCCAGGTCCTGAACCTAGGACAGGAGACCCTGTAGCACCGCCAGGCCGAAACCGGCTCTTCGCCGAGAGGCGATGTCCAAGCTATAATGCCTGATAAAGGTATGCACAGAGCTCCAAGTGGCTGCAGCACATAGAGTAGAGGAGGAGACGTTTTTGAGTGCTGCAAAGGAGGTGGCCACACCTCTAGTAGAATGACCCCGGACTGTTCCTGGAAGGGGCTTTTGTTTGATATCATAACAGTATGAAATACACTGGACAAGCCAGCGAGACACGGACTGTTTGGAGACAGATTGGCCCATCATCCTCTCAGAGAAGGAAACGAAAAGTTGCTCAGAACTACGAAAAGGTTTAGTTCTGTTGAGGTAATACCTCAGGCTGCGTTGAACATCCAGGGTGTGAAGCAGAGCCTCTCCTCTATTCGAGTAGTTCAGGAAGTAGACTGGTAGGTCAATGTCCTGATTTAGAGTGAGTGAAAAGACCACCTTAGGCAAAAATTTAGGGTTCGTCCTCAAGGATACTCTGTCCCGGTGGAAAACTAAATAAGGCTCTATGCACATAAGAGCGTGAAGCTCAGAAATTCTTCTCGCTGAAGTAACAGCCACCAAAAATAACGTTTTCCATGACAGAAGCGTGGCTGCATAATCGCGCGGGTTCGAAGGGGCGTGAGCTGTTCAGGACATAGAGCAAATCCCATGGAGTACAGGGTCCTAATGGGTGGCCTAGGTGTAACACCCTCTCAGAAACTCCCGAGGCGTCAATTGTGCCACTGTCCGATGACCCACCGGAAGGTGGTAGGCAGAAATGGCACAAAGGTGCACCTTAAAGAGGGTGAGCTAGACCTGAATGAAAGAGGGAGAGCAGGTAGTCCAACACCACTCCCTCTGGGCAACCTAAAGGGGAAAAATCGCGTGCTCGCGACCATAAACAAAAACGGCGCCATTTCATGGCGTACGTAGCATGCGTTGCCGGCTTTCTGGCTGCAGAAAGAACTTCTGCAACCTCTTGCGAGACCTCGTGACGCAAGATGGCTATGTCTCTAGGAGCCATGCATGCAGGTTCAATGAACGTAAGTCCGGGTGGACTAGTGAACCTTTCTCCTGAGACAGGAGATGGGAGCTGAGCAGGCAGCGGAGGCGGGGTTCCCGGATAGCTGCATCAGCAAAGGGAACCAGATCTGTCTGGGCAGGCAGGGCCACAGGATCATGATTGCATGCTCCTGCGCAGTTTGAGAAGAACTCTCTGGATCAACGGGAAAGGAGGGAAAGCGTAGAGAAATCTGTCCGCCCAGGAGAGGGACAACGCGTCTTGCCAGAAAACACCAGGCCCTGGATCTAGTGAGCAAAAATTGGGCAGTTTTGCGTTGGATGGGGATGCGAACAAGTCCAGCTCTGGAGTTCCCCATCGAAGAAACAGATCCTCTGCTACCTCTTGAAGAAGTTCCCACTCGTGGACTCTGGCCTGGGAGCTACTCAGACCGTCTGCAATCGTGTTGTCCACCCCGGGAACATGCACAGTGATCAGATTTGCGCCGTGTCGGATTACCCAATCCCGCACCCTCATGGCCTCCCTGCAAAGGGGGTAAGAGTGTGCGCCTCCTTGTTTGTTGAGGTAATACATCACCGCCATGTTGTCTGTCTGAAGCAGAAGAGTACACGGTGGGATTACTGACTGAAAGGCCTGCAGGGCATAGAGAACCGCCCTCATCTCTAGAACGTTGATATGGAGATGAGCTTCCATCGGGGTCCACGTACCCTGGGACTTTACCCCATCTAGGTGAGCCCCCCACCCTAGACCCAAGGTGTCTGTGGTGAGGGTTACCTCCGGGGACGGCGCTACAAACGGGACGCCCAAGGAGAACGACCCTGGGACTAGCCACCACTGCCAGTCTCGAATCACGGTGTTCGTGATCCTGACCGGATGCTGCAAGTGGTCTTGCCTTTGGTCCCATTGCACTTTGAGCATCCACTGAGTTACCCGCATGTGGAGCCTTGCGAAAAGGACGGTAGGAATGGCCGCAGCCATGTGTCCGAGCAAGCGAAGGACCGACCTGGCAGGGACGGTCTTGTTCAACGATAACTCCCTGATGAGGGATCTGATGCGTTCCGCTCTGTCGTCTGGAAGAAAAGCTCTTCCCTGAACAGTGTCCAGTACTGCCCTATAAACTGCAGTTTCTCGGACGGTACCAGGAGAGACTTCCGTAGTTTATTAGGATTCCCAGAGATCGGAACAGGTCCTGGGTGCTCTGGACATAAGTACAACGCCTCTCTGGAGGTGGCCATGAGAAGCCAATCGTCCAGGCGGGAACACATAATGGCCCTGTCTCCTCAGAGATGCTGCCCGACTGCCATGCACTTGGTGAAGACCCTGGGTGCGGATGACAGTCCGAATGGAAGGGCTCGGAATTGAAGGTGGTGGTCGAGGAACTCAGGCGCAGGGAACCTCTTGTGCGCCTGAGCTATAGGGATATGCAGGTATGTCCTGAATGTCTAGAGACGCTAAAAGACGCCTTGTTTCAGCATGGAATAAGACCCGGAAGAGTCACCATCGAATTCTTGTAGGCGACCGACACGTTGAGATCGCTGAGGTCCAGAATCAGACGGAGGTCCCCTGTTTTCTTTGGAACCAGGAAGAAGTGGGAATAATATCCTTGTCCTCTCTGGTTCTCCGGGATGTACTCTATCGCTCCCTTTTGCAGGAGTGCGAGTACTTCTTGCCAGATCAGAGATTTGTGCTGACCCGGATACCGGGAGAGCAAAGGAGGCCTCGAGGGTGGCTTTTCTGCAAATTCTATATAGTGGCCTCTTCTGACCAACTGAAGAACCCACCTGTAGGTGGTTATAGCCTGCCATCCCGGCAGGAAGTTCAAAGCGACCCCCGACCATGATTTCCCATTGATCCTGAGGGGCCGGGGCCGGAAAGGAGTCAGGCTGTGGCGGCTGAGGGTCCCGCTGGCTGGGCCGGCTTGGAAGTACGCTGGCTTCGGCCTGCGGGCTGTTTTCCCTGGGCTCTGCAAAAGCCGGAGCCCCTCTGTTGTGTAGCGGGGCGGGGCTGCTGCCTCTGCATCCCGCCACGACTGCTTTGGTTCCTACGAAAGGAACTAAGCCTGGGTCGGTACATGGCCTGAACCGACCTTACCGCCTTCCCGGCCTCTTGAAGTCTGGTAATAATCTTCTCCGAAGGATTACCAAACAAGACTTCTCCCTCGAATGGAGCGTCCATGATATTCTTCTGGACGTCCGGGGTAAAGCCGAGGAAGCGTAACCAAGAGTGCCTCCGGAGGCATACGCCAGAAGCTGCTGCTCGGGCCGATGAGTCCGCGGAGTCGTACGCGGCTCGTGGCATTTGGGTTCCCACGTCCGAACCCGTGCGGAGGAGCTGAAGCATTCTCCTTCTGCTCACCTTCGGCAGTTTTGCAGCCATTTCAGACCCTGTTCCCACAAGGCATTCTGGAACTGAACCATGTGGGTCAAATAGTTCAAGGATCTGATGGCGCAGGTAGCGGAAGCATACGTGCGCCTACCCAGCGGTCCAACTGCTTGGACTCTGGGTCCGGTGGCAGGGTGCTCAGATGTTGCGGCCTCTGTGACCGGTCATGTGAGGCTGTGATGACCAGAGAGTCGGCCTGAGGCTGCTGAGTCAAGTACTGGTCTTCTCTCGGAGCCTTGTACAAGCGATCAGCTTTCTTCGGCATCGCCGGGAGCGAATGTGGACGCTTCCACACTGCCTTGGTGACGTCCACGAAAGTGTCAACCAAGGGTGGCACCACCACAGGCTTGGGGTCTTTTTGGCGAAGATATTAGACGAGGCGTATCCTTTCGGGGTCTAGCTCTTCTGCATCCCATCCCATGTTCTCTTGGATATGTCTCAAAATATCAGAGAAAGAAGGGTCGTCCGGAGGAGATTTTGGCATCTCACGTGGGTCCGAAGGGATGGAGAGGGGAGATGGAGATCTAGATGAAAAGTACTCTGATCCCGTGTCCTCCGTCGAAGGCGATCGTCGGTGTCTCTTGGGGCTGGGTGACCTAGAAGAGGATTTAGACGGAGGTCTCTGTTTTTCTGGTCTCCCCCTGGGAGGGGTTCCGAGTTCCCGGGAGGAGGTAGCGGCCTGCCGACCCCGATGGGAGGGGTGCAGGAACGGAGGAGGAGGAGAGTGGGAACCATGTCCTTCTTTATGGTGTCCCACCAGTAAGTGAAGGTCCTTCACTTCCACCAATGAAAATATGACGGTCCGGGCGCCCGTGGAGCGGTCATCGAGTCCCAACATCGCGGCTCCACAGGGGCTCGGAGTAGCAGCGAGTCCCTGGGAGTCTCGCGAGACCGGAGTCGCCGATCTTGTCTCGGCTGCATAAGATTCTCCTCGGTCAAGGTCTCCTGACCCGACGTCGGTCGGAGGCGTCAGGGCCCTCTTCTCAGGGCGGAGCGGGTCCCCAGCGTCAGCTGAGAACTGGCCTAGCCGGCGGTGGTCGTCTGGCCGGCCGGCTCCAGGGATGCATGACGTGAGGTCGAATACGGACGATCACCTGGTAGCCGCCGGATCCAGAGGTCTCTTTAAGGAGGAGCTCCAACGCTCTGGCGAGGGAGGCAAAGAGCTGACCTGACGTCGGATTCCGAAGGGCGGGAACCCGACTTGTGATGATGATGGCGATCCCCAGACTTCGCCAAGGCCCTGGAGGACGAAGACGAGGACGGACTGGCAGACTTGGCCTGGGAAGAAGGCTTCCTTACCGCAGCCGGGGGAGGCGGACAGCTGGCCCTAGAGGGGGAGCGGTCGGACCTGGAACCGGAGCTGCGCGAGTCCGAAGCCCTGGAGGGGGACCTGGAAGGGGCCTTCTCCCTTCGTTTCTCTGCGTGCTTGTGGGTCTTTTTTGAAGATTCCCCCTTGGAAGACATGGTTTTCAGCTTCTCTTCCAGTAAGAAGGCTTGAAGGGCCTTCTGACGTCGGATCCGGGTACGACTGTTAAACCCCTGGCAAAGGAGCAGGCCCGGGTATCGTGGTCTGGGCCCAGGCACCGAACGCAGGCCGTATGGGGATCCTTGAAGGGGATCTGTTTCCCGCAAGCACACTTGGAGGAGTGACCGGAGGTCGAAGAGGACATCAGCGAAAATCTTGCTAGAAGAAATCCAATTTTCCCCGAAGGAAAGCACTAAACCACGCGTCGCGCGCTAGACTATAACCGAAGGGTCGAGACATGCAAGTCGACGGCGGGAAAGAACTGGGGAATCTGGCGTGACCGCCTTTATGTACCACGCCTGACATCGGGCAGGACCGACATCAAAGGCATGTCTCGCTGAAGATAGCTAGCTAGAATTTTTTCCGGTATCCTGACGCCTGCCGGCTTCAGTCCTAATGGTGTAACCTGCTGCAAGAGCTGTGTCTCGAAGTAAGATCTGTAAAACTCACACTAGCCAACTGGCAACTAAATTTATTAAAAAAGGGTTTTTTGGTTTCAAAGCAAAGACTCAGGTCAGGAAAAACAAAAAACACAACACAACACACACCCAAAGTAAAGGAGGGTGAAAAGGGGGGCACCTCTAGGGTGCCAGCACTGCTCCTGCCCACCCACATCCCAAAAAACAGCATTACTAAGGCAAGTAATTTTTTCTTCAAACAACATGAAGTCTTGCTGTATTCTGACTATTGCAGACTAAAAAGGAGTACCTCCATGAAGGAGGGACAGAACCTACTTTGGGAATAAGCTCTGAAGTACTGCTGTGCCAAACCGAGCATCACTCCTAGCCTGGATATCCAGAGAGTAATGCTTGCTGAATGTATGGACTGTTTTCCAGGTGGCTGCTTGACAAATTTCTAAGATAGGAATATCCCTGGCAGCAGCCAGGGAAGCAGCTGTACCTCTAGTAGAGTGAGCCCTCAGGCCTGAGGGTGGGTTCTACCCAGCTTTTCATAGCAGAATTGTATACAAGAGACAATCCACCTGGCAACAGATCTCTTAGTAGCAGGTTTGCCCTTACCAACCTCTCCATATGTGAGGAACAACTGGAGGGACTCAAACCTGTGACCCTTGGTGCGCTCTATGTAGTAGCTGAGGGCCTCTTAACATCAAGCTGTGCAGCCTCCTCTCCAGAGGAGGAATGGTCAGTGAAGAAAACAGGGAGAGACACAGACTGATTAAGGTGGAAATCTGAAACCACCTTAGGCAAAAACTTCCTGTTAGTTCTTAGGGCCACTTTATCTCTACGGAAAGAGATGAAATCAGGCTCCACTGACAGGGCTTGCAATTCATTGATACGCTTGACAGTGGTAATAGCTACCAAAAACACAGTTTTCCAAGTCAAGTACTTAAGCTCTGCAGAGGACAAAGGCTCAAAGGGTGGTTGCATAAGCTAAGCAATGCAAACATTAAGGTCCCAAGCAGGAGCAGGGTCCCTAAAGGGGGGACTGGTGTGCAGCAATCCCTTGAAGAACTTAAAAAACACAGGACGGGCTGACAGAGGACAGGGCTTGCCTACTGACAAGAAGGCAGAAACAGCTGCCAGATGCACTTTAAGTGTAGCCGGCCTAAGTCCTAAGCCATTAAGATGAACCATATAGCCCAGGACTGTAGGCAACCCAGCAGATTCCAGAGAAATATGCTCATTAGAGCAGCTGCTGAGTTATTTGCAGATGTGACTTGACTTGGTCTGGAGACTGACCCACTATGAACCAGTCATCCAAGTATGGAAAGATGGAGTTCTGTTTTCTTCTTAGAAAAGCAACCACTACTGCCAGGCACTTTGTGAACACCCTTGGCGGCTGATGTTAGGCCAAAGGGCATTGCTCTGAATTGATAGTGGCCTGAGGGCAACTCGAACCTGAGGTACTTTCTGTGGGAGCACCTGATGGGAATGTGAAAATAGGCATCTTTGAGGTCCAGGGAGGCCAGCCAGCCCCCTGGCCTTAGAGAGGGCAGAATTATTCCCGTAGTCACCATTTTGAACTTTGGTTTTAAAAGGTGCTTGTTCAGATATCTTAGATCCAGGATGGGCTGCCATTCTCCTATTTTTTGGGGGGTTAGGAAATACCTGGAGTACAATCCTTTGCCCCGTGTAGGGTAGGAACCCTTTCTATGGCTCTGAGAGCCAGGAGTGAAGAAACCTCTGCCTCTAGGGCAAGGGTCTCTGATGGATTTGCAGGTGGAAAGGATCTGGTTCTCATCTTGGGAAATTTTTTGAAGCTGAGAACCAGTCCCTGGCTTACTAGTTCCAGGACCCACTTGTCTGATGTCAGAGACTTCCAGTCCTAAACAAAGTATGCCAGCCTGCCCCCTTACAGGTATTGGAGAATCAGCCCGGGCAGACCCATCAAAGTGTCTGCTTGGTAGGGGCTTTAGGCTGAGGGGTGGAAGCAGGCCTGCTCATTCCCCATCTGCCTCTCCCTCTGAAGAACCCCCTCTGAGCACAGGCAGAAGAAAGGCCTGAGCTTGGTAAAAAGGCCTTTGAAAGGGCCTGCCCCTGCCCCTGGAGTGCTATCTCTGAGGAGTGGCTTGCCTTTCTTTGGCCTGAGCACTCCTGTAGGTGGTCCTGTACTTGTCCATCTTTTTCATGTAATTCTCTGTCTGCTCCCCAAACAGGGAATTACCAATGACAGGGAAATCCATGGCCTTAGCCTGGGTATCCTGTGATAGGCTAGTACATCTGAGCCAAGCAATCCTCCGAAGGGCCACAGATGTAGCCATGACTCTAGATGAAACATCACTGGAGTCCACAGCAGCATGAAATTGCAGCTTGGATGCCTCAATCCCATCCGCAGCCACCTGCTCCAGCTCTTTGGCAAGCTGGTCAGGGGCCTGTTTAGCCACAGCCAGCACAGTGTCCCACCAGGACTTCTGGTATCTATCTGTGTAGGCCATATAGTTAGCCTACCTGAGTCCCAAAAATGCTGCCATGTACTGCTTCTTTGCCATGGCATCAATCCTCCTGGAGTCCTTATCTGGGGGGTGTGATGCCAAGGGAATATTTGCCTTATCACAGGCAGCAGCCTGCACTACCCCAACATGGCTGCATTGCTGAGAAAGGAACAGTGTCCGAGCCTGAAAGGGTATACCTCTTGTCCATTCGTCTGTCCACAGGAGGTATGGAGTTAGGAGTCTTTAGAATTTTAAATGTCTGTTTCCCAGAAGTTTTATGGAGGGGAACAGACAGTCTCCTGGACTCTGGGATGTCCATCATTTCAACAAAATCAGGCTCCTCCTGATCCTCTACTGCTTCCTCCATTGGAAGCTGGAGGGTGTCAGCCACTTTCTTGCAAAACATAAAGTGGGAAGGGGACTCAGAAAGCCTAGGAGGAGAAACACCTGAAGGTCTGTCTGGGGAGATGTCCGGGTCAATAGGCACATCCAGACTTTCATAATCACCATCATCATCATCATACTCTCCCTCCTCCTCCGGTTCATAAAATTCTTCTAAAGTATAATCTGGAACCGGGGGAACCAACCGAACCGAGTCCCTGCCAGATGGTGCCGGTTCAGCCGGAACCGAAGTTAGCGACTGAACTATCCTTATCGCTTTGACTATTTCATCAGCAGTTGGAGAAAGAATTTGTGGATCCAAACCAGATGATTTTTCTCTCCTCTTTCTTTTAGCCGGAACCGACTCTTCAGAATCGGCTCTCCTTCTGCACGAAGAAGTTTCGCCCTGGTCAGAGGGTACTCCTTCTAGTTCAGTTGGAACCGAACTGAACCGGGCTGGCCATCCGGGTCAGCGGACTTCTCGGCCTCCCTTTCCCTCAGTCTACCTACTCTCTTATCCAGGGTAGCTTTGGGAAAACTTTTACAAATTTGGCAGTCTGAATCGAGGTGGTCAAACCCCAGACAACAAACACAGGTGGTGTGGGGATCAGCCTTAGCAAAGGCTTCCCACACACACTGCAGTGTTGAAACCCAGTGGGCTCGGTTTTTTTCTTGGGTTTCTCAGACATGGCCAATCCTATCCAAAACCTACCCTTTTTTTTGCAATCCACCAGGCAAGGCACCCCTATCAGTTCCTGACCGTGTTACGGGTCTTGGAAAAAAACGCAATTAAATCAATTTTTTTTAGAACCGATACAGACCGGTTACCACACTCTAATAAATTCAAAATTTTTTAAGACCAATCTGATCGGTTCAAACAGAGCCGATCCCAAATTTACAAGTTTCACGTAGAAACTAAATGTAAAACCTATCTAGTACTCACGGTACCACAGACAGAGACTTAAACCGACAGATTCGGTAGCAGAAACTCGGTAGAACCGAGTGAAAAAACGACACTTTAACCGACTGTTTCGAATCGAGCAAAGGAGAAATCTCCAGAGCGACTGTTCAGTGAGGCGGAGTAAAGAATCCGACGGTTGGAGTTTAAACAACAGCAGACAGGGGCTTCAACCGAGCTCTCGCTGAACGTTCCATGCTGGCCATGGAAAGTTAACTCTGTTTTCAGGGGCAGTTGAAAGGCAGGACCTAACTGCAATAGTCAGAATACAGCAAGACTTCATGTTGTTTGAAAGACTGCTTTGTATTTGCATACATCCTGCTGCTGAAGTACAGAGCAGCAGCGGCCAATATCAGCTGCAAAGGCACTGGGTCACCCTTCCAACTAAAAGATAAGGTGCATCTGCTGTGAAGGCACTGGGTCACCCTTCCAACTAAAAGATAAGGTGCATCTGCTGTGACCCTGCTGGTCAGGAAGAAAATGTGGGTTTCACTGATCAATCAAAAAAGTGTCACCTGGGCTCATGTTAACTAAACACTGCATCAGACATGCAGACACATCTTTGAAATATCAGTGTAGGAATTCACGTGACACACATTTACAATACCATTATAGGAATTTATATGGCATGTCTGCAATATCAACGTAGGAATTTCTATGTCCAATGTTCACAATATTACTGTAGGAATTTGCATGACCGATGCCAATATCAGTGCAGGAATTTGCATAACTGATGTTCACAATATCAGTGTAGAAATTTGTACAGAAACTTAGAAGTTGATGGCAGATAAGGACCGCAAGGTCCATCCAGTCTGCCCATTTTTTTCTACCTCATGAATGTACCATCGGCCTTTGCTCTGTCAATGTCCTATCTATTCATACTCCTCTTTATTGCTCCCTTATGCCTATCTCATGCCTGTTTGAAGCCTTGCAATGTATTCTTCTCCACCACTTCCTGAGGTAGGCCGTTAAATGCATCCACCACCCTTTCTGTGAAAAAACATCCTCACATTACCCCTTAATCGGCCTCTCTCTAATCTCATGCTGTGTCCTCTTGTCCCATTTTTTTTTTATATTGAAACATGTTAGACTTTTTCACCTTGTTAATGCTCTGAAGATGTCTGAATGTTTCAATCATATCACCTCTCTCCTTCCTTTGCTCTAGGGTATACATATTGAGCTCCGTTAATCTGTCCTCATATATTTTCTGATGCAGTCCCTGCACCATTTTGGTTGCCCTTCTCTGGATTGCCTCCATTCTGTTAATGTCCTTGTGCAGGTGCAGCCTCCAGTACTGCATGCAGTACTCCAAATGGGGCCTAACCAGTGTCTTGTAAAGAGGGATTATTACCTCCCTCTTACAACTTGTGATATCCCTGCTAATACACCCCAACATCCCCCTAGCCTTACCTACTGATTAAGTGGTCTGCTTGGATGATTTCAGGTCATATGTGAATTTGATGCCCTAGTCTCTTTCTTCCCTTGCGATTGCCAGCAACTCCCCTCCCAATCTATAGGTAGCTTCAGGGTTTCTCTTCCCTATGTGCATGATCTTGCACTCCGTTGCATTAAACCCCCGTTGCCACTCTGCTGACCATTTTGCCAGTTTATCCAGATCTCGTCTCATTCTCCCCACCCCATCTGGATCATCTACTTTGTTGCAGATCTTAGTGTCATCTGTAAACAGACAAACCTTACCCTCCAGTCCATCTGCAATGTCACTGATGAAGATATTGAAGAGGACTGGACCAAGAACTGATCCCTTAGGTACCCCACTTGTGACTTGCATCTCTTCTGACTGTATACCATTTACCACCACTCTGTTTTCTGCCCGCTAACCAGTTTGCCACCCAGCTGACCAATCTCTGACCCACCCCGAGCCTACACAGCTTATTAATCAATCTTCTATGTGGAACAGTATCGAAAGCTTTGATGAAGTCAAGGTAGGAGACATCAACTGCACCCCCTTGGTCCACCACTCTGGTTACCCAAAGACATCTATGAGATTAGTTTGACAGGACCTTCCTGTTGTAGACCCACGCTGTCTTGGATCCTGTGCTCCTATGGATTCCAGGTGTTGAACTATCCTTTCATTAAGGAGTGCCCCCATAATCTTGCCCACTATTGAGGAAAGACTGACTGGTCTGTAGTTCCCTGCCTCCTCCCTGCTGCCACTCTTATGGAGCGGGATCACATGAGCCTTTCTCCAGTCCTCTGGGACAATCTCCTGTGCTCAGAGACTCACTAAACAGTTCTGATAATGGCTCCGCTAGTGCCACCCTTGGCTCCGTTAGTACCCTGGGATGTATGCCATCAGGTCCTATTGCCTTGTCCATCCTGAGCTTAGTGAGCTCTTGTAGGACCCTTTCTTTTGTGAATGGATTTGTGCACACCTTCCTCCCCCGTCTCCATGGTGCTAAGCTGCAGGCCCTGCCCTACCTTCTCCTTAGTAAATACTGTGCAGAAGTATCTACTTAGAATATATACTTTTCCTTGGTCCTCCTCCACACACTCCTCGTCCCCTTTGATCTTCGCAATACCCCTCTGGACTTTCTCCTCTCACTAATGTATCTATAGAAAGTCTTGTTCCCTTCTTTTACTGTTCCGTGTTACTGCTTCCTCGGTTTGGGTCTTTGCCTGCCTTACTGCCTTCCCTGCTTCCCTTAGGGAAGTTAGGTATGCCTCCCTATCTTCGTCCTGCTGCGTTCCCTTATATTTCCTGAAAGCCAACCTTTTGGTTCTGATCTTTTCTGCTACTGTTTTTGAGAACCAAAGTGGTTTCCTCCTTCTTTTGCTCTTGCTTTTCTCCTTAACACAATTGGATGTTGCTTGAAGTATTGCATCCTTAATGCTTGCCCACTTTGCCTGCACCCCATCACCTGTATTTCTTCTTGCCAGGGCTAGCTTAACTCTGTTGGCCATCTTATCAAAGTCAGCTCCTCTGAAGTCCCATATTTTTGTCTTGGAATGGGATGATTCAGTTCTAGTGGCAAATTGAACCATACCATGTGATGGTCACTGGCCCCCAGGTGACCTTCTACCTGGAGATCTGGGATCCTTTCTCTGTTAGTACTAGATCTAGGATAGCCCTGTTTCTTGTGGGTTGTTGTACCAGTTGTTTGAGGCCCTCCCATGTAAGAAATCCACTACGTGTCTAGTTTTGGTGGATGTTCCTGCTAGTATTGATCGATCTGTGCCTGGCACGTTGAAGTCTCCCATTAGCAGAACCTCCCCTTAAGCTGTCATGTTTTGTATATCTTCTAACAGTAATGTGTCTATGGCCTTCTCCTGGTCTGGAGGCCTGTAGACAACCCCAGTTCATATGGCTGTCCCATTTCCTATTTCCAGGGTGACCCACAGTTCTTCTGGCTCCTTATGTGTATTCTGAATTTCTGCAGCTTTTATATTTTCATTGACATAAAGGGCCACTCCTCCCCCCCCTTTTTGCACTTGGGTCTCTTCTGAACAGTACACAGCCAGGTACTGAAGTCTCCCAAGTGTGTTTACTGGTTAACCATGTCTCGCTAATGGCTACTATGTCCAGTTTAGCCTCTGACATTGTTGCCTCCAGGTCTGGGATCTTGTTTCCCAGACTGCGGGCATTTGTGTACATGATTTTCCATTGGCCATATTTCGGTGCATTAGTTGTTGGGTGAGGTCCGGTGTTTCCCCAGAGTGTCGCATGGGGAGCCAGACCTTTTTCCTTGCCTAGTGATGCAAATGAACTGCAAACATGCTGAACTCCTGTTTGATCACTAACTGGGGGGGGAAGGGTGTTCTTCCCATTCGATGTATTGGGTGCTGCACCCCTCTCCCCATTCACTAGTTTAAATATTCTGCAAAGACATGAAACTTTTGCCCCAATGAACTCCCTCCTTAGTCATATGCAGTCCATCGAATTTAAATAACTTTTCACTCCCAAAACTGTTGCCAGTTACCTACAAATCTGTGTCCTTTTTCCTGGCACCAGCCCTCCCCATCTCCCCTTCTCTGACCTTCTGTCCGTCTGCCCCCCCCCAGACCGGCAGGATCTCAGAGAAGGAGATACCGAGTGAAATGGATGCCAGTTTGTCTCCCAGCCTGGTCAGGGGTTCCTTGGTCTCCACAACTGACCAGCTGGCGAAATCATTAGACCCTCTGTGTACCAGGATGTCGATGTTTCCTCCTGCTTCCTGCATGATTTTAGCAATGTGGTCAGTGTCTCTCCACGCTGATGTACCTGGGAGACATCTGACCATTACCCCCGGCTGGAGGTATCAACTCCCCGAATCATGCAGTCTCCTATGATCAGAAGTGTTTTGGATTTCCTTTTTGCTTTTTTCTGTTTTGGTCCCTGTTTTGGGTGAGTTTTGTTGCACTAGCTCTTGTGCTGCAGTGTCCTGCTCTGTAGTGTCCTCTGCCCCTTTGTCTGATTTCGGAGATAGAGGCAGATACTGTTTGTAGTTCTCATATGGTTTGTGGAGGTGATATGTTGGTGAGCACCGAGTGATGGGGCACCCGATTTGCCCCTCCTAACCACCTGCCAACCTCTCGGACCAACTACCCTCTGCAATTGAGGTGTTTCAGTTGGATGTTGGGAAAATGGCGGGTGGTTCTTGTAATATATTTCCTCCTGAATATGCGATTTGAGACACACAATCTCTGGCCATGCTGCCCACAGATGAGCCCTTAGATCTCCGATGTCCAGCATGTAGGACAGCGTCCTAAATCCTGTATAACCGCCCTTTTGAAAAGTGTCCCACAGTACCTGCAGTTAATAATATCCATTCCAGCTGAGTTGCCGAGTTTATAACCCGGTCCGAGTAATTAGAAGGAAAATGACAGCAAAATAATTTTACATATATGTTGTTTGTTTCATTTTGTATAACAAGTTAAATTAATTGTGCACCTGTAAGTGAGGTCATTGTGTGGATACCACTCTGATCCTCCCCTTCCTGCTTTGCTACAGGAAATGTCACGACTGTGCTACTCTATAAAAGGAGTGTAGCATGGGGTGCTTGGGGATGGGGGTGGGTGGTTGGGCACTTCCCCCTGCCGAAAAAGAAGAACCACGGATGAAAGAAACAAGGAGGTAAGGGCAGAAACAATCAACCAACAAATGCAGTAGCCCTGAAGACTTAGCCTAATGATAGATAAAATTGTAAAACCTGTAAGCACTCCCTGTAACAATTTCACAGAAGACAAATCCTGCAAAAAACACTTTGCTACAGAGAAAAATAAAGCAGTAAAGTACAGTTACGCAAGAACTTACCATAACAGTAGATCTTCGAGAGGAGCTCTTGCAGCAGGCTATTACATTTAGGACTATGCTGCAGGCACTAGGACCGCACGGTGAAAAACTTCTGCCAGCAATATGAGCGGGGACTGCCCCCGACGTCGGTCAGGGTACAAGGGGGGGGGGGCGGACCCAGCTCCACCTCAGTTCTCCCAATACCCAGCAGAAGGCCTGACAAGAGAAGGAGGCAAAGCCCACCATTTAGAAAGGAAAGAAAAAAGATCTGCACACTCCGAGGGGGAAGGCGGGAGGAAAGCAGTGCCTGCTGCAAGAGCTCCTCTCGAAGATCTGTTACGGTAAGTTCTTACGTAACTGTACTATCTTACTTCGAGTGGGAACTCTTGCAGCAGCCTATTACATTTAGGACTGAATCCCAAGCAGTCCCACAGCAAGGAGGTAGCCGACCCCGGGAGGAGGGATATGCTTACTCTAGAGGCCCTAGGACAAAAGACCTTGTAAAACCGCTAGGACGAAGCCAGCGCGGCATCTGGAGACGATATCCAAGCTGCAAGGCTTGATAAAAGTATGCACCGAGTTCCAGGTCGCGGCCGCACAAATGTCCTGGATAGCGACATTCCGCATGGCGGCAAAAGAAGCTGACACTCCTCTGGTGGAGTGACCCCTAACCGGGCCCGGCAGGGGTTTATTGTGATGCTCATAGCAAACCGAGACGCAATGGACTATCCATTTAGAGATAGTCTGCTTGGACACCGGTCGACCCAAGCGATGTGGTGCAAAAGCCACAAAGAGCTGCTCTGATTTACGGTGCTGAACTGTTCTGCTGAGGTAATACCTCAGGGACCTGTGGACATCCAATGTGTGGAGGACAGCCTCCTTTCTATTGGAAGGGAAAGGAAAATAAACTGGAAGATCAACCGACTGGTTGAGGGTCAACTCCGAGACCACCTTGGGAAGAAACTTAGGATTAGTTCTGAGGGAAACTCTTTCCCTATGAAAAACCAAATCGGGCTCTTTACACATCAGAGCCTGAAGCTCGGAAACCCTTCGAGCTGAAGTAACAGCAACCAAAAAACAAACTTTCCAAGAAAGGTAACGCAGCTCATAACTTGCTGCGGGCTCAAAAGGAGGGAGGGTGAGTTTCTCCAACACAAAAAGGAGGTCCCAGGGTGGGACAGGGTCGCTAATGGGAGGTCTCGTGTAGAATTCCCCTAAGGAAGGTGCGGGCTACATCTAACTGCGCCAATGCTCTCTCTCTCCCACGAGAGCATGATAGGCGGAAATTGTCCACACGTGCACCTTGACAGAGGAATAACTCAGGCATTTCTCGTACAAGGAGAGGAGATACTGCAAAGTGGAGTTCACAGGGCAGGTGACAGGATCCAAATGTTGCGGCAAGGCCCAAAGACAAACGCTTCCACTTCATGGCGTAAGTGGAGCGCGTAGAGAGCTTTCTTGCAGACGCTAAAATCTCTGCCACTTCCGGGGAAACCCCATATCTGTTTCTAGCTACGTCTGAAGGAGCCAAGCATGAAGGTGCAGGGACCTGAGATCTGGATGGACTAGAGACCCCTGGTCCTGGGACAGCAATTGCGAGCATATGGGCAACAGGATTGGAGGTTCCTGGGACAACCGCTGCAGAAGTGAGAACCAAATCTGACGAGGCCAGTTGAGGGCCACAAGGATCATCTGGGCCCCTTCGGCCTGCAATTTGAGCAGAACCCTCTGAATGAGAGGGAAGGGCGGAAAGGCATAAAGAAACCTCCCTGCCCACCAAAGGGATAACGCGTCTGGCCAAAAAACTCCAGGCGCGTGCTCGCGTGAGCAAAACACTGGCAGTTTGGCGTTGCGTGGTGACGCAAAGAGATCCAGCTCGGGAAGACCCCACCTGTCGAAGAGCTGGTCCGCTACGGATTGTAGCAACTCCCACTCGTGTGCTCTGGCCTGCAACCTGCTGAGGTTGTCGACCAGATCGTTTAGGACGCCTGGAGCGTGCATGGCGGACAGTAGAATGCCCCGTTCCAGTGCCCAGTACCAGACTCTCATTGCCTCCCTGCAAAGAGGATAGGAATGAGTGCCTCCTTGCTTGTTGATGTAAAAGACGACCGCCATGTTGTCCATCTGAATCAGAAGAGAGCCCAGTACCAGGTCCTCCCGAAACGCCTGAAGAGCGTAGAGGACCGCTCGCATTTCCAGCACATTGATGTGGAGGGACCGTTCCTCGGGTGACCAAACCCCCTGCATTTGATGAACACCCAGGTGTGCCCCCAGCCCAAGTCCGATGCATCCGTCGTTGGAGTCTGACCTAGGGGCTCCGGACGAAAATTGACCCCTTTCTCCAGATTGCTGGGGTCTAACCACCAAAGCAATGTTCTCCTGACTGGCTCCGAGATCCTGACTAAAGCGTGCAGGTCGTCGTCGCATTGGTCCCACTGCACCCTGAGCATCCATTGTGGGACTCTCATGTAGAGGCGGGCCAAGGGCGTGACTGGAATGGCCGCCGCCATATGCCCCAATAAGCTGAGGAAGTTTCAGGCTGGAACCCGAGGTGCTATAGAAATCCGTTCCGCCAATTTTCACAAGCGAATCCCCCGTCCTGTGGGAGAAAGGCCATGCCCTGGACGGAATCCAGGATCGCTCCTATGAAGGCGAGCTTTTGGTTGGGCTCTGGGGATGACTTTTTTTTAAGTTCAGGGTAATCCCCAGCTCTCGGAATACAGTATAAGTGTCTCCGAGAAAGCGTAAGAGGCTGTTCCTTGACGGGGCCGTAAGAAGCCAATCGTCGAGGTAAGGAAACGCACAATGTCCCATCCGCCTCAGAGCTGCAGCCACCACTGCGAGGCATTTGGTGAAGACTCGCGGAGCAGAAGAGAGGCCGAACAGGAGCACCTGAAACTGAAAATGCTCCCCTTGGAAGTGGAACCTCAAGAACTTCCTGTGAGGAGGAAAGACCCCTATATGCATGTATGCATCCTGCATATCGAGAGAACAGAGCCAGTCCCCTTGGTGCAGCAGAGGAAGGAGCCCCTGAAGAGTCACCATCCTGAACCTTTTGTACTCTATAAAGAGGTTTAGTGGACTGAGGTCCAGAATGGGACAAAGGTCCCCAGTCTTTTTTGGGACCAGAAAGAAGTGGGAGTAGAACCCTGGCCTCGCTGCCCCCAAGGGACTCTCTATAGCTCTCTTTTGCAGGAGGGCCTGAATTTCTCCTTCTAATAGTGGGATGTGAGAAGGAGGATAACGAGAGAGCTTTGGTGGAGTGTGTGGAGGAAACTCTGTGAACTCCAAGGTGTGTCCTCTCCGTACAAAGTCAAAGACCCATTGATCCGTGGTAATAGACTTCCACCCTTCGAGATGAAGGGAGAAGCGGCCCCCAACCGGCTCCCCTTGAGTTTCTGTCGGGGAGGGGAGGAAGGGAGTCATTGGGCAGAACCGGGAGTTGGGAGAGAGGCCTGAGAGGACTTGGGCCCATGGGCGGAAGGCCCACCAGACTGCTGCTTCCCGGATCTTCTGCGGAAGCCACCTCTCTGCCCTTGCTGGTTTCCGCGGGCTGAAGCTTGGTTGCTTGAGGACTTACGAAAAGGCCGTCGGCGGTGTGGACGTCGCTGGTCGCCACAGTACATCTGGCGGACCGATCAGATTGACTTACCCGATTCCTGGAGACGGGAGATCAAAGCCTCCGTCTCCTGCCCAAACAAGACTGTACCCTGGAAGGGCAAATCCCGGATACCGGACTGCAGATCCTGGTGAAAGCCCGAGACTCTCAACCAGGCATGGCGCCAAAGGCAAACTCCAGAGGCGGCTGCCCTGGCTGCCGTGTCCGCAGTGTCGTGCTGAGAGCCTACGTCTGAGCCCGACTGCAAAAGGGCCAGAAGCTCATTCTTCTTATCAGAGTCTGGCATGGCCTGAATCAGCTCACGTCCCCGTTCCCATAACGCATTCTGGTACTGCACCATATGCGTGAGGAAATTCAGGAAGCGAATGGAACAGGTGGAGGCAGCATAAACTTTTTTGCCCACCTGATCCAGGTATCGGGACTCCGGGTCGGGAGGCTGGGAGCTGAGGCACCTCGGCTGCCGAGATTTATCATGGGCAGCCGTGATCACCAATGAATCTGCCTGAGGGTGTTCTGCCAGGAAGGGTTCCGCCCTCGGGGCCTTATAGAGCCTATCCAACTTTTTCGGAACTGCCAGGATGGAGGCCGGATGCATCCAGGTGGATCTAGTAAGATCCTGGAAAGTATCCACCAAAGAAGGAATAACCAGGGGCTTCAGCTCCTTCTGCCTCAGGTATGTAGCAAATCTCTGGCGTTCCGGATCCAGGTCTTCCGTGTCCCACTCATTGGAAGCCTGGATATGCCTCATGACGTCCATAAAGGTAGGATTGTCTGGAGGCGAGTGAGGCAGGTCCTTCTCTTCAGGGGAGCGCTTGAGACTGAGAGAAGAAGAAGAAGAGGTTGATGAAGAAGAGGAGGATCGACTATCCGATTTGGAATAGTCTGATTCTACCCCATGACCATGCCTGCACTGACGTCGGTGACTAGGGGACCGACAACGGTCCGAAGACCGACTCCGGTCCCTGGGCCGGCGACGGAGCAATGACCGACGTCGCGAGTGGTCCCGCTTAGCGCAAGAAGGGCTCCTGGAACAGACCGAGACAGGCGTCGGTCACTAGAAACCCTAGAGCAGCGTCGGTGGTCCTCGGATCTAGAGCGCGAACGAGCCCTGGAAAGGGGCGAAGGACGGCGCTCCGGTGACCTCAACGGAGAAGTCTCACCCTCCGGCAGTGGTTCTCCCGCAGGATCCGGCACTGGTGTCTGGGCCGGCGACGGGGAGGTCCGCTTGTGAACCTGCCCCCACCAAAAAGAGAAAAGCTGCTTGAGTTCATCCCTGGAGAAGATCTCAGCCGCACGCTGCGGAAAAGAAGCCTCCGGAGCGGCGGGACGCAAAGGAGAGCTCTCCTGAGGGCCCGGGGGAGGAGAACTGGGCAATGGGAGACGTCGGTATTTCCATGACCGACCGGGTCCTTGCCCCTTCGGGCGGTGTCGGTGTGGGGACGACGGGGAGACTCAAGGGCGCCGGAGAGTCCTTAACCTTCTGAGGCGTGCCTTTAGCAGGCGGCGCCAGTGCTCATAGGTAGGGGCTGAGTAGGTACCTCCAAGGACTTGGCGATGACCCCACAGAGTCACCTCTTGGCTTGGCCGGCTTCTCCCGACGGGCCGGCCTTAGCCTGGGAAGACTGCGGGATCTCCAGACCCGAAGGACGGGCCTTTGAAAGGCCGAGAACGCGATCTGGATGAGACACCGGGCGCGGGACGACACGCCCTTACTGTGCCGCTTCTCTCTTTTCTTCCCTTCCGACGAGTGTAGATCCATTTTCTGCTCTAGAAGGTAGGCCTTAAGGGCTTTCAGGCGGCGGATGCGGCTGGTAAAGGCCTGGCAGTCAACACATGAGCGGTTATCATGGTCAGGGCGAGGACAGAAGCGCACCGCCCGGTGCCGTCATATGAGGAATCTGCTGCCCAGATCGCACTTATTCAAGTGTTTAGGGGGCCTTGAAGAAGACATCGAACCCGGCGGGGGAGGAGAGAGGGCTGGCGCGTCGGTGCTGGAGGCGGCAAACACCGAGCAAAAAACACAACACAAGGCAGGAAAACGGCATCGAAACAACGGCAGCGATACTGGCGTCGATGTCGGTGAAACGAATAATAACCGTCAAAAAAACGGTAACATCTTGTTAGAAGATCACTTGTTCTCGCTGAGAGTCGCAGACAGAAGCAAGCTTCATGTGCGGGTACGCGGTGGGAAAGAACTGAGGTGGAGCTGGGTCCGCCCCTCTTGTACCCTGACGACGTCGTGGGGCCGGCTCAAGGCCAAGTGGTCCCAGCTGGTATTGCTGGCAGAAGTTTTTCACCGTGGTCCAGTTCCTGCGGCATAGTCCTAAATGTAATAGCCTGCTGTAAGAGCTCCCACTTGAAGTAAGATCAGAAGATATACCTTGCAAAAAACAATTTGAATCAGAGATGATTACAGCAGTAATCTGTAAGCACAAAACAGTAACACCTGTAGGCACACCCTATAATATAATAGAAAGTATACCCTGCAACAGCAATTTGAATTAGAGAATAAAGCAGCAAAATGTAAGCAAAAAAACAGTAACACCTGTATGTACAAAAGAAAATAGTAAAACATAGTAAATCTGCCTAGCCAAAAGAAGCCTTAATCTTTTTCCTTGCTCTGATAATGTTGTTCCTTGCCCTGTCCTTACAAGCAATCTTAGAAGAAAAGAGCTCTGGTGAAGCTAGGTGCCTTTGCCAGCAAACCTAGTCTTCCCTCTTAAAAATACCAACTAACCTGACCGATGTTCACAAAATCACTTTTGAAATATGCATGATCGATGTTCACAATATCAGTACAGGATTTGCATGACCAGTCTTCATGATATCAGTATAGGAATGTGCTTATCCAATGTTCACAACATCAGTGTAAGAATTCACATGACCAATGTTCACAATAACAGGGCAGACATTTGCATGACAAAAAGATTCACAATTATCAGTGTAGGAATTTGCATGTCGAATGTTCACAATATTATGTATGTATGTATGTACAGAGATATTTATTTACTTATTTGAATTTTGATGACCGGATAGGTCCACTGAAACATTCAAGTCCCTTTTTCAGTGGTGACCTTGAATTTCACATAGAACTGAAAAACACTTTTCATAATTACTGTAACGCAAGACATGATTATAATACAATAAATGGGAGAAACAAGTAAATAAAAGAAAGTCTACAAACGGCAGACATTAATCACAAACCAAGGGGTATAAACATTCAGTACCAAGTAACAGAAATCACTGGTTCAACAAGGCAACGTCACAGTCAAACGCTATAGGAGAAAGATACAAGCTAATTCCCAGTTAGAAGGGCTGTACCACCAGGGTCAGACCCAGACTTATTATATAGTGAAGCAGATGACAAGTCACTGTTTGCATCTGTGCTGGTTCAGTAGTCTCCGAGTAGTCTTTGTGAACAGTGCCAGGGTAGGGCAGTTTTGAATCTCACAGGGAAGTGAGTTCCATAGAGAAGGGGCCACAAATGAAAAGGAACACCTTCCAGATTCAGACTGCATCCTAGTGATTTCCAGTGAAGGACTAGCAGCGGAGTGCAGATGCCTCACATGCTGCTTAAACTTAAGTATTCCCATAAGACTAGGGGTTGTAGACAGCTTGGCAATTCTGAAGGTAAGGCACCGAGTATTGCAGCCTTGCTTGCCTTCAAACGAGGGCAATACCAGAGCTGCGAGCACTCCACAGTGGTGATCCCTGAGGGGAGTTCAGTGTAGGAATTTGCTTAACCAATGTTCACAATATCAGTGTAGGAATGTGTATGCCACATATCTGCCATATCAGAGAAACATGCAACACCTTCAATGTGTCAGTGTTGGACTTTTTATTCGGTTGGAACATGATTTTACAAGATGGAACCAATCTCTCATACATTCCTGAAGAGTTGACTGTAACAGTTTGGTCATATAAAACTAAAAACAAATCTGTACAATTATGAACCATGTGGTTTTTCAAACATCTTCATTCCAAGTCTTCCAACCATCAGCAGACTGTAACAAAAAAAAAAAAAAAAAAAGAGACAGCAATGATGAGCAAAAGGTTATCAGCAAATATTGAAGATCAGAGCCCACAATTAGTGGTAAGTTGCAGTATCAAACTGTTCTACTACATCTGGAAAGAATCTGCTAGCAATCTTATATGTGCATGTTGGAGGACAGACAGTTAAAACAAAAAATGGCAAGCATCCAAAAAATGCTAGACCACCCCACAAAAAAAGTCACTAGCAAATCAAGAACACTGGTCTGCTGAATGAGGTCATTGATCAAGTCGAATGTAAGGAGAAACTGACAATCTTTCCCCCCACTCCAATTCTGTTTCTACCCATGGCCCTTCTGACCAGGACCTGCTTTGGCCACTGACTGTACCACCTACCATCCATCAAAGCCCCTCTTTGGGACACCATGGGATTCCTTAGGCCATCTGCGACATGCTGCTGCTCAGACTGAGGAACCCACCTGAAGTGAGGCCTTTCTATGAGCTCCATGGCAGCCTTCCACGGCAGAGGTGAAGCCCAGGAGCAGACCAGGAACCACTGAGAATACCAGACAATAGAGGTGAGGGCAGGTAAAGTGTCATCTGCATGGCCAGTGCCAATTTCTCTCCCCCCCCCCTTCCCTGTTTTCATCCCCTGGGTCACGGCCAAGGAACAATGCACAGCGCACACTCCTGTGCATGTGCAGTTCATGCTAGTTTCAGTCGTGGCACAACGCTACCCTAATCTGCCAGCTAGACTTCACTAGGTGGCAATCAGATGGTAGGTCTTGCACACCCCCACCCCTGAAGGACAGCAGTCTGTTGGATTCTCCATCCTCATTCCCTCAGACTGAGGCTGGTCACCGACGAGTCAAGCTCATTCCAGAAAGTGTGTCACTGGCATTGTGGGTGGTAGGGCGTCCATTGTGACAAACAGCAGGCCTGACCCTGTCAATCTTGATGGACTACCCACATTGACAGTGTTGTACTATTACTGAGGGAGGGCTCTGGCTTTGTATTCATTATAAAAAGGCAGCAAGAATAAAGCAATCTGACTGGTTACAATTTTAAAGGTTATGTTAATGACAAGGAAACCCTCTCAAAATAGGAATGCTTTACTTGTCTATTATGGAACTGAAATTGGAGGGTCTTTTTCCAAACCAGATCAGCTTTTTACACCTTCTTTGTCTATTAGGAAATCAGCATGGTTTGCATGTCTTTGGTTACATGGTCCTTTGGCTGCTTCCCTCCCAGAGGGTGGGAGACACACGGATTTGTGAGAACAAGTGGAAGGCAGGGTGCTGACCGACAGCTGAAGGCTGCCAGCAGAGACACTGTAGCACCCCAAAACAACATATTTATTGACCCACTTGTTGAAATAAACAAAAAGTGTGGCACAGGTTAATGAACTTGTGCCACACTTTCTGTTTGGTGGAACAAACGGCGTAACAGATCTGTGACTATCTGCTGTTTTGGAGTGCTACCATTTGCATCTTCTGCCTCCTGGAGAGTGGGTGGTGCAGCTCCACTTGTCTAGCTGCTCCTTATGGTGGCGCTGTGGAGGTGCCCTTGGCAACAAGGCAGTCCATGCGCTCTTGAGAATCTGCACTCCGTAACACCATACAGTAGTGTGCACGTGGGTGGTGGATGGGCCTCAAAAATGGAAAAAGAGATGGTAGCAGGCACACTAGGCGATGGCCCCTCTGGTAGCTCCTCCCATGCCACCAGGCAACCAAACGAGGTGGCCTACTAGCCCCGCTGTTTGAAGGCTGATAAGGTGCTTCTCTCCTGGTGGCAGCAGGAGGGCCCCCTACAGGATAAAGCAATCTCCAGCCAAATGGAGGCCTCGGGGTAGTACTGGTAGGTTCAGAAGTGTGGGATGCATTTGGCAGGCAGCAGGGAATTTGTCTTGTGGCAGCCAGAACGAATGGGTGCTTGGGCCATGGAAGCAAAGACAAAATCTGTCTTTATTGAGAGATCAGTTACCCTCTTTCAGTTACTAGTAATTGCAGATGTTGGAAAGGACAGGTGGTGAGGAATGCTGTGCTATGAAGTGCTGCAGTTCCTGAAGATAGTTGGATCTAGGCTACTTGACATTCTCGCACCCCTTTTCAGCAAATCCACACAGCAGCACTGGCTGCAAAGGCAACCATAGGCTCACACTCCCGGTTGGAAGATAAACTGAGGCTGCACAGGCCTGCGTGAGGTGGACAAAAAGGACCCTCAGCTCCCTAAGAATTTGTTATTAAATGTTGTGTTGGAAGTTGATGATATCCCTTTAAATGCCTATTCGGAGACTTATCGGTTCACTCGGAAAGGAGCAACATCTATTTTCAAGGCATTCCAATTTGGTCAAAGAAACTAAATCAATGTAAAAAATCTTGCAAAAGTAATAGGCTCATTGTTCACTGTACCTGGCACCAGCAATGAGTCCAGCTGGCATGAACTTCCCAGAATTGTAAAATCTAAAACCCATGACTCCAGCAAGGGTCCCCGATGCAGCTGTATCAAAAAGGAACACACAGTTGGTATTTTACAGTTCATGGCTTTTTAATCACATGATGAATGTAAGCATACTCAAATTTCCCTGTGGAGATGGGGCTAGTTGGCAAATCTGATTATTCTGTCATGGTGACTAAAGTACTGTTTTACAAAGGCAGGAAAAGTGGAACTGGACATCTCAAAAGCAAAAGCAAAACATTAGCTCTAACTTCCTCAAAGATCAATGGTAAAAGAAACACAATGTGTTCAGATTTACCCATTACAGTGTATCTGTGACAAAATACAGCACCTATAGCACTTTAATGAAATAAAAGCACATATTCATTGTGCCGTGTTTTCATCCTTCCTTGGACTCCGAACAACAGCATTCTCTAAGAAGCAGAAGGATAACAGTTTAGTTAATGCACCATTTTTTTCCTAATGAGACAAACTAGAACCCTTGGGTATAATGAAATTGATGTATGGATATGGAGCAAGCAGCATAATCACTGAGCTGTTTGAGCTCTGTTTGAGATCCAGCAGGCAACACAGAAGTTGACGGCAGATAAGGACTGTAAGGCCCATCCAGTCTGCCCCTTTTTTCTACATTATGAATGTGCCATTGGCCTTTGCTCTATCATTGGCCTATCTATTCATGCTCATCTGTGTTGCGCCCTTATGTCTATCCCATGCCTGTTTGAAGCCCTGCACTGTATTCATATCCACCATGTCCTGAGGTAGGCCATTCCATGCATCCATCACCCTTTCTGTGAAAAATAACTTCCTCACATCCCCCCCCTTAATCAGCCTCCCTCTAATCTCATGCTATGTTCTCTTGTCCTGCGATTTTTCTTATATTGAAACATGTTAGACTCTTTCACCTTCTTAATGCCCTTAAGGTGTTTGAATGTTTCGATCAAATCACCCCTCTCCTTCCTTTGCTCTAGGGTATACATATTGAGCTCCGTTAATCTGTCCTCATAGGTTTTCTGATGCAGTCCCTGCACCATTTTGGTTGCCCTTCTCTGGACTGCCTCCATTTTATTAATGTCCTTGTGCAGGTACAGCCTCAGTACTGCCATGTACTCAGATGGGGCTTAACCAGTGTCTCATAAGAGGTTATTACCTCCCTCTTACGACTTGTGATACCCCTACTAATACACCCCAACATCCCTCTAGCCTTACCTACTGCTTTAGTGGTCTGCTTGGATGATTTCAGGTCATCTGTGATGATGATGCCCTAGTCTCTTTCTTCCCTTGTAATTGCAGCAACTTCCCTTCCCACCTACAGGTGGCTTCAGGGTTTCTCTTCCCTATATGCATGATCTTGCACTTCTTTGTGTTAAACCCCTGTTGCCACTCTTCTCATTCTGCCCACCCCATCTGGATCATCTACTCTGTTGCAGATCTTGGTGTCATCTGCAAACAGACAAACCTTACCCTCCAGTACATCTGCAATGTCACTGATTAAGATACCGAAGTGGACTGGCCCCAGGACTGATCCCTGAGGTATCCCACTTGTGACTTGTATCTCTTCTGACTGTATACCAATTTACCACCACTGTTTTCTGCCCGCCAACCAGTTTGCCACCCAGCTGTCCAACGTCTGACCCAGCCCATTAATCAATCTTCTATGTGGAACAGTATCGAAAGCTTTGTTGAAGTCAAGGTAGGTGACATCAACTGCTCCCCCTTAATCCACCACTCTGGTTACCCAGTCAAAGAAATCTGAGGTTAGTTTGACAGGACCTTCCTGTTGTAAACCCATGCTGTCTTGGATCCTGTGCTCCTATGGATTCCAGGTGTGGTACTATCCTTTCCTTAAGGAGTGCCTCCATAATCTTGCCCACTACTGAGGTAAGACTGACTGGTCTGTAGTTCCCTGCCTCCTCCCTGCTACCACTCTTGTGGAGTAGGATCACATGAGCCCTTCTCCAATCTTCTGGGACCTCTCCTGCAAGAATTATGTCAAGAAAATACTTTGCGTATTTCACTCAGTGTAAAAATCGACTAATTAATAGGAACAGCACTCCAGTATTTTCTGAGAAAGTTTTAGGAAAATATAAATTTGCAAGGTGGGGAAAAAAGCTAAACATGACAGTGACGGAAATGGTCTAAATTTTATTAAAGCCTAATCCTTTTGCTAAAAAAAAAAAATGCTTAAACAGTCTGACTACTTGTTATACCAGCCACGTGGTTCTTAAGGTGAATTAGAACTGCAATGTTAAGTCAACTGGCAGACTATCCAGCTTGCTGACACCAACCGCAGCACAACACTGTCTGCCTCATGGTGGGTAGAAAGAGACTGGAATGTTGACACCAAAAACTGGAACTTCTCTTCCTTTGGTTATCTAAACACCGGGCTCAGTCCATGTAGGGCCGTCAGAAGAAGGATTAGAGCTGTGCGTTTAATTTACATTTTTCGTTTATCTTTGTTTCTAGTCACAGGTTCAGTTTTGTTTTTAGTTGAATGTCTTTATTGTTATTCAGGTCCGTATATGAGAACTTATGTTTTCTACAAAGGGGAAAACTGGAGTAGCGGGCATTCTCATCAACATGTGTTCTATTTACCATCTGTCTACGATTTGTAACTGGAAATAGGTACTACCCGCAGAGTCTCTGATACTGCTGTGGAGAGGAGTGTGGAGAGCAGGGCCTGGAGTCCCGGTGGTGGTGCGAGGAGCGACTCTGATCAAGCAGCGCTGTGACCTGTTGGCAGACGCTGGTGGACCGCGGGGGAGGAGTTCCTTCCTGGCCCCGACCTGGTGGTGTGCCGTGGTGCTGCTGCCATTGGGCGGCAGTATCTGCAGCACTTCCGTTTTTGCCGCTTGTTAGTTGGTGAGCATCCGTAGCGGTGAGCGGGTCTAGGAAGAGGTTTTGGGGACTGGGTGGGACCTTCCAGGACTGTCTGACTATCGGTTGTGAACTAGGCGTCTTTAGCACCTGGAGCACAGTTTCAACCCTGTTATCGGCTGGTATGAGGAATCCAGTGGAGTGGTGAAGTGGAATTTTGGTTTCCTGGGCACCCTGGCTTGTTTTCCTTGTTCTCTGACTTGGATTTTGCAGTGAGTTTTGGTTTCAGCTGCAGACTGTGTGACTCTGGAGTACTTTTCCGGGATTTAAGATCAATGTAACATGTTGGGGCTCTGTTGATTCTCAAGTGGAGGTGAGAGCCCATGACAGAAACTGAACAGTGCTTCTATTTCCTGGAGGTGTGAGCTCCTGGGCACATTCCGTGAATGGTAAGAGGGGTTCGCCATTCTTTGTTTTTCCAACTGGTTTCCACTCGTGAGAGGGGTGAGTTACCCTTTGGCTGACCCTGTGCTCTGATTAACTTGTGACTCTGGGATTTTTAACTCCTTAGCCCTTGTTGGAAACAGGCAGTTTCAGCACCTTTTTATTCTCATTGTGAGATTCAGGACTCATTTATTCAGCCTTGGACTATTTGCTAGTTAACTCTAGCCACGTAGTTTCCTTTTTGGAAAGAGTACTCTGTTTTCAGCATATTTGTTAGTTGATAGTATTTAGGTATTTTAAAATATAGTAGTTGGGTGGGTTAGCTTGGGGTGGGGGAAGTTTGGGCTTTAAGTTACTAGTGTATGTGTGGGTGTATGGGAGGAGTGTGTGGTGTAGTGTGTGTTTGTGGGCTGTGTTTTGGGCCAAGGTTTATGTAATTGGCAGGGATGTGTCTGGGAAGGTATGAGGGCCTGGGACAGGCTAGGATAATGTATGGGGCCCGCCAGCTGCACGATCTACGGCCTTTTGTCAGTCTCCCAGTGTCTGCTAGCACAGCTAGGCGCTGTAAGGAGGCTGGAATAAGGAGGAACCGTGAGACTCATCTGGGTTGAGGTGCCCCATGCACTGCAGTTGGTGGTAGGATAGAGGTAGTGGGGTGTAGAAGGTGCCTTGGGATTAGATGGGTTCTGGAGAGACGCCAGACGTGTTTAGTTCACGTCACTAGGGTTCCTACCACACCGAGTGGGCAGCTAGCCAGAGGGGCTGCACTATCCATCAGTCCCCTGAAGGCGGTGCTTTGCAATGCCAGATTGGTCAGAAACAAGACTGAAATCATAGCGGACTTGGTTTCTTTGGCCGATCTAGCTTGCATTATGGAGACCTGGATTGGTGACAATGCTGGCCCGGTTTTAGAAGCTGCTGTCCTGTCCGGATATACTGTGGTGCACTGCTCCAGAGTGGAATGCAGGAGTGGGGGGTAGCTATCTGTTTCAGATCCGAACTAGACTTCACCCTGCACCCAGTGAGAGCACCACATTCATTTGAATGTGTGGCCATCTACTGGGGTCTGGGCGCAGGTTGCCTGATTCTTTTGATTTATCGCGCCTCTGGGGCAGTGGGAGACTTCTGCAGGAGGCTGCCGATTTCGTGGTCGGTGAGACGTTTGAGGCCCCCAGATGTTTAGTCCTGGGGGACTTCAAAGTCTGGGCTGACGACGAATCTTCTCAGCTTAGTTCCAACTTCCTCCAGACAATGTCTTTCTTGGGCTTTGTGCAGGGTGTTTCCTCCACAACTCATCTGGGTGGCCACATGTTGTATCTGGTGTTCTCACTGGGGCTTGAGATTAATTGTCTCAGGCCTGATCGGGTTGTTTGATCCGATCATTACATGGTGAAGTTCTTGTTCAGGGCCCCCGCCGGTAGCCCTCCCCCGCAGAGATGGTCAGCTATCGCCCTTTGCGGGGGTTGACCCGAGGGTTTTTTGCCGGTGGCTGACCTATCTAGTGTGGATAGTGCATGCATTAGGGGGGTGTGCGCGGCAGTGGATGCCTATAATAAGGCGCTTGCTGGTGCACTTGACTCCCTTGCACCAGTCCGTGTATGATCCAGGTCTTCTCACTTGAGGTCCCCTTGGTATGATGGTGAGCTCAAGGGGATGAAGACCTTGGGTTAGAGATTAGAGTGCTGCTGGTGGAAGTCCGAACTGGAGGTGGACAAACTGGCCCTGTGTGTGCACTACGGCGCATACCAGGGAGCAATCAACTGTAAGAAGGCAGAATTCCTGTCCAGGGAGACTGCTGCCGAGAGGAACCGACCAACTATGCTCTTTCGGACTGTGGACAGGCTTCTTCATCCTTCCTGTCTACAGCTGAAGGTAGCTTTTTCTAATGCACTGTGCGAAGAGTTTGCTCGGTTCTTCTCGGACAGGGTGTCTGCAATCAGGCAGGGGGTTCTGCCAATGGGTCAAAGTTTGGCCGACAGTGGTCGCCATGGGCAACCGGAGAGCTCTCCACTTGGTTGGGGTGAGTTTAGACTGGTGGAGGTGGCTGAGGTCATTGAGACTGCTTCCAAGCTTCGATACACCTTTTGTGAACTGGACCTGGTGCCAACTTGTTTCTTAATGAGATGTGTTGACTCCATTGGTCCGGTATTTGCCTTGATCGTCTGGTGCTCCTTGTTGGAGGGGGTCTTTCCTGATGTCTTGAAGGAGGCATTGGTGAGACCCCTTCTGTAAAAAAAACATCACTGGACCCTGAGATCAAGGCAAATTACCGTCCATAACTCCAATCTTCCATTTTTGGGTAAGATTGTGGAGAAAGTGGTGGCGCTTCAGCTTGAGGAGCATCTTGTGGCCCATGATTTATACGAGCTGCTCCAGTTTGGGTTTCGTGCGAAGCATAGCACAGAAACTGCGCTGGTTCAGGTGCACAATGACCTCCTTAGGGCTAGAGATAGAGGGGAAGGAACAGTTCTTGTTCTCCTTGATCTCTCTTCAACGTTTGACACGGTCGACAACTGGGTGTTACTTGGCCGCCTAAGGGAATTCTGCGGACTTCCTGTCACGGTCATCTGCTGATTTGATTCCTTTCTATCTAACAGAAAGCAGAGGGTAGTGATGGGGAATTTCTCCTCCTCCCCTGGCCACCTGTCATGCGGGGTTCCCCAGGGCTTGGTCTTGTCACCGATGTTGTTTGCCATGTATATGCTGCCCCTGGGACAGCTCATTAGGAAGTACAGTCTGGATTTTCATTGCTATGCCGATGATACCCAGCTGTATTTTTCCTTTGCCCCAGAACATCTCGCGCAGTGGAAATGCTTAATAGCTGCCTCGTTGAAATCAATGACTGGATGGCCTCCAGCTGGTTGCAACTGAACCCTGATAAGATGGGAGGTACTGATGGTGGAGTCGAACAGAAGGCGTGATAGGTTGGCCTCTGGTGCGGAGACAGGGTTTTTCTTGGCTCTGTACCACTGAAGGCCTCCTCTAGGGTGCGGGATCTGGGCGTTATTCTGGACAGTGGATTGACACTTGAGTTTCAGGTGTCTTCCACTGTCCATACTAGCTTTCATCATCTGAGGAATATCACCAGGATAAAGCCCCTAGTTCTGCCGTAGGACCCCCCCCACCTTGTTACATGCCTTCGTGACGTCCAGGTTGGACTACTGTAATGCACTTTATCTCAGGGTCTCTGGGAGTACCCTGTGCCAACTACAGCTGGTGCAGAATGCAGCGGCAAGGTTGCTGATAGGACCGTCTAAGTACTGTCATATCAATCCGGTCCTGCGTCAACTGCACTGGCTGCCAGTTAGGTGGAGGGTCCTCTTTAAGGTGGGTTTACTCACCCTGGGCCCTGGTTATCTGAAAGACCTTCTCATTCCTGCTGTCTTGGCCTGCCCCCTCCGCTCCTCCTCTAGGGGCCTTCTTGTAATTCCCAGGACGAGGTTAAAAAAAGCAGGCGACAGAACATTTAGTGTTGCCGCTACCGTCCTGTGGAATTCGCTTACTCCAGCTGTTAGGGAGGCCCCTTCTGTGGAGGTATTTAAGGCCTGCCTCAAGGCCTTCTTATATAATCAGGCCTTCCCAGACTGTGTATTATAGTCCTTGCTGTTTTAGAACCTATGTTTAGGTTAGCCCTGGCTCTTTAGGCATTGGCTTTTATTGCCTAAGCTACTGTATACATACATTTTGTTTTTTGTATTGTGTTATATCCGAGATAGTGTTATGCATTTTGTTTTATAATATATAGTATTTAGTTTTAAAATGTTCGGCATCCAGAGCCTCCGGGAAGGGCGTCTCTTAAATAATACTTGCCTTGCCTGAATCTGTTTAACTGTTTGAAATAGGCTAGTGCCGGACGCAACCAAATTACAGTTGACATGTTTGATAAATACAAATTATTTCTTATTGTATACCTCTTAACTGCTGTGAATCTACTCATTCTATTACTTGTATATCTGTGACTCCGTTATCGAATAACAGACTAATAGAGACAGACAGACAGCTTTACTTAGTACAGACATTTTCTACAAAATGTACTGAGAGTTCAGATCTTGCTACTGCACTATAGCTCCTATACGAGTACGTATCTTCAGCAGACTGGGGGGGCCAATGAACCTTCATCTCTTGTCATATTTTCCCTGTTTCTATGTTCCTTTCATGACTAAACATACAACACCCCCTACATGTTGCAACAAAGAAGAGCAGACAACTGTTGTACTAATTTAATGTATTTTGTTTATACATGTTTTCCAATATGCTGTTCTATGCAATGTTGTTTAACAATTCTGCAAGACCAATAAAACATAGAACAAAAATGTACAGTAGTCTATCATTATATGGTCATGCTTACTACTATTGTAACACAATAAGAAAGGTTGTAGGTAGAAACAGTTAGATTGGTGATTTCTATTACAGAGTTGAAATGCAGCAAGTCACTGAACAGAAAAGAGCCAAAAAGGAAACAAGTCTATAATAATCTTCTTGCCAAGCCAGCATGAAGCACCAACACGTATGCACAAAAACACACAAAAAGTAACACAAATATATTAGACAGAGGCTGACTGATTCACAGAAATACAAACACACACAAAAATTAAAAAAAGCACCTAAGTTTAGGAGCTGTATATGGTCTGCTAGGGAGCAATGGTGATCCCCAGGAAAACGGACCTGCCTTTTTAAGGACCACCACCCCCACCTTTTTTTTTTTTGCAAAAAAAGTTTGAGATTTTCAGGAAGACCACCACATATAAACAGAACATTTCATACAACCGAAAAACTTCACATTGTAAAATGTCCCAAATACACCTCTCAACATTCTGTCACTGAAATGAGGGACACAGACACTCAAAATGAGGAGCAATAAGGAGCACATACACACTCATAATCATGGACACATTCTC
Source organism: Neoceratodus forsteri (assembly GCA_016271365.2). Lineage (NCBI taxonomy): Eukaryota > Metazoa > Chordata > Ceratodontiformes > Ceratodontidae > Neoceratodus > Neoceratodus forsteri. The sequence goes on from CM057456.1 coordinate 180,783,240, forward strand.
AAACATGGAGCTACAAGCCCAAAACATTGTGTAAACTACTACATTTACTTATATAAAGTTAAATTTTTATTTAGCATCTTAAAATAGTATGAATTTTAGCTCTAAAGTTGGAATTCATAGCACACTTTCCATGAGGGATGGAGCAGTTTTGTAGAGTAGATTTGAGTGACATCCTTCGTAATCAGGGATAGTTGAAGTATAATTCCAACACTTCATATTGTAAATAGACCACCTGACAATTATTACCAGTTCAAAAGCCTATTATTATTTTGCATGTGAACTAGACACTGCAAACAAAGGGTGTATAGGGAACACAGCTATGGGATAAAACACAATCACAAACACAAAAGAAAAAAGAACCATTCACTCCGGGATGTCGATATCAAAATTCATAAACAAAACAAACAAACAATTTATATAAGCTTGTTCTACTTTCATGTCAATATCTAACCCGGTAAGTACACTAACTCATGAACTGGTACAATATGCCAAACTCTATGCTTCTGGGGGCAAGAAACAGAGAAACATAGACTCTGATGGCAGAAAAGGACTGCTTGGCCCACACAGTCAGCCCATTTCCCTACCTACTGGATAAGCTGCAGATCCTAGTTAACCAACAGCCTACTTTCTCCTACCCCTCACCAGAACTGCCTTGTGCCTGTCCCATGCATTCTTGAATCCCCCGTTTTGACCTCACGACCTCCTCAGGAAGGCCATTCCATGCGTCCACCACCCTCTCAATGAAAAAAATACTTCCTCACGTTTCCCTTGAGCCATCCCACCCCCATCTTCAAACTGTGTCTCCTTGTTCTTGCACATCTCTTTTTCTGAAAGATGCCACCCTCTTGGACTTTGTTGATTCCCTTGAGGTACTTGAAAGTTTCTATCATGTCCACCCTCTCCTTGAGGGTAAACATATTAAGCTCCCTTAGTCTCTCTTCATATGGCTTCTGGTGCAGATCATGCACCATTTTTGTTGCCCTCCTCTGGACTACCTCCATCCTGTTTATGTCCTTGCGGAGATGGGACCTCCAGAACTGCACGCAGTACTCCAGATGGGGTCTAAACAACTGTCTGTACAGAGGGATAACAACTTCCTGTTTTCTACTAGTGATGCCTCCCAGTATCCCCCCAGCCCTCCTTACTGCCTTCTCACACTGCTTGCTTACCTTTAGGTCATCTCCGATGACTACCCCCCGGTCTCTTTCCATTTTTGTTGGTGTTAGTACCCCCCCACCCCTTATTCCTCCCCTGGGTTTTTTTTTCCTAGGTGCATTACTTTGCACTTCTTTGCATTGAATATATGCTGCCATACTTTGACCATTCCTCCAAGCTTCTCTTCCTTTCCACACAACCCCCGTGTATCAACCCTGTTGCAGATCTTTGTGTTGTCTGTAAGAGGCATACTTTTCCTTCCAGTCCTCTGCAATGTCACTTATAAAGACTTGAACCCTCGCGGTACCCGTTAGTAACCCCCTTTCTTCAGCGTGGACTCCGTTTAATACTACCCTCTTTGTCCTGTTGTCCAACCAATTTTTTACCCAGGCTACCACCCTGGGACCCACTCCCACGCTGGCTAATTTGTTTATTAATCTTTTGTGTGGGACTGTGCTAAATGCCTTGCTAAAGTCTAGGTAGGCCATGTCCACAGTCCCTCCCTGGTCTACTACTTTGGTCACCCAGTCAAAGAAATCTATTAGATCCGTCTGACATGACCTTCCCGCTGTGAATCCATGCTGCCTTGGGTCCTGTGCCCCACTGGCTTCTAGCAGGGGTACCAGATTTTGGGGTGCCAAAAAGAGGACACTTAGTCCCTCCCCAATGAGCCCTTGTGCCAAACCCTGAGTAAATAGGTTTAAAGTCTCCACCACCTTCACAGCTCATTTACAAGGAGGTCCTGGGTAGAAGAGAGTAAAAAAAAAAAATTATAAAAATAATAACACAACAGGATATAGAAGGTGCATGAAGAATATTGGTAGCTGGAAAACAGGACATGTCCTCGTAAAAGAGGACCTCTGATAACCCTAGCCTCTAGGTACCCAACAATTAATTCTTTCTTTCAGAAGTGAGTCCATCATTTTCCCTACCACTTAGGTCAAACTAAAAGGTCTGTAGTTTCCTGCCTCTGCTTTGCTCCCACTTTTGTGAAGGGGAATCACATCCACCCTCCTCCAGTCCTTGGGTACTACACCATCCTCCCACGATTTGTTAAAAAGGGTAGTCAGTGGTGTCACTAGTTCTCCCCTTAGTTCTTTTAGAATTCTGGGGTGAATCCCATCAGGTCTCATTGCTTTGCCCACCTTCAAATTTAGGAGTTCTTTCAGAATCCTTTCTTCTATGAATAGACTGGTATCGACGCCCCTATCCAGAGTGCTTTTATTGACTGAATTAGATGGCTTCCCCTTCCTCTTCTTTTGTGAATACTGGGTAGATGTATTCGTTCAGTATCCCCGCTTTTTCATTGTCACCCTCTGCCCACCCTCTCCTTTACGAAGTCTCGCTATCCTTCCCTTGGTCTTTCTTCGCTCCCTAATGTACCTATAAAAAGGTTTTATCCCCCTTCTTAACCGAGTTGGCTATCTTTTCCTCAGTTTGTGCCTTTGCTATTCTGAATGCCTTCCCCGCTTCCTTCTGCTTTAAGTGGTACAGTTCTCTGTCCTGTTCCTTCTGTGTTTCTTTATACTTCATAAATGCTATCTTTTGAAAGAAGGTCAAAAAAGAACTTTAATATTTCAGGATATCTCCATGATTTGTGCCACACCACACGTTGGCAAGAATTCTATCTCACAGCTTCAACAGACACAGCTCTTCAGGTCTTAAGTGATATTATCATAAGTGCCCTCAATATACATGCACCCCTCACCAGTGCCAGAACCAAACTCAAATCTTGTCGCTGGTTCTCTGTGACCTTAAATCCTGCTTGCCAGAGATAAACTCTGGAAAGGGCAAGAAAGACCAAGGATCCAAATGACTGGCTTCTATTCAGAAAAGCCAGAAACTCCTGCACAAAACAAGTGAGAAATGCCAAGGCTGCCTTCTACACAGCTGAATTGGATGCCTCCCTATCACAACCCTTCCAGGTTCTGGGGTACCATAAAGGGATCCTAGGTCAAGCTTCTACCCTGTCTTACCACCCAAAGTGCACCTAAATAGTGTTGAAATCACTGACAAGCAAGAAATCTTAAATGCCTTCAACGGTCATTTCACTACAGCTGGCCTAGCTTTGATTCCTCACCTGCAAACCTATTGAGGTCATCACTAAACTTACAATCTACCGAGGGACAAAAGGCTGCTTCCACATTCTCCTTCAAATCAATACTCTTAAAAGAAGTAGAAGACCTACTATTCCAACTAGATACAACTAAAAGCGCAGGTGCAGACTCCCTGGATCCCTACTTTCTAAAGTAGCATTGCATATGCTGCCCCCTCACTCACCTTTTCAATCTGTCCCTAGCCACTGGTTCTATCCCCTCAATATGGAAGACAGCTCAAGTGTTTCCACTACTTAAGGCAGGTGATCCATGGACCTCAACAACTATAGGCCCATTTCCATCTTACCAGTACTGTCCAAAATGCTCGAAAAGTTAGTGAACTTTCAGTTAAGTGCCTACCTTGATACCAAGAATCTCCTTAATCCAGCTCAATCTGGGTTTAGATCTATGCACAGCACCATGTCTGCCTTAGCAAAAGTTACAAATGACTGGCAGACTGCCTTAGACAAAAAGAATAACACCTGTGCTGTGTTCCTGGATCTAAGCAAAGCCTTTGACACTGTGGACCATGAACTACTAATCTCCTCTCTGAACTCCATAGGCCTTGACTCACTCTCTCTTAAATGGTTCAGATGCTATCTCTCCAGAAGAATACAACTGGTAAAAAATGAAGGTGACCTATCTACCTCTAAACCACTCCTAAGAGGTGTACCGCAAGGTTCCATCCTGGGCCCCATCCTCTTTGCCATTTACATCAACAATATTGACTCCAATCTCTCACAATCTAATATTCACCTCTTTGCAGATGATACTGTACTATATGTCAGTAATCCCTCACCATCAAAAGCCTGTGAGCTTTTACAGTCTGAGTTCTCCCTCTATAGCACAACTTACTAGAAAAGAAATTACTACTAAATGCCAAGAAAAGCGAAGCTATGTTCTTTGCCACCAAGAGCTGCTCTTCCACTGTCCATCATTCACCCCCACAATTATCTACCATCCTTGGTGAAAATCTGGAATATGTGGACAAATTCAAATATCTTGGAGTCTGGATTGACAATAAACTTGACTATACTAGCCACATTGAAGAGCTCCTGAAAAAGCTTGGCCTATTTTATAGGATCAAACACTACCTGACCAGAGATTCCAAAAAGGCTAATCCTGGCATCATTCCTATCCCTCATTGACTCGCTGACTTCCTTTATGGTCACTGTTCCTCTCCCATTTAAATAAATTAGACACCTTGTATCATAGAGCTATTAGATTCATTACAGATCTTCCTCCAGCACCACCATTGCTCTCTCTACAATGCAGTCAGTTGGACATCCCACAACACAGAAGAAACAAAAATGCTGCTGTCTGGATCTACAAAGCTCTGACAAACAAACTCCTTCCTACATCTCAGATTGTTTCAACTGGATCACATCCAGGCCTTACACCCTAAGGATCAATAAACTCATCATGCTGAAGATTCCTATCACCTGCACCCGGTATGGAAGGGCTGCATTCAGCTACTCCCTAGCACTCATCTGGAATTCTCTTCAAAAGACCTTGAAATTAGATACCCTCATTCCTTTAACATCCTTCAAAAAAACTGTACACTAGTCTATTCCCAGAATCATGCAATTGCTTCCATAAGGCCTAGTCCTCTCTCACCCCCTCCTTCCCTACCCCTTTTTATACTACCCCTATTTCTTTATTGTTCTTCTAGCTTGTTCTCCAACCTACTTAGTACAAAATGCCCCCCAAGTCCCATTACCTAGCTTTATCCCTACAATACTGTTTGTTTCTCTCCTTTAATATGATCTAGGTCCAATGTCATTTTGCCTTGTATATATGTAAATATTTATACACCTGTCTCATTCTTAAATCTTTGTATTTGTGTTCATTCAGTACCATGCTTGTGTAAAATTTGTAACCTTATATTGTTATGACCACTCAGGTCCATCTTGTAAATGAGCTATGCTCAATGATGTTCGCCTGAATAAATAAAGATTTTGATTGATTGATTGATCTTTTTCTCCCTAACCTTCCCCACACCCCCTTTTGAGAACCATAGTGTTTTTTTCCTTCGTTATGATTTATTTGCTTCACACAAAGGCTTGTTGCCTCCGTGATGGCAGTTTTGATGTTTCCCCATTGTTCCTCCACCCCCTCCTTCTTGCCCATTTGTGAGTGCTTTTCTGAGACACTCTCCCATTTTGCCAAAGTCAGCCCTCCTAAAGTGCAGTACCCTCACTTCTGTATGGCTCGACTCTACGGCTGTGTTCATCATGAACCACACTGGTGGTCACTTGTTCCCAAATGGCTACCCACTTCTAAATCTGAGATACTCACTCTGTCCCCATTTGAGAGTATGAGGTCTAAGACTGCTCCCTCCCGAGTGGGTTCCAACACTAGCTGTCTGAGGCATGCCCCCTGTAAGGCATTGAGAAGTACTTTGCTCTTGGATGTGGCTGCAGCAAAGGTGCTCCAGTTAACATCTGGCATATTCAGGTTCTCCATCAACAATATCTTCCCTTTTTCTGCCATCCTAAGGATGACTTCTATCATTTCCTTGTCCATTTCCTCCCTCTGAGATGGGGTCTGTATACAACACCCGTGAAGATTGTGGTGCTATTTCCTGTCTCCAGGGTGACCCACAGTGCCTCCTCTCCTCCCTGTTTACCCTTTAGTTCCATTGCTCTGATCCCTTCCCTCACGTAGAGAGCTACTGCTCCTCCTCCTCCTCTTCTACCCTCCCTGTCCCTCCTGTAGACTGTGTAACCTGGTATGTTGACATCCCAGTCATGGTTCTCTGTGTACCATGTTTCTGTGACTGCCACGATATCCAGGTATCCCTCTTCCATCAAGGCCATTAGTTCAGGGAGCTTGTTACCCAGACTACGGGAGTTGGTACTCACTACCCTCCATTTTTTGATATGGCCTTAACCCTTTTAGCCCCATCCCTGTCCTTACTGCCTTTGTCTATTTCTCCATTTACCCCTGCCCTTCTTCCCTATTGACTTCTCTATCTTGACGTTTACCTCACTAACTACCCTGTTTTTTTTTTGGGGCTGGGATTTCCTGCTTTTCAGTGCCTCCTTGGCTAGTTTAAATGCTTGCCAGTCGAAGCATTTACACCTATCACCTAGGATCCTGGTTCCCTCCTGGACAGATGCAGACCATCGCGCCGGTATAGGCTGGCATCCCTCCAGATGGACCCCCAGTCCCCAATGAAGCCAAAACCCTGAGCTCTGCAGCAGTTTTCAACCATTAATTGAATCCCATGGTGTGGAGCACCCTAGCCTCACCCATGCTATAGACAGGCAGCACCTCCGAGAAGGTTACCCTGCGTACTGCTTGTCTAAGGCCCCTCCACAACTCCACAAACTCCTCCTGCACTGCTCCGATTCCATTCCCAGTCAGGTCATTTGTCCCTAGGTGGACAGTGATGCCAAGCTCCCTTCCCCGTGCAGCTGCTCCCGCGATCCTGAAGATTCGCTCCCTGTCCCTCCAAGCCGTGGCACCGGGCAGGCACCTTATCTCCCTCCCCCAGTTCTACCCCCCTTAAAACCGAGTCCCCCACTAGGAGTCGTTTCCTTCCCCTGTGGGGTCCCGTGCTACCCTCCTGTGGGTCTCCTTTGTGGAGGTTCCCAGACTCCCTCATGGTCTACACTGCGGGTGCCTCCATAGAGAAACCATGCTCTGGCAGAATGGCGTTCAAATTGTGGAGAGGTACAACTGGAGGGATGCACCTCTGTTCCTCCACCCTCACCCTCCCTGTGCCCACCGTGGTCCAACTGCTCCTCTTTCTTGGTAACCTCTGAGGCAGCGGCGTCAATACTGGTGGTCCCTGGGTGGGAGAAGAGGTCCCTCGAATCCTGGTCAACTCAGCCTGGAGATGAGCATCCTCCTCCCTCAGCCCAGAGAGGTGCCTGCAGATGGGACAACACTACATCCTCCAGAACATCTCCCAGAAGACTGTCGCTCCACAGCCACTGCGCTGCACCACTCCCATCATGTCTTATTTGTGGTCCCTCGACTGTTGCTTTGTATGCCTACTCTTTCCTCTCTCCGTTTACTTTTTTTTGTGTGTTTTTTCTCCCTACTTTCCTACTGCCACTGTGCCTTTACAGCTCCTGCCATTCCTGTTCTGGTACAGGAAGTTCCTGTATTCCTCAGTAGTCTCCTCCTTAGTTGCTCAGAGACAGACCTCCAGCAGCTAAGGGGTGAGGGACAGCTATTCTTTTCCTTCTAGGATGGTGAGTCTTTTGTGCCTCTGATCACTCCCTCCCTTCCTTCCATCTCCCAAACAGGAAGTTCCTGTTGTCAGTCAAATCTAGTGCCAATAAAAGTGGAATTGGCTTGGGGGTATAAAGTCCCAGTAGAGGGGCTCTAGCAGCTGCCTCCTTCCTCTTGCTGCTCTCCATCAAAAGCTAACCAGGGAAGTTTTAAATATAGACACCTGGTTTTCTGTTGCCTAAGCCACACCCCCAATTTACTGCTCTTCTCTTCACCTAGCTAACAGCACAGATAACAGTTCACTTCCCCCAACTCAGACAAGCACACTAACTCTTCTTTTTTTTTTTTTTTTTTTTTTTACCCTAACTGAAGAGGACCAAGGCATCTTTACCATGTTTTTTACCCTAATTGAAGAGGGCCAAGGCACCTCTACCGAGCACTGGCAAGACAGCATGCAAGAGAGCATGCCCATCAGGGCAGTGAGGCTAGTTGTTCAAGCACCCGAGTTCTTTCAACTCTTCCATGTACCCAAGAAACGGGAGCCATAACCCCTTACACTTCTCTGTAGTATGTCTTAATTTTGCTGTAATCCACTCCATAATCCATAGGTTTTTAACATCGTTTAGCCACATTACCTTAGTTGGGAAGAGATCTTGCATTCCTTTTTGCATGGCTGCTTTAGTGGCTGACGCAATGAGCAGATTAAGAAGATATTGTTTGGTTCTGACCCCTTTGGGTGTCAACCCCCACACCTTAGTTTTAATTTCCGCTATACTAGGAACATCAAGGTTTTGGAAACAGCTTTGGAGATATCTTGCCAATATGGCCCCAGCGCTGGACTGCTCCAAAACACGTTCCCAGTGGGCTCTCTTACTACAAAGCCTCCAGCATTTATATATATTAGTTGTCCCATTATGGGCCATTACAGTAGGGGTTCTGAAAAAATCTGGAGAGAACTTTCCACTGGTGCTCTCTTCACTCTGGTGAGGCTGATGTTCTCTCTGCACTTTCCCAGCATATTAACCACTGACAAATAATGCTGCCTACATCTCGGTCTCCCATTTCTCCTGTATTCCTTTCCTCAGATGTTCCTGGACTAAAAAAAGTCTTCACCATTTATTCATACTGCTGCATTACAAGCCGGAGGAACTGGGACCCTGCGGGAACCAAAAATCTTCAGGAGGACTGGTGCCAAGGTAGGACTCTGCATGCAGGCACCGCAAGACTGACTCATGCCTATATAGGCTATCTCAACCGATCTCCCAACCACCTCCGTTCCTTTTTCCTGCCAGCAGGTGCACTTCAGTGGCGATGTCACTCGCCTATCGGGTGTCAAATCTTCACGCCTATACAACAACAGCATCTAGTCATTCAGTTTTAGTTTAGACTTCTTATTTACTTTCATTATTTAAAAAAAAAAAGAAAATGTTATTATTTTCCTCTCAGCCCTGCCAATCGAAGGGGTCAATCATGGATGGTGACAGCAGGGACGCTCCTTTGGAAGGCTGCTCTGGCAGCGGGGCTGTGTCTGGTCCGTCGCCCTCTCCTGAGGGGGCAGGGGTCCAAACACAGGCAGTCCAGGTGTTCAGTAGGGAGGACAGTCTTCCCATAAACACAAAAAGAAGAAGGCCCATTATTGATCCAGGTCGGGGACCTGACACTGCTCTTCCTCAAGTTCTTCCTCTTTCCATCTGAAGAGGAATAAAATGGTACCACTTGAGGTCGCCCTCTGGTATGTCTGCCAAGAGGTCTTGAGTGGTCGAGAGCGGTAGGCCATCTCCAGCTCCGTCCGGTTCCCAAAGGCTTCTGCTCACAACCGCTTTGACACTCGACACTGGAACCTCTCTCTATCCTCTTGCAGGGTTTCCAGTGGGCAGTTTCATCACTGAGCCGCTCTTATGGAGCAGTGGGTACATCATCTGTCTAGTTTGCCCCTTCCAGCAAATCCGGTTCTAGGGCCTAAGAATTTCGGAATCCCAGTTGGGTCCTTCGGGGCAGGTTGAGCATTTGGTGTCGGCAACAGATTTTTTCCCCCTTGGCAGTGTCAGCGCCGGTCCCACATACCTTCCTCCCTCATTCTGTTTCCTTACAGGAACCGGCACAGGTACCATACCCCTGCCCTTCTTTTTCTTTTAGATCTGGGTTGGATTTTTGGGTGGCCCTGTCGTGGCTGGTGCCGACATCAGCACGTAGGACAGTGCCAGGTCCCGTGGTGCCAGATCCAGCACCAGGTTCTGTGATACTGGATCTGGCACCGGTTACAGTTCCTCCTGTTTATCTTCTTCCTAGACCAGGCAGTGGCTAATCAGGGGTGGTTCCCACCCCCTGAGGGTGACCTGGAGCAGGATGAGTCCTACCCTGACCGTATTATTTCTGAAGAAGGTGACAAGGACTTATTCTACAGTTTAGATGGTAAACCCTCGGTACCAGCTGGAAATCCTGTGGAGGACTTCTCCTTCCAGTCTTTGCTTAAAAATATGAGGGCAACCCTAGCTCTTCAGAAGACCTGGGTAGGCTTCTATGTCTAAAGTGGCTTCTTGTCCTGAATATTCCTGTGAACCTTAGGCCACCTGTTCCCCCACCCTTCGAGACCTTGTCTGAAGCAGTGAGGGTGAGGCCTGCTCTTTTTCCCCTCTATCTGCAAGTCCACAGACAGGAGTATGTCCCTCCCATGGAGAGACCCATTTTAGCCTCACAATCCATCTCAGATGCACTGGTTGTCCTTGCTGAAAATGACAAAGCTGTTCTTCCTCAAGAAGTCTTTGTACATCCTATCAATAAAGAGTATCGCAACATAGATACCATGGGCAAAAGGACCTTCACAGCCGTGACTCTCAGCATGCGTATGGCCAGTTACCAAGGGCACTTCTCCCAATACGAGTATGTCCTTTGAACTTCCCTTAAATCCATAGTGGAGAATCTTCCAGAGTCTGACTCTAAAAGTGAGATTTTGCAGACCGTCACCCGGGGGATAGAACGCAATAGCCATCAGCTGAAAGCTTCCATGGACACGTACGACTCAGCTTCCATAGCCACAGCTGCTGGAATCTGTATTAGGAGACATTCTTGGCTTAGGACATCAGGATTTTCCTCTGATGCCCAACAGCAGGTCATGAATCTCACCTTTCATGGCACATATCTGGACTGCCATTAAAACAGTCAGGCTGGCTCCTTCAGCTCCTTAGAGGAGCAGGAACTGACAGTTATTTTTTAACAGGCAGCCCTTTTGAGGAAGAGGCCAAGGAGCCCCAAACAAGCATCAGCTTTCTCAGTCACAAAAGAGAACACAGCAGAAGGCACAAGGGCAAAAGTGCCCAGTACCACCCTCTGAAAGTCTGGCCCCAGTCTCACCTCAGCTTCCCGAGGTGGACTTCTCCACAGCAGTGGGAGGTCATCTGACTCAGTTTTACAGCCAATGGAAGTCTGTCACTACAGACAAATGGGTCCTCCAGATCGTTCGAGAAGGACACTCTCTCAACTTTGCAGAGATTCCCCATAACCTTCCAGCCAAGCGGCAATACATTCTGTCAGCAGCTCAGTCAGACCTTCTCGCTTCAGAAATACTGGGCCTCATCAAAAACAGGGCAGTGGAAGTGGTTCCCTGGGCAGAGCAGAACATGGAGTTATACTCCCATTACATTCTGGTTCCAAAGAAAACAGGCGGCATGTGCCCTATTCTTGACCTCAGAAAGCTAAACAAGTTCCTCTATCAGGAGAGATTCAAGATGGTCTCCTTAGGGATGCTCCTACCACTTCAACAGTAGAACTGGACGGCATCCCTCGACATGCAAGATGCCTACCAGCATGTTTAGTACACCAAAATCACTACAAGTACCTTCGCTTTGTGGACTTGGGTCAGCATTACTAGTTCAGAGTTCTGCCCTTTGGGCTCTCCCCAGCACCTCCAGTCATTACCAAGTGTTTCACAGACCTCGCTGCACACCTTTGAAAGCTCAGCATTCAAGTCTTTCCGTACCTAGACGATTGGCTTTTGGCAAGCCCATCCAAGGCAAGAGACACAGAGAGTGGTATCCATAGTATCTCAGTTCCTCACACCCATGGGGGCCCTGCTCAACCTGGAAAAGTCACAGCTTCAACCCTCCCAGCAGCTGCTCTTCATAGGAGCCCTCTTTACTCTACCAAGGCAAGGGCTTTTCTCCCGGAGGACAGCAGGAACAACATTCTCCAGACGGCTCGCTTCATCAGAGAGAACAACCCGGTAACAGCTCATTCCATACAATGGATATTCGGCCTCAGGGCTTCGTCCGTTTTCATGAGACCTCTAGCCCGACTGCATGAGGACCACTCAGTGGATGCTCAGCACTCAGTGGTCCCCAACATCACTTCCGCAGTCTTACCCCATCAAGGTGACAGAGCCTCTGCGAAGATTGCTTCTACAGGGTCTGTCCTTTGCTCCACCAGAATCTCAGGTCACCATCACCACAGATGCATCTCTGCTCAGCTAGGGTGGCCATTGCTGGGACCGTCACAGTCAGGGAGTGTGGACCCCGAAGGAGTCTCATCTTCACATCAATGTTCTGGCGATGAGAGTGGTCCTGTACGCTCTCAGAGTCCTACAAGAAGTTGTCAATCACAAAATAATCCTTCTTCAGATGGACAAGGAGGCTGTGATGTACTACATCAATAAGCAGGGTGAGGCACACTCCTACCCTCTATGCAGAGAAGCCATAGAGTATGGGAGTGGTGCCTCGACCACAATGTTCTGATTCAGACTGTCTACCTGCCAGTGACTCAGAATGATCTGGTGGACCACCTTAGCAGGACAGAAGCAGATCACTTGCACTGGATATCGTACAATCGCTCTTCAACGAGTGGGGCAGTCCACACCTGGACTTTTTCATGTCCCCACTCAATGCAAAACTGCTTCTACTCTGCTCCAGAAAACCAGAACCTGGCGTTTTCTGTCAGGATGCATTCAGGCTGTGGTGGACAAGATGTTTTCTAAACGCATTTCCCCCTCTCCTGCTAATTCAGAGGGTACTCAGACTGAAGGTGCATGGTGGCAGGATGACTCATTGCACCATACTGGCCTCGACAGATCTGGCTTCCATTGATCAACAAGTTGCTGGAGGCTCCTCTGAGGCAACTGTCTCCACGAAAGACCTCCTGACACAGGGACCCCTGGACCATCCCAAGCTGTACTCCCTCAATCTTCACACCTGGCTCCTGAGGGGATAGAAGTGGGCAGGCTTAAAGTTTCTTAGAGAATCTCACAGATCCTCTTGGCAGCGCATAAGCCCTCCACCAGTAAGACTTACATCGCTTAATGGAAGCGTTTTTCAGAATTGTGTACTAAGATCTACCTAGATCCATTTCAATGTCCGCTGGATATAGTGTTGGAGTACCTGTTAGACCTTTCAGATGCAGGACTGCGATACTCATCTGTTAAGGTACACCTCTGTGTGCTTTCTGTCTATCATGAGCCAGTCCTGAACATGTCTCTGGCTCAGTTAACACTGTTCAAAAGACTCCTCAAAGGCATTTTTCACACAAGGCCCCCAGTTAGGAAGCCGGTTGCTGCCTGGGATATTAATCCTGTGTTAGACATGCTCACTCATATGCCCTTTGAGCTTCAAGCGACGTGTGATTTGAAGTTTCTGACCTGGAAGATCACCCTTCTGGTAGCCACCACTTCTGCTCACAGGGTTTCTGAAATACATGCCTTGATCACAGACCCTCCGTATATTGTCTTTCATAAAGACAAGGTGGTCCTCCGTACTCACCCTAAGTTCCTATCCAAAGTGGTTTCGGATTTCCATCTCAACCAGCCTTTTGTTCTTCCCACTTATTTCACCAACTTACAAAATGAGGGGGAACGCACCCTTCATTCCCTGGACAATAAAAAGGGCTCTACAATTCTACATCGCTTGAAGACAAGTAACTCTTTGTGTCTTTCAACACGGCCTGGCTGGGTCAGCCAGTGTCCATCAAATGCATCTCTGCTTGGATAGTGGCATGCCTTCACCACTGCTACTCTATGGCGCAGGTTAAGATGGAAGGCCAGGTGCGCGCCCACTCTACTAGAGTGGTCGCTGCGTCCGTGGCAGAGACCTGCTCTGTCCCCATTGCCAATACTTGCAAAGCGGCTACTTGGAGCTCAGTGCACACTTTTGTAAAGCACTTTGTGATGGATGTTAATGCCAGACAGCACGTTTCCTTTGGCAGGACAAACTTAATGGACTTAGTCCTGAGTGAGCTCCTGCTGCCCTGCTCAGGGGATTTGGTTTTAGCTTGGTACTATAGCCCAGCACTATGAATAAGTGGTAAAGACTTTTAGTCCAGAAAGATATGAAAATTATGTACTCACCGTAATTCTTGATCTTCTTGGACAAGTCTTCACCATTTATTCATAGGCAAGGCAAGTTTTATTTATATGGCGCCCAATCCCGGAGGCTCTGGCCACCTTACAAAATTTACAATACAATATACAATATGGCAGTAAAAACCACAATAATACACTTTAAAATTCAGTATAAATAAGTTTAAAAACTATTAAAATACCATAATTAGGAACTGAAAAACATTAAAATTCAGTAATCATTAAAAGTCAGGCCAAAGAGGTGGGCCTTCAACCCCTGCTTAAACACCTCCGACGAGGGGGCCTCCCGGACTGCAGATGAAAGACAGTTCCACAGGGACGGCCCAGAAATGCCAAAAGCGCGATCTCCTGAGGTCTTGAGCAGAACCTTGAGAACATTCAGGAGGCCCCTTGAAAAGGTGCGGAGGGAGTGGGAAGAGGTCGTCGGTGTCAGGAGCTCTAACAGATAGCCAGGGCCCAGTTCGTTTAGGGCCTTCTAGGTGAGAAGCCCCACCTTGAAAAGGACCCTCCACCTGACTGGCAGCCAGTGCAGTACACACAGAACCGGAGTTACATGACTGGACCTAGAAAGACTAATCAGTAACTGGGCTGCTGCATTCTGCACCCACCCACCATCCCCAAGCTCACTCAGTCTGTCCTGGTCTTTACTCCCTTGTTGGTTGGGCTGTGAAGACATTGTTTAAGTTGACCCTTCTTCTACGGGGTCAATCAGGCTATCTTATGCCCTTGTTAGGTTACATGTTTCTTAGATTATATTACGCTGCACCTTCTTGGTAAAAAAGGTACTGAGGTGGCTGGAGGGTAGACGCCGAGAGAGCCTACACAGGCGTGTCAGTCTTGTGGTGCTGCACATGCGCGGTCCTACCTCGGCACCGGCCCACCTGAAGATTTTTGGCTCTCACAAGGTCCCAGCGTCTCCGACTTATAAACGAGCAATATGAATAAATGGTGAAGACTTGTCCAAGAAGATCAAGAATTATGGTGCGTACGTAATTTTCATTTCCTCACTGTCTACGTAGCAAAGCCTGTACAGCCAGGACACTAAATGTTTACTGGCAGCGTTCTGTCTCAGCCCATCCACCATATACTGCAGGGGTGCTGGATCCTTAGCCAGCTGTGTTTCATGGGTATCTGTAGTTATGCTGGGACGCTAAATGTTTACTGGCAGCGTTCTGTCTCAGCCCATCCACCATATACTGCAGGGGTGCTGGATCCTTAGCCAGCTGTGTTTTATGGGTATCTGTAGTTATGCAGTTTCTGATTTGCAATTAACAATAGAAGTCCCTATGAGGAGATCAAATTCTTTCTGCAGCTGTTGAAATGTCTTTGACTGTTCCTTACTAAGGAGCTGCCCAAGTCTGACCAGACCCTTAAGTTCCCATCTCCTGTATGTTAGATCAACTCATCGACTGCCACAATCACGCTGGGATCCCTGCAATCCCTGACTACCAAACCACATTTAAAAGCTTCCTAATATTATCATATATATGCAGATTCAGGACAAATCCTGTCAGGTCTGGATGGACCAGTTTCCACTATGGATTGAAGCCTATTTGCCAATATTTCAGCAAATATATTTGCATCTTGATTAATTAGTGAAATAGGGTGACATGAACTGAAGAGAATGACGTTTTTCCCAGCTTTAGGAGAACTGAAATGGTAGCTGTTCTCCAGGATGAGGGGGCATCCTCAACGTCTGTAATGGAAACAAAAACCTTACTTAACACTGGGACCAGCTCTTCTGCAAAGGTTTTATATAACTCAGGTATATACCTATCTGGGCCTGGGGATTTGCTGATGGGAATGTCTTGAATAGGCATATTTCCCCACAGGTAATTTTGGCTCCTAGCATCTACCTAGGCTCATCCCAGTCTAGGTAGCTGGGCCTTATGTAGGAACTCTAGGATAGCTGTGGTGTTCTCTGGTCCCTGTTCTTCCCTATAAAGGGCAGCATAAAACTCCTGAATGGTGCTCATTTTTTTTAATTTTACATTTCTGCCTCCCTGCTACAGAGCTCTATAAAATATATTCACATACTAACAGAGAAAAAAAGATCTGGTCAGCTCTGTGTGCTACACAGCAAGGGGCTGCCTGGCATACTGGCAACATGGGTTCGCACCCTGAGCTCAGGATGGTGGTAGTGGATGCTTGCAAGGAGGGCTCAGAGCTCCTCTTAATGACAGGTAGTCCCACTGATCACAAGTCAACTGGGTCACAGCATGACGGGGTCATTAATGGCTGCCCATGCAGAAAGGCATAATAAAAGGCCACTGCCTCCCCCCACCACTGTTTATTACAGTACGATTCATGTCCTCTTCCCTCTGAATGGTTTGCAGCCATACTGAAATGAGGTAACCCCAGCTATGGGGTGAGGGTGGGGGAGCTGGACTTGTCTGGGCAGATAATGGGTACAGTCTGTACAAACAGGGCTCCCAATATGACAAGGCAGAGCTCAGGAGTGGGTACCAAGCTGGAAGCCCAGCACCTGAAGTAATACAAAGAACAGCATAAACAAACAAAGTTCAAGTTATGCGGTCCAGTTCTCAGCATTTCATCTGTGCTTGTTTTCAGCATACTTACCCAGGGAAAGCCACACATTCTTCGGATTTTGCGAGATTTGATATGCACCTAATCCAGCTAAGCTTCCAAACAGAAGGCCAGCAGCCAAAGAAGGAACGCTACCTAAAATGAAGAAGACATTCTGATGTTAGAAGAACAAATAGAATAGATAGAGAACTATGTATTATAAGGCAGTAAGACCATCGAGAGGTTTTGGGGACTTGGAACCTCGAGAGCGAAGCTCGAGAGGTTCCTAAAGTCCCCAAAACCTCGAGATGGTCTGACTGCCTTATAATACATAGTCCTCTATTTGTTATTTTTTGTAATATATGGACCCCATTGCGGAGATTTCTTTTACTGATGTGCTTTTTGTTAAACGGGCTGGCCGCACTCAGCACGCGCTGTCTCTGAACTGCCCACAGCACTAACGAGTGTCCCATCGCTCGTTTCAAAAAAAATGTGGTTTCCCTTAATTTAGTAGGCAGTCCTACCTTTCAGCTTTTTTGTTGTTCGGGAAACGCAGGATGAGTGACATAGTCCTTGTTTGTTCAAAAAAATGAAAGTACAAATTTAACAGATTCCTCTTGCTAAGCGAGAGGAAAAAGACGCCATGTTTCTCATGCTGTTATGCCCACCTACTAAAGAAAAGCCGCCAATGGAGATGCACGCCGTCAGTACGGTTGTGCAGGAAGGGACGTGTGACCATGGCAACTGGGTTTGTTGGCAGGAAGATCTGGACATGCGCTCTGTGATTGTAGTGATAATACTATCGTTGAGAGCTGAAACTGTAGTATTATCAGCTCTGAACAATAGTATCAGTTTGGAATGATGGTATTATCACTTTCAGTACTGTGCTATTACAAGAAAATTTTTGTATGGCATGAGATGGTATTATTAGGCCATCTCCATATATTACAAGTGCATAACTTGCTGTGATTTAGGGTTTGACTTACTGCTAATTAAAAACAACACTAGAAAAATAACAAACTGAGAAGCGTAAAAACAGGCACGGGTGAGTTAAAGTGGGAGTTCTGACAAAATTTCTTGACATCAATAAATTCAGAAGGCAGTATAGTATAGTGGTTTATGGCTCTGAGCTGCAAACCTGGAGACCTGGGTTTGAATCCCACAGCCCCCACTTGCATACTGTGTGACCGTGAGCAAGTTATTTAACTTGCTTGTGCTCCCAGGTCGCACCTGTAAACAAACTTCCAGCTTAGTGTGTATCACCTGGTTAAACAAACAAATGAAAGGATAACTAGGATCAGCATATCCCCAATTATACAATGGGGTTCCCAAATCCTAGTCTGTGATTGGTTTACAGTCTTTATTAAATGTGGGTCAATTCCTGTATAACCCATGCATAAAAAAATAGTTAAAAAAAAAATCACTACTCACTGTAAAACGTTCACAAATGTAAACAGAAGGCCACCATCTTGCCTTCCGCTAACGTGCCAATGGTACAAAGGCGCAGTCATTTTATTTTCGAAAAGTTCAAAAAAAGAAAAGTTTCCTGTAAGATCACACCACCCACCACACTATTTAACTGACATACAGTAGACTTACTCTCCATGCTCAAATACAGCGCCGGCACTTCTCCTCAACCTGACTTGCACCACACTTTGTAAGCGAACCACTCACAGCTTGCACCAGGCTGTCTGTAAATTCACAACCAGGAATCGCTCACAGATGAAAAAAACAAACAAGCAATGTCTTTTAGAGTATGAGATGCGAGTTTCTAACTGTATTTGTTGGGGGGGGGGGGTTCCTTCTACATTCTACCTAGTAACACAGCACTATTTGGCTAGGGAGGAAAAACAATTGCAAAAAAAATTAAAAAACACTTTAAAATAACTTTTAAATCCTTTAATTTTCACACATTGTATAACTGAAATAATCCACTCTAGGGTGTGGGTTATGCTGGATTTACCCACATCTGGTGTCATTTAGTCACTCAGCCTGCAGCCTCCTGCCAAAACCATACCAGGCATAGGTAAACCCCAGTATAACCAAACCCTGACATGTATTATTGCTTAATTAGCTTTATGCCACATGAGATCTCCAAGTTACTTCATTTAAAAGTTACAAGCCGGGCAGGCCCGCCAGTGCAGCGGTTGGATTTCCGCTTATGAAGACGGTGATCCGGGTTCGGGAATGGACCCAGGGAGCTGGAGGGCCGGCCGGGGGGAAAATGACAGAGCGCCCACAGGGTTGCTCTCTTTCTCCAGGGGGAGGGCTGGGTGCGTGCCTGGCGCTTGGAGACTCCTGGCGGAGGCCGGGAGTAATGCAAGCTGCCAGCGCCTAGTTCCAGAGAGGTGGGGTGGACGCTGGTGTCATTGCACGTCCCCGCCCCTGAGCAAGCCCACAAAATAGCTCGCAGGCCGCCATGGAAGACACGCACCTGGCACCAGAGCCTCAAAAGTCACAGCCTACTCCTCTGACCTAATTCCAGTCCTGATGTGCCATCCAGTCCTGAACCCCACCCGGGGGAGAGGGGGCAGGGAGGCACTGACTTTCCTGTCGGAGGTGGACTGGATCCGGGCATTGGCCCCTTCTCGAGGGGCAAGTTGTGGGGTATTGGTTGGGGGAGGACTGCAACAGAGCACGAGTGTGCAGGACTAGCCGATGGTTAGATAGCCTGTGAAGAAAAAAAAAAAAGGATAAAATAAAAAAATAAATAAAAATAAAAATTCAAAGTTACAAGCCATAGCTGGCCCGGTGGTGTGGAGGGCTGAGGTGCTGGACACCTTACCTCGCGCTACGCCGGTGACCTGTGTTCAGGAATGAGCACGGGCCGCCGGGGGTTGGCAGGGTAGGAGAAGGATTGAGCATCCGAGGGCCTTCTCCAGAGAGGGGACACCAGTGGTCGGCGTTCAACTGGCCCCTAGCGAAGGCTGGGGGGGGCAGTCACGATGCTGCAGAAAGAGCGGAGATGGGGCAGATGCCGGAGAAAGCGCGAGACGCAGCGTGCATACTCCCCCTCCGCTGGTGTCACTGCATGTCCCTTTCCGCAAATACAGGGAAGAAAAATGGAAAAAAAAAATGGGTGTCCTCACCATGGATGATAACTGTCCCCCTTGAAGCACCAAAGAGAGGGCACCTCTCCTGAACTGGATCCGGTCTGGTGGGTTGAGGGTCTCCCCACCCCCCGCCACGAGGAGTAAGTCGTGGGGGCTGAAGGGGAAGGGGTCTCATACTCGGTCGGTGCAGGGAGGGACGTCAGATGGCAGGTGGGAACTCCAGGAAACAGCACCAAAAAAAAAAAAGTTAACAAGCCATTTTGTAACCCTGATTTTACTGCATGTCCAAAACAGTCATTTCAGTGAAGGGCTAATGATATTAGCTCCAGAATACATAGCCCTCCCTACTGGCAACCTTATAGGACGTATTTCACCAAAGTTTAGTAAACTGAAGTTGTAGTAAGCATTTGAGAAAGGAAAGATGAGACTGAGTGAGTAAGGTGCATGTGGTTTTAGAATATGCAGAGGCAAGGAACTTAGGAATGTGGCAGGGGACGTGGTTTTGGAATGCAGTGGCATACGTGGCTTTATAATGTCAAGGTTGTGTACCAGTTGCAATAAGACATGACAGGGTGTGCTGTGCGTTGTGCCAAGACAACCGCATGCCCAGTGGCACAGTGAGGCATATGGCCAAAGGCAGAGTGCCATCAGCCCCTGGAAGTGCAGTGCAGTGCATCAGCATAATGCACATCCTCAGAGTGTCTTATTGCACTTACTAACATACTAACATACTAAAATGCCAGCAGAATAGGCCTAATGGTCTTTCGTGTCTGCTCGTTTGGTCAGCCCCCACCCTGGGTGCTGACCTTGCTGTCCCCCTCACCTTCTCTGGCTTCTCCCTTCCCAGTTCCGGATATTCTTGCTGCATTGGATTTTGCTTCCTGAACCCTTCCCTGTACCTGTCCCACCCCTCTTGAACCCCTCCACTGTTCTGCCTCCACCAGCCCCTAGGTAGTGCATTCCATGGCTCTACCACCTCTCAGTGAAGTAGCACCTCCTCCTTTCTCCCTGAATCTTCCCCCTCCAGCTTCCACCCATGCCTCTAGTGGCCCCTTCCTCCTTCCTTCAAGCACCCTCACTGTTCCTCCCTATTTACCTCTTCATGTACCTGAAGACCTCTATCATGTCCCCCGGTCCTTCTCTCTTCCAAGTGTACATATTTAGCTCTTGAGCCTCTCTATAGGTCCTGTCCCCAAGCCCCAAATCATTTTGTTGCCCTCCTCTGGACCCTCTCCAGGAGGTTAATGTCCCTCTTTAAGTGTGGCCTCCAAAACTGCACGCAGTACTCCAGGTGCGGCCTCACCAAGCAGTTATACAGGGGAGTATCACTTCCCTCCTTCTGGAGGTGATCCCCCTAGCGATGCATCCCAGCATCCTGTTGGCCTTGGCTGCTGCCCTTCTACAAGTCTCAGAGTTGTTCATCTTGACATCCACTACCACCCCCAGGTCCCTCTCAGCCATTGAGACTTGTAGTATTCCCCCCCCCAGGGTGTACACTTGGCCTGGGTTTCTGGTCCCCAGATGGAGTACCTTGCATTTCCCTGCATTAAACCTCAGCTTCCACTTTCTAGACCATCTTTCCAGAGCCTCCAGGTCCCCCTGCAGGGCCACCCTCCCCTCCTCCCCATCCACCACTGCCTCCAGTTTGAGTCATCTGCAAAGAGACTCATCTCACTCCTGATTCCTGTCCTTATGTCAGATCGTGGGCGTTGAACAGAAGGGGCCCAAGGACTGATCCTGTGGGACCCACTAATGACCCTCCTTGGGAAGAGATTATCCCACCAACTCGACCCTCTGGGTCGGTCCTGGAGCCAATTGCCTATCCATCGGATCATCTGGTTTCCACCCCATTTCTCCTAGATTATCCAACAGGCCCCGTGGAGGAACAGAGTCAAATGCCTTGCTGAAGTCCAGAAAGAGGACATCCACTGGTCTACCCAGGTCCAAGGCACTTGTCACCCAGTCATAGAACTCCACCAGGTTTGTCTGACACGATCTCCCCGGGATGAATCCATGCTGTCTATCGTACAGGCACCCTGACTTATCCAGGGCCCCCCCAGCCACTCCTTGACAATGCCCTCCATCACCTTGCCCACCACTGATGTCAGGCTGACAGGCCTGTAGTTCCCTGCCACCTCCCTTGATCCCCCCTTGTGGATAGGCACTAAATCGCCACCTTCCAGTCTTGGGGCACCCACCCTGTCCTCAGAGAGATGGTGAAAAGCTCTGCCAGGGGTTTCGCCAGGACATCTGCAAGTTCCTTCAGCACTCTAGGATGTAATTTATCCGGCCCTGGTGCTTTCTCCCCGTCTTAAGGGCCGAGGGCTTCCCTCCTCTCTCTGCTGTGATTTCCACTTCCAGTACCTCGTCTCCTGCTTAGCCCCTCCCCACCTGCCAGTGATGCCCCCTCCCAGACCTGCCGATTGGTGAGGGTCCCCCTCCTCATTATCTCTGTCTCCTCCCATGTATGATGCAGCATCCCCATTTTCCCTGGTGAAAACTGAGGTGAAGTACTCATTTAGTACCTCAGCCTGCTCCTCTGGGTCTTGTGCCCATCTCTCCCCTGATTTAATCCTGCTAATCTGCCCCTTCACCCTTCGTCTTTCCCCAATGTATCTAAGAACCCTTTTCCCTCTCCTAATATCCCTGGCCAGGTTCTGCTCCTTCCTTGCCTTAGCCGCCTCACCACTCTAGTGGCCCTTCTAGCCAACAGCTCATACTCCCCCGATCCTTTCACTCCTTGAGCACTTGAATTTCTTATAGGCTGCTTTCTTTCCCCGCACCACCTCCTGGACCTCCCTGGTCCACCAACAGGGTTTTTGGGCCCTACCGCATTTTCGTCTTACTCTTGCACAGGTGCTGGTAGCATCCTGCACCCCTCTCCTGATGATTTCCCACCTATCAGCGTCCATGTCTGACCCAATCCCATCCAAATGCTCCTTAAGGATCCTTCCCATTTCCTTAAAATCCACCCCCCTGAAGTCGGTTACTTCCATCTTTGTGCAGCCTTCTACCCCTCCTAGGTCCAGGCAGAACCAGACCGTGGCATGGTCACTCCCGCCAATGGGTCCCTTCTCCAGGCCCCAATCTGGTCACTATCTGCCAGGACCACATCCAGTACCCGTGCCTCCCTGGTCGGTTCCCTCACCTGCTGAGTTAGGAACGCGCCTTGAAAGACATCCAACAACCTCTGTTCCTGGTCACAGAGGATGTCATAGTCTCCCAGTCTGTTCCTGGCATGTTTAAGTCCCTAACACCACCACCTTTCCTCTGCCCAGTCTGCAGTGTCTCTAACATCTGCCACCAGACTGTCCTCCAGCTCCTCCGCCAGGGCAGGGGTCTATACACCACTCCTATTTTTACCCTCTTGCCCCCCTTGTTATCAAGGTGACCCAATCGCCTCCACGGTTCCCTCCACCTCCTCTACTCCCCTATGCCAATGCAGTTTTTACTATCATTGCTACCCTCCTCCCCTTCCCCCGTCCTTCCTGAACATAGTGTAACCCTCCAGATTCAGGTCCCAGTCATGTCTTGCAGTGGCCCAAGTCTCAGTGACCGCTGCCACATCCCTGCTCCCTCAGTTAACATCGCCTGGAGCTCAGGCAATTTATTGCCCAAGCTCCTGGCATTTAGCAGGACTACCTTCCACCCTTTCCCAGTTTCATTTCCCTGCTCGTGTTCCCTTGGGGATTCTGTTTTCTCCTGGTCTGCACTTTGCCAGTTGGTCTTTTCCTGCAATCCTCCTGGTCCCCAGGGGAGTGGAGACAGAGCCCCTCCTTTATCGGCATCCCCTTGACTGCCTTTTCTCCCATCCCACCCCCCTTCACAAGTTTAAACCCCCCTTTTCACCAATGAACTCCATTTTCAACTAGGATTCCCTCCTCCAAATTGAGATGTAGTCTATCTCTAGCATACAGCTCCTTGTCCTCCCAGGTCTCCCCAATCCCCATCAACCCATACCCTCTGGCCTCACACCACTCCCTGAGCCACTGGTTTATCTCCCAATTTTTCTTTTGTGTTCCCCACTAGCCCTTGGCACTGGCAGGATTTCTGAGAAGGAAACTGTGCATCCTATGTCATGACAGACCCTGCGAGCTCCTGAATCTTGCCTGTATCTCTAGCTCGCTATTTCCTCAATGTCATTTGTGCCCAGGTGGACCAGTATGTCTGGGGAACCCCACAGTCCTTTGCCAGCTGATATACTCGTGCTAGCCCTGTGCACGTTAGTCCAGGAAGCATCTTGTTCTAACTGGCCAGGCTTCTCCTCCCTATCCCATTTGATACCCCTGATCATAGAATCCCCAGCAGGAGCACTCTGACCACCCTTTCCTCCATTTCCCCTTCCATGTCCCTCATCCTTTCTACCGGCCCCTCACCAGGCTGGCTCCTTGTTCCTCCCCTATCTGGGTGCCACATGCCACCGTTCCTTATTTACCATGGCCACCTCCCTCCAATCCTATGCCTCTCCTCCTCCTGAGTTTCTTCTGTACCCTGTTAATTCCCCCTCACTGCTCGCAACTGGTCCTTCTCCCCATCTGCTAAACTAGCCTGGCTCATCCTCCTTCCTTCCTGTCTCCATTTAGTTCCTCCTTGCTCATCGTGCTCCCTGGCCTAACCCCTCAGCTCTCTTTACTGAATCATCCTTGTACTTCTGGTCCTTCTTTACCTTTCCTCCCAACTGGTCCTTCTCCTTGCGCTTCCTCTCTCTTCCCCTGCTCCGATCTACTACTCCCCATTCTCCTGCATTCCAGGTCCCCCTGTTCTTCCTGCTATCTGGCCCCTGCCTCCTGCCCCCCACTCCCACACCCTTTCCGTCTCTAACCACCTCTGTCGTGGCTACATCCCCCCATCCTTGAGCAGAAGAAGAGAATTGAAGCGGTTACTAAGTATAAGGTCTGATCCACCTCCCTGCCTTGCTTCCTTCTGTCCAGCACTGGCTATCCGCCTACTTCCCTGAGAATGTTGTCCCTCCGTCCCCCCTTTGTGAGGGTCCCCAGTTACCTGCCTGCTTCCCTTGGTAGTGTCCTTTTGGGCCCTCTGCCAGGGTCCTATGTGACCCTGAGTATTCTCCTGCACTCCTTTCCCTATACCCCCGCCCCAGTGCTTGGTGCAACCCTGTGGAGATTTCCAGCCCCTTCCCCAACCATACCACCCCCTTCCACCAGCCTTCTCCTCATCCCCATAACCTCCTCCCTAAGCTGTGCCAGCTGGTAGCACACTGGGCAACCACCAAACTTCAAGCCCAGTCCAGTATCATGGCTGCTCCACACCCTGTGCACCCACCACCCTCCCAAAGATGCCGCCCTAATGTGTGGTTCCATCCCCTTTCAAATACTTTTCCTTGGGTGAGCCACAGGTTCCCCTATTCCAAGATACCCCTACTGCCTAATCAGATCACCCACTAATCCTAGAGACAGTCCCACTGTACACCAGTAACTCTGTTACTAGGTGCAGTACAACACATTAAACATGTAAGGAAAATGAATAACTCCCTAAGCTCCTCTCTCCCGGCCTTTAAATCCAACCCCCAGTGGCTAGAACTACATGAGCTGCACCAGCAGCCTTTTCCTCCAATTGCAGGGCAGGTCTCCCCCTATAAATTTGCAGACTTCTGGGGAGGGTGGGTCTTGGGCAGACACCTGACAAGAGAGAGTGTATCAGCCCTGTGTCTCCCCTCCAAGCCCTGCAGCTAAAGAACCATCTCCAAGCAAATCCCACCAAACAGGTTTTAAATCAGAAGAAATAGGCCTCTACCAGCGCAGCCTGTTACAAAGTGAAACATCCACAAAAAGAGCCCCACTTACAGCCACTAAATCAGTTTACAAACATCCAGGATCCCCAGAACAATACCCTGCTAGCCCTTAGAAGCAAGAAAGAAAAGAACCAACCTACCAAGTAATATCCACAAGAACCCTGTGAAAACAGCAGCAGCTACTGTCCTGGAACACAACTGATCCTGCTCCCTTCCAGTTCTTTCTGAGAAGACAAAGCAGCTAGCACCTCAACCTGATTCAGCCCTGCCTCCACTCAATTGGCTGAGTGAGACCTGGCCAGACCATTAACACCCCTCCCCCACTATGAACTAACCTTTACAGCTAATGGAGTCAGCACAAGGAATCAAAATTCAAGTCAAAGCCCCAAAACTATGTTTGCTGCCAAAGAAACAGGTCTCCAATTTAATCAGCTTCACTAACACCAAATCAAACTAGGCTTGAAATTAACAGATATAGGTCTCCAATTCAAATAACCATCTCAAGCAAATCCCACCAAACAGGTTTTAAATCAGAAGAAATAGGCCTCTACCAGCAGCCTGTTACAAAGTGAAACATCCACAAAAGAGCCCCACTTACAGCCACTAAATCAGTTTACAAACATCCAGGATCCCCCAGAACAATACCCTGCTAGCCCCTTAGAAGCAAGAAAGAAAAGAACTAACCTACCAAGTAATATCCACAAGAACCCTGTGAAAACAGCAGCAGCTACTGTCCTGGAACACAACTGATCCTGCTCCCTTCCAGTTCTTTCTCCACTTATAAAGAGGATAATTTTTTTAAATGTGTTTAATTCAAACAAACAATTTTATAAATAAAAACTAGTAAACATATAATAAATGTAATTTAAAACAGACCTTACACCAGCTGGAATGTTGTTTCTTTTTGATTTGACAGAAGGCCTTGGTCCTACAGAGCATGACGTAGTTGTAGTTTTTTCACGTACTGAGATTGTACTTTATATGGTTAAAATGTCAGCCGCCACTTGCTCACTTCTCACTAAACCACACCGAGCATGCAATCTACCTTTCCACGCCACAGAATGAGAGCGCAGTTTCTTGCCCTCACAGATGAACAACAGTTCAAAAACTGTGTCTTACTGTTAGTTGCGATCGTACACACGGCTCGCTCACTCAGTAAACCACAAAACTGGTGAAAATCTGACCTAGACTTTTTTTATTCAATTTTTAGATTGCTGTATGATACCCTTCTTGCCCATTCAGAGTCTGTTTTAGCACTTGTTTTCACATTTGAAATCATAAAAGGAGCGCTCCTTTTAACATAGCTTGGACCAGGTTTTCATCAGTATTCTCTGTTGTTTTTGAACACTTGTTGTCCTATAAGGTCAAAGAGCGGTGTCTACTGCATATTACTTTATTACAGTCACATGAAAAGTGACATTAAAAAATGGGTGCTCAAAACTAAGAATACTAATGAAAACCTGATCAGAGCCATATTAAAAGGACATGGTCAACCCCCAAAACACCTCAGGCCTCAAACTATTCCTAATTTGAAAAACACATTTCATGACTGTTTAGGTTTTGAAAAATGTGCTGATGAAGCTAGTAGCTTGATTCCAATTCCATTTTTTCTTTTTAAAAGTGAATAATAGACTATACACCATACTGGTGTTACCACACCAAAACTGGTCTTTTTACATTTTTTTTTAAATCAACTCCCACTGCAACCCCCAACGGTCAAGCCACTCAGGATACAGTGGGATGAGAGGAGGCTGTGGAATACTGCATCGCTGTGCCTTCAGAATGCCACCTAGTTGCACTTTTGGAATATAGCAAGGACGCAATCCCAGAAAACAGCTGAACATTCAATTTTAGAATGTGGCAGACATGCTGAAATTCAGAATGTGGCGGAGTCCCAAATTTGTAGAATACTGCAGATACACCCAATTTCAGAATGTGGAGGACACAATGTTGTGGAATGTGTCAGGGATGGGTAGTTTTGGCATGTGGTAGTGATGCTCGATTTCAGATTGTGGTGGCAATATGCAATTTCACAATGTGGCATGGACATGAAATTTACATAGCAACATAAAAATTGCCCGCAGATAAGGACCGTTGGCTTGTGACAAGGACTCGCAGTTTCAGGAATCTGGTGGTGACGAGCAATTTTGGAATAAGCCAGGGATTCACATTTCAGAATGTAGTGAGATGCATAATTTTGAAGTGTGGCAGGAATGTGCAATTTTTGAATCTGGTGGTGATGAACAATTTCAGAATGTGGCATGGAAGCAAATTTTAGAATGTGTCTGGGAAATGTAATTTACGAATACGCCTGGGACATGTAATTTCAGAATGTGGCAAGGATGTGCAATTTTAGAATGCTGTAGTTAGAAACATATTTGGAAAGTGGTGGGGTGGCAAATTTTGGGAATGTGGCTGGAAAACAATTTTGGAATGTGGAGGGGATGTGCATTTTCGGAATGTGATGCAAATGTGTAGTTCTGGAATGTGGCAGTGATGCAATTTCAGCATGTGGTGGGGATGCTTAATTTCAGAAAATGGCAGGGACATGCAATGTCAATGTGGCTGGGACAGAGAGTTCAAGAATGTGGAGGGTATACACATTGTCGGAATATGGCAGAGACAATGTTGGAATGTAGTAAGGATGTGTAATTTTCGGAAAATGGTGTGGGATACACTATTTCAGAATGTGTCAGAGATGCAAAATTTCAAAATGTGTCAGTGACACAATTTTGTAATGGGATATTAATGGATACTTTTGGAACGTTGCAGGGATGTGCAATTTTAGAATGTAGCAGGGATTCACAATTTTGCAATGTGGTGGGGATGCAAAATTTCAGAATGTGTCTGACATTTTTGTAATGGGGTACTGAGATAAGTTCAGATTGTGGTGGGGATGCGCAATTTTAAAATGTGGCAGAGACACGCAATGTCAGAATGATGGGGATGCATAGTGTGTGGGAATGTGGTGGGGATGCACAATTTTTAAATGTGGTGGGTGCGTACAATTTTTTAATTTGGCAGGGACCAGCAATTTCAGAATAAAATTTTGTGTCCTGTCGTATTATGGATAGTGTGCATCCCCACTATATTTCAAAACTGTCTGTACCACCAAATTCTTAGATGTGTGTCCTTGCCACATTCCAAGATTCTGTGTCCCTACCACATTTCAAGATTGTGCTTCCCTGCCACCTTCTGAGATTGTGCATTCACACTATATTTTGAGTCTGCATGTCTCATTCCAAAAGTATGTAATCCTGCCACATTTCAAGATTGCATACTCTCACCACATTCAGAGACTGCTTGCTCGTCCCTCATTCCAAAATGATGCACCTCAGCCATTCCGAAAGTGCATATCCACACCACATTGTGAGACTGCATTTGGTTTTTGTTGGCTCACGTTTCCGTGACCGCCGCCATATCCAACCCCCCCCCCCCAAAAAAAACAGGATGGCCTGGAACTCTGGCAACTTGTTTCCCAAGCTCCTGGCATTTACTAACACCACCCCCACCCTTATCCCTGATCCCTTTGTCTAACCCCACCCAGGTTCATTATACTTCCATCCTCCCTCTGCTCCTCCTGAAACCCCTCCCCTTGGGTTTGAAGGCTACTCCCTCATCTGGAGGAGAGGGCTTCTGGTCAGCCCTCCCTTATTCCCCCCCCACAAGTTTAAACCTCACCTTTCTTGAATATAGTCAGCCATCCCCTGTTTAAGAACTTCCTTCCCTAATGGGGCAAGATGAAGCCTGTCCTTGGCATACAGTCCCTTATCCTCCAAAACTCCTTTCCAGTTCCCAAACACCCCCAACCCACTCTCTTCACCCCACATCCTGAGCCAGTCATTAACCTCTGTGATCTTCATTTTTTTCTCCACTGAGGCCTCTGGTACTGGCAATATCTCTGAAAAGGAAATGCTGCATCCATTATCCCGACAGACTCTGGCAAGTTCTTGGAACCTTGCTTGGATTTCCCAAACGCTATTTCCTTCTAGATCGTTAGTTCCCAAATGCACCAGGAAATCCGGTTTCCCTCCACAATCCCTAACCAGTTTGTACACCTTGAACTTTGCTCTGTGCACTGTCAGCCCCGAGATACTCACTACCTTCAGCTGGCTATAGCATCCACCCCCGTCCCTCCCACTGGATACTCCTAATCATCGAGCCTCCCAATAACAGAACCTTAACACCACCATCATCCTTATGGTTACCTCCACTATGCGCTCTCAACCCCCCATGCCCCCCCTTTATTCGTGACCTCAATTCCATGGGAGTCTTCCTGCCTTATTAGAGATCCCCTTGACACCCTCCCCTTTCTGCCTCCCTTATTTTGCCCACGTAACTCAGACACCCCGAATAGATGTCCCTTTAACCCTCTCTTATCCCAACCATTTATCCTGGCCCTGATGGTTTCCCCTTCCCCCACATCACCATCCTCCTCCTTATAACAGTACCCCTACCTCCAGAGGCCCTCTGTGGGTCCCCTTTACCTAGGGCCCCATCCTTGATACAGATAAACATCTCCTCCCTGCACCATTTCCTCAACCAGTCATTAAAATCCTCTATTCTTCTTTTCCTGGCTGTGCTGGCCCTTGGTACCGGTATCACCTCTGAGAAGGCCAGCAAACTTCCTTCCTCCCTGCAGATCTTCCCTAACTCCCCGAAACTACTTTGCACTACCTCAAACTCCTCCTCAACTAAGTCGTTGGTTTCCAAATGTATAACTAAATTAGGTTTTCCTCCAACCTCCCTTACTATTTCCCTTATTCTCGGGCCCACCTTCCCCGCTGTCATCCCTGGCATACAAGCCACCCTCCTGCTTGCATTTGGGTCCCTTTTCCCTCCCCAGTGAATACCACTAATTATGGAGTCCCCTATGATTGCCACCATTCCTTCCCCTGCACCTGTGCTCCCCATTCTTCCTCTCTTACCTTCAGTACTAGCTGCTTCCCCATCTAACTGCTCTCTCTGCACCCTGGTGAACTTATCTCCACATCCACAATTTATCCCCTTAACTGTTTTTCCATCTCCCACTCTGCCACTCCCCTTCTATCTGTATCTGCTCTCAGTTTTCCCTCCCCTCTTCCTTTCCTCTTCTCTCTCTCATCATCCTCCACTCCGCTTTTGCCTGCCTCTCTCCCCTGCCCACCCTGATTAGTTCCTCTTCCCTCCCTGTACTCCTACTCTCAGCCCTGGCTCAACCCTGACCTCCCCTACCTCACCTCCTGCTGCCCCTCCCTCCTTCCAGACAGTGGTGCAAATCTATTCAATAAAGGCACCCATTTAGAATTTCCCACCCCTGATGCTACTCTCACATTCCCACCCCTTCCCATTACAACTTGCCATTCCTCCACCCTGGGCTCCCTAGTCCTCGGAGGACGAGATATTCCTGTATACTGAGTGCTCCTCCCCACTCCCATCCCCTGCCCAATGCCCCCACCCCCCTGGGCATCACCCCTCTGCCTTTCCCTCCACTGCTCTGCTCCTCAGACTTCCCACACCATCTTCCCCAACTCCCATCTGAGCAGCCTTGTTTCAGCCCTTAGCTACTCCAGGCTCTTACACACAGGACAGCCCCCTTTACTCCACATCATCCCCAGAAAGACTGCTGCCCCACAACTATTGCATTTTACCACTCTGCTGCTCCCCATACGTGTATCTATTCCCCCACATCCTCCCAGCCCAGCTTCTCCTAGCCTCCAGTTACACATAACTAATTGAATTAAATTCAACGTACTTAAAAATTGCTGAGCTACAATGACGCCTCCACTGCAGTAGTGAGGGAGTCTCTGAATGCTGTCAGCCAATAGGTGCAGGTTATGCTGTCCTTAGGTGCCAGTGCTCCCAGAAGACTCTTATAAAATCAGATAGACCGCATGCCATTGAGTGGCCAGTCGAATTAGCTTAAGCCTTAGGGCAGATCATCTATGGGGACACTGTTATTTATCCTAAAGTTGAATTTGCTACAAACTGGTTATGAGTGGTCAAATAAAAGGTTGGTGCCCAACATCCTATGAAGCTGGTAGTGGGCCCTCACTGAGGCACCGATAGGTGTGTGCTTAATGGCTTGTGGAAGCCTTGTAAGTGGATAAGTAGCAACATCCAGGGGTCCGGCCCCTTTCACCTGCAGGGATGTCAGTCTCAATATCATGCCACTGGGGATACAATTCAATTCTGGTGGTATACTGCCAAAGAATTTCCACCATAAATAATTGCTGGCATTCTGTGCATGGTAGTATATTCTTAGGTCTGGCAAATGCAGGCTGCCCTAATGTTTAGCTGGGGTCAATTTAGCTTATGATTTCTGCAGTGGTTTTAACAGCTATAAGAAAGCTGAAGTGGTAGTTAATAGCTTTGCTAATCATGTTCTGCAGTGCTAGGCTTGATGTGACTGCAACCAGGGAACCAGTAGTGCCTAGGTTAAAAATATGAAGTTAGAGGTGGAGGGAACCAGCACCTACTATAAGGTTCGAAAAGTCACTTATGTTGCTCTGTGTCCAGTTGAACCTTGGACTCCATGGATTCACTTTTGATTCAAGAAATTTTATTTTTCACAGTGCTGATAAAATCATTAGTTGCAAGTATTCAAAAGCAGCAAATAGCACATAGATTTACAAGTTCAGCGTCTAAGTAGATCAAACAATGCCAGCTGGCATATCAAGTTCATGTCCCATTCAGACTTGGCTCAAAGATGACTCAGAGATGATGTCACCTGACGCGTTTCACGCATGGTGCGCTTTTTCAAAGGCTGAAATCTACAAGGACAGGTATTCCTTTAATACAAGAAATATTTACATAGATTACACACATAGCTTACATAGGTTTATTAGAGCAAAGAAGACCGGAGTCAATGGGACAGTCACCCACAACTGCAATGAGTTTTGTGATCAGACGTGTGTGTGTAAGAAACAAAATAAATACATACAAATATCACACTTACATAGATCTCAAAAATTTGAGCAGATCTGGGGGATAACTTCGTGGGGCTGGCCCAGGAACTCTACTGGGCCCCCGAGACAGGAGTATTTGTAAATGGGGCCTTAAAAGATAAATTCCCTCTATTCAGCGGGACACAGCAGGGGTGCCCCCTCTTCCCTCTGTTCGCCCACGCTACTGAACCTCTGGCTGTGGGCATACAGGCTAACATGGATATTTCGTGGGGGTCAGTGGAAGTCTGACGAATGCATAAAGTCACACTTTACGTGGATGACGTGCTTCTGTATGTCACAGATCCGCAGAGATCAATGCCAGACCTCCTTCACATGATTTCAGAGTTCTCTGGATACAAGATTAATCTGGAGAAACTGGAGATGTTGACACTGGGCAGGAAAGATGGGGGCTTAAGGAAGTCATACTTCTTTTAAATAGTTAAGAAATCAGGTGTGCAAAGATCTAGGTGCCCTATAACAGCTTAATTACACACCCCTTATTAAAACTATCGAGGAGGAGCTGCGAAGGTGGCAGGCCTTACCCATTTTGAGGTACGGGAGGATAAATCTTATTAAAATGAATATTTTGCCCAGAATATTTTACTTAATGCAAATGACTCATGTGGGTCTCACCAAAGCGGATGTAAATAAACTAGATAACCTGTTTTCAGACTTCATTTGGCAGGGCAAACGTCCCACACATGCCTGCAACATCTTGAAGTCGATGTCAGTAAGGGTGGTTTAAATTTCCCAGATCTTCGATATCACCTGGCTATCCAGTTTCATTATATAAAAGATTGGGTCTGTAGGCCAACTGAGGCAGGGTGGGTAGATTTAGAAGAAAAGGAGTGTCCTGCACGGTTATCAGCCTATTTATCAAAATCAGGCCGTAAGACGTAGTGGACTACAACAGGTTAACCCTTTGGTGGCAGCTGTCATAGACAGTGGAGTACAAATCCGACGCCTTATTGGGGCAGGTGATGAAGCGATGCTGTTGATCCCAGTGGCTGGGAATCCTTTTTTTTTTTTTTGCGGGGTTGTCATAGATGCTGGGTTTTGTCAATTGGATGATAGGGGTGTTAGGTACATGGGTAGCCTGTATACCAAGGAAGGGATGAGATCTTCTGAGGAACTGAGGGGGATCACAGACCTGCCTCATACACACTTCTTCCGCTACCTACAGGTATGGGCGTTTGGAAGGGGTCAGGCCGGGATCGGGTTGGTGACTCCCCACTGGTGCAGGTAGAACACTTAATATACACCACTGGGAGGGATGCCGGGGGTCTTATTCCCAAGGTGGTTCAGCAGGAGCGGCAACTATTCCCAGATGTTACACGTAAGACGAAAGCCTTGTTGGAGAGAAATATGGAAGTACCTATTCTGGAAGAAAACTAGCAGTTGATGTTAACCCTACATAAACACATAATAATGGGTGTTTACTCACCTGGTAAAGGTGATTGTGTTAGTTATATTCATGACACTCCAGAATTACCGCTTGGGTTCTCAACCCACCTGATAGGCTAGTGATGCACATGTGACCCAGATCAAATTTCGCAGTATACCTTGGTCCCAGGGTCCCCTTTCTCCAGCTGGATTCTTCCATAGCTGAAAAACAACTTAAGCCAAGACCCTTCCCTTTTGACTCCCCCACTGAACCACGTATAGAGAAACAATAGACAGTGATTCACCATCACCTTTTATTTCCTACTGATACAATTCTAGACTCAGTCACCTAGTGTTACAGACGGTACTCAATAGTTCACTCAGTCCATAACATAGAGAAATGTTCAAGTTTCCAAAGACCAGACCTTGTAGTCATAATTATTCAGCGCAAGTTATTCCTGCCGAGATCACCCCGAAGGGAGGGCCATGGAGTGTCACGGATACAACTAACACAATCACCTTTATCAGGTCAGTAAACACCCATTGTGTTATGTTGGTATCCATGACACTCCAGACATTACCTCTTGGGTTACTATAATAAGCAGTTCCACCATTCCTTCAGAGCGGGACAGGGCGATCAGAAGGGAAACTGGATTAGCATGTTGTGGATAAGACTGTACTGGCAAAGTGCGTTCTCTGTCTATACAATGTCTCAAGTCTGTAGTGTCTTGCAAAGGTATGGATGGAAGTCCAAGTTGCCGCCCTACAAATGTCCTCCATGGACACACTAGCTCTTTCTACCCAGGAAGTGGCCACTGCCCTTGTGGAATGAGCCTTTATTCCTTCTGGTGGAGTGAGATCTTTCGATTTGTATGCCTCCTGTATTGTCCTCTTTACCCAGCTGGCAATGGTGGTTTTGGAGGCTGCCATGCCTCGTTTGTGGCCTTGGGCAATTATAAAGAGTCTCTCCAATCTACGGATTGGCTGTGTTCTTGTAATGTATTGTGTAGCGCACTACCTATATCCAGGGAGTGGTCGGTTCTTAACTCCCCCTGTTGTGGTTGGGCATAGAATGTTGGCAGTTCCATAGTCTGCTCCCTATGAAATGTGGACATGACCCTGGGGCAAAAGGCTGGCACCGTTTTCATGAACAGCCCTTCTGCAGTGAAAATGGTGTGAGGTTTGTTACAAGAAAGGGTCGCTAATTCACTAATTCAGCGAGTGGAGCAGATGGCCACAAGGAAACAGGTCTTGAGACCCAACCAGTAAAGCTGTGCTTGATGCATGGGCTCAAATGGGGCTTCCCCTAGGGATTCTAGAACCATGGTCAGGTCCCAGGGAGCCACCGGTGTCCGTATGCGAAGGCGAATGGTCTCTGCTGCCCTAAGAAACCTAATGGAGTCTGGATGGGCCCCAGGCTGTGTATGCCCAATCTTGCTCATGGCCGCTCCAATTGTCCAGGCCCTGTTGCAAGTACAACAGTATCATAGACATGTTTGCCTGCATTGGATCGAGTTGAGCAGACTTGCACCAATTTGCAGAAATATTCCACTTCCTGACATAAGTGGCTGTGGTAAAGGGCTTTCTGGATTGTAGGATGGTCGATATGACCGATTCATGGTACCCAGCAGTCAACAATCTCTGCCTCTCAGGAGCCAGGCCGATAGCTTTAGGGTGTGGGGCTGGGTGAATCATTGGACCCTGGAACAGCATGTCCCTCCGATATGGGAGGGCCCATTTGTCCAGGGTCATGGCTACTGCTGCAGCAAACCAGGTCCTCCGGAGTCAGAATGGTGCTACGAGAATGATCCGTTTCTGGGATAGCCTGATCTTTACCAGCACCTGGGGAATCAGAGGGATCAGAAGGAAGACATAAGAGCGATCCTGGCTACATGCTTGAGATAGAGCATCTATTCCTAGGGCCTGTTTCTCCCTGTATCTGGAGAAATATGTCTTGACCTGTGCATTCGATTTGGAAGCCATTAGGTCTATTGGAATGTGGCCCCACCCCCTTTGTATCACACTGAATATGTCCAGGTGCAGTTGCCACTCACCTGGGTGCACCTACTGTCTGCTTAGCCAGCCCGCCCTGACATTTAGCTTGCCTGCCAGGTGGACGGTGTGGATGTGAGTGAGGTTGGACTGAGCCCAGTTTAGTACCTTGGCTGCTTCCCTGATCATGGCTCCACTGTGTGTTCTGCCCTATTTGGCTATGTGTGCGACCATGACTTTGTCGGACTTCACCAGAACCGACCGACCAGTGATGTTGTCCCTGAACGCCCTCAGGGCATGGAACACTGCCCTCATCTCCAGGACGTTGATAGACAACCATGCTTCTGCAATCGTCCACCTGCCTTGTGCTGTGGAGTTGCTCATGCATGCTCCCCAACCAGTTAGGCCAGCACTGGTCTCCACCGTCACTTTGTATGACAGCTCCAGTGGGTAGCCCCTCGAGAGGTGTGGGCGGTGTGTCCACCACCCCAACAGGTCTCTATTTTTGGTAGGTGAACATTCTTGTTGAGGTCGTCCTCCGATGGAGAGCCTTGCTACAGAATGCAGTTTTGTAGGGGGCGCATGTTCCACCTTGCCCAGGGCACCAAGTTGATGCATGACACCATGCATCCAAGGACTTGTGCCGCTTGACCCATCATCAGCTTGGGGACAGACACTGCTTTCTGCCTGCTCTATGTGCTGAGATGGCTGCAGTGAGCTCTTGTCCTGACTGACCACCCAACCATGCTGGGACAGGGCAGACAGAACTAATTCCGTGTCCCTTGTGATTGGGCACTGCTGCGTGCCCGCATCAGCCAGTCATCCAGATATGGGATAATGTCCACCCTCTGCTCCCGTAATCGTGACGCCAGGACAATGGACACCTTTGTGAACACCCTTTGTGCTGACGTCAACCCGAGGGGTAGGGCTTGATACTGCAAATGCTGACCCAGTATGTGGAACCGAACAAATCGTTGGTGGCTGGGTCTGATTGGAATGTGATTGTAAGCATCCTTCAGATCCACTGAGGTGAGGTAGTCACCTACCCCTACATTCGTCAACGTTGATTTGAGGATTTCCATCTTGAACGCTGGGGTGGTGATGAAGTTGTTCAAGAATTTTAGGCCTAGAATTGGCCTGAGATCTCCATTTTTCTTCGGAACTAGGAAGAAAATGCAGTAAACTCCCGTGCCTGACTCGCTGTCCGGCATAGGCTGAACTGCATTTTTCTGTATCAGGTCTCAGAGAACCTCCTGTACCTGGTGGGCCGTAGTCCTTCTCTTTGAGATGGGAAGACAGTACCACCCTGTCCCTGCAAGGCTTCTTTGAAAACTCGACAGCATAGCCTTGAAAGATGCTCTCCAGTACCCACTTGTCAGAGGTCGTCTGTTGCCATTGCTGATAGAATAACATCAATCTCTGCCCCACGGGAGGATAGTTCAGATGTGGGCTTGGCGGTGGGGAGGCCTGGGCGTGGCAGTCAATACTGCTTTGGCCTCTGCCTCTGCCTCCAAAGCGGGTTCTTTCCTCTGAAGGCGGAGTACCTGCCCTGTGAGGGACTTTTTTATTTAAAATTTTGGTGACCAGGTAGACCCACTGAGACCATAATGGTGCTTTTTTCAGGGGCAACCCGGGGTTAGTTACAGGCAACAGTACAATGAAAAATAGAAACAATTCAAGGGAAAGTGAGCAATACAGATATTACAGTCAGGACATATTGTACAATCACAGGCAAGTTAGGTACAGTTGAGGATAACAGGAAGGGTAAAAATAGTTTCACAAGAATAAGTTACATAATGTTTATTTAGCAGAATAATTTTACAAATTACAATTACTGTGTTCTCTCCTTATAAAGGAATTATCTGTGTAATTCTGTTTTCTGTTTTGCTGAAATCTGCCGTTCCCTTGAAATCTGCGCTGAGCAGATGGCAGGTAGGTGGTTCTTTGCTTGTCTTTGGCGAGATCCTTCCCCTCTTCTTCTTGCTTTAGGAACTCTTTAAGGCCTTCACCACATTGTCTCCTTTCAGGGGCAAGTTTTGTAGGAGTGCTTTAGATTAATTTTCTGCTTCCCAAAGCTTTAACCATAAAGCCTGCCCTGTTTGTTAAGGCAGAGGCCCTGGCTTCCAATTTTAGGGTGTCCACTGCCATATCCCCCCGATACTTAGCTATATCAAGGGTACATTCCAGTAGCTCCGCCTCCCTGGTCTTGGGATCGATTTTTTCCATTAGCTCCTCCAACCAGCAAATTTGCGCCCTGGTTGAACAGACCACTGTCACTGCGGCTCTAGCGCTTGCCTGAAATCTCAAATAGTTTCTTTAGCATTTCTTCCACTTTTTTGTCAGTGGGGTCCTTGAGAGAAATGCTGCCACATGGCAGCACTGTCTTCTTTCTTAGTGTTGCAACTTGTGGGTCTATGCTTGGTGCCATGCACCACAGCTTGGCTTTGTCCCCTTGTACTGGGTACATCCTGTCCAAGTTTCTTTTCTCGGACAGGCGACCTGGCTCTGTTGAATCCCACTCTTTTGAAAAAATGTAATCGATGGCAGGACAGCTAGGGAAGGTGTCCTTAACTTTCGGGTTTTGCAGGATCATGGGATCAAGCTTAGATTCTGGCTTGGGTGCTTCTATGTCGAACCCCATTGTGGATTTTATGGCCCTCATTAGGCTGGGACCAGATCGAAGGAACAAAGTTTTGACAGCAAAGAGGGTGATTTGGGTACAATGTCCATGTCCTCCTCCCCCGACTCTACGTCTTCAACATTGTCTGGTGTTTCCCCCGTGTCCTCATCCCCTGGATGAGGTGGAGCTGGCTCATCGTGGATATCTGGCTGAGGGGAGGGGTTTGACCCTGGAGCCAGTGCTGGGACAGGTGTTGGGGGTGGCCTTGTCTTTGTCAGTGACTCCAGCTTCTCCATAACCTTAAGCATAAAATTTTGCTGGCTCTCCATCATAGCCACAGTCGCCTGTTGGGTCTGGATAAGGAAAGCCCCCGGGTTCATCCAGTCGGAGGCGCCAGGTCCTTGGTTGTCGAACTCTGTATCATGAAACTGATCCGCAGCTGAATCTTCGTCCTCGTGTAGGCAGGCAGGGCACTGAGGGCCTGGGTTGTGGGACAGCAGGGTGGCATTACTGGAAGTGCATTTCTTGGCCTTCACCATCTAGGAAATGAGAGAAGGACAGTGTTAAATTAAGTACCCAGTGGGGCAGAAATACCTGTGTGAAGCAGGTAAACTATGCAATAGACTGACACTTTCTGCCCCAAAAGGCAGTATCACTTTAAACCCAGAAGCTTTCTGTGACAAACGAATCCCCCAAACCGCAAGAGAAAAAAACGTATGTCAATACCAATGGGGGCAACAGACACAGTGCAGAACTGTGCTCTTGCTAGTGCTCGTTTTGTCTGGAAACCACCAAAAGAACATTTAAAGATGTCAAATTATTAGGATCCTCAGTAGCGCGTAACCCCCCCCCCCAGCATGCACGCTGGTCGGATGGCCTCTCAATCTAAAATGGCGGATTAGCCACCGTGAAGCCATCTTGCATTAAAATGGCGGTTGATTAAAAAAGAATGCAAGGTGCAGTCAAAGGAAACAGGCTTGAGTTTTAGCTTGCTCGGCTGCTTTGCGCTTTCTGCAGCAAAATGACCGGAAACGCACAGAGACCCATCGCTGTGCCTTGCACTGCGCTGCGCTGTGCAGATAACAACTATGAAGTCGAAGCGCTGGACGGTCAGCAGGGGCTTGTACACTGAAGGCCCGGAGGATTCTGGACGCCCATGCCAGCAGCCTGCTGCCACAAGAGACCTGGAGTAGCCGGGTGAGAAGAAGAACGCCAGTAAGGTAATAATTGTATTGCACCAGGCTCTGCCAAGCGGTCGCTGTTGTAGGGACCGCATCGAAGATTCCATGCAACCATCTAGGCTACCCGCTAATTAAGAGGTAGCGCAATCAGGTCCGGATACGGCGCCATGTGGCCTCCACTTTGGAGGGGAAGCCACAGGAGCAGGCTCGTATCCCATGTGGGAAAGTCGCAGACAAGCACTCGGAGAACCCAAGACGTATTTTCCTTTAGCGTTCTGTAGCCCCCGCTTGGGGGGGGGGGCCACCAGCCAGAGGACGTGTCAAGGGAGTACATGAGATTTAAATTTCAGCGATGCATATGAGGCCATTTACGCGGTGCTGCCTAGTACCATTAAACATATTCTGCCCCCTGAAATTGATACTTTGTTAAGTGGAGCTAACAAACACACAGCTGTTGCAGTACCAAGCACACAGTATACGGTGGACAAAAGAAACGCTAAGCAAAATCTGCTCTTAATATGCTCCTGCTGAATCTCCTCTCTGATTAGGAAACAGTAAATTACAGTCTGTCACAACCAGTAAGTCCAGAGAGAGAGAGAGAGACAGCAGTTAAAACGACAATCAAGAAACAATCCACCAAAATAACTAAGGCCTAACCACCAGAGGCCAATTATCTCTCTCTCAGATCTGTAAATGAGAGTAACTAGAGCCACTAGAATGGCAGATCTTTCTATCAGCAGGAAGCATTAAACATCTTATTAGCAGAAGGGCATCAAACAATTAAGCCTAAACAAAGGGTTTTGGCCTACCTTAGGTAATTAGTTGTTGCAAGGGAACTCCTGGTGTGCTTGTAGCCTCTCAGATGCAAAGGTTGAACTGGAGAAAGGGGTCTCCTGGGACCAAGGTATACTGTGAATTTTGATCTGGGTCACATGTGCATCACTAGCCTATCAGGTGGGTTGGTAACCCAAGAGGTAACGTATGGAGTGTCAAGGATACCAACATAACACAATCACCTTTACCAGGTGAGTAAACACCCATTACTCTGTCTTTATGTACCTATTCTGGAAGAAAACTAGCAGTTGATGTTAAACCTACATAAAAACATAATAGTTTGCAATAAATATAATGAGTCGTATTATAAATTTTTTCATAGATTATATTGCCCACCCCTTATTGTCCATAAATTCAACCCTGCAGTCTCTCCACTTTGTGGGAGGTGCTACATAGTTGGGCTCCTATTTTCACTGTTTTGAGGCATGTTCCGTCTTGCAGACCTTTTGGTCGGACATTGCCCACAAGCTACTGAATTTGATGGGCCTTGATCCTGGCAGTACCCTGTTTTTTTTTTAGCCTCTTTCTCCCCCCAAGCTCCAACGCTGTAGGTGATGCCAGGATTACCCATGGGTGGTGTTGCTGGTCCCACCCCTGGGTAAATCCTGGCATCACCCACAGCCTCTTGTGGTATATTGCTTAAGTAGACTATTGGTTAACTAGGATCTGCAGCTTAGCCATTAGGTGGAGAAATGGGCAGAGTAGGTGGGCCAGCGGTCCTTATCTGCCATCAAATTCTATGTTTCTACGTTTCTAAGAACAGGAAGCACTTACTGGTACCTGTGTGTACAAACTCAATCGATTCCAAAACGTAGTTGAAAAACTTAAGTTTAATCCACAGTTTCACCGTTGATACACAGGCAAATCAAATGGGGTTTGAATAAACCTCAATAGCAAACCCCTGTGCATTGAATATTGTCTTCCTGAGGACCCCCGACATAATGGCAACTAAGAATATAGTTTATTAAGCACTGTGTCTGAGCAACTGTCTATTTTTTGTTTTTTTACTTTAATTGGGACAATGGTCTGTTGCTCACAGGTAAATGGAATGCAGCATTGGCCGGAAAGTGGATTTTTACAGAAGAATATTTCAGTCCACCCTCTGACAAGAAGAGCAAATAGTCTAAGATGCTCTGAGGGGAACGCTCATAAGGGTCTAAGTCCTGCGTGGACGCCCAACTGGAGAAGCATTTCCACTTCACAGAACAGGAAGATCACGTAGATGGTTTCCTAACAGACCAGACGACTGACTTCTGCCACCTTTGAGGACACCCTGAAACGCAAGAGGACTATGTCCTCAGGAGCCAGGTGTGCAGATCGAGAGAGTGAAGGTCCATGTGTAGCAGGGAGCCTTGCGCCTGGGACAACATAAGGCAATTATAGTGGGGAGTAGGAGGAAGTAGGCTGTTGGTTAACTAGAATCTGCAGCTTATCCAATAGGTAGGGAAATGGGCAGACTCAGTGGGCCAAGCGGTCCTTATTTGCCGTCAAAGTCTATGTTTCTATGTAACAGAGCCTGGCAAATCAACAGAGGTAAGGGATCCAGTTCCGAGAACTGTAGAAGCAGAGGGAACCAAATCTGTCTTGGCCAGAAGAGTGCTATGAGAATCATAGACACCCTGTCCCGGACCAGTTTGAGTAGTACTTTCTGAACAAGAGGAAAGGGCAGGAAAGTGTAAAGAAATCTTCCTGTCCAGGAAAGAGAGAATGCATCCTGCCACACAGTTCCAGAACCTCGCTCGAGAGAGCAGTAGAGAGGCATTTTTGCAGTTTGTGGAGAGGCAAATAGGTCTAACTCTGGTCAGACCCATTGGTGGAAGACGTCGTTTAGAATGTCTGGTAGGATTTCCCACTCATGGGCCCGTCCAGTAGATCTG
Organism: Neoceratodus forsteri; assembly: GCA_016271365.2. Lineage (NCBI taxonomy): Eukaryota > Metazoa > Chordata > Ceratodontiformes > Ceratodontidae > Neoceratodus > Neoceratodus forsteri. The sequence continues at coordinate 180,825,160 of CM057456.1, forward strand.
CTCAGGGTATCTGTCAGGGTGTTGGACACCCTGGGGATGTGAACCATCAGAAGATGGTATTTCTCTGGCTCGCCTAGTACCAGACCCTCATCAATTCTCTGCAGACAGGATATGAATGGGTGCCTCCCTGCTTGTTGAGGTACTGAACTACTGCAGAATTGTCTGACTGCACCTGAAGACAACCAGTGGGGGGGGGGGGAGATAAAGTCTCAAATGCCTTTAAGGCGTAAAGGACTGCCTTCATCTCCAAGACACTGATGTGGTGACAGGTCTCTACCGGTCTCCACCGGTCTCCAGGATCCTTGGGACCGGACATGCAGGAGATGAGCACCCCACCCTGTCAAAGAGGCATCTGCAGTCAAAATGAGACATAGGACAGGAGAATGAAATGGCATGCCTCGCATTAAGTTGTCCCTGGACTTCTACCATTGTAGAGCTCGAAGAGCCAGGGAAGACATCAGGACCAGGGCATCAAAATTGTCCTCCTTCTGGTCCCACTGGACTCTCAGGGACTACTGGTGGACCCTCATATTCAACCTGGCACTGGGGACCATCGGAATAGTGGCCGCCAAATATCCCAGGAGGCACAGATAGTCTCGTGCTGAGACCAAGCTGCTGGATTCTAGTCTGAGTGCAAAGCAATCAGGGTGCCCGCTTAAGCCATTGGCAAATATGCCATCCCCAAGGAGGCATCCAACACGGCTCTGATATAGAGGAGGCATTGTGCTGGGTCCATTCTGGACTTCGGATAGTTTACAGCTATCCCCACCTGGGCGAACAACTACAGGGTTCGAGAAAGTGTGAACAACAGCCTTTGGTGGGAGGACGCCTTCAGGAGCCAGTTGTCCAGGTAGGGGAAAGACATACAGGCCTTCCCTCCAGAGGGCCGCTACGACTGCCGCTAGGCATTTTGTGAAGACAGTTGGGGCCAAGGAAAGGCCAAATGGGAGGTCCCCGAACTGATAATGATGATCCTAAAACAAACAAAGATAGAGAAACTGTCAGCAGGGTGCATCAGGATATGAAGGTGCATGTCCTTTATATCAAGAGAGCAGAGCCAGTCTCGCTTGTTCAATTAATCAATCCATCAATCAATCGAAATATTTAACCAGGCGAGCACCATTGAGCAGAGCTCCTTTCCAAGGTGAACCTGGGTGAACACAAGTACAAGATAACAGAATAATACACAAAAATAATACACAGGCTGATCAAAAACAAGCATGGACAATACATCGTAAGGAAATGCAGGATAAGTACCATAACAGTTTACAGATAAGAAACTGAACTAACAACAGTAATACAGATAAGGTCAGCAACTTTGAAAAGATGGGGTGACAAGAGCCATGGCGAATCGACTGGGCCCTGAAGCACAGGTACAGGGATGGAATAGGGGCAGAGGAGAAGGGAGGAGATGGAGGGCGAATACGTCGGAGGCCTATGGAGTGGGACTGTGAACTGGGAGTGCAGAAGTAAAGTGAGGAACCCGACGAGGGGGACTAGTCGGGGGGGGCAGGGTGAAGGGGAAAGTGGGTACACTACTGGGAACAGATCAGTGGGTAAAAGATAAGAAGAAGAGAAGAAAGGATGAAGGGGAAGGGAGAGGGCTGGGCAGAGGCTGGGTTCAGTGTCAACAGATTGGGGTGAAGAGACAGACAGAAGCGAAAGGGAGGGAGGGAAAGGACCATGCAGAAGCTGGGTTCAGTATCCAGGAACAGGCTAAGACGAGAGTGATAAGGGGACACCCTGAGAGGGGAAGTCATTTGATCAGGAGTAGCAAGCACATGATTCTTTATTGTGCTGAAGATAAAGTGTTTTGAAGGCTGTGGTGCTGACTTTATGCTTTAATTTCAGAGTTTTTTGCAGGTCATTTCATAGCTGGGGACACTCATGACTAATGGACGCCCAGCCAAAGCGGGATCTGGCCTTTGTTACCTTTAAAGTAATATAGGAGGCACTTCTCAGTGCATATCTGCTTAGAGTGCAAAGTGGTAAACAGGCAGAGATGTAGTCAGGCAGTTTGTTAATAATAGTTTTGTATGCTCAGATGGTGGCATTTCTTTAAAAGAAGACCAACCTACAGCGATGTACAACAAACAGTGGTGGGTGAAGTATGGAAGATCTGTTATAAACCTTAGGACTCTATGATACAGCGTATCAAGTTTTGAGAGTGCGCCGACTGATCCTTGGCTATAAAGGAAATCAGCATAACCTAGCAGGGGTAGGAAGGTAGTTTGGACTAGTCTCGTCCTCACATCTAAGGGGAGGAGATTTTTTATCCTAAAAAAAAATTAAAAACACCAAGTTTTTGACGAAGCTTCTTTGTCAATTCTTCTGGGAGTAAAATCCCCTATCCTTCTGAGTAAGGGGAACTGGTTCGATGGCACGTTTTGTGAGCAAAGCATCAATTTCATTCCATAAGACCAATGCTTGGTCTGGGGGGTAATGAGACACCCTTGGTGGCAAAGCAAGGGGAATCTCTGTGAACTTCACTGTGTGTCCTGACTCGATCAATTGTAATAGCCACAGGTCAGTGGAGATGGCTTGCCACCCTTATAGATGCAGGGAAAACCTGCCCACGATGGCCATGGGAAGGGTCTCCGGTCCCACGACTGGAGGAAGACCTTCAGCCAAAGGCTGGCCCTGCTGGGGAGCAGCAGGGACGTAACGGGACATTTTCTTTTTATTCCTATTATCTATTTATATTCCAGGGGAAGCCTAGCAGGCAGCTCTGGCCCCTCCAGCTCTCCATTCCCCGCCCGGCCTCCCCTACGTCCCCCACGGGTTCCCCCGTGATAGCAGGCTTAAGGGCTGATTTCCTCCACCCCAGAGCAAAATCCTGATAGATGGGGAAGCCGGACCAGGAGCAGGAGAGCCATCATGGAGCCTACCAGCTCCCATTTACTCCAGTCCCCCGACATAGACATCGGCGACATGCCTCTTGATTCGCATCTCCCCGCCACTGCCAGAGGGAGACAGACTAGCAGAATGGCAATCCTCCTTTCTGAAAGAGAGAAGTCCTCCAGATGCTCAATCCTCTCTCTCTCTCTCTCCACCGACCTGCGCTCATTCTCGAACCCAAGTCGCTGGCGTGGCACGAGGTGTGGCGTCTTTTCTGAGCATTTCTAGGACTAGGCAATGTCAACTTGAGGCTTTCACTTGTTGGTAGGTGGTCTTTCAGCACTGGAACACGCCCTGTAGGGGCAGCCCCAGAAGGATCCCCTGAAGGCTGGTTTTGTTTTTGGATGGTACAGGATCCTGACCAATAAAAGGGTACAACCAGAGTCCTGTAAGTCCTTCAACATTTCTTGGGTCTGTGGACCACAGAGCTGATCACCCTTTTAAGGAGCATTAAGGATAGATTGCTGCACGTCCTGTGAAAATCCTGACACTAGGCATGACGTCTGAGACAAACGCCTGCAGAGGATGTATGGGCCACAGTATCAACGGCATCACAGGTGGCGGCAAACAGCTGCCACCGTAGACATCTTGGCAGTCAGATCCTCCTGGGAAGAACTCACATGGAGGGACTGGACTGTTGTCTAGGAGTCTTTTAGGATTTCCTCTTGATATTTCAGGTGGTGTCCCATGTAATTAAGTATACGGAGAGACGTAGTAGCCAAGGCATAAACCCTTTTCCCCATAACATCCAATTTCTTGGATTCCTTATCCGGGGATCGAGCATTCATGTGTTGAGGTCTAGAGGACCTATTATGAGTGGCACTGAAACATAGAATTTGATGGCAGATAAGGACCGCTTGGCCCACCCAGTCTGCCCATTTCCCTACCTACTGGATAAGCTGCAGATCCTAGTTAACCAGCAGCCTACTTCTTCCTACCCCCAACCCCTAGAATTGCCTTATGACTATCCCATGCATGCTTGAATTCCACCACTGATTTTGACTCCACAACCTCCTCCGGAAGGCCGCTCCATGCATCCACAACCTCTCTGTGAAAAAAATACTTCCTTAAATTACCTCTGAGCCCACCTCTATCTTCAAATTGTGCCTCTTGTTCTTGCACACCTCTTTTTGAAAGATGCTACCTCTTGGACTTTGTTGATTCCTTGAGGTACTTGAAAGTTTCTATCATGTCCCCCTCTCCCTCCTTTCCTTGAGGCTATACATATTAAGCTCCTTAAGTCTCTCTTCATATGTCTTCCGTGCAGACCCTGCACCATTTTAGTTGCCCTCCTCTGGACAGCTTCCATCCTGTCTATGTCTTTGCGAGATTAGGGTCTCCAGAACTGCACACAGTACTCCAGATGGGGTCTCACCAGCTGTCTGTACAGAGGATAATAACTTCCTGTTTTCTACTGGTGATGCCTCCCCTATGCATCCCAGTATCCCCCAGCCCTCCTTGCTGCCCTCTCACATTGCTTGCCCATCTTTAGGTCATCTGATATGACTACCCCAGGTCCCTTCCATTTTTGTTGTTGTTAGTATCTCACCCCCATTATGTACTCTTCCCTGGTTTTGTTTCCCAAGTGCATTACCTTGCACTTCTTAGCATTGAATCTAAGCTGCCATACATTTGACCATTCTCTAACCTTGCCAAGTCCTTCTCATCCTTTCCACCCCACCCTGTGCATCAACTCTGTTGCAGATCTTAGTGTCATCTGCAAAGAGACATACTTTTTCCTTCCAGTCCTTCTGCAATGTCGCTTATAAAGACATTGAAGAGGACCGGTCCTAATACTGAACCCTGTGGTACCCCACTAGTAACCCTCCTTTCTCTGATCACCACAAAACCGCCTGAGGCAGAGACATGCAGTAGGGTGGTCCACCGGGGTCCATAAACTCATCAGCCTTACAAGGATTGAGGGAATTCTGAAAGGTTGCTTCCAAGCAGCCCAAATAGCCTCTTCAAAGGAGTCCACCAAAGGGGGGGGGGGGTTGACCTTAGTGGGGCATTCCAGTATACCTAAATACTGTGCCAACTTCTTTCTTGAAGCATCCTGCTCAGTGCTCTGGAACCCAAACGTCTTCTGGAGGTGTATCATAATGTCCAAAAATGTGGGATTATTTGACAGAGAACATCAGAGGTAGGGTCACTCTGAACTGACGAGGTGGCCGAGGACTGAGGGGAGTCCCCTGGTACATACCGTCCTCATCCTCCAGGTCAGCTAAATCCCAGTATTGCAGGAAAGGGTCATCCATGTTTACATCCAGAGGGTGAAAACCCAGGGGGAGACGAGGAACAGCAGGCTATCCTCTGGGCCGAAGGCCAATAGGGAGCAGACACCGGAGCTGACCCTACAGTAGGGGGGGTATGGGGTCTATGTAAGGTTCAGGATTGTATTTACTAGAGCCTGGACATCAATCACGGCCATCTGCCCAGCGGAAGTAGCTGGCGTAGCATGGACTGAGTGAATAGGGACCACTGACGGTACTGAAGAAGGCAGTGGAACCAAGCAAGCTGCCGTTGATGAGGGGTGTGTATAGGACTCCAGGATCATCAATGAGGGCACTTACATAGAGCCCTTTGTGGTAAGGCCGGTCGTAGATGAGAGGATTATCGACAGGCGATGGCTAGAAACCACAGAGAGGAGAAGCGGCAACAGAAGCTGCAATTTCACCCAAGAACCCACCGACAACGGAAGAGCCGTCGACGAGGGAAGAGAGAAGCTAACAATCGTCGCCGGTGCAGAAGACGATGTTATAGTGGCACGCTTCTTAGTACTTACCTTTCTGGTAGTGATCGGGGTACTCGTCATTGACAACAAGAGCGCGGCAGGAACATGCTTCGTTTTGCTGACATGTTTCTTACCAGGACCCTGTCCTGTCAATGAGGAAGGCTCACCTGTAGAGAGGCGAGACCCAGAGGAGACGTCAAAGACTCCCTGGGCTTGGAGCATTGCTGCTGCTCTAGAAGGGCAACCTTTTGCTCCATGAGGAACTCACAAAGCTGCTGAAGCCTTCGAAGTTTGGTGGCCTTGTTGAACTGCTTACAGAACATACAATCCTGGGTGCCATGTTCAGGACCAAAGCACCGAAAACAGATGTCGTGGAGGTCCTCCATAGCAATTCCGTGACCACAGGTACATTTTCGGAATAAGGGATCCTAAGACATCAGTAGATGAACCCATTTAGAATGAATGTTTGGTCGACATAACTCATCAATGACTGGTAAGCAGATCTCCAAAGCAGGACTTGTTGCATGCAGGTCACGGTAGAAAATAACTCAGGAGTAGCTGGGACCTCCCTATTTTATACGTGCCATACAGGTAACATTACGGGGAGGTCCCAGGGTCGACTGCTGAGAAGTCATCCGGAGGAAATTATGCCTGCGGCTGATATCCCATGGTGTTATTACCTGTTGCAAGAGATTATTTAAAAGAAGATGTGTAACGACAATAAGAGACGGAAAACTTCTGCACCAGACAGAATGGAGTGTTCCTAACAATGAAGACTGCTACACCCGCTTTCCTGTTGCTGCACCGGTGGCAAAGACCTGCCCCACGCATTAGCTATGGAAGAGGGATCCCTTCCCTAGTGTGCCCAGATGTGGATGTTGTGCAGGACAGCTATATTGATGTCTATATTCTAAGACAGCCTCAAAATGTGATGTCTCTTCTCTTTTGCCTGGTCCCCTTCAATGTTCCAGGTTATGCAATTTAATTTGAAACAGCCATGGCTGGATAGGGGGTACAGACTGTCTGTTGCAAGCTGCCCTACAGAAGCTGCAGGTTTGTCTGGCTGCCATCCTTTGTGGAGCTATGTGACCAGGCATGCCAGGCCCCCCAAAAAAAAACACTGGGAGCCCCACCACCAAACTGTTTTACCTCCCCAACCTAGAATGTACCACAAATCCTTCCAGCATAGGTATCTGTCGCATAACCAACATTCCCATTACAATTACTGATATACAGTACAAACATTAACATGAAACAAACAGTTAACAAAATACAACTAGCAATTCAACTCCCAACTAGACCTTCACCCATGGAGACGGAATAGGAAAGCAAGCCCCCGTGGTTGCACCCCGCCACCCTTGACTTCAATATGGTCCATGAAGGACTCTTATAGGAGCTATTGTCCTTCTGCTCCTGGGACCCACTACATTATCTAGTAAACCACTGTATTACTTTCCTGAAAGTGCCCCACCTCCCAGATCACCCTCTGAATAAAAACCTATGAACTGCAAGATAGAAAGACACCACTTTAAAATTAGGGTAACGTGGAGTGCGAGTGTGTGTGTGTGTGTAAGGGGCACAGTAATAAATTGCTGAAGCCCAATTTCAAGTCCCCAGCTCCACTGAAATGGCTGGGGTGAAACCGGCTCACTCCTAGAGTAGATGACATGTAAGGCAGCCTTGCATTACACAGCGTGCTCCACCAGGCACCACAGAAAGCCCACTTCGGTGCCCACTGCAGAGTACATTTGTAGACAGAAACATCTGTGCTGAGAATACCGCCTCCATTCTTGCTTTCTTTCCCTCCCACTACCAAAACATGGAGTCCCAGAAATGCAGAGTCTGTATGCTTAAAAACAAGGAAGTCACCACGTAGAAATGTGCCTCGTTAAAAGTTCCACATAATGCTGGCACTGCTTAGTTTGTCATTATAGGTTAAGGATTTCCAGCAGTGTTCCCAACTTGTGGAGAGTCTGTTCACCACAGGTAGCCTATCTGCAATAAAGGTCATGGTGTCCAAGTTATTTTCTGCACTGTTGAGCACCGAAGGCATTACACAGGCAGTTCCCTTCCCACACACGATTCTCTGTGACCACTGACAGACAAGACATAAAGCGAACAACGCAAATCCTCCAGCTTGGAATGGAGATGCTGTGCAGCCTGGGTGAAGTCTTCTAATCGTTTCCATGATCCCATGGTGACTGGCATCATGCTCCGCTAAGGTGCCGTAGAAAGCCCACTTCAAACCCTAGGAAATCTTACTGTATTCTGACTTCTGCAGTATGGTCTCACCTTAGGACTGCCCTGGAGCCGAAATGGTTAACAGAACCTAAGCTAACGATGGAATGCTAGGCTCGAACTCAGTTTTCAAACCACTGTCCCTGGAATACATTCTGCAACTGTCGAGATTCTTTACTCCGCTTGCCTAAGTAAGATGCCTCGGAGAGCTCTCTTTCACCTTTCTTGAAGATTTTTTCTCGAGTACTGTTTATTTCTTTTCATTTTTAAAGCACCGTCCATGGTTTTACAGGTAGATTAGTCTAGATTTAGTGTTATTCTATTAAGTTTTCCAGTTCCCTGCTGGTTCATCGCAACTGGGAGAAAACCAAACTTTTGTATATATTTTATTTTTTTTAAGGTAAATTTTCTTTAAAAATCAACTTTTCCGGGACGGTTTCTTAATTTTATTTAATTTGTGAAGGTAACCAGGACAACTCTCTGTTCTCTCATTGGTCAGTGAACCGATTGCTAATTTAAAAAAAAAAAAAAGTATTTGTTTACTAGTGTGTGTGTGTGTGTGTGTGTGTGTGTGTGTGTGTGTGTGTGTATCCAACTCAGAGAAACCCAATTTTAGAGTTTCTCCCATGTTATGTCACTACCCAAGAAAAGAACTGTCCCTATGGGTTTTCAGCATTGTACAGAGTGTGGGGAACCATTTGCTAAAGCTGACCCACGCTTGATCTGTGTTTTCTGCCTAGGGTTTAACCACCCGAACGCAGACTGTGAAATTTGTAAGAACTTTCCTCAGTCGCCACTTGATAGGCGACTGAACCAACAAAGAAAAAATGTTCAATAAGACTGCTGACCCAGCTTCAGATAAACCGTCTCCTTATCATTTGAAAGAGAAACCCAAGGAACCGGCTGAACAGCCCTCTGACCAGGGTGAAGGCTCTTGGGTAGAAAATGAACTGCAGATACTGCAACTGAATCGGCAACTTCTGCAAAGAAAAAGAAGGAGAAACACTCGGGGAACGAACCGCAACCGACAAGCCCGTCGGTTCCAACGGCTGAGGAGACTGCCATCGCCATTAGAATTATCCAGTCGCTGCAAACCGGTACCATGACGCCGGTTCACAGCCACCGGTTCAATCTTTGGGTTCCTCCTCAGTTCCCAGTTCCTTTGAACACTACCTTGAATTTCATGGCAAGGGTAATGATGATAAAGATGATGATGAGGAGGACGACTTTGGGGAGCCTCCTGAACCAGATGTTTCCCCTGGTCCTCAATGCCCTGACTCCCCTCATAAGGGAGATGAGGATTTTTCTTCTCATTTTACCTTCATGAAGCAAGTGGCACAAACTCTGGACCTCTCCACTCAGGAATCTACAGAGGAGGAGGAGCCAGATTATATGGAAATGATGAATATACCAGAAACTAAGAGGCTGTTATTACCCATCTATAAGTCCCTAAAGAGAAAAGTCACTAGAATTTTGCAGAACCCCATTTACATCCCCCTACTAGAAAGAGGATGGATAAGAAGTACTGGGTGGCTAAGGCTGGAGCAGAGTTCCTTTCTGGTCATCCCAGCCATGAAGGGGTGGTACGGGCTGCTGCATGTGATAAAGCAGGCATTCCCCTGGCATCAAGCCCACCTGATAAAGATTCTAGAAAAATGGATTCTATGGCCATGAAGTCTTATCTGGGTTTTTCCTAGACCACTAAACAGGCCACTTACATGGCTTATGTTTCCAGATACCAAAAAAAGTCTCTGTAACACCATTTTAGATATTGCCAAGGCTTGTCCTACACCCAAGGCATCAGACCTTGCTGAGGCTGCAAAAAGGGGCATAGATGCTTCTAAATGCCAATTCTGGATGGCAGTGGATGCCAATGACATTGCAGCCAGACAAATGGCAACTTCAGTGTCCCTGTGGAGGTCTACTTGGCTAAGGGGCACTAATCTGTCCCAGGACACCCAGGCAAAGGCCTTGGATTTCCTTGTGAGCCCACATCCCTCTCTGGTGAGCGAACAGAAGCTTATGTAACCCCCCCTGCAAATGGGGGTTCCCAAAAAGTCTTCTAGGAGCTGTCTAAATGCTCCCAGCCTGAATGGTGTTCGGCGTTTATGCCGCTTAATTGTGAGTGCTTTTAGAGCCTCTGATACTGTCTTTTTAAGAGCTGCCTGTTCACAGGCTAAATTAGTTTGAATGGGGGACTGTGTAATTAATGCTCGAATCTTGCCCTGAGCTGCCATCTGATCGCTCCATTTCTGCAGTCCCTAAGAGCACAGAGGGAGCCCATCGGAAAGATGTAAATATTTCCTGAAATCATTTAACAGCATTTGTGGAATTGCAGGTTGTCTAACCTGCTTTTACTGCAGCTGGGACTGTGTGTGTGGCTCCTCCATTTTGGACCCGAACTCCTAATCTGGGCCAATTTGGATAAGGGGAGCCCTAAAATGGAGACTGCCTGAGCCAACCAGAACTTGGACTCTCACCTGGAGCCTGCTTAAAAGAGGAATGTATGGCAGGTGCTTCTGGGAGCGGTAGTTTGGACCTTGGCGCCTTTTCACACCAACAGAGGGAGCCCTGCAGTGATCGACAGTTGAATCCTCCAACCGAACCTGTGTGGAGCCTAAGGGAAATGCCCTGAACTGTTCTTGGAGGGCCAGATTCGAGTTGACTGTGAAGGGAGTAGGAGCTCTGTTCTGCTGCGGCATGCAGGTCGCGCGGGAAGTGCGTGTAAGGTCCTGAAGTCGGCCTGTAGCTGTTAGCGAGTGCTCATTGGACTGAATCCGAGTTTGTGGAGAAAAAAGGAAGAAGTGTGCAGATCCAGGCTTGCCCGTAGAAGACCGAAGATTTGCAGAAGTGTGATCAGCCTGTCGGGGACTCTGTTGCTGCATGTGTTCTCGGGTTTTGCAGTATTTGCGATCAGGATCGAGAAATAGCTGCCTGGTATAGTAATTTCCTTTACATATATATCTGCCTAGTGTTTGTAGGGGATCGAGATACCTCTTTCCCTGGTTCTGCGAGTCATGAGCTGAAGCTGGAAGCTGGACTCAAAGCTAATCGGACTGCATCCGTCTGCTTTCCAAGTCAGTTAGGCCCTGTCACAGGGGTCTCATCTCCATGCCCTGCTCATCCTGGCCATCCAGAGGTACCTCCTCAATTCAGCTCGGTTTGGAGTTTGTGAGTACAAACAGGGGTACTTCCCCTCACCTTCCTTTAATCACAGTGTGTCAACTGATTGTTGTGTGTGCTTCTGTTTGTGGACTGAACCATCCGGCTCTGGATTACAATTTGTTTGTGCATGTATTTTCTTCATACAGGGCCCCATCAAGCTGCACCAGCCGGGCCAACCCCGGGCAACGGACCTGGCTAGCCCCCCTCAATCCTGGGTACCCAGAGAGTGACATTTTGAACCCTAAATATATGTGCACAGTACTATGATTCGGACTTATCTAAACCAATCAACCTGATTACCCCCCTCCCGTGTTACTGTCCCCTGAATAAACCAGATCTGTTGTTTTTATACTATATACTGGTTGTGGTGTCAATGCATCTAGAACAGTATTGCAAGTTGATGTGTATGTTGTCTAACCTTGTTTTACAGGGGGTCCTCCGAGACGGGATGCAGATTCAGTCTCGAAGGGTAAGTGGTATTTCTATGTGTAAAAAGTGTGCATATGTGGGGTACTGGGAAGGTAACTCCCGTGTATTGTGTGGGCCACTAGTGGGAACAACGGGGGGTCACAGTGTCCCAGAGGGCTGTACCTGAGCTAGTTTAACCACTACTAACCCTGACCTCTGGGTGGAGGCACCAGTCATAGAACCTAGGCCCCTCAACCTGTCAGTAGCCAAACAGGCGGGGGTAGTAGCCCTTGGGATAGCACCACCTGGGAGTTACACTTACATGAAAAAGACGGTGTACAAAGTAGCCTATAAGAGTGCTGCTACTAAAAAAGAAAGCAGCAACACCTTAGAAGTACCACAGTAAAGGGGGTGGGTTAGAACCCACTACAGACCCTTCTTCCAGACTCGGGCCCTGCCAGCCTATCAACTGCAGAGAGGGTACTTCAGAGGCAGGGGCAGCAGTCGTGCTGGCCCCAGCACTCTGCCAACTGCACAAGCAAAGCAGACTCCCTGAAGGGTCTTCCAGGGTTGCCTCCCCATTCCTGGTAGGGGGCAGGCTGGCTCACTATCTCCAGGCTTGGACATCCATCACCACAGACAAGTGGGTCCTGGAGGCAGTGAGCTAGGGTCTTGCTCTCAGCTTTCAGGTCTTGCCAAGCTGAGGGCAAGAGTTTCCTGACCTGCCACCCCATCAGCAGCAGTTCTACTGGAGGCAGAAGTAGCAAAACTACTTCAGGACAAAGCAGTACAGCCGGTTCCCTCGGCCCAAAGGGAAAGGGGTCTCTACTCAAGGTACTTCCTCACCCTAAAGAAAACAGGGGCGTGGCAACCTATATTGGATCTCAGACACTTAAACATTTGAGAAAGCCAAAGTTTAAAATGGTCACCCTGGTTACCATTCTCCCTACACTCAGGCAGGGAGATTGGCTGGCATCCCTGGATTTAAAGAATGCTTACCTTCCACATTCCTATCAGGCAATCTCACGGAAAGTACCTCGGGTTCAGATTGCCATCAGGTCATTACTAGTTCAGAGCCATGCCTTTCGGCCCGACTTCTGCTCCAAGAGTGTTTACAAAGTGCCTAGCAGTGGTGGTAGCACAGAGACAGAGAATTATAGCTGTCCCATACTTGGACTGGCTAGTGGTAGGCCAGACCCCATAGCAGGTAAAAGATGCACTGGCAATCACTCAGGATATTCTGTAGTCTTTAGGCTTCCTAGTAAACCAGAAGAAGCCAGTGCTGAGACCAGTTCAGCTCCTGGAATTTACAGGGGCAGAACTGGACACACTAAGAGGAATGGCCTTCCTCCCAGGATATTCTGCAGTCTTTTGGCTTCCTAGTAAACCACAAGAAGCCAGTGCTGAGACCAATTCAGCTCCTGGAATTTATAGGGGCAGAACTGGACACATTAAGAGGAATGACCTTCCTCCCTCGGGGGAGGATGGACAGTCTCGTACAGTTGGCCAGCTCCTTCCAACTGCATGCCCCCAGACCAGCAAGGCATTTTCTTCAGCTGTTGGGGCACATGGCTGCATCAACAACAACAGTGCCAGGTTCCAGATTTCAGATGAAACATCCAGTTCCATCTCAGATCTCACTGGTCACAGAAGAGATTCCCTGTCAAAAATGGTACCAGTCACAGAACCCTTCTTCAAGCACTCCAGTGGCGGCAGGAAAAGGGCACCCTCAGGGAAGGTGTACCCTTCCTTGAGCAGTCACCATCAGCAGTGCTAACAATGGATGCCTTCATCCTAGGATGGGGTGCCCACCTGGGTCAGCACACTGCACATGGTACTTGGCTCCAGCAGGAGTCTCGGCTTTACATAAATTTGCAGAACTCACAGCAGTTTACCTGGGCATTCAGTCCTTTGCCTCAATGCTGCAGGGCAATGTGGTTCAAGTCAGAACAGACAATACAACCACAATGTACTACATAAACAAGCAAAGAGGCACAAGGTCATCCCCCTGTGCACACAGGCTATGAAAATTTGGAATCTGGCCTACTCCCTGGGGATCTTCCTCACAGCAGTTCATCTCCCAGGGAAGGACAACGTCCTCGCAGATGCCCTCAGCAGGATCAACCAGAATCACCACGAGTGGTCACTAAACAGGCAGATCCTTCAGGCTGTGCTCTGAAGGTGGGACACCCCAGAGGTGGATCTCTTCACAGCCCCAGACAATCACCAGCTGCCACAATTCTGTTGCAGGCCTCCTGCAGTGGGCACAGTCCCTCTGGACACACTACTGTTGGATTGTACAGGGAAGTTTCTGTACACCTTCCCCTCCATTTCCCCTGCTGCTCAGAGTACTGAACAGGCTCATGTTTCCGCCAGCAACAATGATCCTCATTGCTCCAGACTGGGCCAGGCAGCCCTGGTATTCTCTGCTTCTGACCCTGTCCATATCCAAACCAATTTCCCCTACTCAGGAGGCAGAACCTATTGACCTCCTTACAGGGCAAGGTCCTTTACCCAAATCTCCAGTCCCTCAGGCTCAGGGCCTGGCTCTTGAAGACTTACAGAGTATGCTGACCTGCACCTCTCTGAGGAGGTGCTGCAGGTCCTTAGAGTTTCTAGAAAACCCTCTACCAGAAAGACCTACACCTCTAAGTGGAAGAGGTTTTTTGTTTGATGCCAGCAAAAAAGAGATAGCCAGGCTGCCTGTCGGTCATTCTGGAGTATCTGGCACATCTCCATTTTCTCAGCCCAAGGCCTTCCACCCTCAAGGTGCACCTGGCAGCTGTCTCTGCCTACCTCTCAGCTGGTAAAGGGTCATTCCTGGCTGCTAACCAGGTATTCAGAAAGTTCTTCAAGGGCGTGTTACACATGCATCCCACTCACACGGAGCCCACTCCCGCATGGGATCTCAATATATGCACTGGCCAACTAATGCAGCCACCATTTGAGCCCGTGTCTTCAGCAGAGCTTAATTATGTAACATGGAAAACAGTGTTACTGGTAGCCATCACCTCAGCCAGACGGATCAGTGAGCTCTTGGCCTTGTCCATAAAGTCAGATTACATATCACTCCATAGGGACAAGGTAGTCCTCAGGACTAACAGGAAGTTACTCCCCAAGATGGTGTCGGACTTTCACCTGAATCAGTCCATCACTTTGCCAGTCTTTTTCACTGACCACTCCAGTTCAGGGGAGCACAGACTGCATAGCCTAGATGTCAAGAGAGAGCTATCAGCTACTACTTGGACCACACAAAAGGGCCACACACAGGAAAGTATTCAGCTCTTCCTGACCTACAGAGAAGTGGGAAAGGGCAAACCTGCCTCAAAGATGTCTACTGCCCGCTGATTGTTGCCTGTATTCAGTTCTGCTACAGCAAAGTAGGTAAAGAACCCCCTGTAGGACTTAGGGCCCACTCCACATGGGGTACAGCTGCTTTAACAGCAGCTGCAAGAGATATTCCTTTGTTGGAAATTTTAAAGCAGCTACCTGGAAAACCGTTCACACATTTACCAAACACTATTGCCTAAATACTCAGGCAAGAAGTGATGCCAGGTTTGGCACAGCAGTACTGCAGAGCCTGTTTCCTAAATAGGTGCTCTGCCTCCTCCAAAGGTACTGCTTCGGCAGTCTGCAGAAGTCACAATACAGTAAGATTTCCTGGGGTTTGAAGTAAAAAAAATTCTTACCATAGTAATCTTGTTTCTTCCAAGGGAATCTTACTGTATTCTGAGCTCCCCCACTAGAACTTATGGGCACTGCAACACAGCTGCTGTCCATGCTGTTTGAAACTTGCGAGTGTTCTTGATTGGGCATTTGTGATTTGAATCTTAGTGATGCCCACACTTTTAAATTAAGGGGAATGTTTGTTTTGGGGGTGTTAATTAGTTAATTTATTATGATAGTTTGGGTAGCTTGTTATTATGCATGCTCCGTAAGAATCTGACGGTTGCAGGATGTATTCCAGGGACAGCGGTTTGAACACCAAGCTCAAGCCTAGCATTCCATCATTAGCATAGGTCCTAGTAACCATTTCAGCTCTGGGGCAGTCCTATGGTGAGACCATACTGCAGAAGTCAGAATACAGCAAGATTCCCTTGGAAAAAAACAAGACTACCACGGCAAGTAAATTTTTTTCTTGTGTCCATGACAGATTTAATGTTCGCAGATGCAGCTTAATGGCAGCAAATTGACAGACCTGTAGGACGGGATTGTGCATAATCTGTGAGGCGGGGGGGGGGGTACAAGAAACTCTGGGCCTCAGTGCTCCCATGCACGCATTTTGGAGGGGTCGTGGGATAACAGATGGACCAGACACTGAACTTGAAGTTCGCCACACAATCTCTGTGTGATGTTTATTCAAAATACAGAAGATAACTTTAAGCAGTGACATATCCCTTCTTCAGTACATCAGTTTACAGCAACAGACTATGTATGTCCTTTCTCTGCACTTATTTTATTTATTTAGTTAAACATCAGTTTTGAAACCTTTGATCCAGAGGCTCATTTACAAAGGTACCTCGTCACAAAGAGGACATAAGAACAATAGTGCAAAGGACACAGTAATTACAAAGACAAAAGTTACAATTCAATTACAATTTTGTTACAGTAGAACTCAATACCCATGAACAGAATAGCATGGGGTGCAAAAACTTGGGGTTGGGGGTGCAGGCACAGGTAGCAGGGGAGAGTGGCAGGAGGGAGGATTATTAGGGAAGGAAGGGGTGGGGAAGCTGCTCAGTGAGCATTGTCAGCATTTTTTTATTATTATTATAGTTTAGCGGCAGTTGCATTTGCGTGAGGTAAGCAGGAAGTTTCTGAGCCTGGGCTTAAAGCAAGCTAAGGTTGGTGAGTTTAAGACATCGGCAGGGAGGGAGTTATACCAGTGGGTGCACGGTAGGGGAACGCCCTCTGCCCTTGAGAGGTCCTGGCTCTTGGAATGACTAGGGTTGTTCTTGACGAGCTGTGAGTGTTCAGGGTCGGTGCAGTTCGGCGAATTGCGTTGGATAGGCCTATGAGGGATAGGCCATGCAGGGCTTTAAAGGTGAGCTGGCAGGTCTGATACATGAGTCACTCGTCCAGGTTGAGTAGGGTAGCTAGGGTGTACAGCTCTCATGTGTGGAGTGAGTCTGGGAGCACCGGTGATAAGTCTGCAGGCCTTGTTAAATGTAAGGCTAACCTTGTTGAGGGCAGTCTGATCTGCTGAACCATAGACTGGAAGGCCATAGTCAACAGAGAGATATGACAGAGGAGGTGACAGCCAGGCGGAGGGCATCAGGAGGGAGGCATTTCTTGTGCCGGTAGAGAATGCCTAGCCGCGAGTTGGCAGCAGAATTTAGGGCAGATATATGTCCATGGAAAGAAAGTGCAGGGTCAAAGGTTATTCTAAGATATTTATAGGACTGCACAGGGTCAATGAAGATACTGGGTGTGGAGTGGACAGCTAGGGGGAACTTGCTGTACTTATTTTGGGGTGGGAAAAGATATCGTTTTTTTTCTTTAGGTTGATAACAAGTCGGATGCTCAGTGAACCAGGTCGCTGCAGAGTCAAAAGCTAGCTGGAGGGAGTTCTGTAGCAGCA
Organism: Neoceratodus forsteri; assembly: GCA_016271365.2. Lineage (NCBI taxonomy): Eukaryota > Metazoa > Chordata > Ceratodontiformes > Ceratodontidae > Neoceratodus > Neoceratodus forsteri. The sequence continues at coordinate 180,842,184 of CM057456.1, forward strand.
TGGGGTTATTGTGAGGCAATGAGTGACAGCACATCAGCATAGAGAAGAATCTCACCCGCATCAACTGCTGGGTAGGGAGTTGAGAAAGAGGGAGAACAGTAGGGGTCCAAGAATTGAGCCCTCAGTGGCACTCAGAGCCGATGGGCAGGTTTCAGAGAGAGTACCGCTGACTTTCACACGCTGGGAGCGGGCTGAGAGATAGCTGGTGCACCAGGAACAGGTCCAGAGGCAAAGCTTCTAGGGCTCGAGGGTGAGAGCAGGAGAGGATAAACGGTATCAAAGGCTTTAGACAGGTCAATGAATATAGCACCAGCCAGGGCACCAGAGTCCAAGGAGGCATGGAGGAAGTTGGAAAATTCCAGGAGAGCTGTATTGGTACTATGACCTGCTCTGAACCCGTGTTGTTCAGGGCACAGAACATTGTACTTACAAAGGTAGTTAGAGACTTGGGATGCCACAATTTTCTCCAAAGCCTTAGAGAGGGGGGAAGAGGATCAAGATGGGTCGGTAGTTACCCGGAAGAGTCCTGTCACCACCTTTGTGGACAGGGGTAACTGTGGCAACCTTCCAGGCAGCAGGGAATTGTCCGAGACAGAGTGATTTGTTGAAAATGCATGTGATAGGTGAAAGGACCTGATCCAGGACCTGACGATAGGCAGGATCATGGAGTCATTACCGACGGTGTTACCTTTAGAGCTTTTAGCAGGTATGGCCTGGTTTCTTGTATAGTGACACGACGCAGGTGGAAGGAGGGGCGAAGCATGGCGGGTAGTGGGGCAGAAGGAGGTGGCGGATTGAAAAGTTACCAGGGAGTACTGAGCTAAGGTCGGTAAAAGGAGTTATTGAGGTGAGTGGCAATGAGGGCAGGGTCAGAGGAGAGAGACCACTGATGTTGAGAAGGAAGGAGACGGGACCGGAGTGACCATTCAGTTGCTTGATGTTGTCCCAGAAGCACCTAGGGTTCCCCAGGAGGAGGTAAGAGAGGCTTGGTAGTATTCCGCCTTCGCTTATGGATGACCCAGGTGCACTGGCTGGGGTGGCATAAACTGTTCTGTCAGCTGAACGCCAGTAGCGACAGCAAGGTGCCAAAGATTGTCTCGTTGCTTAAGATGCCACAGTAGGGCAGGGGTGATCCAAGGGGCATGTCTCACTTTGGACCTCCTAGCAGTTATGGGAGCAAAGATGTCACAGGCAGAGTTGAAGGTGTTTACAAAGAAGGCCAGGGCCAAGTCAATGTTAGTTGCGCTCATCAGAGGGGACCAATCAGTATGGGCAAGGAAGCGCTTAAGGCCTTTGAGTCCCCCGGGTCTAAGCCGCCTCCGAGAGGTGGTTTTGACCGAGGATGAGGGCCGAGGGGTTTCCCAGTTGAAGAGAACAGGGGAGTGGTCACTGAGGCAGTCAGGGAGGATTTGTATGTTATGGATGCGGCTTGGCCTGTTGGAGAGGACCACATCCAGGAGGGTGCTTGTACCCCTGCTGGGGTTGATTCTAGTAGGCTGCGTGACCAGTTGAGTTAGGTCAATTGAATCAAAAGCCTCACGGTGGGAGGAGGACGAGGGGCAAAGCCAGTTTATATTCAAATCACCCACCAAGATTTGGTCCGAGGGGTTGGGTAGGGAGGTAAGGTAGTCAATTAGTGGGCCCAGAGCCTGGGATTGGTTCCTGGGGGGGTATGTAGGCTGCGGTTAGGAATATAGGGCCTCTAGAAGGGTCAGGGGACAGCTTTAGAGTGAGGGCCTGGGCCTTATGGTCGCGGTCAGGCGGGGGGAGGGGTAGACCCATGAGAGAATCCTTCAAATAGAAGGCACAACCCCCACCTCTCCTTCCGACACGGTCCAACCGGTGGAGAGTGTAGCCGGGAGAGAGACATGAGAGTTGGGAGGAGGAGACAGCCAGGTTTCAACCAGGGCAACATCATCAGGTTTAAGAAGCATCACCCAGCAGTGTAGTGAGTCCAGTTTTTTCAGGAGGCTACAGATGTTCATAGATGCAATACACAGCCCAGAAGATTTCAGGGGAGGACCAGTGCTGCCAGGCCCGGGATTGGGGTGGACACTGCCTGACAGGAGCAGGAGGAGGAGGGCTGCTCTTGGGAGTGCGTGATAACGGGATAGTTTTCGACGATTGGAGAGGGGGTGATGAGGGGCTGAGATAGTGCAGGGATGGGGCAGAGTAGAACAGACAGGAGAGGCAAGCACGATGAGATGTATGGGGGGCAGTGGGGTGTGAGAGAGGGTGGACATGTAGGAGATAGGTCGGGCAGATGCAGGTGAGTGTGGGCAGCAGGGAGGTGACACGGGGGGAAGAGGGTGGGTTGTAGGCAGATCATTGGGGCATAGGGGCAGCATGCTAGTGGGGCTATAGTACCTAAAGGGGAGGCAAGGATTATAAGAAGGAGGGGAGAAGAGCAGGATGCAGAGTGTTGGGCATTTTTTTTTTTTTTTGTTTGTTTTTTATCTACAGGCTAGGGGAGTAGTGAGAGTAATTATAGTTGGTGGGTAAGAGGAGATACGGAGGGGAGAGTCTATTTGGGATCAGGTAGGTTAGCACGACCGCAGGGTGGTTAGTTGGGGACCAGTTCCCCCTGGTGGTCAGCAGGTATAACCTGCTAATGAGAACGTGGGGACTTAGGTTCTGGCACAACAGGACGTGAGGTCACAGGAAGTGACGTCAGCAACCTAAACCAATAAAGCTACAGCCCCTGGGTGGTGGGTGGCTGGGGCGGGCGGGCAGACGACGCTGAAGCTGGCTGGCTAGCACTTACAGCAGCTGTCCGCTGAAACAATCAGTGGGCTGTGGGTGGAGAAGCCAGCCAACAGTCCTTCTGTTGCCCAATCGACAATGGCAGGAGATTGAGCTGTAGCATCGCCTGGTTTATTACCTGGTGTTGTAGCGCTAGGGATTCTGGCGAGGGCTCCTGGTAGGAGCAGCAACGTCCTTCCCTGCCGCGTGTCGGCAGTGCTCTGAGCGTGGCGGGGGTTCCTAGAAAATGTAGGAGGCAGGGAAATTAGTATGCAGCGGGAGGATTCAAACAACAGCACTACAGTTACAGACTGCGCATGACTCAGCTACGAAGCAACGCTAGTCAAACACACAATAGGCCACCATTAAACATTTAATACTATGCTATATTCATAAAACATCTACTTCATCTATCCTGTATGCTGTGTGCCTAGAGGTTAAATTAATCAGCAGTATAACTTGTGTCCTCAGCATAAACACAGGCCTGCAGGCACTGCTGGCGTCTTTCAGTGTAACACAGATCAGCCCATTTAACTTACAAACATTCAGCTGTGGCTAACCCAGCAGCGAACAGGGAGAGGCTGAATAGCAGCTCACAACAGCACACCAGACAACTTTAACAGTCAGTAGATGCCACACTCCCTTTCATTTGTCTACTCCAAACCCAACCCATGTCCAAGTCCAGCTAACCAGGTAGCACCCCACAGCAGCTGTCCGCTGAAACAATCAGTGGGCTGTGGGTGGAGAAGCTAGCCAACGAGTCCTTCTGTTGCCCGATCATCAATGGCAGGAGATTGAGCTGTATATCGTCTGGTTTATTACCTGGTGTTGTAGCGATAGGGATTCTGGCGAGGGCTCCTGGTAGGAGCAGCAAAACGTCCTTTCCTGCCGCGGTCGGCGGTGCTCTGAGCGTGAGGGGGGGTTCCGCCTGGTGTTGTAGCGATAGGGATTCTGGCGAGGACTCCTGGTAGGAGCAGCAAAACGTCCTTCCCTGCCGCGGTCGGCAGTGCTCTGAGCGTGGGGGGTTCTGCCTGGTGTTGTAGCGATAGGGATTCTGGCGAGGGCTCCTGGTAGGAGCAGCAAAACGTCCTTCCCTGCCGCGGTCGGCAGTGCTCTGAGCATGGTGGGGGTTCCGCCTGGTGTTGTAGCGATAGGGATTCTGGCGAGGGCTCCTGGTAGGAGCAGCAAAACGCCCTTCCCTGCCGGTTGGCAGTGCTTTGAGCGTGGGGGTTCTTACCGGTGTTGTAGCGATACGATTCTGGCGAGGGCTCCTGGTAGGAGCAGCAAAACGTCCTTCCCTGCCGCGGTTGGCAGTGCTCTGAGCGTGGGGGGGGGTTCCGCCTGGTGTTGTAGCGATAGGGATTCTGGCGAGGGTTCCTGGTAGGAGCAGCAAAACGTCCTTCCCTGCCGCGGTCAGCAGTGCTTTGAGCGTGTGTGGGGGGGTTCTGCCTGGTGTTGTAGCGATAGGGATTCTGGCGAGGGCTCCTGGTAGGAGCAGCAAAACGTCCTTCCCTGCCGCGGTCGGCAGTGCACTTAGCCAGCACCTACTGGCACTGATCTCTGATCTAACTTAGCAGTTGAGATTCAGCCTCCACCCCATGCTAGCCTTGTTTGCTAGGTAGTGGGGGCTCAAATAAAAAATTTAAAAAAATAAAAAGCTAAAAACAAAGAATCTCTGTGCAGAAGCACTGAAACAAGGGTTACCCCAAAGGGCACTGACAATAAGCCAAATTTCAAAGAAACACATCACACTTACTTCCATAATGCAAAGCATCATGGAATATATGTAACTCACCATGGCATTTCAGACTTGTTCAACGTACAGCAATTTACATGCATTTTAAATAGCGTAACTAACTTAATTTCTATAATACAATCACCTAGTATTTTTTTTTACTTTATCAAAAACATGTAGTGCCATGGTAATTTTAACATTTGCAGGTTTTATACACGTAATATATATACATTAAAGTATTTTACGACATAATGCTATTATATACTAAATCCAACATCGACAAACACAGCCTGTTGTTTTATATCAGCTCTGAGATCACACCAATAACCTCCCTGTACGAGGACCTGAGAATGAAAAGGAAAATTAAAGAGGACACTATAGCACAGTCAAGAAAGGGAAGGGGGTGCCCATAGGTGGCCAATCTTATGGACTAGAAATGATAAAGGACAGATTAGGCTAAAAAAATAGAAGAACTGCTGCAACAGATTTAAGTAAAGGTTGGTCCTCAAGATTGGCAGGAGCTCCCTGTCATATGTCCCCCACCTTAAGAGGGAAGCAGGTACCGCAGACTGCTTACCACCTTCCTGTCCCAGGAAGGAATGCATCTTCCACCCATCCATCTTCAAACGCTACGTCTCAGGGTCCCTATAAATGATAAACATTCCATCATAAACATAGTGGATATCGTCATTCTTTACCTTGAGGCATTAACACATTTCTCAGAGACTAATGGTACCTTCCCATCTCCTTTTAGGGAAAGCCTGTCAGTCATATTTCTTAACCAAAAATCTGGACGGCTGTAAAGTCCAGTACCACAGAAAGACTTTCTCTGGGGTGAGTAATTACATGCTCCAACCCCACCAGACAGGTCAGTTTTAAGCAGGGGCCCAGTCCTAGGTTCAACCCCGCTATACAGATCCCACTATGTCTCTTGATTCACTCATTTCACTTGCTATTCATACAGACACCTGAGGGTAGACACTCTTTTTGTGTTACCCCAACACAGGTTCCAATCCATTTCCACCCACAAACTCCTTTGTAGGCTTTCCATCAAAAAAAATAAATAAAACGAAACAAAACACAACACATGTACCACTTCCTTGATCTTAACATGTTGTAACAGTTTGGCAACATTAGCATCTTTAGCCTGCAGTATACCCCATTCAATACTGTTAATAGATTTAGCTGTATCAAGAAAAAGTCCCTTCAGCCTCACAGGCTTCTTCTTGCTTGCAGTCTTCAACCACAGCACAATATCACTAGGCACAGTCTTACCTGGGGTCTCACATTCAAGTTCCATACTTGCATCTACGACTTACAACAGGTAACATCCAGGGAACACAAGCAACAAATGAATATCCTGCTCAGTGAGGGGGTCCTCCTCTAGCTGAGCCCACGAAAAATTCTCCTCCAATTCTTTATCCAAACTCTCTGACAGGGACCTCTAGAGCACCTGGCACCAGTGTTCCACCTCTCTGCGCAGTCGATGTGCCTCCAGCCACTGTCCACTCATCCAGTGGATCATCCTCATCAGGGTCTCCACCTCCTGGGTGTTGTCTTCGCACCTCCAGTCTGCCTTGACCTCATGGCTGTTTCTCATTGCTTTGCATCTCCTGGTAGTCTTCAGGCTTGGCCTTCCTCCAAGCTCCCAAGTCCAGTCCAGGCTGCAGCTTCTCTCCCAGTCTGTCAGCCATCGGTTTGGTCAGAACTCCATGGACTTTCTTCTCCGGCAACTCCTGGTGCATCGGTCCACCTGGAATATTTGGGCGATATCCAGCAGAAAACATCCGTCTTCTGCCAGTCCAGACGCTTCCAGCAAGTTATCCCACTGCTGACAGTAAGTCTGTGGAGGGGTTGTGGGATAACAGATGGACCAGACACTGAACTTCAAGTTCACCACACAATCTCTGGGTGATGTCTATTCAAAATACAGGAGATAACTTTAAGCAATGACATATCTCTTCTTTAGAACATCAGTTTACAGTAACAGACTATATACAACATCTCCTTTCTCTGCACTTAGCCAGCACTTACAAACACTGATATCTAACTTAGCAGTTGAGATTCAGCCTCCACCCCTATGCAGGGCCTTGTGTGCTTGGGTAGTGGGGGCTCAAATATAAATAAAAAAATTAAAAAACACAACAAGCTATAAACAAAGAACCTCAGTGCAGAAGTACTGAAACAAGGGATACCCCAAAGGGCATCAACAATAAGCCAAGTTTTAAAGAAACACATCACACATACGTCCATAATGCAAAGCATCATGGGATACATGTAAATCACCATGACATTTCAGACTAGTTCAACTTACAGCAATTTACATGCATTTTAAATAGCACAACTAACTTAATTTCTATAATACAGTCACCTAGTACTTTTTACCTTTATCAAAAACACCTAGTGCCACGGTATTTTCAACACTTACAGGTTTTATACACGTAAACTATATACACTAAAATATTTTATGACATAGTGCTATCACATATTAAATCCAACATTGATAAACACAGCCTGTTGTTTTTTATCAGCTTGAAGGTCACAACGATAACCTCCCTGTACGAAGACCCAAGAGGGAAAAGGAAAATTAAAGAGGACACGATAGCATAGTCAAGAAAGGGAAGGGGGTGCGCATACGTGGACAACCTTATGGACTAGAAATTGTAATTGATTAGGCTAAGAAATAAAAGAACTGTTGCAACAGATTTAAGTAAAGGTCGGTCCTCAAGAGTGGCAGGAGCTCCCTTTCACATGCATATTGTAATATAAGGCCCTGCACTCCCATCAATCCGTAAGTGAAGACCCACTGTAATTAACCCTCATCTCCCTGGTGGAGCACAGGGCCCGCTCCCATCAGTCCATAATGGCATTGTATCACAGTCACCTTAGCCCCATGAATAAAAATTTCCACCACAGCTGTAAACAAGTCCTAGAAACATACACCTAATGGTGTACTAAGCTGCCCAATGCAGCAAATTCGTAACTTGGAGCATTTTCAAGATACAGCTGCCGAAAGGTACCCCGACCATTACAATGTTATCCTATGGGAAATCACTAAACTTTGGAATGTTATAACTATGGAACAGATGTAAGACATATCACCAAACCAGCTAAAGGCACATCGTAGTAATGCAGTGACAAAGAAACAAAAAGTTTTAGAAAAAACTGTGCCACAAACTGCAGCAAATCCGTGGGTGTTTTGTGAACTAGTGCTGCAAATTTGCAACATAAAAAACAGGCCAATAAAAAAAAAAAAAAAAAACATTTCTGGGCAGTTTTGCCCCAAAGTAACCACAGAATTGTGTTCCTCGGGCCCCAATTAGGTAAACACAAGTGTTGGTGTTTACCAATGGGCAGTAATTTTTGAATTATATCATTTTTTCCACGTCGCTAACTGAAAACAAGATGGCGGCAGCACATGGCGTATGACAAAGAAATTGACAAAAAAGTACTAATTTTCACATTTTGTGACATTCCGTATCTCTGCACCCATACATCTGACCACAACGAAACTTGCTAAACACAGAGATCCATGGTACCCAACGGCGCATGCAAAAATTTCACGTCAATCAGTCAAACGATTGCAAAGTTATTAAAGTGCAAAATTTGGGGTTTAACATAGAAGTGAAGACTGAACCCCAATATAAGGGCACTACTGTGCCCATATAATACATGCATATATACATATAACTATATTGATATAATAAAAAAAAAATGAGGTAAGCTGTCTGTCTCCTCAGCTTGTCAGGTCGAAGGTTCCAGTGGTGTGTTTGTTTTACCACACTTAAGTAATTGCTGGCTCAAGGGGGCCTGGCAAATTGGATTCTGTGTCCATAAAAGGGTAACATATGGGATCTGACATCTTTTGGAAGTGCGATGCACCATACTCACTCAATGACCAGGTGAAAAAATAACTGCTTTATCCACCCATATTACTGTATTTTAACCGTGTTAGAGCAGAGGTTCCTGCAGAGCCAAAGCAGAAGCTGCTTCCTACGGCAAGTGCATCATGTGACTCAAATCTACCCTTTTCTGCTTGGAACTTTGAAGTATGTGAACACAGGCACCTGAAATGTGGTGTAAAGGAATGACACACAGAACACTCAACGGAATAGGGACTGGAAAGTCAGACTAGTAAGGATGTAAATGCTGTACGTCAACCTCCCCCTCCACACCTCATTGTCACTGTTTTCTCTCTCTATATCATCACATATGGCTCAGAGTTATTCTGAAGGAGCAGACAGATCTTTAAATGTAAAGAACAATAAGAACCTAATCTAATGCTGAACATCTGAGAGGTGTGGCCTGGCCAATAGGAACTCCTTTGTTATCAGTGTGTCATGCTTGTTACTAAGATGTATGCAGACTGATAAGCACCAACAACTTCAGCAGAGTATCAAGCAGCACCATGGAGTCTCTGTTTTATTGCAAACATTACACAAAGAGAGGTTTGAGATCCAGTAAACCTAAGCTGAAATACCACCAGAGCCCTTTACACTCTGTGTGACCATGGGCACTTCATCTAACCTCTCAGTTCTTCAGTCCACAAAGCTGTAAAAAAAAAAAAAAAAAAAACCGGTAAAGTGGAAAGCCACTGAAAAGTAGATACTATATGGCATCTCAGCTAGGGTACCCTGGATAAATAGTAAAAAAAAAAAAAACATATGCAGGCCTTCAACAGACGTTTATTCACTGGAAACACTGTATATAATGTGACAGACGGATTTTTGAGATGCCACCTTAACTACCACAGTAGTCCCTGGGAATGGCAGGATGCAGCCTGCACGTTCAAGGACAGACTAAAAACAAATTACTGTAGCGTACAGTTCACAGTAACGTCTACATGTTCACTTTACATGACACCATTGTAAATGAGCTCTGCTCAATAGGTTCTATCCTTAACGACGTTGAAATTGAAGAGAAGTTCACAGTTCAATGCTCTAATAACTGGCTCATGCTGCCATTCCTAAGCTGTCATTTAGTCCAACGATCAGGCAGCGCCAGGAGAGGTTATCCATTCCAGAATGTATGCACAGTGGCAGTATACATCACCTGATGGGGCACACACTGACTCAAACAATAAGACAACAGATATGACATGAAGTTGTTTTTTCTTTTAGCCAAATGTCCCTTTGCTCAGATACCACCACCATTCCCTGCCCAATTCCCAAGGTCAACATGGCTGCACCCAGACCTCTGGCTGGCAGGGAGGCAAACAGTTACCTTTGCAGGCAAAGCTAATGCTGCCCCTGGTCAGCTTGTAGAGAGGGAGCAAATGCCAGGCAGCCTGGACATCCCCCACCAGCTAAGCACTGCATATTCACAAAGTGCCCTGCCCCCACCCAAGTTGACACAGGAGGGTTTCACAGCCCCACTGAACCTGCCTGCACTGCAGGCTATTGAATCTCCCACTGCTGCAGTCCTCCTCCGATGTCAGCAGCAGCAGCAGGATATTCTGGAATATGAGTTTAAAACAAATACCTGCAATGAAGTCGGCAAGATCAGCCTGATGCAATCTATTATACTGCAGTATAACAGTAAGCAACAAAAAAATATGTTTTTCCACGCAAAAGTGCAAATTGGGACCATTCTTACACTTGGGTGTGGGGCTGTTAGTGCCAAGAGAAAAGGGCAGCTATCCGCACCAGTGCGTGGGGGCGTGGCTGAAGAAAAAGGCAGAGGCACAAGATAATGGTATTATAATGAGTAACTGTCAGTACTGCTCATGGGTGATAAGCTCCGAACACTAAAGAAGGGCAGTCTTTCACCATACACCGACAGGCTCCAACACTAGTAAGCAGCATACGTGCTTGAACTGAACCGCAGTGACAACTGTCATGACTAAATACAAAAAGCAAACACAGACATCGATCACATTTGGTGAACAACAACCCATATCAACAACAATGTGTACAGTAACTCAAGGAGCCAGAAGCAAGCCAGATTTCAAAGTCTGATTTAGCTTTAGTCACACAGTTAACTGGTTCAGATTTCTTACATCAGTTTTTGTTAGAATAGCTCTATGTATACAACTAGTGCTCCGAACCTCCACCCCCACTCCCCACCCCCAGTCTGCTCTGTTTAGTCCTCTCAGCTGTAAATATGGGTAGAGGTAGGGCCCCAATGAGGGTGAGATGTTACATCCGAGCTGAGACATCCTGCGTAAATAAAATGAAAAGTAAATGAATAACGTATCAAACAGAAGACATAAATAACAGCAGTTATTTTAAGTTTTTTTTACCTACAATATGTCAACATGAGTTACAGAACTGCTAGAATTCTGTAACTTCCTATATTCTACAAGTTACAGAATAATGTCAGGAAAGAATACCTGCTTTCACATAGCCAATAACTCCTCCTGAAGCCACCAAAGCAGCATAGCTAAAGCCAATCCAATCCACAGTCATTTCTGTAACCTGAAAAAAGAAACATAAAAAATGTTATATACCAGCACTTTTACTCTCTTTCTAGGTTCTTATGTGTATTCCTTAAGGAAACTAGTTAGAAATGCTCTTTCACCTGGGCAAGCACTTACTATAGTTTAGAACTTTTTTTGTACTTTTAAATAAAGAGACAAAAGACATGATCCGTAAGGACTGTTGGAAATGTAGTCATAATCGATAACATGTGGATCGCAATAAATAATTACAAAAAAAAAAAAATACCTGTGTTGGAATTTGATCTAATGTGTTTTAGGGACTACAAAAGGCTGAGTTTTTTGTTTTCAAACATGTGTCATGATTTTTTCACAATTTCTCGTAACTGTGGCATAAGTTTGGATGATGCTAGAGCACGTAAAAAAATAAGTGGTCTAACAGCTTCCACACAAATAATCAGGCACAGCTGCAAAAAAATGAATAAAAACTGGAAATGTCTGCAGCAAAAAATTTTGCTTGCGTCAGTTTTTTTTTTTAATGCAAACTCTGGTAACGCACAAACTGGCGTGCTTCTGAAAACAGGGCACTCGAGTTCTGTCACAAATGGGAGTATGTGGACAGATGCACAGTTCACATTTGCACCAGCATCCACCCCCTTTGAAAATCCAGCACTCTATCTTTACAATGAGTTCCCCCATCATAAGTAGACATGTATTATCCAATGCTAAAACACCTATTCAAATTCGACTGGCTAACAGTCGTGGGGTCATCACTGCACCTACCCACAGTAAGAAAGAAAAAAAAAAAAAAAAAGTCCCAGAAACAGCCTTTTAACTTGCCCACATAGTACTCTGCCCTCCTTTGCCCACACATTGTACAGCTGCCATGGTGTCCTTTCTTCATCAGGGTTTTGTAAAAAGCCCCAATTAGGCTAGTACAACCACTGCTGTACATCGTTCCCAGTCCCAGGTTTTCAACACACCTTACCTGCGGCTACTGCTGCACTCTCAGGCTCTAGGCTCAGACCTCAAAACAAGAAGGAGGGGGATGACTAACTACCATCCAACATCAGAGCCCCCTTACCATTACCACACTGCACTGTGCTCTCCTCTGCTATGGAACATACTGTAGACAGCGCTACATACTGACAGTATAAAAAAAGGGAACTGTTTTTCTAGATCTACACCTGAACTGTAAAAACACACTAAAAATACTTTTAAGAGCAGCTTCAATTAGCCCTTACTAAAACACAAGCAATGACTGACCTGACCAGGAGTCTAAATGCTAAAGTTTTCTTTTTGCATGGCTAGTTAAAAGTTATGCCTCGTATTTTATTTCCAGACCCACCGATCCTACGGCCACGCCTCTACTGCCAGTTACTCAGCAGTTTGCTTTGGATAAACAGAAATAGTTACAGAGGGTGGTTTCATTGACTTTGAATGGGTGATTTTTTAAATTTTTATAACTATATAGGGATTTTAACAAATCAATTGCTATCACCGGAACGTCCCCGTTAGTTGCGCGATCGCTGATTTGTTAAAACTCCTGTTGAATGGGTATAAAATCTGGAAAATCACCCCATTCAAGTCAATGGGCAGCGACACGCAAGCCTTCGCTACTGACATCACAAAATGGGGCTGTGGGGGCGGCAGTAGGAACAGGAACTGGCTCTGTTTTTGCCGGCGGTCTGGGAATAAAATTACAGGGGGCATAACTTCTTAAATAGCCAAGGAAAAAAGGAAAAGTATGCATGCTTGACCCTGGCCAGGCAGTCATCATTTTTGGGACTACGGGTTACTATGATTAGTTGAAGCTGTTTTACGTTTTTTCTTTTATGCAAAAAAAAAATTTGATCCTAATAAAACTACATCCCAAGTGTGATGTATATGGGATATTGCCACTTCTCAGGTGTAGGCAGCCTTGTGACTCACAATGCACCTAGGGCATGGCATGGCAATATTCCATAATACAACAAACACAGTTGTGAATTATTTCCTAATTATACAGAGACAATAGTATTCAAGGAATCGGACTGGTCATTAGCCATTACAAATCTTGAAACAAACTCACTACAAAAGGACAAGCCAGCCTCACTGCCCACATTTAAATTCCTACACCTACCTCTCAGAACTTTCTACACCCTCTTAATAGCTTTCAAAGGACATTCATTCCCTCCCCCCCCTCTAAAAACCTTCAGCTAGGCCCTCAAAAGCTAAACACCTACTTGAGGCTCACCACAGCTACAGGGGCCAAAAGACTCCTAAATATTTTCAGTATTGGTTACCACCTTTCAAGAAGGCCATGCAGAATAAATTCATACAAATGCCATGTTTTCAACAGGACTGTCTGCCGTATTGATCCATTCCAACAAGCTTTACAACTTTAGACAGTCAAAACAATAATTGCTTTATAATAACTGGGGAGTGTCTTCTCCCATAGGGCAACTCAGTTATAATTTGCAGTTATAACCAGCTGGTTTTAACAGTGATCACACGGTGGGTTTCCCCTCGCTCCACGTCTGCCTCTCTTGCGCATACACTATGCTTCATCCTGATCACGCTGCTGAACTAATGCTACCAGGGAACCACTGGCCATACTAGTTTCTATAATTGCTGGGTAGTGTCTGCAAGGCAGGAAAACACTATACAGCAATTACATAAGACAAAACATGCAGAGGTGTGTAAAACCTGCATTTTTTACATACACCCTTGATGTGGGATGCTTTTATAAACCCACTGATCTTCGCTCTCATTGTTTATGTAGCATCACACACCTCAAGTGTGTGTAAAATTATGGTTATACACACCTCCCCATGTATTATTCCATATATATCTACTGGTTAGTGGTTACATGTTATTGCCAGCGAGTGCCCAACAGCTCCATAAACCACATATGAACCACATTATGTGGTTTATGGCGCTCCGTAAACCATGGGCAAAACAGTACCGCAGCATCACCACAAAAAACGCCGAACAAGCTGTCCTTGCACTGGACATTCAAAAGCGCTACCAGTAGCGGTTCTAGCCACAAATGGTTACCAGGGCACAGCTGGGGCACAACCGTTGGCAGCCAGGGCACTGATATATTGTTACTATGGGGGAAGTTCTGTACCATATGGGGCACCAACTGGGGCACAGCATTTTTTTTACCAGGGCACGTGCCCTGGCAGGCCCTGGTGTAGAGCCGCCCATGAGCGCTACACAATTGGTCACTCTGCACGAGACAAGTAACCAGTAAATATAAAAATTAAAACAAGGAGAACTGTGGTTCTCTGAGGATTTTATGCGCGTGCGAGCCCCCCCCCCGTGTGTGTGATGCACATAAACGTATCACACACCTCGGGGTATAAAATCCCCACAAACCACACTTCTCCATACATTATTATATACAGTTTAGTTTTTGTTTTCTTTAACTCACTGAACGCCACTTGGCTGCAGAAAACAAGTAATACCTGCAGCAGCTATAACGTAAGTGTTTTAGCTGAGAAAAAAATATAAAGATATCGTATCTCCAGGGAACTTAAGAAAATAGTTTTTTCAATTTTTTTTTTTTTACAAGGGGCTTTTGGGGAAAAACACACGCACTTCAAGTTTTATCAAGGCTATCTCAGACACAATCATTTAGTTGTCAAGTCAGAACATCATCAAAATGAGTGAGATGAGGGGAACCAAAATGCAGGTAGCCAGGGATGGACTGTGATGTAGGGGTCCCACCAAGAAAATAAACGGGGAGTCCAGGGTTCACGCACAGCATCCTGCTTCGATCTGGGAGGGCTACACTGACTCTAGATCTGCATTTAGAAATTAAAAAAAAAAAAATACACTTAGAAAATGTATGTTATAGGAGTGAATCTTCCGTGTTTGCTAGGTGTACAAATGAATTAATGGTGCCAGTCCACTGATTAAAGTGAAATGCCCATTTAAATGCATTACTTTTGAAAGCAATCTCCCTCCGAAAAAGTGAGGCAAGATGACAGCACACGCCAACCAAATCCTTCCTTAAAAATCGGTAATGAAACTGCCTAGTCATGCCGCACGGCTACAAAATATTGAAAAAGACCCCTAATTCACTTCCAGGGGAGCTCGAGACAGTTAGGAATCTTTTCCTCGCGTCACTCATTTTGCCCGTCATTTGATTCACATTCTGACCTTGACAACTTAAACTACATAACGACTAAACAATGAAATGACTAAACACGCTGTAATATTCGCTAGGCATGCATTTAGGAGTCGATCACTGCCAGTCCCCAAGACTTGTGTAACTTTTCACTGAGCTATCGCAACCGAAGTCGGAAAAAGACCACTGGCGAATGACAACACTAGTCCTGCCCAGATATCAAACAGTCAGTTTATCCAGCACTTCGCAGAAATCTGCATTTTCAAACACTATAACAAACCTGCTGTAGCACTTGTATAGAAAACCGACCTATGTAAAAGAAAACGAAATCCCCGCACTTGCACCGCAGTTTGCACTGCACGCGCACTGTCAGCCGGCAGGAGCAATTGGTAGAACTGGTTGCAATCGGATGTCACGTGGGCACTTCCCAACTCGCGGGTATGTGAAATCTCGCGGACAAACAACATTTGCCCAGGGTTACACAAACATGCATGGGAACAGATATGAAAAAAAAAAATAGCTGTCACAAGGATCACGGTGATTAGAGTTGAGGACTTGAGTCTGAGGTCAAGGAATTACACATGTACGAGACTTTCGTATGCTGCACCAACCCATTCCTTCAAGAGCAAACGATGTGGCAGGTCATGGTTGCTCCGAAATTAGCTGTTCGCAAACTCCATGCACAGCACTAGGTGGGAGATGAAAGGCATACTTGCTGCCATAGAGATTCTCTTGGAAGTGCTGTAGTTCGAGTTAGGGGAGTCATTCTGGCACACGACCGCGATACCCGGACATTTCCAGGTGGGCTCCCCTCTGTTGGGTACCTGCCCACCTTTTAAACTCTGAAAATCTTGCCGTTACTTACTCATTATTACGGCCAGGAGGGCGGGCTGCGCCCGTGAGGTATTAGTACAATATTTGCGACCACATAGGAATGACCACGGTAGATCACGCTGTTTGGACTGATACGGTCTGACAGTTTTTATATCATGAAATTTCGTGAACCAGCACAGTTGCGTGACCACACTTTCAGAACGCCCATGTGCGGTGAGAAGTCACCTCCTTTGAGAAGACTGTAAATAACACATTATTAAATATGTCGGTCCGTGTGTACAAGGTGGTTTTCCTAGCCATAGGAACATTAAGAAATGTACTCGTCATAACACATACTCCAATTAGCAAAGAAATCACAACTTTCAGGGAAACCCAGTCTATCAGCAGCAGCAGCCCCTTGAGTCCCCACCTTAGTTACCCAGAATTTCCGAACTCTCCCTCTGTCCAAGGGCACTGGACCGCGTACCACCGTGGATCTAACCAGGGACTTTGGCCGCGACACGCCTCAACCTCTACAGCCTCGAGTTCGCTGTCTTCAGCTTTCAC
Organism: Neoceratodus forsteri; assembly: GCA_016271365.2. Taxonomy (NCBI): domain Eukaryota; kingdom Metazoa; phylum Chordata; order Ceratodontiformes; family Ceratodontidae; genus Neoceratodus; species Neoceratodus forsteri. Next base: position 180,858,534 of record CM057456.1, read on the forward strand.
AGGCAGCAATGTATTTAATTTATTTTACTCATTGCACCCCCTCAGTCCCATCGTGTGCATTCTTATTTTATTTTCTATCAAGATTGTGTACTATGATGTTGATCAACAATAAGATACATTGGTCTGGATATTCAAACTGCGCCCAAAAAGTGTGCAACAGCAGGAGCAAGCGCAAGTCCACTGCGCCCATGCGCAAAAAGTGGGATATTCAAAAACTGCGCAGGTCAAGATGCGCCTGCAGCAAACAAGTGAATATCGCGCCACCTGAGCCATGGCGCAACCAGCGATGTGCAGTCGCGCATTTCAGATGTGCAATAGCGCAACTAGGGACGCCCAGTGGAGCAGGGCAGTAGTGCAACAGCACAACCAGGGATGTGCAGGGGCCCACCACCCATGCCACAGATGGGTAGAGGAGCACACAGCAGAACAGACATTGCCCCCCACACCCCATGCACTGCACAACCGGTGGAGAGCTGGAATAACCACTGGCCCGTGGATACCAGCAACCAACCCACAGCCGGGGCATGGTGCCCCAGCACACCCCCTGGCAAGCTTTGACTGGCACACAAGGAGGGCCAACCACCCCGTGCCACACTATCCCACCAATGCAGAGCACACCCTGCACCATGATCCCCATACACCCTGCCCAGGAGTAGCACCCAACAGTGCAGGACACCCCATGCATGCCACCACCCCCACTGTGACAATGCAACCCTGTGCACCACGGAGCCATGCAAGGCAGCCCCACCATGTGCACCCTGCAGCGGGTGGCAGCAGACAGCAATGCAACAACTGCATACACAGTGCCACCCTGCACGTCCCCCCCGAGGTACAGCTGAGAGACCGACCATGCGTCGGCACACGAGGTACACCACATGCGACAGGGCATGCCCCGGACCCCACCACCAACGGTACAGCACCCTGCACACCCTCCCAAGGACATATCCCGTCCCAGCACTGGCCACAACAGCCAGCACAGGCACACACAATGTTGCATGGAAGCATGCGCCACACAGAATGCAACACAGTGCAGGGACAAACACCCACCCATACCCAAGGGCACACCAACACAGGGACACAGTAGCGGGTCAACAAAGCCACTGGCATGTGGCCACGGCAGCTGTGTACACACGACCAGCACCCCTACATGGCAAAGGTGTGCCAGCCACCCTGCGCAGGCACCATGAAGCTGTATGCCACCAGCATGCGGCCGGAGCACAATTGACAGACAGTGGAGCACATCCCCTGCAACAGACACAAGCGACAGCATGGAGGGAGGACAACAACAGCGGAGACCACAGTGCCACCGGACGCAGACGTGCACCATACTGGTGACAGGAGGCAACCTGACATTGTGCCGGGTACAGTGGTTGTCCAGCATGGACAGCCACCATTGACATGCCAGCAGACCATGCAGATCACAGACATGCAAGGGTGTCAGCTGCACAGGCCATGGACGGTCTGACGGGTGCCATGCACACAGTGCATGCACCGTGGACCACTGCACACAGGCATCCAGTGCACAAAGAACAACACACAAATCACAGTGACCAATCCCCCCGCCCACACCATAGGCGGTTCCCTTCCAGACACACACACACACGCCTATGCTTGCACCACCCCTGACGCCATGCACACCACTGCAGCTGAGCACCTGTAGCCCGCTGAAAATCAGAGACCACCACAGTTGTTATAACAAAATGTATGTATTAAAAAATAACTTTCAAACATATGTACAAGTATATACAAGGGTGGGGGGAAGGGCCACAAACCAGGTGGGGGCCGGCATGGGGGAGGGGTGTACAAATGGGAGAGGGAAGAAGGGGTGTGAGGGTGGGTCCAGGGGGTTATGGGTGTTGGGGTCATGGAGGGCCTATTCTGTGCCCTGCTCTCCACTCCTGTGGCGCCTCTGGGTTCATCTCCTCTGGACCCCGTGCCGCTCCAATGCTGCCAGGGACACCTGTGCCAGCTGCAGAAGCTCCTGTATGCCCCGTTCCAGGGCCATCCAGCGTTGTCCACCTAGGACAAGGGAGCAGAGTCAATACGTGTGACTGTCCAGCCCCCTGCAGCCCACCCATTGTGCATGGCATACAGCCATGTGCCACGCCCCTGTGATGGTGTGCGACCACCCACAGTGACCGCATCCACAAGACCTGCCTACCCAGGCACCCACAGCCATGCGGACCACTGCACACACCAACCGCCCATGCCCCGCACAGCACCACCGTGGCTGTATGGTGACATGGCTATGTGGTGTGAAGGCAGTGGCACAGCCATGTACCCGGTGCACGCATGGACCACCATGACGTGCAGTGCCACTGGACAGTGCTGACTGTAACAAGTTGCGTGCATGGCAGTGGTGTCAATGGATGGTGGCCATGCCCCGCTGCCCGCCCTGTTACACAGCATGCAATAGTAATCATGGATGTAAGGCACTCACCATCATCAGGCTGGTCCCTGCGCCTCTGTGGTCCTGCATCCCTCCCGCCTGCTGGTCCTCCTGGCGGCGCTTCTCTCGCCACGGCGCCCTCAGGCTTAAGGTGCAAACATGGAGAGAGGAACATCAGTACAATCCAGTAGCAAAGTCCCCCACCCCATGTGTGCAATCCCACACAGCCATACCCATCCACCCCCCACCCCGATACCACCACCACCACGGCCAACACTGGACGCCCCCCCCATGTGCTGGACACATGCAACCGTGATACCGTATGGACGTTAACAGTGTATGGATGGGGCACCTACCTGGCCGTGGAACTGTGCCCCTCCTGGCACGTCCCTGCAGGCGGGCAAGCCTTTCCGGGTCCCTGTGCCGGAGGTCCCCGTACCAGTGACGACACTGCTCGGCCGAGCACCCGATTCCCGTGGCCTCCTGCAGCGCCACTGCCACCTCCTCCCATACTGCACTCCTGGTCATGTCCAGGGGTGCATCACCATAAAGTGCCCCAGCATAGGGCTCTACAATGGCCACCAAATTGGCCAACTCAACCTGGCTGCACACAGCAGCCCTCCTCCGTGCCATCTCTACAGCTAGTTGGAGTCAAAATGGCACTCGGTAGCGCGGTCCACCACGTGCAGATGCTGCGCGGTACAACGCTGCCATTCCCTATCGCGCTGTCACCGAACAGCGCGATAGTGGTGCACCCATGCGGACGCATGGCGCCTAGTGGGCAAAGGTCGGGCACAGGGTCAAGGGTCTCTCGAGCATGGACAGCCACAGCGCGATTGGAACTCAATGCATGTAGCGCGATTGGGTGCCTGTGTGCCACCTCCTGTATCGGCCTACCGCGCTGTGGCCCCAGTGCGCCTACGGCGCCCCAGTGCCACAGCATCATATATGTGAACAGCGCAATAGCGCCACTGGCACAATGGTGGCTGTGCCCTGCATTGCCTCCCGTGCACAGCACGTCAGCTGCACGGTAGGCGTCTGCGTCATCACCCCGGGCATGCGCAGTTCGTGTACTGTGCATGTCACAGAAATGCGCCTTGCCTGAGTGTGTTCAACACAATTGCGCAACAGCGCGATATTCAGCCGGCATATGCAAATCAGCTAATCAGTCATTCAATGGCGCAGATACTGCATTTGCATCCACTTAAAAATGCGCCTCGGCTCATTTGCATGCGTTGCGCTATAAAAATGCGACATTGGGCTGCACTGGCCATAGTCGGTTACTGCAGTCTATTGTGGTGAGTTGCATGCTGTTTGGGAGTGTGGACTGTGGTGTGTGGAACATGCATGGGACTGCAGTCACAGGTAACACGTCATTCTCACAGGATGAATAATGAGCGATCGTGAGGTGGAGGAAGAGGAACAGAGACGTGGGAGGAAGAGGAGGCCTAACTTCACCAAGGCAGAAACAGATGCCCTGTTTGAGGCCTACCTCAACCAGGAGCCGCTGCTCAGCGGACGCCGGGGAACACCACAGGCCCGTGCTGCTGCATGGGAAGAGGTGGCACGTGCCGTCAACCTGCATGGCAGCCACCAGTGGTCCGTGCAGGAGTGCAAAAAGAAGATGGGCACGGACAGGCGGAGGATTAAGGACAAGGTGGCTGCCATCAGGGCAGCACAGTCTGCGACCGGTAGGGGACAGACGGACGTGCAACGTCTGACCCCACAAGAAGAGCGGGTTGCCATCGAGGGTGTTAAGGGTGGTGGATTCCAGATGGGTGGTAGCCCGTCACTGCATGGTAGGTCCTGGTCTGTCAATGGGGGAAGGGGACAGGGTATGGCAGATAGATTAATGCTACCGTGTTCCCTTACAGCTTCTGAGCATCTACATGAGTCAGCGGTGGTGGGCTTGTCCACTGAGGGCGGCAGCATGGAGATAGAGGAGGGCCTGTCCACCTCCACAGGCATACGAGGGTCAGGGCGACAGTGGGCCCGCCTGGACGTCCGGACTGATGTTGGTGGAGCAGGTGCGGAGGAGGCCCTGCCCGTGTCCCAGCGTGCCAGCGTCCATGGATGCCAGCATGCTGAGACTCGAGCTGGTGCCGGATCCGTCACTGACGATGATGGAGCTCACGTCATGGACAGTGATACGTGTGGGCCGCAGGATGGCCACACAGCAAGTGACATCACGGGCATGGCTGTGGGTGGTGCCACTGTGGAGGCCTGCGTGACATCACAGTCCCAGCCTGTGCCTGTCTGCAGCAGTGGAGCAGCACTGGTGTGTGTCCAGGACAGTGGGGCTGTTGCGGCCACTGCGGTGGCACCATTGAGCCCTGGAGAGCGGCAGCCGGAGGGGCAGTGTCAGCAGTCGGCCAATGGCCATGGGGGTACAGTGTCAGGGGGCGGCGTCAGTGCACTGCCTGTGGACATGCCCAGGCCTGTCCCTGGTGTGCAGCGCCCACCCTCAAGGGATGCTGACCATCAGGGCCGCGAACACCGTGAGGGACAGCATGCCGATCAGGCAGATGACCTCTTAGATGAGCACACCCGCATACTCCAAGCATCAGTCAATCAGCAGGTGTGGCTTGTGATGGCGGTGGATGCACTCAGTGCGGCTCTGCGCCAGGCAGAGGAGCGGCGCAGCAGAGACACCGCTGTGCTCCTGGCAGGGATGGACCGGATGCGGGAGGATGTGACCGCTGCCATTGACAGGCAGACACAGGCAATCACTGCTGTCATGGCCACAATGGGCACACAGTTATTTGCCCATGCGTCGCAGACACCGTGCAGTGCAATGTCCACCCCCCATTCCCGGCGTCGTGCGACACCCTCCTTGTCGACACCGGGTTCAGCTGTGGGCATCCCGAGCACGCCTGGCGCAGGCATGTTCGGTGTGCTGCAGACCCCTGCGCGAGCATGGTCGCATTCACGCGGTGGAGCCCCTTGGGGACCATCGGTGCCACCCCATGAGACCATTAGCCTGTCACTGCTGGCGGGTCTCAGCGGGGCCACCCACGCATCCGTGGCAGCCGTGGTACTGTGGCGCGTGACTGACCTGTCTCCCAGCACGGCTGTTGTCTGATGCTGCCCTGTGTGCATTATGTTGTTCAACGTGCAATGCATGGGTGGGGTACCCGGCCCTGCACGCACACACACGTTCCATCTGCACACCCTCCCGGCTGCTGTCCGCTGTGGCATGTGCATGATGATGCCTGCGTTGCGCTGTCCGCCACTGTGCAATGGTACCCAGCGTCTGACACGCACAATGACAGGCACTGGGCGTGGTGGTCTGTGGACGTGTGTGTGGCTCGGGGTGGCGGTTGGGGTCGGCGTGCCTCCTACCCTTTGTGCATGTCTTGTGAGGTGTATGTGTGACTGCATGCCGTGTTAGACCTTGCCCATCCCTGATGGCGTGTGCGGTTCCATGCTCGGCCAATTCCCTTAACGACATGCACCCCTGGGGTTTGTCCATGCATGTGTATGGGTTGTGCCTTTGCCACTGGTGTTTGCACATGGCCCCATGACTTACCTGGGTTGGTTGAAGTGCTCCTCTGTGATGGTGTCCCGGTGCAGCTGTGCCATCCGGATCAGTTGGGGGTCCCTTCGACCAAGGGGGGTGCTGCCCGTCACCATCTTCACCAGCGTCTTCATCGTCCCCATCACTGCCCCCTCTTCAACCTGTATGGCTATCCCACGGTCGTTGGCCATGTTGTGCAGGATGCAACAGGCCAGGAATAATCCACAGGCCTTTGAGAGGCTGTACTGTAGGGCACCGCCAGACATGTTCAGGCAACGGAAACGTGCCTTCAGCATCCCGAACACCCACTCGATGACATTGCGTGTGGTGGCATGTGCCTCACTGTAGCGTTGCTGCGATGGGGTCGCGGGCCGCCGGTATGGTGTGAGCAGCCAGGGACGGAGTGGGTATCCACTGTCACCTGTGTGTAGAGGGTGGACGTTAGTTTGGTGATCAGCGTTGCCCTGCTTTGGGCCATCTAGGCCAATACCCATGTCACCTCTGACTATGCCCCTCCCAAGCGCCATGTCTTTCTGCGTGCTTTGCATACTCACTCACTAGGTGGCCAGTGGGGATGTCCCCACTCTCGAACTTGTGTCACAGTGCGGAATGGTGCCAGATGAAGGCATCATGTGCTCCCCCAGGGTGCGTGGCACAGACATTGATTATGCGCCCCCTGGCATCGCACACCACCTGGCAGTTGATGCTTGCATACCCCTTCCAATTCATGTATGCGGCCCCTTCAGGGCCAGGTGGTGCAGATGGCCACATGGGTGCAGTCTACGTCTCAGCACACCAGGCATACGTGCTACCCTGTGTGGGAAATCCTGTATGTTTGCTGTGATCACTGTGTGCTGGGGAAACGGATGTACTCCGCAGGCATGTGGTGGCAGTGTGCTGAGGAATTGGGTGAGGAGGCATGCGCGACTGGGTTATGCCTGTCATGTCCCCTGTTGGTCTCTGGAAGGTACCCGTGGCGAGCAGGCACATGCAAGCTGTCACTTTGTTCTCCACTGACAGAGCATGGCTCTGTCATGTGGGTGCCTGCATCGCATCATTGCACAGCTCACAGAGCTGCCTCAGAATCGCCCGGTTCAGGCGGTACCGGCCCACGATCTCAGTATCAGTGTACAGCTCGAAGCTGTTGCGAGCTCGGTACTGCCTGTTGGAGGCATACCGCTGACGGGCCCTTCACTTCTGTGTTTCCCCTGCTGTCCTTGCTGCTACTCCCCCTGCACCAGGAACACCTTCCTGTGGTGGCCTCAGTGCTGTGTGGCTCTTCCCCCTTTTGGCCTGCACTGTGGCAGGGCTCCCCACACCTTCCCTGTTCCTGGGGGTTCCAGGTGCTCTGTCTCTCTCCTGCCCTGCCCTGCTCCCAGTGTTTGGTGCCTGTGTGGCTGCCTGCGGTTCAGCAACATGTGCCTTCCCTGTAGCATTCTTGCGCCTCTCTCTTGTTCCTTTTTATTTTAGCTCATTTCTGCTATTGCGCAACTTCCACTTGCTCCCCTATTGCGCATGGCGCATGTTGTTGAATATCGCACTGCACCATTTATGCATGGTTCCTCCCTCTTCAGTTGCGCATGCATTCATTATCATTGCACTCTTGCACATTGTGATTTTGGAGGCGCATCTGCCACCCGCTGAATATCACAGAATGGCGCATTTTCGGACTTGCGCTGGCGCATCCCCATTGCGCATGGCACAACCCTTTTGAATATCTGGGCCATTGTGTCTTAAAGGTGTTCAGGATATCCACTGTAAGTAGCACCTGTCAGAGGGCAAAGGCCAGACAACGAAACGTCCAAACATCTAACAATCTATCGATAAGTAATACAATCTTATCATTGTTGATCAACATCATAGTAAGACCAGCATTGCTAAATATATGCACATAAAAATGAATTACAGGTAATCAGCCAAGACGCAACTTACAGGTGTTCACCCATAATCGCAACGTACAAATGCAGCTTCCCTACTAAAATAGAAAAAAAATTATGTTTTGATGGAATAAGTCATAATGATAAGGAGATAATAAATAGAAAATAAGAGGCTAATTTAACACAACAGTATGCTGGCTGTACTTCGGCCAACTTTGGGACGAGTCATTTTATGAAATGTTGACTTGATATCCTGCTCATGTAAGCATTAAGCCACGACGAAGGTGGCATCTAATGCTGGATTAATGCATGGTTGGGAGGGCTGTGGACTGAGGCCGAACAACCGCCCAACCATGCATTAATGACATTAAATGCCACCACCGGAGTGGCTTAATGCGCTTATAACATGGGCTGCCCGACGAGAGAGTCGCCAGGAGCGTATTTCGTCTGCTTACAACAACATTAGACAGGGAGTCGGTGTGCTGATCACAGATTTGTGCTGCACTTCCAAATCGTCTAAGAGAACAGCATTAATATGCTGATGCGGTCAAAACATTAGGTGGCTGTACTGAAAGAACAAAGGGCGGCTCACATGGCAGTCCAAATGCTGTGGTGATATACGCGGCTGTGTCTCTGATATCAGCTGTTGGAGGTCTTGCCGTGGTGTGTGATGCGCTGAAAAATTTACATGCTGGCTCGGTCACTTCCCCTAAGCATGCGCCACTTCAGTGCATACAGTGTGTGTCTCGGTGTGCGATTAATGCATGGTTGGGCGGTTGTTCGGCCTCAGTCCACAGCCCTCCCAACCATGCATTAATCCAGCATTAGATGCCACCTTCGTCGTGGCTTAATGCTTACGTATACAACCCCCACTCACATCCGGAACTCCCACACACACAGACAAGCCATCCCCTGCAGCTGCCCTCTGGCCCCCAGATACTCCTCTCCCTCTTTGCCATTCCCACACCCACCACACTCCTTGGGTGCCCCTGGACACCTCCTCCCTCCTGGCCCCCTAGATACCCACCTTTCAACACTCTACATCTCCACTCACGGAGCTACTGCAGCTTCACATCCTGAGTCTACCACCTGTCACTGACTTCTAGCTACCATGCCCCCACCCCCCCAGCACTAGCCGCTGACTCCTGAGGCCAAGATTGCCTTAGCAGCACGCTCCCTGACCCACCACCAAAGTGGCAGGCTGGTTCAGGGGTCGAAGGAGTTCCAGCAACAGGGAGAGTGGTGAGCTAGGGAGGACTGGCTGATCTGGGTGCTGGAAGTGTGGTCTGGCTGCATGTAGGGTGGTCAGCTGAGATTCGGGAGGAAGGCTGGTCCAGGTACATTGAGGGTGGTCCACTGGTGAAGAAAGGCTGATCTCAGGACTGAAAAGGTTGCCCTGGTGTAGGAAGGGTGGTCATCTGGGGAGGAAACTCTGGTTAAGGGGCTAGAAGGGGTGGTCCAGTGGCATGGAAAGTGTTCGGCTGGGATGACAGAAGCTGATCAAGGTGAAGGGATGTGGGTGCTCTGCTGGGGAGTAGAAGCTGATCCAGTGTCCGAAACAGTTTCTGGGTGCCAGTAGGGTGGTTGACTAGTGCCAGAAACCCTTCCAGGTGAGAGGGGTGTTCTAGGTGCAGTAAGGTTGGTCAGTTCGGGGGAAGGCTGGTCCAGGGTCTGGGGACGTGGATCAGCAAAAGGGAGAGTGATAAGATGAGAAAGACTGTCCAAGGGCTAGAAGAGGGAGCCAGCTGTAGGGAGGGTGGTCAGCTGAGGGGTTCGAGTGTAGTCGGCTGCTGGTTGCAGGCAGGTCTGTGTGATGGAAGTGTGTTCCATGTCCACGGAGCTTGTTCATTTGGTCTGGGGCCTGGAGGGGTGGTCCACCTGGGTATAGGGTGGTTGATTGGGGGTGGGTAGTCCATGTGAAGGGACAGTGGTTGGCTGGAGAGTAGCTGCTGGTCCGAGGGCTTGAAGGATGGTCCAGTTGCAGGGAGTGTGGAAGACAGGGAGGAAAGGCTGGTCTGAGCATGTAAGGGTTGTCTGCTGGCAAAGAGATGCTGGTCTTGGGCTGGAAGGGTGGTCTAGGTTCAGGGAGGGTGGTTGAAGAGAGGGGAGGAGATGCTGGTCCATGTGCTGGATGGGTGGTTCATTGTCAGTGAGGGTGGTTGGCCCGATGCTAATCCTAGAGTAGCATACGTGCAGAGCCTTATCATACGACTCAGGAGGTGAAGTTGGAGCAGCTCTGTGAGTGTGGGCATACAGTGTTGTATGCTGATTGTCCAGGTGGCTAGGAGGAAGATGTCTGGGGGCCCGGGGGGGTGTCCAGGGGCTAGGGAGTGAGACATCTGTGTGGGCCCGGGAGGGAGGGTCGTGAAGAGGTTGATAAGATGGGTGTTCAGTTGGAGGAGTTCCAGAAGAGGACCAGGATTTAAACTGCGCTGCCCCCATCCGTCCCACATGGAGAAGGTGCTGCCAGATAAAAAAATGATTGCAAATTCAGACTTTAAAGCTGATAATATATTCTAAGATCCTAAATCAAAAATACATTTTTTATAAATATGTAGTGCACCAAGTAGCAAAATTCAGCTTACCTACAAAAAAGAGGTTTGCCAGGAAACCCAGGCCAGATGTGACAGGGTACTCGGGGACCCGATTAGTGCCCATTTAGTGAGCCCAGGGACAAAAATGTGTATGGGGTCCCAGAGTGCAGTCTGAAGTTTCATTAGGGAATATATATTTTTTTTAAGGCTTCCTGCCTACACCACTTTCCAGTATGCCTCAGCAGCCCCTACCAGCAACCCCTGTGCCAAAACCACTGTAGACAAATATAATGGAGTGAAAACTCCCCATGTGAGCATGTTATTATTTAGATTTGTTTTTTAAATTAAATGTAAACTAACCGCACAACCAAAGATGTGTGCATGTCAATGAGCCCAATTCCGGGTTTTGACTGTCACAGTGTCGGGGAGCGCTTTATGTACAATGCTCCCTCGTTATAACGAACACCTCAGGGTTCAACCCATTTGTGTGTTCTAGTGAGGGTTTGTTATAAGGAGGGACTGACTATTCTACGGTACCCTATGTTACTAAGTTCTACCATATTATGTGAGAAGGGACTGTTTTACCCTGTGCTACCCTTTCTAGCACATTAAATTATAGTTGTGTATTTCTCTATTATTAACGACAAAAGGATCTGAATATAGCAATCAGCAATCATGGGTAAGACTATACTTCTCACTTTTGAAAAGAAGTGAGTAAAACCAAAATTTGATGCATACAAATAAAAAAAATATGCTGAGTAAGTACAAATTAAAATGCTACGAAAAATTAATTTGTGCCATTTGTCCCACCCCCTGGTCCTCCTTACCGGATAGTCGGTGCTGCGCTGAAATGACAGCAGGTGACAGCACCACCACCACACGCCTCCTTGGCCCCCCACTGTCTGACAGTAGCAGGAAGCACGCTGCTTATTTATAGATTGCCCTGTAAATAAGCAGTGTGCTGCTCCCTGCTACTTCCAGACGGCGGATAGCTGATGAGGTTTGTAGTAAGGTAGTGTCACACACCATCGTTTCAGCGCAGCACTGTACAGCAAGGGGAACGAGGGGTGGGCCACCGGTGCTTCGATTTGGGGGGGCCACTACCACCAATGGGAGGTTGGTTAGGGCTGCGGGCACTGCTCTGTCTTGGAAACGGTGCCAGGGCTTTGTTGTTGGGGGTGGGTTCTTGCCACAAGAGTTGCAAGGCTCTAGCAGGCCAGCTGTGGCCATGTTGGGGGGGGGCATGACAAGGGGTGGGGTGTTGTCCTTTTTCGGGACCATTGATTGTGTTGGGGATGGACCACTGGACACCAGGGAATGATATTAACCGTACTGAAAGGAGATCGGGCGTGGGGGAGGGACCCTGGACACTAGGGAATATTAACTGAATGGGGTGGGGATTGGGAGCACTGAACACCAGGGATGTCATTTAACTGTGCCGTGAGTGTGGGGGTTGCCACCGTAAGACACCGGGGCATAATGTGCTGAGGGGGGAGGGGTTCTGACGCACTACCTCTAGCAGCCACGAGGGTTGTGCCGGATTAAGACAGTCAAAATAGTTGAGTGGTCTTGAAGACCACCCAGCAGGAAAGAGATCTGTGTGTAGTCATTCAGATGACCTAAAGGTGGCCAGGCAGTGCAACAAGGTAGTAGGTAGGGTGATTGGGATGGGCACTGGCTTGGATTCGGAGTAGCAGCACATCTCAGCGTGCCCTGCCCCTAGTATCCCCTCAAGTGCCGGCACTCTAGGGGAGGGACCAGACTCAGGATGCTCGAGGGTTGGTGGAGGTGGATTGATGCTTGACACCCCCCCCCCCCAATCAAGGAAAAACAATACAGAAAAAATTGCCTGTGATGTGCCAGATGACACCCTGCCCCGAGACCAGCCTGGATCCCCACTGCAACCATGATTGCGCACCTCCAGAGTTGTGCCTGAGGGCTCCGAAGGCTCTGCTCTGGGGGGCAGTCTGGGGAATACTGTGGTAGGCGGCTCTGGAATGCATTCAGCAGACAGGAGGCCAAAAAGGAATTGCTGCCAGACGAACATAAAGCATAAGTTAAAAAAAAATTAAGAATGACACAGACTACTGTAAACATGCTAGTTTCCCTAACAGCAACATCTCATTCTGTTCTGCAGTATACTGTACAAGTCTTTTTCTGTTGGTACTTTCCTTATTATGGTTGTTAAGAGCCAGAAGAGGACCATTGACATCCACATGTTTCAGGTGGTGTGCTCAGTCTCCATGACATTTTTAATTAATTGCATAACTTTTGGTAGTGCATGCAGCACAGTACAATTACAGCACTGCAGTGCCGGTAGTTAATGTGGCACAGTAACTGCAGTACACATGGTACAGTGCAGTTTTGGCAGCACACGCTCCACAGTGCTAATCAGCCATACACATGAAACAGTTTGGAGAAAGTCATATATGTGGCACAGTACAGTGATGGCAGTGCACGTGGCATAGCGCAGTGATGGCAGTACATTTAGTACAGCTCAGTGATGACAGACCACGTGGCAAACTGTGGTTTTGTGCAGTGCACATGACACTATAATGTGGCCACAGTACATGTGGTACTACATTGTGGTGGCACCACGCTGTGCCATGTGCATTAGTGTCGCCACACTGCACTACGAGCTCTGCCAAAATTACCTGGTGCAACGTGCAATGCTAATGCAGTGCTGTGCCATGTGCACTGCCATATACGATGCAGACACCGCCCTTTGCCACATGCACTGTTGACACTGTGCATTGCATCACACTATATTATCAGTGCGCTGTGCCATGTGCCATATTGACCGTCTCGTGCCACGTGTACTGCCAGCACCGCCCTGTGTCATGTAATGCAGACACTGTGCCTGTGCTACGAGAGAATGTGTACATCACGACTATTGCCATCACTGCACACCACTTCCTCCACACTGAGGGGGGGTGGTGAGGAGAAAAAGTGACAAAAATACTGACTGGTGGGATAACACTGGTCTCCCACATGCCCCGCACCTGGCATTCTGTGCAACGTCTGAGCGAACTAGATCCTGCTCTCAGTGGGGTTTGTGGGGTCCCCATCGGCCCCGCTAGTAGGGCAGGCAGATTCCTTGCGGCTACTTCTGGTGCTGTTTACTCACTCCGCCTGCGGCCTCATGACCAAACCACACCAGGGTGCACATGGCACATAGGGGTGACCATCAGTGCACGTGGCAGCACTACACACAGCACTTCCCTGTGGTTGCACTGTACTGTGCACCTACATTATTGTCACCACACTGTGCCACATGCTCTGGCAATACCATGCACTGCCACATGCACTACTGACACTTTGATGTGCCACAAGCACTGTTGTCTCTTCGCTATGCTACATGCACTGCCGAAGACATGCTGTGCAATATGCAATGCGGACACTGTGCTGGCCACATGCAATGGTAACATCATAGTAGGTCCCATGCAGTGCTGATACTGTACTGTGCCATGTGCAGTACTAACACTGCACTATGTGGTGTCTGCAGTGTATGTGGCACACCATGCTGTCTTCAGTGCACATGGCTATGGGGATGCCACTGGGCACTAGTGATGGCCATGCATGTGACACAGTGCAATTGCAGCAGTGCATGTGGCACATCACAATGACAGCAGAGCATGTTTTTATTTATTTTATTTATTAAGTCTAGGATTACAAATACCTTGCATGGTGCATGTGGCACAGCACAGTAATGATGGTGTGCATGGCACAGTGCAATAACAGTCATACATGTGAAACACTTCAGTGATGGCAGAGCACATGGCATGGCACAGTCACGACTGTACGTGGTGCAGTGTAGTGACAACAAACCATGTGGTACAGAGCAATGACAGCACACCATGAGGTACACTGCTGTGCATGAGGCACTGCACTGTGGCAGCAGTAAATGCCACACTGTGGTATGTATTCTGCCAGCATTGCACTGTTCCGTGTGCAAGGCAGACACCAGACTGTGCCACATACAATGCTGATGTGGCACTTTGCAGCATGTAGTGATGCCACTTTGTGGTGCCACGTGCAGTGCTAACAACGCATGGTGACGTGTTCTGTTGATAACACGGTGAGCCACATACCGTGCCACAACTCACTGTGCCACATGCTATGCAAACACAGCCCACATGGAATTGTGCCCCGGGACCACTTATTTAACCTTTATCCCACTTCCACATACACTGGAGCACCATGTACCCCCTCCTAATCCTCCTGCATATCCGGAAGTGAATATTTACTTCCCTCACCTCACCGTCTATGGCACGGTGTGTACCCAGGACTACACTTGAACCTCCACCATACCATGTACCCCAGAACAGTTTCTCCACATACCATCACCCCACACACCTACCTCGACTCCACTCAAGTACCCCCCCATATGCCACCTATGTACACACATGTTCCTTCGACAGTCATATGTTCCCACACACATACCCTAGCACGGTGTCTCCACATACATCTGACCACCCATGTACCTGACCTACCCCAACACCACTCATGTACCCCACTCCTCACCTACCACCCATGGGCACATGTTGATTCTACAGTCCTGTGTTTCCAAGCACATACCTCACCACGGGGTGGCGCACAATACAGTTCTGACACCGTGCTGAGCCACGTGTACTCTGACACCACACTATGTCACATGCACTATGACGCTGCACTGGGCAATGTGCACTGCTGACACAATGGTGTGCCACATACACTGCTGACACGGATCTGTGCCAAGTGCGATGATGACACCACACTGTGCCACATATACAGAGCACAGTTCCGTGTTGACAGTGCATGTGGCACAGTGCTGTGTTGGCCATACACATGGCACAGAAAAGTGACAGCAGTGCACGTAGTACTGTAGAATATCAGCAGTGCATGTGGCATACTGCAGTGTTGGCCATCCATGTGGTACTGCTCAGTGAGAGGTAACGCAGAAATGGCCATGTCTTGATTGCATTTCCTGAACTCAGGTCAGCTGAGTATCAGTCGTTTTCAGCTTTCATCTGTTACTCTGGAGATTTTTTTTGCACAGCACAGTAACGGTGGTGCACATGACACAGTGTAATGACAGCCATACTCTTCACATGGGCCTGCAACCTGCTAACCCTTCCCTACCATGGGACTGCACCGCGCTTCCTATGCAGGAACCTGCAACCCCACTCCGTATGTAGGGGCCTGCACCCACCTCCCTACACAGGGGCCTGCACCCCCCTTCCTGACGCAGAGGCCTGCACCTCCCTATGCAGGGCTTGCACCAACCTTCTAACACAGCACTGTGCCAGGCACAGGAATGACACTTTGTGGTGCCATGTGCACAGTTAACACCATGCGGTGCCGCATGCACTGCCGGCATCACTATGACACTGCCGATAACGTGCCACATGCACTGCTGTAAGTCACTATGCCACGTGCTGTGCAAATATCATGTTGTTCCACGTGACATGTAGACACTGTGCTGTGCTACATACAATGCCGACACGGCACTGTGTAATGCCATCAGTGAGCTGTGCCACATGCACTGCTGGCACTTCACTGTGCCACCTGCAGTGCTGATACAACACTGCCATGTGGTATAGTGATATACTGATACTGTGCTGTGCCGTTGTGATACAGACACCTTAATTAGATCTATCAGTTCCTTCAACAGCACCCTTAAGGACCACCTTCTCAAATCTTCCACTTGTGTATGCCTAGAACAACCTCCCCCTTGAATGTGCTCTGATAGGTGCTGCCATTCTAGTCTTTCTCTTCTACTTTGATGGGTTGTTCCATATAACTAGTTTTAGGGTTTGTTCCTTGCTGGTTGCATCGGAGGCACCGCAAAACCTCCTTTACCAGTAAAGCAAGGTGTGGGTTGTCCTCTAAAAAGGTGTTTAACCGGGTCTTCTTTTACCTATACTATAGATATTTAATCTACCCTCAGAAGACCGATTAAAACGGAACTATGCCACAGCTCATATTGAGAAAGAAATGGTGTGATGCGTGGACCTACTGTGCCAGTCAGTACATGCGATTTGCTGTGAATAAGATGGCGCTGGATAGGATTGCTGAAGTATGCCTTCCCATACAACCATAGAGTTCAAATGTAAAATGGAGAGAGCTAGAGGGTGGACACAAATGGCTCAGTTGAAGCTACGAGTCTGCCATATTAGAAGTGGGTTGAGGTGCCAGTAGAGAACGAGAACCTTTCTGGAAACTAAAGATAAAGGCACCAGCACACTATTTTTACACAAATCGAGTAATGCACTGCAAAGGACAAATGAGCATACCTTGTTTTTATCACCACAATGTGCGTCTGTTTCATCACTTCCCTGCTGTCAGTGGCACTTGTTATCCAGCCAGATCAGCAGGTTTCAGTCAAAACAGTGTGCCGGTGCCCTATCTCTATTTTCCAGAAGGGTTCCCGTTATCTACCGGCACCTCAGCCCTCCTCTAATATGGCAGACTCATGATTTAAACTAAGCCATTGGAGTCCACCCTCTAGCCCTCTCTATTTTATATTTGAACTCTATGCATAGAACTAGAAGAGAAAGACTAAAATGGCAATGCCTCCTTTGGAGGCACGTAAAGCGCGCCACCATCTTGTGGATGTCGACCCTGGAAGCCGGCTCATTGACATCCAGTAGTCCCTGGCATCTAGTGGCATACCCTGCCCTCTGATTCTTGTCCCTGTACTGTAATAAGTAGCCCCTGGTGTCTAGTGGCACCCCCTGCCCTCTGAACCCCATCCCCCAATGTAATAAGTAGTCCCTAGCATCTAGTGGCGCACCCTGCCCTCCGATCCCTGTAATGAAATAGTCCCTGGTGTCTAGTGGCACCCCCTACCCTCCAGTCCCCATCTCCATATTGCAATAGTCCCTGGTGTCTAGTGGCACCCTGCCCTCTGATCCCTGTCCCCATACTGTAATAAGTAGCCCTTGGCGTCTGGTGGCACCCCCTACCCTCTGATCGCTTGCCGGTGTCGAATAAATAATGTCCCTTGTGTCTAGCAGCACACCCCAGACTTCAGTTGCTCACCGCTGTTGCATAAATGATGTTCCCAGTGGCTAACAGTAACCCACTGTCCACACCAACCATCCACCCCCTCTGTACTGCACTGGCCCGGTGCCATGCAGATCAAATATGGAGGTCAGCACAGCCCTCCTTTCACCACCTTGACCAGCTGCCATAAGGACTGACAGGGAGCACGTGTCCTGTTTACTGTAAAGGGAGCATACATACTGTTTCCTGTAGATGGTATGCACGCTCCCTTCACAGTATGCAGGATGGGCGGGGTGCTCCTTGTCAGTCCATACGGCAGCTGGCAGAGGTGGTGAGAGAAGGGCTGTGCAGCTCATCATATTTGTATGGCACTAGCCAGTGCAGTACTAGTGGGTGGATGATTGTTGTGCAATGTCAGGGTGGTGGTGGGGGGGGCGCTAGCTACCAGGAACATCATTTATGCAACAGCAGCAAGCGATCAGAGGGTAGGTAAGTCAAACAGATCAAGGAGCCCTACAATGTGCACTTCTTCCCTCAACGAGATCACAATATACTGTATTTGGCCATAAACCAGACTTACCCATGAGCAACAGAGTCAGACTGCTACTGAACTGAAACATCAGCAGTCATGCGTGCTCGCGCACAGCCCCACAAGTATAGAACTGGGGTAAATTACTCTGGATGTTAATGCTACTGCAGGACCAATGCATGTAACATAGTTGCTGCTGCATTTAAATCTTTTGTACTGCCACGAGAACTTGATGTCAGTGCAAGCTTACTGCATTACTGTCTGCAACACAGTCTGCTCTTCCAAAAATCACCCGCAACAAACACTGTTATTGCTTTTGCAATTAAAAAAATAAACTTAAAGGAAGTGGTCCGAGAAATCTTGTGCATGTCAATGAGCACTTTCCAATCCTTGACATCCACAAGATGGCGGCGCTTTTTATGTATGACCGGTCGGCAGCGCTGATAGGCGCTGCCATTCTAGTCTTTTTCTTCTAGTTCTATGCCCACAGCAAACTGAAAGTGGGGTTTACTGCATCCTGTTATGGTTTTCTCTAACTACCATTAGTTTCGCGAAGAGTAATGTACACCAAGGAGTGGTGTATTTTAATGGGAAATTGATTTTGATAATACTTTTTACTTTTCTCTGCTGCCTAGCATCTGGCAGTTGGTGGTATTTGGGGAGGAAGCTCGGACACCCCCTTCCCAGGACCCGTCAGTATCATGTTTTTTTTTCCCCCTTAGTTACTTTATTTGGTAATGGTACTTAAATGTCTCCTCTTCTGTGTGAGCAATACACGTCTGTGGTACGTACAGCTGCTGCTGCTGCATTAGCTGGGGGAGGGGCAACATCACAGTGCTGGGTCGAGTACATGAGAGATGAAGAGAAGAGCACCGGTGTAGTATCAAATCGTGCTACCTGTTAAAGATTTGCTATTCTCGTCATCTGCACTTGTGTATTATGAACATGCATGTGCAGTTGCGCGCTCAGAGGGTAGCAAAATGTGGACATCTTTTTCCAGTTTCTCACGCTTTCGACTGAGGTGAAAGAAAGGGGCAGGGGTCAGATAATGGGCAGCACAGAATAAAAGAAAAGAGATACACAGAGGAGAAACCCCTGACCCTGATGTATAAATGTCTTTTATTTGGACTTATGTGGTGCAGAGAAACGAGTGGTTTCTCAGGTAGTGAGACGCTCTGTGCACTGTACTGTGTTTCACTCCCTTTTCCATTAGCAGATGTTTGTTGCAATGAATTTACTACGTGGACATTTATCGCGATGTATTTGCGCTATATTGACCCGCGATGTATTGGTCAATACGGCGCAAGCAAATACATCGCAGGTCAATACCGCACAGGCAAATACATTGCGGGTCAATACAGTGCAAGCAAATACATCACGGGTCAATATCGCACAAGCAAATACATTGCGAGTCAATACTGTGCAAGCAAACAACAGATAATGGAAAATATAGCAAAACACCATACAAGGCACA
This sequence comes from Neoceratodus forsteri, assembly GCA_016271365.2. Classification (NCBI taxonomy): domain Eukaryota; kingdom Metazoa; phylum Chordata; order Ceratodontiformes; family Ceratodontidae; genus Neoceratodus; species Neoceratodus forsteri. The sequence continues at coordinate 180,877,841 of CM057456.1, forward strand.
TACCGTCACAATAGCTGAGAAAGCAAGCACTCATCTATGCACCGTTTCTCTGCACTGTTCTTAAACATATGCCAACATTTATTTATTTGTTTATGTCTTTGATAACCGGGTGAGCAAACTGATCCAGAGGACCGTCTTCAGTTGCGACCTGGGCCACCAGGGTGGCAAACACAACAAACATCAATACAATACAGAGATAGAGTTAGAACAAAACAGGACTGCCAAAAACACTTGGTATGAGGTCACATTACATAGTACAAAAATTTGGGAGAAATTAGTACATACTGGTGTAGTGACAAACATTAAGTGGCTATACAATATAAAAGGCTTAACATGGTAATTATGGTAAAATAATAACCGGCTTCCCCTTTTTCCTATAGGGAAACCGTGGCATAATTTGCCGTTATAAAGTAGTGTTTATAACGGCAAACGTGCACACGGTTTCCCTTGCTGTGTGCATGCTCACGCAGCAGCGCCACCACTCAAGACCGCTGACTGCTTCCATCTCTCCCGAAACAGCACCGCCACCGCAAGAAGAACTCGGTGGTAAGTTCTTTTTTTTTCCCCAACACAGTGAAACCCTCACAAACCAGGACAAAAACAGAATGTTTTAAAATATGCAGATTCAAATCGGCACCTGAGAAGCCACACCGTGGATGCACCAGAAGCTTTTTATTTTATGTAATTGCTGAGGCGAAAAAGGGAAACCTAGCAATTATATAAAATAAAATATGAGTCGGATGTGTGTCAAACTTGATTTTACAACACCTCGCTAGGGATGTTGAAACTCCTCGGGTTTTGCCTCTGGGGTTTATGTAAAGATCACACAACTCGGTGTGTGTAAAATCTCGTTACTCATCCCGACCCATGCTTTATTCTCTAATAATAACTGTTAGGTTTTTCCCATAGGGAAACCGTGGGTACAATTTGCCGTTATAAAGGAGCATTTATAACGGCAAACACGCGCATGGTTTGCCTCGCTATGTGCATGCCCAACCTACAGCTCTTCCGGGTTTTCACCGCTCGCCACCAGATTTCTTCATCAGTCGAAACCGCACCACCACCACTATCTCTAGGTGGTAAGTAACTATTTAAAAAAAAACTTCCTAACAAAAATCACATCATAAAGGGGACAACAAAACAAGAAAAAGTAAACTGCTGCTAAGCGACCGAGGACTCAGCTAAACATCATCTAGACCCCAGCCGCACCAGACCATTTATTTTATATAATTGGATGTGGCAAAAAGCCTAACCAACAAATATATAAAAATAAAATATGGGTTGAGTATATATAACTCGAATTTTACACACACCTCGGGGTTGGATGCCTGGATAAACCTCGAAGCTTTGCTCTCGGGTTTATATGCTATCCAACCCCTCGGGTGTGTGTAAAATCTCGTTACACACACCACCCCATACTTTATTCTCTATGTATTACGTGCAGTGTACATACAGTCATCGGAGAGCCAGGGGAAATAAATACAGTTAAAATGAAGGTTCAGTCTATCACCAGGAGTGGTACAGACAAGTTATAGGCATAAATGCAACTTAAATTAAGTTGCAGAACCTGCTAACGGTTCAGAATAAAACAGGTCATCATATCCAGGTTGAACAGAGGAGCAGAACAGTGCAAGAGGGTAGGGGCACTGGAGGTAGGGTGAGGGCACGAAAAGGTGCTATGTCAGGACACGGGCCCTGGTACCGCCGGGGGAACAGCTGCAAGTAGAAACGCAGAAGTTGATGGCAGATAAGGACCGCAAGGCCCATCCAGTCTGCCCATTTCTTTTTCTACCTTATAAATGTGCCATCGGCCTTTGCTGTGTCAATGGCCTATTTTTTTCATACTCATCAGTATTGCTCCCTTATGCCTATCCCATGGCTGTTTGAAGCCCTGCACTGTATTCATATCCACCACTTCCTGAGGTAGGCCGTTCCATGCATCCACCACCCTTTCTGTGAAAAAGAACTTCCTCACATTACCCCTTAATCGGCCTCCCTCTAATCTCACGCTGTGTCCTCTTGTCCTGCTATTTTTCTTATATTTAAACATGTTAGACTCTTTCACCTTGTTAATGCCCTTAAGGTGTTTGAATGTTTCGATCTTATCACCTCTCTCCCTCCTTTGCTCTAGGGTATACATATTGAGCTCCATTACTCTGTCCTCCTAGGTTTTCTGACGCAGTCCCTGCACCATTTTGCTTGCCCTCCTCTGGACTGCCTCAGTTTGGTTAATGTCCTTGTGAAGGTGTGGCCTCCAGTACTGCACACAGTACTCCAGATGGGGCCTAACCAGTGTCTTGTAAAGAGGGATTATTACCTCCCTCTTCTGACTTGTGATACCCCTGCTAATACACCCTAACATCCCCCTTGCCTTACCTACTGCTTTCGTGGTCAGCTTGGATGATTTCAGGTCATCGGTGATGATGATGCCCAAGTCTCTTTCTTCCCTTGTGACTGCCAGCAACTCCCCTCCCAGCCTATAGGTGGCTTCAGAGTTTCTCTTCCCTATGTGCATGATCTTGCACTTCTTTGCATTAAACCCCAGTTGCCACTCTTCTGACCATTTTTCTAGTACAAGCGGCCTCAGTCAGGAGCCACGCCCTTAAGTTTGCCTTGAAAGACTGATGGGAGGGGGATGATCAGATGGGCAAAGGAAGTCTATTCCAGAGGGAAGGGGCAGAGACAGAGAAGGCTTTATTACCCATGGTACAACATACACAGGGGTCATCAGGGGTTTCTTTCCCAGTGTTTTTTTTTTTTATTCTGTGTTGCCTGATCCACTGACCCTTCTTTAGCCTCCCCCCTCGCCCAACATCCGGTTTCCATCCCATCCTAGTCCCTAACAATCGCAAGCACTTGTCTGTGCACTATTCGTTAGCATAAGTCCAAGGAAAAGTCACTTATATATCAGGGTCAGGGGTTTCTTCTCTGTGTATTTTTTTCTTTAATTCTATGCTGCCTGTCATCTGACACCCACCCTTCTTTAACCTCCCCCAGCATCCAGTTTCCCTCTTGTCCCAGTCCCGGTGTAGTATATTTTTTCCAGTTTATTGTGCTTTGAGTTTCCGGCACTCTCTGTGTCTAGCTCTCTTATTGGTTACCAGGTGTGGGTCTCTGAGTCTCTGGTTAATGGGGCTGCCTATTTAATTTATATACCGACCACAAATGTAATAAAAAAATTAGAACAGTCGTGGGTGTTTACATTGGAATGGACCCACAGCATTCTGAGAATGGAGTCTCTGGCTCATCATTTTACGGAGGAGGCTGCTGAATTTATTCACTGACCCAGCACACTAAAACAGAACTAAAAATGATCATGTTTCATTCGGAGTGGACCCTTGTTCTTACCTCACAGCAGTTGCAGTCAGTCTCTTCACCTTTTGTCGCTGTTGTGACTTGAGGGACAGATGCACTCCAAATGAGGGACAAATGAAAGTGGGACACTGAACCTCAAAATGAGGGACAGGACACATCATCAAACATGAAAATATAAAGCCAAAACACCATGGAACCCCTTGCTTTAATTTGATCAAGGTCACATTTGTGGCGTCACAGAATGTTATGCAATTTTGCTTTACTACTGTTTATTGAGTTTACAGTATCTCATCTGTGTGGGCAGTACCTTACAAATGTGGGATATACTGTATGTGGGACAAAGCACTTTCAAGGGGTAAAATGAGGGACATCTCATAATGAGTGACAGTTAAGAGGTATGCCTTTGTTATTCTGAAAAAGCAGTCTCTGGCTCTATTTATTCATTGACCCCAAGACATCACCAAACAAGGATTAGTTAAGAATCATGATTTATGGTTACGGGAGTGGACCGTCATCATTCTGAGAAAAGCTGTGTGAGTGCGCCTCTTTTAGGATGCCACTGTTGTGTGTGTCTTTTGTTTCTGAGGCTGATTTTCTTGTCAGCATATTTATTTATTACAGGCACAGTGGCCATCAGACAGCGAAACTAATCATGTTACTTTTAGCAGCCAGCCAGTATTATTAACCCATTACCTTTCACTGGCACTAAGTCGAATACCTGCGTGAATTTGACCTCCCTGTGGAGTGGGGTTGCAAGCATTCCAGGGAAGCGATTGGGGATGTGGGAGTGTGTTTTAGGCTGCTAGCTCCTCCCCATTTTATCAGTCTGTTTTACATATTGCTTGTATAGCGACATTGTCTGGATTTTTCTATCAGCTGATAGTTTAAGCTTTTGTGTGCATACAAAGTTTTATTTTTCAGTACCTGCATCTGAGTTCATTGAGTGACCTTTTGGGTTACTCATGTTTTTGGGTGTAGCCAACCTAACTCATTGCATGAACTGTTGAGTGGCTTCGTTATCTTTCATTGGAAGCGTGGGATTGTGCGGCAGACCAAGGAAGCGATCAGGGAGGTGGGTGGAATATAAGACTAAGGTTGGACTATGCTGGTACAACAAGCACAGCAGATTTTGGATGGCAGCGATATGTATGGTATGGGTGGGGTTGTGCTGGCACACCAAAAAAGCGCTCTAGGAGGTGGGTGAGATTATGATGGCACACTGTGGAAGCAGATGGGGAGGTGGGGGGTGGCAGGGGTGTGACTGTACACTCCATTACAGTAATTGGGGAAGTGGGAGGTACAGTATGATAGGGGTGGGACTGTGGTGGCCACCTGGGAAGTGATTGCGGAGGTTGGCAATATATGGCAGAGTGGCACTGTGCTGGCACACAAGGGAAGTGATCAGGGAGACAGGTGGGACTGTGCAGGCACACTGTGGAAGCAAACGAGGAGGTGGGGTATTTATAACAGGGTTGTGACTGCATACCGTTAAAGCAATTGGGGAAATGGGTGGGATATTCAGTAGGAGTGGGACTTTGCAGGCACACCTTTGAAGCGTTTTTCAAGATAGGGATATATGGCAGGGGTAGGACTTTGCGGGCAGACTGAGGAAGTGGGTGTGCTGTATGGCAGGGATGGAGCCGTGCAGGTATAATGCTGACGTGATCAAGGAAGTGGATGGGATGGATGTCTGGCAGGGGTGGGACAGTGTGGACACATTGGAGAAGTGATCGGGGAGGTGGAGGATGTCTGGCAGGGGTGGGACAGTGCGGGCACATTGGAGAAGTGATCGGGGAGGTGGGGGATGTCTGGCAGGTGGGACAGTGTGGACACATTGGAGAAGTGATCGGGAGGTGGGGATGTCTGGCAGGGGTGGGACAGTGTGGACACATTGGAGAAGTGATCGGGAGGTGGGGGATGTCTGGCAGGGTGGGACAGTGGGACACATTGAGAAGTGATCGGGAGGTGGGGATGTCTGGCAGGGGTGGGACAGTGTGGGCACATTGGAGAAGTGATCGGGGAGGTGGGGATGTCTGGCAGGGTGGGACAGTGTGGACACATTGGAGGAAGTGATCGGGAGGTGAGGGATGTCTGGCAGGGTGGGACAGTGTGGACACATTGGAGAAGTGATCGGGAGGTGGGATGTATCTGGCAGGTGGGACAGTGTGACACATTGGAGAAGTGATCGGGAGGAGGGGATGTCTGGCAGGGTGGGACAGTGTGGACACATTGGAGAAGTGATCGGGAGGTGGGGGATGTATGGCAGGGTGGGACAGTGGGCACATTGGAGAAGTGATCGGGAGGTGGGGGATGTCTGGCAGGGTGGGACAGTGTGGACACATTGGAGAAGTGATCGGGAGGTGGGGATGTCTGGCAGGGGTGGGGCAGTGTGGACACATTGGAGAAGTGATCGGGAGGTGGGGGATGTCTGGCAGGGGTGGGACAGTGGACACATTGGAGAAGTGATCGGGAGGTGGGGATGTCTGGCAGGGTGGGACAGTGGACACATTGGAGAAGTGATCGGGAGGTGGGGGATGTCTGGCAGGTGGGGCAGTGTGGAACATTGAGAAGTGATCGGGAGGTGGGGGATGTCTGGTAGGTGGGACAGTGGGCACATTGGAGAAGTGATCGGGAGGTGGGGATGTCTGGCAGGGTGGGACAGTGCGGGCACATTGGAGAAGTGATCGGGAGGTGGGGATGTCTGGCAGGGTGGGACAGTGTGACACATTGGAGAAGTGATCGGGAGGTGGGGGATGTCTGGCAGGGGTGGGGCAGTGTGGACACATTGGAGAAGTGATCGGGGAGGTGGGGGATGTCTGGCAGGGTGGGGCAGTGTGACACATTGGAGAAGTGATCGGGAGGTGGGGGATGTCTGGCAGGGTGGGGCAGTGGACACATTGGAGAAGTGATCGGGAGGGGGATGTCTGCAGGGGACAGTGTGGACACATTGGAGAAGTGATCGGGGAGGTGGGGGATGTATGGCAGGGGTGGGACAGTGAGGCACATTGGAGAAGTGATCGGGAGGTGAGGGATGTCTGGCAGGGTGGGACAGTGTGGACACATTGGAGAAGTGATCGGGAGGTGGGGGATGTCTGGCAGGGGTGGGGCAGTGTGGACACATTGGAGAGTGAGGTGGGGATGTCTGGCAGGGTGGGACAGTGTGGACACATTGGAGAAGTGATCGGGGAGGTGGGGGATGTCTGGCAGGGGTGGGGCAGTGTGGACACATTGAGAAGTGATCGGGATGTGGGGATGTCTGCAGGGGTGGGGCAGTGTGGACACATTGGAGAAGTGATCGGGGGATGTCTGGCAGGGTGGGGCAGTGTGGACACATTGGAGAAGTGATCGGGAGGTGGGGATGTCTGGCAGGTGGGACAGTGGGCACATTGGAGAAGTATCGGAGGTGGGAGGATGTCTGGCAGGGGTGGGACAGTGTGGACACATTGGAGAAGTGATCGGGAGGTGAGGGATGTCTGGCAGGGTGGGGCAGTGTGGACACATTGGAGAAGTGATCGGGGTGGTGGGGGATGTCTGGCAGGGGTGGGGCAGTGTGGACACATTGGAGAAGTGATCGGGGAGGTGGGGGATGTCTGGCAGGGGTGGGACAGTGTGGACACATTGGAGAAGTGATCGGGGAGGTGGGGATGTCTGGCAGGGTGGGACAGTGGACACATTGGAGAAGTGATCAGGAGGTGGGGATGTCTGGCAGGGTGGGACAGTGTGGACACATTGAGAAGTGATCGGGAGGTGGGGATGTCTGGCAGGGTGGGACAGTGGACACATTGGAGAAGTGATCAGGGAGGTGGGGGATGTCTGGCAGGGGTGGGACAGTGTGGACACATTGGAGAAGTGATCGGGGAGGTGGGGGATGTCTGGCAGGGGTGGGACAGTGTGGACACATTGGAGAAGTGATCGGGGAGGTGGGGGATGTCTGGCAGGGGTGGGACAGTGTGGACACATTGGAGAAGTGATCGGGGAGGTGGGGGATGTCTGGCAGGGTGGGACGTGAGGGCACATTGGAGAAGTGATCGGGGAGGTGGGGGATGTCTGGCAGGGTGGGACAGTGTGGACACATTGGAGAAGTGATCGGGGAGGTGGGGATGTCTGGCAGGGTGGGACAGTGTGGACACATTGGAGAAGTGATCGGGAGGTGGGGATGTCTGGCAGGGGTGGACAGTGGGCACATTGGAGAAGTGATCGGGAGGTGGGGGATGTCTGGCAGGGGTGGGACAGTGCGCCATATTGGAGAAGTGATCGGGAGGTGGGGTTGTCTGGCAGGGTGGGACAGTGTGGGCACATTGGAGAAGTGATTGGGAGGTGGGGATGTCTGGCAGGGTGGGACAGTGTGGACACATTGGAGAAGTGATCGGGAGGTGGGGGATGTCTGGGGTGGGACAGTGTGGGCACATTGGAGAAGTGATCGGGAGGTGGGGGATGTCTGGCAGGGTGGGACAGTGTGGGCACATTGGAGAAGTGATCGGGAGGTGGGGGATGTCTGGTAGGTGGGACAGTGTGGCACATTGGAGAAGTGATCGGGAGGTGGATGTCTGGCAGGGTGGGACAGTGTGGACACATTGGAGAAGTGATCGGGAGGTGAGGATGTCTGGCAGGGTGGGACAGTGTGGACACATTGGAGAAGTGATCAGGAGGTGGGGGTGTCTGGCAGGGTGGGACAGTGGACACATTGGAGAAGTGATCAGGAGGTGGGGATGTCTGGCAGGGTGGGCAGTGTGGACACATTGGAGAAGTGATCAGGGAGGTGGGGATGTCTGGCAGGGTGGGACAGTGTGGCACATTGGAGAAGTGATCGGGAGGTGGGGATGTCTGGCAGGTGTGGGACAGTGTGGGCACATTGGAGAAGTGATCGGGAGGTGGGGATGTCTGGCAGGGTGGGACAGTGTGGGCACATTGGAGAAGTGATCGGGAGGTGGGGATGTCTGGCAGGGGTGGGACAGTGGGACACATTGGAGAAGTGATCGGGAGGTGGGGATGTCTGGCTGGTGTGGGACAGTGGGACACATTGGAGAAGTGATCGGGAGGTGGGGGATGTCTGGCAGGGTGGGACAGTGTGGCACATTGGAGAAGTGATCGGGAGGTGGGGGATGTCTGGCAGGGGTGGGACAGTGTGGGCACATTGGAGAAGTGATCGGGGGTGGGGATGTCTGGCAGGGGTGGGACAGTGTGGACACATTGGAGAAGTGATCGGGGAGGTGGAGGATGTCTGGCAGGGGTGGGACAGTGTGGACACATTGGAGAAGTGATCGGGGAGGTGGGGGATGTCTGGCAGGGGTGGGACAGTGTGGACACATTGGAGAAGTGATCGGGGAGGGGGGGATGTCTGGCAGGGGTGGGACAGTGTGGACACATTGGAGAAGTGATCGGAGAGGTGGGGGATGTCTGGCAGGGCTGGGGCAGTGTGGGCACATTGGAGAAGTGATCGGGGAGGTGGGGGATGTCTGGCAGGGGTGGGACAGTGTGGACACATTAGAGAAGTGATCGGGGGTGGGGGATGTCTGGCAGGGTGGGACAGGTGGGCACATTGGAGAAGTGATCAGGAGGTGGAGGATGTCTGGCAGGGTGGGACAGTGTGGGCACATTGGAGAAGTGATCGGGGAGGTGGGATGTCTGGCAGGGTGGGACAGTGTGGACACATTGGAGAAGTGATCGGGAGGTGGAGGATGTCTGGCAGGGTGGGACAGTGTGGAACATTGGAGAAGTGATCGGGAGGTGGGGATGTCTGGCATGGTGGGGCAGTGTGGACACATTGGAGAAGTGATCGGGGAGGTGGGGGATGTATGGCAGGGGTGGGACAGTGTGGACACATTGGAGAAGTGATCGGGGAGGTGGGGGATGTCTGGCAGGGGTGGGACAGTATGGACACATTGGAGAAATGATCAGGGAGGTGGGGGATGTATGGCAGGGGTAGGTCTGTGTGGGAACAGTAGGGAAGCGATTTTGTAGGATGGCGGGATATGTGGCGGGATATGTGGCCGGGTGAATTTGTGTGAACAGATCGGGGAAGTGATCAGGGATATGGGTGGGATATATAACGGGTTGGACTTAGTGGCACACCAAGTAAGTGATCAGGGAGGTTGGTGGTATGTATGGCAGGGGTGGGATGGTGCAGGCAGATCAGGGAAGTGGGTAGGCTACAGGGAAGGAGTGACAGTGTGAGCAGTCTGGGGAAGCGATTGGGAGGTGGGCTGGATATATTGCAAGGATGGGACTGTACAGGCACACCCAGGAAGTGATGGGGATGCGGGTGGTATATATGGCAGGAGAGGGATTGTGTGGGTAGACTGAAGAAGTGACTGGGGGGTGGGCGAGACATAGGACAGGGGTTGGACTGTGCTGGCATACCCTGAGAGTGATCGAGGAAGAGGGTGGGGTGTATGGCAGATTTGGGACTGTGTGCGGGTACACTGAGGAAGCAGTCCAGAGGTGGGCTGCATATTTGCCGGGTGGGACTGTTTAGGCAGACCGAGGAAGCGATCGGGGAGGTGGGCAGTATATATGGCAATGTTGGGGCTTTGAGGGAAAACTGTAGAAGCAATCAGGCAGAGGGGTGGGGGATATATGACAGGTGAGGCTATGCTGGCACATCTTGGTAGCGATCGGTGACATGGGTGGGATGTATGGCAGGGGTGAGACTGTACACTGCAGAAGCAATCCAGAGGAAGGTAGCACATTTGGCATGGGTGGGACTGTGCAGGCAGAACAAGGAAGCGATCAGGGAGCGGGTAGGTATATATGACAAGAGTGGGACTGTGCAGGCAGACTGTGGAAGTGATCAGGGCAGTGGATGGGATACATAGCAGGTGTGAGACCAGGGACAGCACTAACATGCACCAAAAGGGCAAAAGTTGTATCCTGCCCAGAAATGACCCCTCTTTCTATTGCCAGTGGGTCAAAACTGATGCATCTGCTCAAAAACAATATCTAAAAGAAAGGAACATGAACTGTTCAAAATCTGCTATTTATTATGTTTTGACCCAGTAGGTTCCTCTTTAGACCCACATTTGTTATACCAGTGGGTCCAGTTTGACCCATGTTTTAACCCCACAGCGCTATCACTGGGTGGGACTGTGGTGGCACACCATTAAAGTGATCGGGAGGTGGGCGGGATATGTAACGGGTGGTATCGTATTGACACATCAGGTAAGTGGGCAGAATGAATGTCAGGAGTGGTATTGTGCAGGCACACTGAGGAAGCGATCTGGGAGGTAGGTAGGATACAGGACAGGGGTGAGACAGTGCAGGCAGACTGGTGAAGCAGTAAGGATATATGGCAAAAGAGGGCAATTCTGGCATACCAGGGAAGCGATCAGAGATGTGGGTAGGATGTATGACAATGGTGGGATTGTGTGTGCATACCACAGAAGTGATCGGTGGTGCATAGCAGTGGTGAAGCTGTGTGGGCACATTGGAGAAAAGATTGGGGAGGTGGTGGAAATGTATGGCAGGGTTAGTACTGTGTGATCACAGCAAGGTAGTGATTGGGGAGATGTGTGAGATATATGGCTAGGATGAGATTATGCAGGCACATCGTGGAGTTTGGTAGGACTAGGATTGTGTGAGCACACGGGGTACGTGATAGGGGAGGTGGATGAGAAATATGGCGGGAGTAAGACTGTACTGGCACACCAGGGAAGTGATCAGGGAGATAGGTGGGATACATGGCTGGTGTGGGATTGTGCAGGCAGACCGAGGAATAGATCAGGGAGGTCGCTGGGTTATATGGCAGGGTTGGAGCCATGATGACACATCAGATTGAGGAGGTGGGAATGATATTTGGCAGGGGTGCTACTGTGTGGGATCAGCAGAGAAGTGATCAGTGAGGTGGGTGGGATAGATGTATGGCAGGGATAGGACTGTGCGGACAAATCAAAGAAACGATCAGGGAGGTGGGGGGGATGTATGACAGTGGTTGGACTGTGTGGGCACAGTGGGGAGGCAACTGGGAACAGGGGCAGGATATATGGCTGGGTTGGGACCATGTGGGCACACTGAGGAAGTGATGGGATATATGGGTGGGATATATGGCAGGTGTGGAATTGTGCAGGAAGACTGGGGAAGTGATCAGGGAGGTGGGCATGATACATGGCTAGGGGTGGGACTGTGCTGGCACACCGTATAAGTGATTGGGATGGCGGGGGAAAATATGTCAGGGTGGGACTGTATGAGTGTACCGCTGAAGTGATTGAGGAGGTGGGTATGATATATATGGAAGTAGTGGGACTCTGCAGGCATACCAGGTAAGAGATCAGGAATGTGGGTGGGACATTTGTCAGGAGTAGGACTGCAAGCACACCAGGGAAGCAGTTGGGGAGGTGGGCGGGATATATGGCATGGATGGGACTGTGCTGGAATATTAGGGAAGTGATTGGGGAGGTGGGTGGGTTATGGTAGTAGTAAAGCAATGAGGGTATGTTGGTAAGGAGATTGGGAAGGCGTAGAGGAATCTGTGGTGGGGTGGCACTGTGTGGGCACAGAGGGGAAGTGCTCATGGACATGGTGGGGATGTATGGTAGGGGTCAGACTGTCAGGCCAGTTCAGGGAAGTGATTGAGGAGGTGGGTGGGATGCATAGCAGGGGTGGGACTGTGTGTGCACACCAGGGAATCCATCGGGGAGGTGAGTGGAATGTATAGTATTGGGTGGATTATTTGGGAAATATCACTGCTCACTCCCTCCTACCCTTTGTCACGAGTGCTGTTTATTATTAGGTACAAAGCACCACGTCACAATGATAATCTGGGATATACCACAGTTATATCCTCTCAGGATGTTTCAGATTAAGCAAGTGTTCATTAGTATTGGCTCCCGGGGAGCTGAGCATACACTGCTGAAAAACTGAACATATATTTTGCAGAAACACCTTGGAGGCATCCTCAGCCCGATTCTTGTCTCTTTTTCCCACAGTGTCCTAAGGGATCTTTAGCAACAAGCCAGACTGCTTGCTCTGCCGAGCTTTACTTTGTCGCTGTCTCTCACTGGCAGCAATGCCCACCTCACATGCAGAGGGCTCTGTTGCAATCCAAGACCAGCAAGGTGAATGGGGGAGTATGAATGGAGGCAACAGGCTGAACTGCTTACTCTGTCTGGCTTCACTCTTTTACTGGCAGCAATGGCCACCTCACATGTCCTGTGTGCTCTCGTAGTTCAGGACCAGCAAGGGGAACTCAGTCAAGAGGTGGAGTATGGGAATGGAGGTGGGGGAGCATGGGGAATGAAGTTGGGAGGGCCTGGAGAATGGAATTGGATATGAAATGTTGACAGTAGAGCTGTAGAGGGAGGAAAAAGTGCCAGAGTGGGCGAGGATGGTCAGAGAAACAAAGCTAGAGAGGAAGCACTGTGATCTTATGTATCAGAAATGCTGTGCTGCGATTCCACTTGCACAGGTGGAAGGTAATATCTGTTGGATCCAGTGAAATACTTCAAGGCCCTGCTGCCTGTCCTCCTCTGTTCATAATGGTTTTGTGTGATAACGGCGAGTCTTAAATTCCACCGATCATGAAGACCAAAGAAAAAAGTGTCCGACGTCAAAAGGGCGACTAATATTACAGCGACCATTGCAAACCGCGACAGTCACTTACTCTCTGATACACAACAACCAAAATAAGTATTTTTACGGTGGGGACAATGCCTTCTCGCACCCCCCCCCCAAACTAAAGACAACTCCACGGGGAGCACTGACCCAGGGGAAAATAACATTTAAAAAAGAAAACATTTTCCTCCTAGAGCCAGACCCAAACCTGGGTCTGCTGGCTTCGGGGGCAGTGGTTTACGCCACTACACTGAACAGCCAGGTCAGCAGGGCTTGGCCAAACAATGTCCTGTATCCTGCTGTAGTGAGTGTAGCTCACTGTTACATTCACTCTACAGGATATCTCGATCTATTCTACCACTTCGCTGTAACTACGAGCAGTATTATTAAGTTGCTCATGTTGAGCTGCTCAATAAATATAGAATAAAGTATGGCTCGGGGTGTGTAACGAGATTTTACACACACCCGAGTTGTGGGATGCTACATAAACCCTGAGGGCGAAGCCCGAGGGGTTTGTGAAAAGCATCCCACAACGAGGGTCTGTGTAAAATCGAGTTTGATACCCCGACCCATTTTTTATTTTATATAATTGCTGGGTTTGCCTTTTTTGCCTCAGCAATTATATAAAATAAACAGCTCTGTGTATCCTGCCAGTGTATGCCAAGGTCGGTCCTTTTACTCCGGTGCCGAGATTTTTGCATTTTAAATTGTTTTTTTTTTCCATTTCTTCAGGTCTTTCTGTGCAGGGTATAAGGGGAGAAAGAGAGGATTTACCGCCAAGTTGTTCTGGCGGTTCTGTTTCGCAACAGGAAGCGATGAGTGCTCTTGGCTGGTCGCTACCGCGTGAGCATACGCGCAGAAGGAAATCGCGGTTTGCCGTTATAAACGCCCTTTATAACGGCAAATTATGCCACGGTTTCCCTATGGGAAAAAGGCAGAGCCGGTAATTATGAAGCACTAATATCACTGTACACTGTTCATAATATATCAACATAGCTCTCACTATACAGCCATGAAAATGTCCAGCTCCCTTTCTCTGCAGTTGACACATCACCTAGGTGCTGTAACACTTTCTGCCAACTAACCATGTCTCTCTCTCTCTCTCTCTGTCTCACTCTGTCATTAATTTATATGCCACTGAATTTCTGACTTTTGTTAATATACCTTTTATTAACCAATTTTTCATAGTCTATATAATCCACAGCAGTACAGAAATAAAGTTTTATGCCAACAACTGAGGGTTGTCAAGTGTGATTATTACAGCTTGAATTTATGAACAGTTAAAGCATACAATAAGGATTAGCACGTTTCACCCAGCTCTTCCTCAGTCAAGTTTATGAAATGGGCTCAAGATTTTGAGCCTTGTCATTGATTGATAGCCGTGTGTTAGAAGTGTCTAACACACGGCTACTACTACTCCTGGCAAAGAGGATGGAGTACCCGTTTTAAAATCCTTGTGCCCGTTCCATTGTCTGCCCGACTGCCATCTCGCTCACTAGCTGGATCTACTCATGAACAGCCGACCTGCCAGCCGCTCGTGACTTTCTCCCCTTACCCCTTACTTTTTCTGCCAAACTGATTTTTTCCTATAAAAGCAAACTTCGCACACCACATAAAAAATGCCTGTCACGATATTTCCTGCGTCTGCCCACTCGCTTACTCTCTCCCACTCGCTCCTCCTGTTCAACGCCCAACCTGACAACCACTCAATAGTTCCCTCCCTCTCTCCATTTTCCACATTTATTAAAAAAAAAAAAACATTCTTCCTTTACAAATAATGCCAACATTCCTACCTCACATACTACTGTGACATTTCTCAATGTACTTCCTCAACGGTTCCCCCCACAGTGTAACAGTGCAGGGTGTGTCCTTCCCGACCCTGCCCGCTGCCGTAACGCATCACAGAAGTCATTACGAAAAAGAAAAGGGCAGCAACATAAACCAAATGCAGTGGTGCTGCTGGGGGTGGGTAGCACCATGACAACAACATCAACTACTGAACCTAACTAGGACAAAAGTCCTTAACTAAAAGAAAAAAAAAAACAGAAAACTGAAGGCTGAGGAACTGTTTTATTTAAAACTAAGACAATGAGTTAATTTTTTCGCTACTTAATCCTGTGAATTTTAGTCTTCACATATTTTAGTCTTCACATGCATGTACAATTTACATGCCTATTTCATAAGCACAATGAGCCACTCCAGGGTGTGCGTTAGACAGTTCTAATGTTAGACAGTTCTAAAGCTCAGTTGCTGCACTGCAGGATCTGCATACTACTTGCCTGTATTTAAATGCTTAACAAATAAATAAGTCGTCCGCACTGACAGGTGCCCTGCCACCGCTGGCAACAAACTCTGCTGCACTAATTGTGTTACTAATGTTGTATATAATATTTTGTATTGCATCTTACGCCGCATCATTGTAATGCTGAAATGCACCATTTTTCGTCTCATCCTTGTATTCTACCTACACTGTATAAAAATGTATAGTAAATTGTATGTACTTTTCTATGCTTCCCTATCCCCCATACCCCCCAGGTCGCTTCTGGAAACGAGTGGTTCTCCGCTCAGTATGCCTACCTGGTTAAACTCTTAAATAAATAATGCACAGTTAGGGGACTGGATGCACTTGGCCTGTGTCCTTGTGCCTCACTATGCCCCCTAGCCATGCGTTAGAATTGTCTAACACACACCCTGGAGTGGCTTATTGCTTACATACAATCTACTGACCCCTGACTGAGGCTGAGGGAGACATCAGGGAGCTAGGCACCCCACCATCCAGTCCCTCATTACTGAGGTAAGCGAGGAAGGAGCTATTATTCAGGAGCTCAAAATTCTTTTGTGGGAGTGTTGCAGAGAGGCATAGGGATGGGGGCATATTTAAGTTAGCTATTCAGTGGCTCCCAAATAGGGGAGTGTTAGAATAGGCCCTGGGGTTGTCCTGCTTCATTAGGCAGTGAGTTTAAGGGGCAAACTCCCTGTCCTTACCCATCATGTGTAGGATACACCCAGTCAGCCATGAAGTGCAACACTCCAGTCTGTAGTTGAGATGAGTTATCCTATTAGTCTTGCACCAGGCCACCAGGGTAGAGGTTTGTGGAGTGTGCCATACTTTTTTGGCAGCCGTTAGTAGGATGCCTAATAAATATCTAGCGTTTGAGTCTTGGAATTCCCTGAGGAACTGTAGTAATAAGAACCCTCCTGCCGTTAGGTTGAATGGTCTCCTAAATAGTTCTCCTAGTTCTGCTGTAAAGCCTGGAAGAGGGGGCAAAAGACCGGACAGCCCCACATGACATGGCCATGATGGGCCCTCCGCTCCCCATATTCCCCTCCATGAAGACCTGTCCTTTGCAGGTAGATAATGACCAGTGATTACCAGGGTTAGAAAGTACTGGATTGTTTCCAAGCATATTCTGTCCACTGACAGGAGCATGTCACTCTGAATGTGCTCTGATAGACTTTTTATCAGCACTCCGACGATATCTGCATGTCTAACTCACCTGTCAACACATCCACATGTCTTGGGTTGAGTCTCCGCGGGAGTTTACCAGAGCTCAGTATTAGTAGGAAATCATATGCTCAGAGTACCCCATACAAATGAGGGTAATGAATGAAGTGGTGAGTTTGGGGATGACATCTGGGGCATGTGCCCCGATCGGGAGGGACTAGTGGAAATGTCGAGTTGGAGAAATCTGAAAAGTCAGACTGTTGAAGGCCATGTTCAGCTTGGATCCCTGGACAGGCTTAAAGGTGTTCTCGTGGTGAATTGGATATTGAGGGAGTACCATTCCATTCCCTAAAGACTGGGTCACCAGTGGCTGGAAGAAAGCCATCTAGGTAGGGATGGGACATAATAAAGATAAAAAGGAAAGAGGTGTAGTGCTTTATGGATAGAGTGCCAGATTTGTACTTGAAATTTAAGCCATGAGTTAGCTATTGGCAAAGTTCTAACCTGTGATTCAGCGTGGTAGAGGTTTGTTTTCAGAAACCCTCTCAAACGTATCTAAGATGTGGGCCAAAGTCTGGAATGAACTCTCCGGATCCTGTAAGTACAGCAGGACATCATGAGCATATAATGCCGCACAATGTTCCACTCCTCCCGTCCTCACTCCTTAATCGCCTCTGATTCCCGAATTGCTTGTACCAAATGGTCAATGCATGTGGCAGGAAGGAGGTGGGAAGGGGACAGCCCTGTCTGGTTCCTCTACAGAGGGGAAAATAGAGCGATGCCTCCCCCACCCCACCCTGACGCATGCCTTCGGGGATTCGTAGATATTCTGTAGTACTTGGGTTAAGTCGACCAGGACCCCTAACCTCCCTATCATTTGGTACAGGAATGCCCAGGAGACCTGGTCAAATGCAATTTCAGCATGGAGGCTGACCAGGACTGATTCTTGGTTACCATTCTGCATCTCAAGGATAAGGTGCAGGGTCCACCTTGTATTATCCTTAGTAGTTCAGCTGCGTAGAAACCCAGTTTGGTCAAGATTAGAGATGGGCAAAGTCCCTAACATTCGCTATGCAAAATAATTTGTGAATTGCACAAAATTCGCATAGGAGAATCTGATCGAAAGTATGAAATTTCACCCGTGAAATTCCACACTTCAAACAAAACCTTTGATGAGTTTCTCCCCCTCCACACCTCCCTCAGTGCCAGCCACAATTAATATATCCTGGTGTCCTAGTAGTCCGCCTTCCCCGCCGAACATCACTGGGCCCCAGTTTGAAAAAGAAAAATATATATACATACATACATACCAGTCAGGGAGTGCCCCTCCATGAAATTCAATCACCACCCCTCTCCTCCCCCACCCAGACCCCAAGTAGGCGACCAGCACGACCCTCCACTCTCCACCACGACTGGCTGCCCGACTGCCCTGGCTGAAATGAGTGAGCGGATGCTTGTACAAGTACAAGCTTATTCATTCATCATGTGGCCACAGTTCACCTCATTCATTACGCTTTCTTTTTGGGCGCAGACAAGAACAAAGGACTGTTCCGGTGCGGCTGGGGTGCAGAATGGGGATGGTGCCCCATTCCCCACCCTGTTCCCCTTCCACTCCCCGCCAGCACTGGAACAGCCCTCCACTTTTGTCTGCGCCCACAAAGAAAGCTCAATTAATGAGCTGGATTTTCCTGAATGAATGAACACGTGCTTGTACTGTACAAGCATGTGGTCATTCATTTCAGCCAGGGCAGTTGGGCGGGCAGCCGTGATGGAGAGTGGAGGACTATGCTGGTCGTCTGCTTGGGGTCCAAGTTGGGGGGGAAGAGGGGTGGTGATTGAATTTCATGGAGGGGCACTCCCTGACTAGGTGGGGGTCCACTAGACACCAGGGATTTTATTAATAATTATCATATCTTTTTTAAAGTGATGCCAGCGATCGACTGGGGCACTAGACAGCAGGGATTTTATTAATAAATACATTTTTAAAAGTGGAGCTGGTGATTGGTGGGGCACAAGACACTAGGATTTTAGTTACTTTACAACATGTATATTTATTTAAACTGAGGCTGGCGATTGGCGGGGAGGGTCACTAGACACCAGGGATAGATTGGTGGTGTTGGGGGGATTACCCATTTGTAACCTCTGCTTGGTTTGGGTTTTTTAACTGCAGTTTGCACTTAAAAATCCCAAAAGCAAAGGCAAAGACACAAAGGCAAATTCAGGTAATTTGAAGAATTTTTGCAAAGTGCTCTGCAGAGGCAATTTGGCGACTTCACTGCATATCTGCCCACAGAGTAAAACTTCACTGCATCTCTAGTCAAGACCAATCAAGGATGGGAGAACACGGTTCAGTCTATGAACTACAATTAACATAAAATACTTCCAGTCAATGTTGAGTACTGAAATTGGTTTATACAAGGTGCAGATTTAGGATTTTGACTGGCTTTGGAATTACTGATATAGTGGCATACAACCAGGAAGGGGTGGCTCCTTGAAGTGTTTCATTAAAAATTCAGAGCATGGGCGTGATAAGGTAATCTCAGATAACTTTGTAAAATTCCTTTCCAAAACCATGAGGTCCTGGAGCCTTTTGAGTCTTTGAACGACTTATGGCATTTTATATTTCTTTACTGGTTACTGGTATTGTGAGGAAAGTTCCTTGAT
This sequence comes from Neoceratodus forsteri, assembly GCA_016271365.2. Taxonomy (NCBI): domain Eukaryota; kingdom Metazoa; phylum Chordata; order Ceratodontiformes; family Ceratodontidae; genus Neoceratodus; species Neoceratodus forsteri. The sequence continues at coordinate 180,896,811 of CM057456.1, forward strand.
CCATAGTAAGGCATGGGAGAGAAAGTGTGTCAAAAAAGGCCAGTATGGATGCTTAAGAGGGAACCTGTTCCAGGGGGGTAGAGGGTTTAATAGTATGCGTTTGTTATCTCATGTATTTTGGAGAATCTGGCTCCCAAGGTTGGGTGAAGAATCATAGGGATTGTTGCATATTTCCATTGTCTACGGATCTGGTAGGCTAATAGGCATGAAGCCCTGGCACCCACATTGTAGTATTTCTGCCTGAGGAATGCAAGAGCAGTTTCTGTTTGTCACAGTGAGTGTCAAGGTCTGCCCGTACTCGTTTCAGCTGTGATAAAATAGAGGTAGCCCCTTGTTTGTGGGCCATCTGAAAGAAATGAAGGGTATCCTCCAGGAGCTGCTTGCTCTCATTTCGTTTTTAGTCTGGGCTGTAGTGTATTGGATAATTTGCTTGCAAAGTACTGTTTTAAGTGTATCACACAGAGTAGCTGGTGAGATTTCCTCTGAGAAGTTGTTTCTGAGGATCTCATCGATATTGTTTTAGTAAAACTTCCTTGAACACCTGAGTTCTCGAGTAGTATGGGTTGAGGCACCAGAGGGTGTTACACCTCTCTACTGCCAAGTCCTATCTACTGAACACTCAGATGTGGTCTGAAAGTGAGATATCACCCAGCTTACACTTTCTCAGTTGTTTCTAGATTCTAGAATAAGAACCATGGACAACTGAGTAATATGTGTCGTTTCTAGTCCGGGGTTGCAGAAAATGCCAGGTGTCCGCCCAGCCAACTGCTTATATTAAGTGTTTGAAATTCTTGTGGGTCAGCAGTTGTCTATGTGGGGCAGGGCTGGAGGAGTCCCAGCTGGGGGTTGGGTGCAATGTTAAAGTTGCCTGCTAGGAGGAGGATGCCCTTTGTCTGCTGAACTATTTTATTGAGGAGTCCTTGAATCATTGGTGTGTTGGTTCCTGGAAGGAGATTTGCAAACGTTACTGCATTATTATTAAGAAGTCCTTGCACTATGACTAGTTGCCCCCCTGGGGTCCTCCCAGTTATGGGTAGCCTGAAAAGGGGAATAGTGTGGGGTTAGGATGGCTGAGCCCCATTTCTGCCCCCTCCCAAATGAGGAAGTGAACACTGACGTATAGCAAGATTTGACCAACTTCAAGTGCTCTTGTTGCAACAGGTGTGTCTCCTGTAAATACATATGGTCTGATTTTGTTTTTTTAAAATAGGACATTACCTGGGCAAATTTCACAGGAGGCGAGCCATTCATGTTTAGGAAGATTAACTGAACGCTTGTGTGAGCCATTTCAGTGTATCAGTACCTCGCCTGCCCCCAAATCCAGCCTCTCCAGCCCTACCCCGCCTCAGGGCATACCAGTAAACTGTGGGAATCATGCTGACCTATTAATAGAACAACTATTAAGTACCTGTTTTCTAAACCCAGAAGGGAGGGACTGGTCCCATCCTTGTACATAGCATAATCATGAATTAACCTTAACATTTCACTGAACAAACCCCTACACATTTCAACTGGGTGCTCCGCATTTAGTGGGTCAGTAAACTGTGCTTCAAGAATGGGTCTCGGTGGAGACCCAAGGGGAAAGCACCGGAAATCCTCTGTTGGGCCTCCAGATGTTACCTACGTACTGGGAAAAGGTTGATGGGAATGACATCATGGCCCCCAGTTTGGCCTAGAATGCTGAACAAGGTTATCCCCAAATAGGATTCGAGGCAGCTCTGTGGCCTATCCTGTGGCAGCTGGCTGATAGAAACAGAAACACATAGGACTGTTCTTGTTGCATTCAGTGACGCAGTAGAGCTTAGCCCACCCCACTCGTTCCTTATTTAACCCTGTTCCCTGTCTTATTTCCCCCAGCTTTCCTCGATTTCATGGAGGTCGTGAGGGCAGATTTTACCGAAGCCCTCCCCTGAGTTCGAGAGCTGGCCCCCCGCCTCACAGCACAGCAAGCAGGTACGGCTCCGTCCACTCCTTGGCAGATCAGCTCAGCTGTGAGCACACCCCACTGACACCTTGTGTCAGCTACCCCACCACCACCCTTGGCAAACAATCCTATATGTAGGAGTAGTCACATGTTTAACATCTATTCACTCTCCACCAAGGATGATACACTGCCTGGCTGCCACTCCTACACAATAGCAGTTGGTCCCACCATACTGCCACACACCTTCCAACTTAGCCATTTAGCCCTGCAGCCCCATGCTCAAAGAACAGCAGCTATTATTGCTAAGCTCTGTACCACCTCCCGTAAGCTATACTGGGCTGCACACAATACTAAACTTCTGATCACGCTACTGCTACTCCTAGCAGGCGCTGTTGAGTCCAACCCCAGTCCTAGTCATCACCACACCACTAACCCCTGCTTGCCAATCCAACTCCCATCAGGCCTAAAAATGATCCACCTAAATATATGCTGCCTTCTTCATAAAATAACACTGCTTCAGCCCCTTGCTCTGTCCCATAGCCCAGACATACTGATTGTCTCCGAAACCTGGCTGAAGTCCCGCAACACTGACAGGGAATTCTCTATTCCTGGCTATACACTCATCCAACAAGATCGCAGGAGCAATAAAAAGGGGGATCGCATAGCCATGCATATTGCCTGCCCAATCCAGTTCTTCCAGGTCATCATGCCACTGTCTTCGGAATCCATCGACGCTGTAATGGTAAAACTCTCACTCTCCTACTCCACCAGTTTTCATTGCTGGCACCTACTGCACACCACTCAATACACCTGCTATACTGGACCACCTAGGCACACTAAACTCCCTGTCTTCCGGTGGTGAGCTCCATATACTTGGGGATTTTAACCTGAACTGGCTCACTGGGGCAAACTCCAAGCTTCGCGACAAGGTGACTGCCCTAAACTTAGCTCAGCTAATCTCTGAACCCACCCGGCTAAATCACAAAACACAACCACACTCTCCTGAATTGGGCTCTCACCTCACACCCCCATAGGATCCTTGCTCCTGGATTGGGCTCTCACGTCTCACCCCTATAGGATCCTAGCTTCCGGCCTCCTGCCCGACGCCCTAAGTGACCATCATGGTGTCTATTCAGTAAGAAAAATTCACAGGCCTAAAGCCCCCTTCCCAGAATCCTGATGACTAGATCCTACAAGTCCCTGGACCTCACCTCATTACTATCTGACTTGGCCAATACTGATTGGTCACTCATTAGCCAATTCTCCTCCGATGATGTGGCCCTGGAGATCTTTAAGTTCAAGTTCTCTGCCGTTTGGGACCACTATGCACCCCTCAGGCGTACTAGAGTCAGAGGCTCACACCTACTGTGGATTTCAGCTAAAATCATAGCCTTCCTTAGGAGCAGGGATAAAGCCTAGAAATCCTATAAGTCATCCAGCTCTCCAGCTGACCTCCAGACTTATCGCTCATTACGCAATGCTTGCATTATGAAAATCCGCCAAGCAAAAGCTGACTTTCAAAGCCTCTTTCAATTCCACCTCACATCAGCCAGCCAAATTCTGGAAAGTGGTAAAATCGTTTCTCAGCCCCCCATTGCAGCCCCCCACTCCTACCCTACAGGTAGGAGGGCTCACAGTCACTGCCCCCGGCTGTAGCCTCTCACTTTAACTCTCACTTCACAAATTGTCATGCAACCCTCCGCCCATACCTTGCCGTGCACAGCAACCCCTGTCATAGACACATCCACAGCACACTCATTCACATTTCAGCAAGTCACGAAGAGGATGTACTTAATGCACTACACACCCTTAATCCTAATAAGGGCAAATGCCCAACAGGGTTGGACTCAAAGATGCTCTCTCTCAGCTCCCGCGATAGCCAAACCCTTGACTGACCAATTTAACCTTTCTCCTTGCTGAAGTCCCTCTGAATGGAAACATGCCACCATAATCCCCTCCCAAAGGTGGGGATGCCTCAACCAAGCAATTACCATCCTATTTCCCTACTACCCATATTGCCTAAACTCCAAGAGCATCTGGTGCTCTCTCGCTGTCCCCTTTCTTGACTCCTACTTCTTCACCCCTTCCAGTCTAGCTTTAGGAAATCCCACTCAACTATCTCCTCCCTTCTCAGGCTCACTGACTCCATCCTTACAGGTATGGATGCTGGTCATATCACAGTCGCTATTTTCATTGACCTGGCCAAGGCGTTTGATACCATCTCCCACTCACTTCTCCTGACCAAACTCACCAACGCTGGGCTGTCTAGCTGGGCCTCAAGATGGTCCACTCATACCTTGTTGGCAGGTCCCAATCGGTCAGAGTCAATTCTGCCACTTCGGCCCCTCTCCCTGTTACTACCGGGGTTCCGCAAGGCTCAGTCCTTGGTCCACTACTGTTCTCCATCTTTCTTAATGACCTGCCGTCCACCTGCCCAGATACCTCCATTCACATGTATGCGAACAATACTGTGTTGTATACATCTGGCCCATCGGCCTCAGAGGTTATGATCAGATCTCAGTTGGACTTTGCTAGGATCCATCTCTGGCTACAATGAAATCAACTCTCCCCAATGCAAAGAAAACCATCTCAGTGACTTTTGGCACTAGGCAAAGACTTTCCAGGCTCCCCTTCCCTATCACATTCCATACCCTGGAAGGGACGTCCCTCGAGGCATGTACCTCTTTCAGGTACCTCGGAGTCTGGCTTGATCAGCACCTAAACTTTTCCATACATGTTGACTCCATACTCAAGAAGTTACACCCCAGGATCGGTGCACTTTACCAGAACTGTGACAATGTCCCAGTCTCTGCTCGCAGGCCATTGTGCAAAAAATTATCCTCCCTGTCTTCGATTATGGAGATGTTGTCTACTGTGTGGGGACCAAGTCCACCCTAGCCAGACTGGATCCCCTCTACCACTCCTTCTACTGCTTTGTCCTGAACTGCCGTTATTCCACCCATCACTGTGCTCTCTACCAATCAATGAAGCTTACATCTCTAGATAACCCAGGAAGGCCCACTGTGCCAAAATCTCTGCCAAGTGCTGGTCCCAGTTGCTTCCCCCTGCCTCATCTCTGCCCTAGCCAACACAAGTACCCAAGCATATTCACTCAGAAGCAATGACCCACGGATCCTATTTATCCCACATAGCTCCACTACCGTGGGCCAAGCAGCCTTTAGCTACCGGATGCCTAAGTTATGGAACTCTCTCCCCCTCAAACATTCATCACTTCTCTTCCCTCCCACACCTTAACTCCATGCTTCTAGCTCACTACTCCCCTACCTGTTCATGTGCCCAAGCCTAATAACAGTCCACACTGAGACAGCCTGGTCACCCTTCCTGTTGCACATTTAATGATTGCTGCCTATCCTAATATTTTAATGCTTGTATTTAAAACAGTGCCTGCACGAGACAGTATCAGTTGTCCTCTCATGCTGTTTTATCTGTGTCTCAGGTACCCAAGGTACTGCATCTATCCATACTAGGTACTATACTCTATGTATTATGTAACATTCTGCACTTGTTTCTTCAACTATGTTTGTACCTACCCTCCCCCAGGACGCATCTGGAATCGAGCAGTAGCCTGCTCAGTATGCCTTCCTGGTGAAACGCTTAAATAAATAAATAAATAGATAGATAGACATAGAACATGAGAACATGATGGCAGAAAAAGACCATAGGTCCATCCGTTCTGCCCATATTCCCTATAATCCCTGGAACCTTCCCTGGATCCTGCTGTTCCTCCAGGGTACTAACATTTTTTATTTTATTGTACTTTTTGTTGACCGGGTAAGTGCACTAGATAAATTCTGCCTATTTTCAGGCACGACCTGGGGGATGGGGATGCAGATGAATGCCAACTGACCTTGAACCAGATTAAGCTGTTGGTGGTATTTTTCCCATCATTTCCCCATTCTCCTCCCTGGCTTTGTCGCCCCGAGTGATCACTGTTCCCATCATTCTGTCCCATGCTTGCTTGAATCCCCTGAATGAGTTTGCACCCACCACCTCAGCCGACAGACTGTTCCAAGGTTCCACCACCCTTTCCATGAAGAAGTACTTCCTCACCTCCCTCCTCTTAATTTCCACTCATGACCACGTGACCAGAGTTGGTATTCAGGGTAAATAATTCCCCATAGTTTACCTTGTTAATTCCTTTAAGGAACTTGAAGGTCTCTGTCTTCTCTCCCCTTTCCTTTCTGGTTTCCAGTGAGTACTTATTTAGTGCCTTGAGGTACTCTTCATAGGATCTACCCTGCTGACAGGGGAACAGATAAGGGGAGTAAAGGAGTATTTTACTACCATTTTTACTGAAATACTCCTACTTTCTGATTTTTAGGAAGTTTTTTTCCCACTCTGAAAATTTACAATATGTGGTACACATGTACAAAGTTGGCAGTACCATGAGATGCTAGCAGCCATGACTACACAGGAACCCGTACAGGAGGGGACAGGAGTTTCTCACTGGCTGATTAGAGGGATTGTTGCAACATGACAGTGTTAAAAATAAGGTCGCAGTATGACTCCACAGCAGTATTAGGCAGTCAGTGACTGCAGGCGTCCAGTGGGATTGAGACTTGGTTTAGATGTGGGAGGTACAAGATGGGTCAGTGGATGACAGTACTACTGTTTAGATGAAAATACCACCAGATGTAAGAAGGTAGTAGTAAATACTACTGAGTTCTAAAAATTATCTGGACCACTGCCTGCTTGCCTTGAATCATTTTTGTTACTCTGCGCTGCACTGTTTCCAACTTATCCCTGTCTGAGGTGAGGTGGAGGTCTATAGATCATCCCTAGTGCTTTCCTGCCTGAGGATGCTGTGAGTTGCATCCATACACAGTCAGTCAATCAAAATCTTTATTTTGCCAGGCGGAACATCACTGAGACAAGCTCATTTACAAGATGGACCTGGGGCAAAACAATTGCCAACAGGGTTAAGACATCACAGATTTAGTGAACGTACATAACAATTACATAGTAATAATAACTTACAACCTTCACATGTGACAAGATACTTGCACCAGAACATAGCAATAGGTTCAACAGGAAGTAGTGCCATTTAAATACAATTGCATGGATACAGATATATGGACGTATGGTATTACTCAGTATTACTCGGTTTGAAAAAGTGGAAGAAGGCACTAGGCCATCGAGACTACTTTTCCCACAACAGTGGGGATATCTACAAAGTGTTCCCTAGAAAGAATTTATCCAATTCAGTTTTAAATTGTTTACATGATGACTGCTCCACTATATGTTGAGGTAAGGTATTCCATAGTTCAGCTGACCTAAGAGTGGAATAATATTTTCTTTTGTTTGTAAATGCCCTTGGAATTTGAGGTTGCCTGTTGTTACATCGTAACCTTCATTTATCTGTGAATTTTAAATTACAGACGTTCTTAAGATCCTTGTCCTAATGAGCTAAAGTTTATACAGTAAACGTCATTGGAATGAGTCATAGTGAACAGGAGTGGCAGTTCCTCTGAGGGTCAAAGTGTGAAGAAGATTGAGATGTAAGAGTCCTTTGATAAGTACTGTAGGCATGGCCTGGCAAGAGGGGTGGGAAGGGAGGGGTATAGAGAGGGGAGGGTATAAAGAGTGGGGAGGGAATGTCAGCTGAGATAGGAGAGGATTGGACATGATGGCCTAGGGAGGAAGGACTGTTTGAAGGGAGAACATGACAGATGCCACAGGCAGTGGTTGGAGGTTAAGTCCAATGTCTGAAGCAAAGACAGACTGTGATGTTGGGACCTTGATTTGGACAATGACAGAAGGGAGGACTCAAATGACACCTCAGGCAATGGTTGAGGTTTATGCCCAAAATTTAAAGCAGTAACAAATTGTGATGTTAAGACCTTGACTTGAAACAATGACAGACCTCGAGAAGGTCCTCAGGAACAAGGATTTGAAGAGGAGAATGTGACAGGGTAGCAAGCCTTAAGGTTTTCTGGATCTTATTCCAGAGCGTAGGAAGAGTGAAGCTTATTGAGGCTCTACCAAAGCGTGTTTTAACTTTAGGGATAGCCAGAGATAAGATGGTAAGACATCTGAGAGAATAGGCACTAGGGATGCAGGGAGTTAGGCAGCTTGTGAGGTACTGAGGTAATTTATGAGTGATTGCCTTATATGTCCATAGAATAGCATTCTTTTGCCTCCTGAAGCTAAGGGAGGTCCAGCCTATGGAAGAATAGAGGATGCAGTGGTGCTTGTCATAAGGGGCATCCGAAATTAACCTAAGGGCTATGTGGTATAGTGTATCAAGCTTGGAGAGAGCTATGCTAGTACTGTGGCCATATAGGAAGTCCACATAGTCTAGGAGAGGCAAGAAGGTAGCTTGGAGTAGGAGTTTTCTAGCCTCCTGGCTTAGTGAGTGCTTGATCCTGAAGAAAATACCGAGCCTTTGACGCAGTTTCTTAGTTCATCAGTGTGATCAATGAAGGACAATTTGTAGTCAGTCCAGACCCCCAGGTATTTTAATTTTTCCATGAACTCCAGGACTTCTCCCAATAGGGTGCTTTTGTGAGGAACCTTATCTGGGTTGTTTTTTTTTTGAGATGAGGGCCAGTGGAGAGAAAATCATGGCCTTAGTTTTTTGGCATTGAGCAGGAGTTTCAAGTTGAGTAGATTTTTGGGAGGATGTCAAAATCGTTCTGGAGGTCCAAAATGGCTTGATCCAGAGTTGATCTGTCAATGTATAGCACTGTATCATCAGCGAAGAGATGGATACTAGATGGCTTTAGATTAGTGTCCATTTTATTACTATAACTGGCAAAGAGAAGTGGACCAAGTATGGATCCTTGGGGGACACCTGTAAGGAGTATTTTTTTTGGCGATAGGTCTCCTTCAGCCTTGACCTGCTGCTGTCTGTCCACAAGATAGTTTGCGAACCAAGTTAGGGCCAGGTTGTCCACTCCAACTTTCTTCAGGGTCACCAGGAGTAAATCGTGGTCCACTGTGTCTAAAGCCTTGCTAAGGTCCAGAAACAAGGCGCATATGTATTGTTTGTTCTCAAGTGCAGGCTGCCAGTCATTTATACCCTTAGCAAGGGCAGTGGAGGTACTATGCATGGGATGGAAACCGGATTGAATCGGGTTTAGTAGATTAAAACTTTCCAGATGAGATCTGAGCTACTCATTTACTACCTTCTCCAATAGTTTTGACAACACCTGAGCAAGAAAATTGGACGGTAATTACTTAGGTTGTAGGGTCCCCTGATTTGAATAGAGGATAACATGGGCCGCCTTCCAGACCTTGGGAGGGAGCCCTGATTGAGACAAATTGAAGAGGTGGGCAATAGGGGGAGCCAAAATATAGTAGGCCAACTATAGGAAGAAAAGCTCAATCATATCTGCGCCCGCACTTTTCTTAGTATCAAGTTGAAGAAGGAGATCCTCATCCTGTTTGACGGTGACCAGACAGAAGGAGAAAGAGTGGTAAGGGTCAATAGATTCCGGATCATGGCAATCAGATGACTGACTAAGGAACTGTGCCCTGATGTAATTTGCTGGGGAGGTATCAAAAGCCACTCCTGCTGTGCAAAGTGATTGTTAAAGAGGTCAAGGATCTCATTTTTATCTGTAGTGTGAGTACCACCAGTCGAAATTTTGTGGGGAAGCGTGCCAGCGCTGTTATGGCCTTCTACCTCCCTTAAAGTTTTCCAAAACTTAGTAGCAGAGTAAGTGGATGCGTTAAGCTCAGAGCGGAAATAACTAGACTTCGCAGCTCTGATAGTTTTTGTGCAGAAATTCATTGCTGTTCAGAAAGCAGACCAATCTGTGGCCAATTTAGACTTTCTGGCTCTTTTCCAAAGAGCATCCCTATGCCATAAGGCAGTCTTTAGGTTATCCGTGAACCAGGGACAGGATTTTCTTTTGGTTCTGTTTTTGGTAACTGGGGCATGGAGGTCTAGGGTTCCGGTGAGTGTTACATGAAGTACTTCATGTGCCTCTTCCACAGAAGATGCGAGGTGACATTTCTGCTAGTTAGCATACTGGAGGTCATAGAGAAAGCATCTGGGCAGAAGTTCCATTTACATCTCTTATGGATGTATTTAGAGAAAGAGGAGGTTTGGAGTTGCGCCATTACGCATGCAATGGTACAGTGGTCATTGATGTCATTAAAGAATCAGCCTCCCCACTGTTACCCCTAATACTTCCATCTTCTGCCACTTTAATACCTTCCTTGACAAAACAGGCAACTCCCCCCCCCTCCACCAGTTCTGTCCCTCATATATAGGGGGATGGGTGGTGATATAGGAACTCTTTGTCAGTGCTTATCAATACTTCCATCCCATGAAGCTGGTGATGTGGAGAGAAAGATGGGGGCGTGAAGAGAGGGGCTGGGAGCAGTGCCAGAGGTCAGCTTCGACCCCCTTTGTGTTGATGGGTAGGGTGGAGGTCTGCACAAGACCCATCATTGCTTACTAGATAAATCCCATACCGCATGCAGCTCACCATCGTTTAGGTGTAGCCCTTGTTTCCTCCCCCACCCATCCCACCTGGAATTCCCCATCAGGATAGAAATGCCTTCCACCCAGATTCAAGCTTAGCATCTCCCCACACATCAACATCTGCTTAATGCAACTTCAAGTTACTAAGTTCAGTACTGTGCTAGGCTAATAGTTTGATCAAATAGCTAGCAATGCTAGACCGGAGCTATGGTGTTTCACTCTCTGGCATATAGTGTTGTTATCATTAAAGAGGGCCAGTAAACCATGTCAACCCATGTATGTTATATTTGAATACCATGGTCTCACTGAGTTAAATGAGTTGGAATTCCATTGGCAGCACAGTCCGCATCCAGTCTGGTCTTAAACCACCAGGGAGGTCAAAGTCTACAAAAACTAAGATCTCAGGCCAAGGCAAACCACCTGTGTGTAGTGCTTGTTTAATCTACCATATCTCTGGCAAATGAACATATTTGGCTCTGTAAGTCATCTAGCTATTATTTGGGAAGGGCCTGAAGGTAACAACTAAAGGTGCCACCTCCGTCATCTGAGCTGATACCTCAGGTGTCCCTCATAACATACCAAAGCCACAAGCCCACCTCAAAGACTGCTCCCCCTTTTGCTGCTCAAGGCATACCCAGCCCTGCAGCTACCAAGGGTAATGCAGTAGAGTTCTTGAAGGAAAGACCTCCGCTTCTGAAAGCAGACACAGTCCCAGTTGCCATTTTGTCAGTGCCTTTCCATCATCACCATGGTATTGAGTGCTTTAGTTTCTTAACTGCTCCTTATGGGGACACAGTCCACCCTGCGAAGTATGGCAACTCGAGGCTCTGCATAGTCAGTCATGTTAGTAGGATGCCTGGTTTAACTGTGATTACAAGACTTCTCTCAGATTATCCTTCAGATATGCAAGAAGGCTGTGTCAAAAAGGAGTTGCATGGATGTACTGCCTCCTCTCTGACAGGCACACAAATTCCCAGCCACTTCATCTCTAGCTGGCAGCTTGATGAGTGGTATTGTAGAGTTTTGGTTAGGCAGGCTGCAATTACGGGCCCCTCCAAAGCATGAAGTCAGTAAATCTGTAGTGGCGACAGGATCTGGGTAGGGGAGTGGGAGTGGAGGCCTATTCGTGCCACAACTCACTGTGGACAGGGGGCTTCTGTGGACAAACCGCAGTGCAACCCAGCAGGAAAGAAACTGCATACCTGTAAATTGCCCAAGTGTCCATCACAGGCTTTGTTCGGGTCTGCTGCTGTTTGAGTCTTGTGATAATTTGTTTGATGGCCTCAGCTCCTTGTTGATGACACTGTGCTCTCTGCCCAGGTTGGGACCACACTTGCTGGGCCTGTTTTGCTGCTAAAGTGGGGGCCAGGAAGCAGTGCTGAGCTGACATCTCAATCTTTGTTTTTTGAAATTTGGCAGCAGCTTTCTCAGTGTTTTTAAATGTCTGGAGACCCTCTTCACACATCACAGTAAGCCTGACAGGATACGGGGTGTGGGACTTTACCTGGACTTGATTAAGGGATCGCATTATTGATGTGTCATTTTCAAAATACAGCCAGTGTTCATGATATTTTGCCACTTTTTATCGCAGTGCAGAGTGTAATACAGTCTCTTTTTCCTGGAATCAGAGCATTTTTAGCAGGCTTACTCTAGGCTGGGCACCTGTTGTTGGCCTGGGTCCCAGGGCGTGATGGACCAGTTCGATCTGAAGGGTGAATTGGGTGCAAGATCTGTAGACTCCTGGAACATTTGCTGTAAATGGGATTATCGCCTGCCCTTCGATCCCATTGGGCAAGCCAGAGATACAGATCATGTTGTTTCTCCTGTTACTGCTCCTGTCAGCTTCTGCCTTGTCTTGGAGAGCCTGAACTGCCATGTGGAGTTGAACAATGGTCTATTCTGTAATGTCCATTCTATAGGCCGTAGTTGCAAGATGTTCTCCGATTGCATCTATGATCTTGGTGTTTCTCTAGCTTACTGATGTAAGTACGGAGGGCTTCGGTCATGGAGTGCATTTTTTTCCTAAAATCTCACAGCTCAGTTAGATTGCTTCTGGATGGTTTGCATAGTGGAGGTTCCTGTTTTGGCATGTTTTGTCAGCTCGACCGCAAGGCCTGGGAGCCCTCACTATCAGAGCCTCCTTCTGTAAATCCTTCTGCATCCATAGATTCTAGGGGAGAAAGTGATCTAGTACCTTTTCGCTGTGGCATACAACAAACTCCCTGTTATTGTTTTAGGCTTTTTCAGAGTTTGTTGTAATTTAGGATGTTTTACCTTGCTAGGCCCAGATGGAGCTCAGCAGTTAAGCTGCTTCTTCAAGCATGACCACACTGGAAGTCCCACTGAACTTCTGACTTAAACAAATCTTGCTGCCTGGCTGTATTTACTGACCTCCGAAAAATAATTAGAATGGCTAGGTCAGGCCCTCAGCATTTGAGAAAGTCTGTGTATGCCTTCCAGGCTTTGGACATTGTCTTGGTATCTAATTTTGTATTTTTTTTTTTATACACCTTCCCTGGGAGCCCCATCGGCCCAACTAGCTCCGATTCCCAGAATTACCGGGGCTTACTCTTATGTCTGCCCGAGAGCCGGTGCCTGCGGGGGTCGGGCTTCATCCAGCCGCCAGGAATTTTTCTCTCCATTTCTCCCTTTTAACCCGGGGCCCCAGGGTGAGAGGCGCATGTGCGTGGCGCGAGCATCGCATTTGCAGCCCTGTGACAGCCCCATCCGCCCACCACACAGCCTAATGCCTGTGCTCTTCTAGTTGTTCTCGCACCCTGGCCTCCACCAGGAGGCAGACCTGCACTGAAGGATGCACCAGATCCTCCCCGGAGAGGAGAGCTGCATTTCGGCTGCTCTAACCAGCTCCGTACCCCCTTCCCGCTGGCCTCCGATGGCCTGAGCTCATTCCCAAACCCATTGGTGTCTAATTTTGTTGTTAAGGCTGATCTCCTTGTCTGCATGTATTTATTAAGGCAAAGCAACTATCTGACAGCTGAAACTGACAAAACATATTTTTTATTACTTTTTGCTGTCTGCTATTCTCTGTCTTACACTGGTCCAACATTTGGCTTTCATAATCCCTGTAACCTCCCCCGTTCTGTTAAAATACTTCCTATAGGTCTCTGCACTGTAGTTTTGTGCTTTCTACACAATCGCATTTACTGTGGGTCTGATCCACAAAAGTGACCAGGATACACTCAAATCAAGCATATCTCAGCTACGGTACTGTGCACTGCCATTGTCTGTCCAAATTGGATTGCATCCTCAGTCTACAGCCTCCATGCTGTGCTACTGCTCAGCTGCACAGAGAGGCAGGGGTAGGCACAGCAGTCTCTACCACAGGCATCAAATCAAATATCTGTGCCGGTCTGCAACTGGATCCCCTATCAGTGCAGGGGAAGGCACACCGGATTATGGCACTGCTCCAAGACTGCCATGTTCCCACTGAAAATTAAAATATACCATTATGGATACTGACTGATGCCTTTTATGGCATTCCTGGGGGTTGTAGAAGAAAGTGATACTGTCAGATATATTTTTTTTTTTTTGTATAATTTTTTTATTGATTTTAAAAAAAAAAAGACAACAGGTATAACAGAAACATTACACAAAGACATACAGACATACAAACATATGCATCTCATAATTCATTGTTATTCTATTCTAAAATCCATCAACATTATCTTCTTCCTTTTCAGTTGATTCCTTTCCTTTATGATACTTCTTACAAATTCCTTAGCTAGTATATCCCCTAAATAAAGCAACAAGGCATGGGAGAACCCACAGTTACTTCTATATCAGACTGTACCCCAAGCCATAGCGCAGAATGATCTCCTCCTCTTTATTTAATGATGCTAAGAAGGGGGCCCATTCCTTATAAAAAACTTCCTCCCTGTTACTCAGCATCAATGACAATCTTTCTAACGCCAAGTTCTGTATCACCAATTGGCGCCATTGAAGGATGGTGGGAGCCACATGACTTACCCAGGTGTTCTAAATGCTATGCCTAGCCATAACCATCATTATTGTGATCCATCGTGGTAGTGGCTCCCACTCCCCTGTCTGTCCTGGGGACATACCAAATAATCCTGTGATAGGATCCATCTGAATGGGAAACCCCGCCAACTGTGTTATTTCCTCAAAGATTTTGCCCCAGAAGGCCTTCAGGACCCTACAATTCCAAAGGAATGTATATATGTCCCTCTTTCCATTCCGCATCTACCACAAAGAGGGAACGGAGGGTGTGCCCTATGTACCATAGTCAGGGGTAATACACTCTGTGCAAAAATTTATAAAATGCTTCCTTAAATTTATTACATATTGAGAGGCCCATATGGCCTACCAACACTTGCCGCCAACTGTCCTCCGGTATTTGGCTTCCCAAATCCCTTTCCCAAAGCTGTTTAACTCTCTGCGTATAATCTGGGTATACTTCTCTCCCCAACTTTGCTGCCTTCCCAATAAATCCCTTAGGTTCACCTTGTGTCCTATGTATCAGTGTCTCTACTGGTCCCCACCCATGCTATTCTCCCCCAACCCTCTCCACTTTTAATATAAATGCCCGAAGTTGCAAATATCAAAACGTTTGCTGCCCCTGGAGGCCCAACCGCTGCACAACATCCCTCAACGTACCCAATATGCCATTACAGACCAGATCGCCCATGCACTTAGCACCCCTTCTCTCCCATTTCCTAAACCCGGTAGAAAAAAGGGATTCCCCTCTGTTGGCATTAATAATGTTTCTCCTCTGGTAATCCCCCTAGACTTCCTGAGAAGACTCCATGCCACTAGTACTGATTTTACTAGAGGTTACGACTCCTGGGCAGCATAGACCTGTACATCTTTACTGTGCAGGTAAGCAGACAGGCATCCCGGCATCCCCATTGTTCCAGTGTAACCCAGCTTGCCACTACAGAGGCGGTATACCTAATCAGCAATATAAGCGTTGCTGGATGGCCAAATAGTAATTCTATTCGTCTGGGAAGTTGAGGCTTCCCCTGCCTGTCTCCATGTAAGTCTCTGCAAACGAATTCTCGGCCGCTGTCCCCTCCATATGAACCTGGTAGCAAGCTTCTCTAATTTGACAACGTCGC
Source organism: Neoceratodus forsteri (assembly GCA_016271365.2). Lineage (NCBI taxonomy): Eukaryota > Metazoa > Chordata > Ceratodontiformes > Ceratodontidae > Neoceratodus > Neoceratodus forsteri. The sequence goes on from CM057456.1 coordinate 180,912,286, forward strand.
CTTTAATAAGGGGCGTCGGGATCATTTGCATAGGGTACAAGATCCGCGGCAGAATATTAATTTTCCATAAATTAATTTGCCCCATCCACGAGACGGGTAGCTGTAGCCACCTCTTCAGATTCGCCTCTATTATTTTAATAAGTGGCGTATAATTCAACCGATATAATGACCCAATTGTCCTACCCACCTTAATTCTCAGATAGGTAATACTTGTCTCCCGAATCTGAATTCCCCATTGCTTATCCACTTCCTCTGGGTTGGGGAAACAGAACATTTCAGACTTATTTAAATTAATTTTGTACCGTGAGAAGGCCGCAAACGTCCCTAATAAATCTAATAGCACCGGCATAGACCTCTGAGGGTCCCTAATAAACAGGAGCATATCATCCGCATATAAGGTAATCTTATGCACAACCTCCCCCTCCCCTTGAATACCCCGAATCTCTTGACACTGCCTTATTGCCACCGTCAGAGGTTCCAATGCCAGAGCGAACAGCAGTGGTGATAGCGGGCACCCCTGCCGAGTACCCCTCTCCAGGGCGAATGGCGCAGTAGGCGTCCCATTAATCAGGACTCGTGCTCTGGGGGCTTGATACGTGGCTCTAACCCACCCAACGTATGACTCACCCAGACCAAACCGGGTCAACACCTCAAAGAAGTACTCCCACTCCACCCTATCAAAAGCTTTTTCCGCATCCATCGATATAATATAGGTTTTCTCTAGCTCTTGTCCCGCCTTCCACACTACATTAAGCAACCTACGCATGTTACGATAGGATACTCTCCCCTTTATAAATCCGGTCTGGTCTGGGTGAACCAACGCAGGCAAAAAATCGTCGAGCCGTGTCGCCAAGACCTTAGCCAAGATCTTTAGGTCACAATTTAATAGTGAAATCGGCCCGTATGAGGCACAATCCGATGGATCCTTACCTGGCTTAGGGACTAGACATATCGTGGCATCATAACAGGTATCAGGTATCCTCAGGTGTTCCTCGCCCTCCTCCCCCTGGATTACCTCACACAGCATACCCACTGACTGACCCGCTAAGGCTCTATAGAATTCCAATGGGAAGCCATCTGGACCACCTGCCTTACCTTTCTGTAATTTACTAATGGCCTTTAAGATCTCTTCCTTTGTTATAGGCTGGTTTAATTGGTCCCTTTGACTCACCGTAAGCCGGGTAATTCTACCTTGTCTAAGAATTCCTGTATCCCCTGCCTTCCACCCTTGCATTCCCCTTATATAACCGGGTATAGAACTCCTGAAAGCAGGCCCTCACTTCTCTTGCCTCCCTATGCCCTTGCCTTCCTTATCCTTAACCCTGTTATTCTAGTGGGGCACTTACCCCCCCTCATAAGCCTTATCAGGAGCGGGCCTGGTTTGTTAGACCACTCAAACATCTGGCGTTAACAGAAACACCACGCCTTTTTGGCTTCCCCCGTACCAAAGTATTCAATGTTTCCCTTGCAGTTGTTAGCAGCTGTTCTACTGCTCCCCCCTCTCCCCGGGCCACTCATCTTTCTAATTCCTTGAGCTGCAACTCCAGTCTCTGCCTCTTTTCTTGCTTCTCTTTTTTAACCCTAGCCATATAGGCTATTATAGAACCTCTCATGAAGGCCTTCCCAGCATCCCAAAAGACAGCACGAGACACCTCCGACCCCTGGTTAGTTTCTTTATAAAAACGCCACTGGTCTGACAAATATTCCCTAAATTCCTTATGGGGAGCATGTATGTAGGGAACTTCCACTTTGGTGGTGCATCTCTTTCCCTTGCATCCTAATCTTCCTATCACCATAGCGTGGTCGAGATGTGAATCGGCTACTGACACATCTACCAGCCTCTCATTCCATTCTCGTGGGATCAGGATGTAGTCAATTCTTGTCCATGTCCCATGAGGATTCGAAAAAAACGTATATTCTCTAGCCCCTGGATTTACCATCCTCCAGCTATCTACTAACTCAAGGTCAAGCACACCCATACGCCACTGATTTAATGCCTCTGTCCTTCTCCCTTTGCCCTCCGAATGATCCATAATCGGATCCAATACACTATTGAGACCCCCCCCCCATATCAACCCAGGGAATTGTTCCCTAATAAGCAGGTCTAAGAGTCCTGGGAAAAACTGCGGCTCATAAATGGCAGGTGTGTACACATTACCAAATGTGATTTGTTCCCATACAGTTGCCCCACCACAAGATATATCTACCCTCCTATGGTCTTTTACAATTCTTTTGACCTCAAATGGTAGACTCCTATGCACCAGGACAGCCACCCCTCGTTTTCGGGAGGAGTAGAAGCAGCAAAACACTTACCCACCACCCGAGTCAGCTTAGCATGCTCCACGTCTGATAGGTGAGTCTCCTGGAGTAATGCCACTTGTGTGCCCCGCTTCCTAAGCGCTGTTAAAAGCATTGTGCGCTTAACCATATTGTGACCCCTCGCACATTCCAGGAGACCACGTCAATTCCTGCTGACTACCCATGGCCATTTACCTCTCTTCCTCGCATAAGAGTCCACCACCGACTCCCCATGCCCATAATACAGTATTCCAGCATACCACACCAGATTCCACATGAGATGCATATAACAACAAACAGCGAGAATAACAGTAAGATAACATGTTAACAAGAACAATATACCCCCTCCCTCCCAGTTCCCAGATAACAATTTCCCTTAAAACATTACTCCCCCCCTGCTTCTGTCCCTTCCCTTGCACCTCATCCCTCCTAACTCTTTTATCTCTTTGAAGATTTCTGTCTCCATACCCCCCAATGACACTAATTGCAAACTCCGCATGAGTGTCAAATATCCCATAGATATTAGTGCCCGCTGCTCCTGCCAAGCCGACAGCAGCTTTCATTTATTTATATATTAAGAAAAAAACTTTGCCAAACTACATGAACAGACTAAACATTCATCTCACTTAAAACTTTGATGTCCCCCCGTGCAGTCTCGCCCTCCCTTAATACCCGGGAGCATGCGATAGGAGCACTCCCCTTCCTGACTTCAAATCAATCTGAGCCCCCCAAAAACATTTCGGTTATATCTTAAACTTGAGACAGTCACCCAACTCTATCAAGTCCTCTCTTTTTTGCCACACCCTTTATCCATAGCGTGCTCTCCTCCTATAGGACTTCTTATACCTCAGGTCTTAATGCTATGAGAGAGGAGTAGGCCACGCTACAAATATACACGCTAAGCCCCCCACAGCATCGCTATCGGAACATCCTCGCCCTCCCAAGGCTTATCCAATGTTCTTATACCTTGGAGACCAAAACATTGCAGAGGATCCACACTGTCTCAGGCATTCTCCACCTATATGTCCATACCCCCTCAGGATAAAGTCCGGCGAATCAACCACCACTCCACCTCCTCATACTGACTGCTCAGTTTAGTCACTCACTTGGGTAGGCCTCAGCTGGCTTCCTTAGGGCTCAGAGCGCACATGAAACTCCGCATTCCTCCACCTCACAGGCCAAGACAACATGGACAGGGAGACATTCGGAAACCTTAATGTTGCAACGGCAACCAACCCTCAGTCTAGCAGATTACTCAGCCTTTTCGATGTTGTCACTTGCCCACCTTCTTTTGCAAATCAGCCACAAAGAGTTCAGCTTTATTAAACTCCCAGAAGAAGTAACGCCCCTCGTATTTTGATCTTTAATATTGCAGGGTAAATCATAAAATTCTCGATCTTGAGGTTTCTCAACTGGGTCATGAGCGGATTGAAAACCCTCCTCTTCTGAAGGAGCCATAGGGAATAGTCCTGCGATATGAATAACCATGCCCCTTCATACTCCAGCTCCCCCTTACCTCTGTAGGCTCTGAGAATCGCTTCTCTGTCTTGGTAGGAATGGAATCTAACAATTATCTGCCGCGGGGGCTAGTCCTCCGATGGACGGGGCATCACGGCTCGATGGGCCCTTTCTAGCTTAAAATGGCCATTTTTCGACTGTATCCCCAAGAGCTCCGGGAGAACCTTGGCACAAAAATTCATTATGTCCCCTTTCTCTGCACCTTCTGGCAAACCTCTAAGGCATAAGTTGAGGCGTCTAGAATAATTCTCTTGGTAGTCCATTGCATCTTTTAGTTCTTCAAGCGCCTTCTGTAGTCATGCAACCTGCCTTGGGGTTTCCCCATTCTCATCCTCCAGGCGTGATATGCGCTCCTCAGCCTCCTCTATCCTATTCGAGTGCACGGTCTGCTGCTCCAATACCTCTTGCAGCTTAAGGTCAATTTTACTTTCTAGCTTTAGCAATCTGGGCTCCAGTGCTGCGATCACTTGTCCTGTAACTTCCTGACCTAGTGCACCAATCTCGGCTGCCAACAATGATACTTTGCCCGCGCTTTCACTCGACGTGGAGGCGATGGGAGCCGCCGACTTCTTTCCCAATTTACCAGCAATCTGTTGACTTTTCCCAGTATTGGGCACGAGATACTCCTCCATAACACTTCCCCGAACAGGTTGGTGCCGTTTTAATAATTAGAAATCAGCTTTTACCACTCGATTTTTACCTTTTATTCGGCCGTTAGCCCGGAGCAGCATGGTAGCACGTCTATCCTGCTAGCTGCTCATCAGCACCCCCCCCCAAGTCAGATAATTTGTAAGAAACAAATCTACTTTTAAAAATGGAGAGGTAGCAGCTTGTTCACTACCCGCTCTCAGTTTTTGGAGGAAAACTGAGAAGCAGGGGAGCAGTGCCTGTATTTTATTTAGTAGAGGTATGATGCTGTTGCCTTAGTCTGCTTCCTTTCCAGTCTATCTTTTTGTGTAATGCTGCTGGTGTGGTGTTCTTCTTCTCTGCTGTGTTTTTTATTTTTAGGACCGTTCCAGCTCTGTTTGAGCACCTCCTGTTAGAACTGTGTAGTTCCGAGAGAAGAGGCCAGGGAGCCTAAGGAGCTATGGCTGGATACCGGTCGTCGGTCGCTAGTGGGCGGTGAATAGCGTGTTGAGCTGTGGGTTGAGGAGAACAAGAGGAGAACGACCTGGTTTACTTTTTACACAGCACCCAGTCAGATCAGCGAGAAGAGGAAGGCTATATCTACACTTTTACGTTTAGTGGAGTCTGTCTTTTATGAGTCTACAACTGTGTTCCAACTTGATAAGTTATGTGACTGATATGTTTCTGAAACTTTAGCAGTTTCCCATATTTCCGTTTTTGTTTTTAGTATTTCTAAGTTTTAGGACAGTAGTTCATGTTTTAGAACTCCTAGAAAGTCATAAGTTTTAGGATTTGAATTTATATATATGTTTATGTATAGGTACAGTTTTTAAATTATTTGTTTGTAATTTTATTGTAATTCCACATATGCTAATAAGGGTGGTTCTATAGAAGTATAAAGAGCATCGCCTCCGTAGTAATCATTGATTCACTCACTCATCTGCTCGCATTGAAGGTGCGTGTGTGTATCGTGCTGCTCTGAGTTTTGTTTTCTGGTGTTTTTGCTTTATTTCAAGCGCTTTGGGATATCATTCCATTTAAAATCCTCGTCAACTGAGCCAATTAGTGCCGTTTGTGCTGTTTCTTGTCTTTGTTTTGCCGGGGGTGAATTTCCATCTGTTAACAAGGAGCAATATAGGGAGTGTATACCTGAAGGTGTTTCTACATAGGGAGGAAAGTTTACACTTCAGTGCAAAGTGTTATTGTTCATTGCTTTGCCCCCCCCCCTTAGTGGGTCCAGAGGGTCAATTTAAAACTATTTTAACTAAATTAACATCTTTATACAACTTCCCTTCATAGGCATTTGTTGCATTATTGTATTATTGCGTTGTACATATTTTTATATTTATTGTGGCCCTGTGGTCTCATATATATCTTCGTTCATTGTTCCTTGATTGTATTTTGTCTATATTTTGGCTTATGAGACAGTACCTTATCATTTTACAAGCTTTTTTTATTTTGTTTTAGTGTGTTTAATGCTTGGGAAATACAACTATCAAGTCAGCAATCCTGTGAACTGCAGTGTTGAGTGGATAATTGGATGCCACCTCTGCTGTGTTTCCTTGTTTGGTCCTTAGTTGGACTTGCTGATTACCTGATTATCTGATTACCTGACTATTATCTGATTACTTGGATATTTTTTGTATCCTGATCCTTGGACTTTGGACTTTTGGATTCTACATTGAACATTGTTGTTGCTCTTTTGGAACAATTATAATTTACAAATAAGAACGAGAACGAACCTTTGGAAATCTAGAAGTTTATGAATGTGAAGAGTGTGAAGATTTGTATTTATCATTATTCATGTTCAGTATATTTAGAGCCTTTTTTTTTTAAAAGAGACAGTGCGTGGATATTATATGATTTTTCAGAAAACATCTGTTATATGCTGTTGAAAGTTTACAGGGTCTAAGTTGAAAATGAAGAAAGTTTTGAAAACTTATGTAAAAAAGGGGCTTAATAAAGGGAAAAAGGACTTAAAATAGTGGAGAAGGTCCAAAAGGGGCTAAATAAAAAAAACAGTTTTTTAAGTCTCCAATTAATCAAATAGAGTTGAGAAACAATAGAATAATAAAACCTTTTGCTCCTAAGTTGACTTCATCCCCAGCAGGGTCTGAATCTCAAGAGTCTCAGATATCTACGCACCCATTGCTAAAAAGTTAGGAGCTTAGAAGAAGTGTCTGAGAGTTATATAAATCGGAATCAACCATGTCTGAGAGGAAAAGTAATAGGGAGATCATTAGATCTTAAATCAGACAACCAATATATGGAAAGTTTTTCTGTTGCAGCTCCAATTACATTTATCTGATCTTATAGGAGGGGTCTAGTTCTGTGGTAAAAAGACCCAGACTTGGATAATTGTAAAACGCCTATTTTGAAGCTACTAATAAATCTGAAGGCATTACTGATGAAAAAAATCTGTAAAATCAACTTCAAAAGGCTGGGAATTCACTGAAGGAAACAGAAATATTAATTTGCCTGAATCACAATCTATAAAAGTAGATCCTTTTGAAAGACTTTGACTCCTTTTTGTCCCCTTTTACACAGTATGGCAACTTAGATGGAAAACTATTAAACTCTGATAATGTAAAAAATCTTTGTTGTTTCCTGAAAGTGAGCAGAGTCATATACACCTGAAAGATAAAGCCCTTCATTGTGAAAAGATTGATGGGTTCAACGGAGTTGAAAATGAAAATTTAATATCCAAATTAAATGACTTAAAAAAAGAAATCAGTTTTGGGAATACCCAGCTTTTGGAATTGGTTATTATTGTTAGGACTCTTGTAGATTTCTATGTTTCTGATAAATATAATTGTCATTGTCATAGAGCTGATATGAAAACACAGGATGTAGCAATAGAAACAGAAAATGTAGCTTCAAAACAGTCCAATCTTAAGGAGTTCCCAAAAATTAAGAACAATAAAGGGAAAACAGATACGATGTAATAAACCAGAAATTCAAGCTGAGTAGACATAACATCAATTACTGATTCAATTTCAAAAAGAAGTTGATGAAATCAATTTATTGATAAAGGACCTTAAGGAAAGAAAAATGCAACTAAAGGAAAAGGTTAGGAAGTCTGGTTCTGAAAACAACAAAGTAGATTATTCAAGAAGTAAAAACTGTCTTGAGGAAGATTGTTCCAAGGACTTGTTAAAAAGGGCAATAGAAGTCAAATAGATATTGTAAACATAGTCGAACGTAAGACTCAGATGCCACAGAAGAAGGTTGAGACTGATAAAAACAAAAATGCTTGGAGTGCACTTTAGAAATCTAAGTAATAAAACTTTAGACCAGAAAAAGAGACTCAGGTTATTTTACTGGAAACAACTGAGGAAAAGAAACAGTGGTTGATTATGGCAGGAGATTTATTACCTACTTTATTCATAAAAGGACTTCCTAAAGTTAAACCAGAAAATAATTATATTCTTAAGCTTACAACATATAATTTGTTTAAAGGTTTTATGGGTAACAAATTCAGCTGACAGGACATCAAATCTACCTATAGGTATCTAGCCAGTCCTTATAAAGGTTGGTTCTGTGTTGTTCTCAATATAGAAAAGAGGAGAAAATTAAAGGCTATGAAAGAGAAATTTTCAGATGTTGGACTATGTTTATAAGCAACAATGACATTGACTTCAGACAAAGATTTAGACATAGAAATACCTAAAAACTGTACAGAAAAGAGTGGTGGAACTGGTGGTACTCATGGCCTTAAACAGCCTCAAATAACTGCCTATATGAAGCCAAATGAAATCGTTCATAATCTAAGGGGGGGTAAAGAAGAAATGGTAATGATAAGAGGTAGAAAACAACTAGGTGTAAGAATAAACAGTAGTGTAATCGTAGAGGACGAGGTTACCCTGGATTTTATTTATTTATTTATTTATCAAGTCTAGGATTACAAATGCCTTTGAGCCATGGCTCTTTTACAAAGGTTCCACTTCAGAGAAATACAAATTATGGGGAACATCAAGACAGGCATTACAACAATGTGGACATTGCAAACAGAGTACAGATTAATACAGTACAAGGATAGCATTGTAACAAGGCAGCCAGCGGCATTTGTCAGAGAAAATAGACAACAGATAAGAAGTGCCAGAGTCATAGGAAAGAGGTGGGGAGAAGGAATGTAGGAAGGGTGGCAAGAGGGTGAAAAGTGCAGCATTGGGTATACCAAGATGTGAAGGTAGAATCCAGTGGAGGGACAACTAGAGCAGAAGGGAAGTGGAGAAACAAGGTTAGTTGGGCAGTCACAGGAGCTGTTGGTAGTGAGATAGTCCTGGAGCCTAGTTTTAAACATACCAATAGTTGGGGCAGAGGAGATGGTTGGGCTGAGGCCATTGAACCAGAGTGGCGCTCGATAAGCAAAAGAGCATTGTCCCTGTGAAGTGTGACAGTGGGGGACTTTCAGTAGCTGTAGCGTGGATCTCCTAAGGTGCCATTTGTTAATTCAGTGTTGTAACAGAGTTGAGACCCCAGAAGGTGCAAGGCCAAGGTAGATTTTTTTCACCATGGAGCTGGTGAGAAACTTTATCGGTTTGATAGTTGGAGCCAGCCGGTCTGAGTGTACAGGTCACATGTGTGGGTGAGGACGGTGAGCACCAGTGATGAGCTGACATGCTTTATTTAAGGTAATTGAGAGGCATCTAAGGGTTGTGGTTGTGGCTGAGCCACAATGAGACCATAGTCTATTACAGAGATCATAGAGCTCAGGACTGCAATCTTCAAAGCTTCTGGCGTGAGGTGTGGTCTGTGTTTGTAGAGGAGACCAAGCCGTGTATTAGCAGCTCTAGCTACATTATCTACATGAAGTCCATAGGAGAGATTAGGGTCAAGCTGTATCTCTAAGTATTTGAAGGACCCCACCTGATCTAGAGTGTTCCCCTGGGTGGTGGAGATAGCCAAGTGGTGTAGCTTGTGTGGGTTATGAGAGCTGCAGAAGAGCATAGATTTGGTTTTCTTGTCATTGAGGACCAGTTTATGAATAAGAAACCATGTCTCTACAGAACTGAAACCAAATTGAAGGTTGTGTTGGAGAGTTGCAGGATCTTTGTGAGTGGAGAATACAACAGCATCATCGGCATATAGTATGATCTGCTCAGAGCAGTGGTAAGGGAGGGAGTTTAAGAAAAGGCTAAAAAGGAGGGGTCCCAGTATGGATCCCTGTGGGACACCAGGCGAACAGGCAGGTGTTAGAAAGAGCGTCCGCAATTTTTATTCTCTGTGACCAGTTTTCTAAGTAGCTTTTAAACCAGAGAGAAGAGTCAGGTGATAGCCCGTTATTCAGTAGTTGGTGTATTAATAATCCATGGTGTACTGTATCGAAGGCCTTGGAGAGGTTGATGAAAATGGCCCCTCCGAGAAGGCCGCTGTCAAGGGATTTGTGCAAAGCTCCAGTGAACTCAAGAAGGGCTGTGGTGGTGCTGTGACCTTTCCGGAAGCCGTGTTGTTGTGGACAAGGTATATTGTATTTATCCAATTGGTCAGTAAGTTGATCAGCCACGATGCGCTCAAGTGCCTTAGAGTGGGGCAGTATGGAGATAGGGCGATAATTTGAGTGAATCGTCTTGTCCCCACTTTAATGGATGGGTGTCACGGTGGCTGTTTTCCATAGGTCCGGAATTTTCCACAGCTGAGAGAGAGGTTTAGGATTTTGTTAATGGATGAATTACCTCATCGGGTGAGCAAAAGAAGATTAAGGTCAGGGTGTCGCTACTAGATCTAGATTTAGAGATAGCTGCAGTAATATAGCGGCAAGCTTCATTCAGCCTTACCTTCCTGAAGTAGAAGAGGGGATGGTTAGACTGAGGGGCTGAGGTATTTGGGGAGTAGGCCTTGTTTTCGAAAAAGTCATGGGGTAGAACAGCACTAAGGTCTGAAAAAGCCGTGTTAAAGATGTTTGCGATCACCTTGGGGTCAAGGGTTGAGGATCCATCAACCATTAACATGGCTGGAGAGGTTTTTGGCTGCTTCCCTGTAACATCCTTGATATTGTCCCAGAAAGCACGACTATTTCCCCATGTATTGGTGAGAGCATCTTTGTAATAGGTGGATTTCATTAGCCGTATGGCTTTTGTGCAGGCATGTCGTGCTTGTTTGTGATTTTGGATGTCCAGTTGTTTGCCAGCGGCCCTGGCAACTGCCCAGAGGTGATCCCTTAGTTTCAGCTGTGAGAAAAGAGCAGTGACCCATGGGTTAGAGAGATTTTGTTTTGCGCCTTTTGCAAGGGCAAAGAGGTCGTGAGCTTTGTTGAAAATTGAGATGAAGTGATCAAGAGCCAAGTTAACATCTGTTGCTTCATAGATGGGTAGCCAGTCTTGTAGAGGCAGGTGTTATTTGAGATGTGAAGTTTTCCATGAGGAAGGACTCTGCTAGCGATAATTTTGGGAGAGGGCTTAAGGAATTTGTTAGACCATGCACACATGACTGGGAGTGGTCCCTGAGTGAGTCTGGGAGAATGGTCATCGAGAAATCCTTGTGGAGTGAGTGGTGAGGACCCAATCCAAGAGGGTACTGGTGCCAGTCTTGTAATTAATCCTAGTAGGAGTTTACCATTGCGTGAGTTAGCAGCTGAGATGGAGTCTTTATAGGCACTGGCACTCGATGCTAACCAGTTTATGTTGAAATCCCTAGTAGAATAAGTTCATTTCGGGAGGATGTGAGTTGATAAAGTTTAGGGACGTCATTGAATCCATGTTTAGGGTCCCTGGGTGGGATATATATGGAGACAATAGTCAGAGCTTTATGGTTGGGACCTAGGATGATTTTATTGGCAGAATCTGGGCTGAGGCAGAAAGTGATGGAGTTGCTACAGGGTGCCAAGACAGGAGTCTTTGATATAGATTGTGCAACCACCGCCTTTTGGATATCCGGTCCAGCCTGTGAACATTGTAGCCCTGTATTGTTACTGCTGAGTCAGGAACTTTGGGTGTCAGCAAGTTTCCACCACTGCAAGGATGTCAGGGTTGTGTTGGCATATGAAGGCTTGGAGTGCATCCAGCTTTGGTAGTAGGCTGCAGATATTAATGGTTGCAAGGATAAGGGCACCTGAGTTTGTGTGTGGCCTGAGCTTCTAGGGCCAGGATTAGGATGGACGCTGCCTGAGATGAGAAGGAGGAGGGCAGGAGTTTTAAGAAGCAGAGTCGCAGCTCTTTGAGAGACAGTTTTGATTGTTGTTTCCTGGAGTAGAAGTTGCAAGGTTCCAGGCGGTGTCCCTATGGACTGCAAGGTGGTACAGTGTAGAGGTGGCCACACTTGTTGAGAGTAGTGGTCGTGTTAAGTAACCAGGAATATCCAAGCGGTGCACCAGCACACGTCTCGAGTGGAAGTGGAGAGTTCCATTGGAGTTGCAGTGGAAACCAGGTAGAGGGTGGCGGGGGTGGGGTGGGGTGGCTAGGACCAGGGAGAGAGAGAGGGGGCCAGGGCAAGGAGGAGAGGTGAGAGAAGGCAGAGAGAGCCCACATGGCTTACGTACTAGATAAAGAGATAGAGATATAGCCCTCTAGTGGTGAGAGGATTAATCTGCTAATGGAAAATTCAACTGTTAAAAAACAAAACAAAAAAAAACAAACTTTAGGTTCCAGAAATTGAGGGGTCCGTGGCCTGGTCAAGGCACACTGGATCCCTGAAATAAAGTAGAAAAACAGGATTTTTAAAGGCTGGAGAAGTGGGCTGGTCACATCAGAACAAAGAGAATAAATATAAGTGGGCAGGTTCAGAGAGCAAAGCAGATGGTGTGGGGGAGGAGGAGAGAGGAGAGAGGTTGCAGAGCAGACAGCAAAACAAGGATTTACACAGTCAAGGCTCTAAATTCACTTCTAATATCAACTCAGAACTTAAAATGACTGTAAAAAAAGCTCTAAATTCACTTCTAATATCAACTCAGAACTTAAAATGACTGTCAAAAAGCTCTAAATTCACTTCTAATATCAACTCAGAACGTAAAATGACTGTAAGGATTAAACAAATCATTAAACCCTAGCACATAAATTCAACTAGAGACACAGAGGGAGATACAGTAGTTAGAGGTGTGTTCAGCAGGAGATAGTATGGGCCACTTGGAAATCAGCTTCCACTAGTACCAAATCCAAAAGTCAGGGCTAGTACCTTGCAGTACAGAGGATTTCTGAAAAACTGTTTAGGTTCCAGAAATTGAGGGTTCCGTGGCCTGGTCAAGGCACGCTGGATCCCTGAAATAAAGTAGAAAAACAGGATTTTTAAAGGCTGGAGAAGTGGGCTGGTCACATCAGAACAAAGAGAATAAATATAAGTGGGCAGGTTCAGAGAGCAAAGCAGACGGTGTGGGGGAGGAGGAGAGAGGTTGCAGAGCAGACAGCAAAACAAGGATTTACACAGTCAAGGCTCTAAATTCACTTCTAATATCAACTCAGAACTTAAAATGACTGTAAGGATTAAACAAATCATTAAACCCTAGCACATAAATTCAACTAGAGATACAGTAGTTAAAGGTGTGTTCAGCAGGAGATAGTATGGGCCACTTGGAAATCAGCTTCCACTGGTACCAAATCCAAAAGTCAGGGCTAGTACCTTGCAGTACAGAGGATTTCTGAAAAACTGTTTAGGTTCCAGAAATTGAGGGGTCCGTGGCCTGGTCAAGGCACGCTGGATCCCTTGCAGTACAGAGGATTTCTGAAAAACTGTTTAGGTTCCAGAAATTGAGGGGTCCGTGGCCTGGTCAAGGCACGCTGGATCCCTTGCAGTACAGAGGATTTATGAAAAACTGTTTAGGTTCCAGAAATTGAGGGGTCCGTGGCCTGGTCAAGGCACGCTGGATCCCTTGCAGCACAGAGGATTTCTGAAAAACTGTTTAGGTTCCAGAAATTGAGGGTCCGTGGCCTGGTCAAGGCACGCTGGATCCCTTGCAGTACAAAGGATTTCTGAAAAACTGTTTAGGTTCCAGAAATTGAGGGGTCCGTGGCCTGGTCAAGGCACGCTGGATCCCTTGCAGTACAGAGGATTTCTGAAAAACTGTTTAGGTTCCAGAAATTGAGGGGTCCGTGGCCTGGTCAAGGCACGCTGGATCCCTTGCAGTACAGAGGATTTCTGAAAAACTGTTTAGGTTCCAGAAATTGAGGGGTCCGTGGCCTGGTCAAGGCACGCTGGATCCTGCAGTACAGAGGATTTCTGAAAACTGTTTAGGTTCCAGAAATTGAGGGGTCCGTGGCCTGGTCAAGGCACGCTGGATCCCTTGCAGTACAGAGGATTTCTGAAAAACTGTTTAGGTTCCAGAAATTGAGGGGTCCGTGGCCTGGTCAAGGCACGCTGGATCCCTTGCAGTACAGAGGATTTCTGAAAAACTGTTTAGGTTCTAGAAATTGAGGGGTCCGTGGCCTGGTCAGCACGCTGGATCCCATTTTTCAGATAAGGGTGACACCTTAATCAGTACTGATAGTTTAGCTTCAATTACAAGCAGTTCTGTTGAAACTAACTGACTGCGCTTTAGAGGAAGTCAAAGAACAAAATTGCTCTTAGTTGGAACATAGCAGGATTGAAGAGTAAAATGTTAGACAAAGATTGTATAAGATGGTTAGGACAATTTTCTATTATTTTGTTACAAGAGACATGGATGCAAAATTCTGATGAACAAATAATGAGCCGGTATAATATTTGGTCTTCCTCACTATAGGGAAAAAAAATTCAGACGGTTAAAAGGAGGATTGCTTATTTTGATAGATACTAGTATAAATTATAGGATAATTGAGGTTGGCTCTTATAATATTTTTTTCATTTATCTAGTGATTGCTGATGACAATGATGTCTGGATATTGTTCAATGTTTATATTCTCCCTGGTCTTAAACTGTCTGATTTTCAGAAAGTGATTAAAATGCTAGAGGACAGCTCAGAGTCTACAAAAACCAGATTTCCAGGGAGTAAACTATTATTAGCAGGGGATTTTAATGCCCATATTGGAAATCGATTAGAGGAAAAAAAAAAAACAGATTGGGGGTATAAGGGACTCAAAGGATAAGAGGGTAACAAATCAAGGTAAAACTCTTACAATTTGTTGATACATTTGTTTAAGAGTCGTGAATGGGCGAACGAGGGGAGAGTGTCAGGGAGAACACACCTTTCCCACAAGAGAAGGTGGTGATGTGTTAGATCCATGTGTTATAGAGCCAAGTGAATACAGTATGGCTAAAACATTTGAGGTGTTAAAAATATGGGACAGTGATCATTTCCCAGTATTGTGCACATTGTATACAGTTTTTAATATTAAAAAAATAAATAATAAGGCAAGAACTGTTGCGGATCAGCATATGTGCATTAAGTTTGGGGAAAAAATCCAATGGAATGAGTTCTCTAAGGCAACACTAGAGGACCTAATTATGAAAGAGAAATTACAATATAATATAAGCAGCATTTTAGGATTCAATGTGGAAAATGGAGAGGATATAATAAATAAATTTGATGTGTTACTTAAGACCTGTCAGGATGAACTAGGTGCTTATGAGAGACCAAAGTTATATGACCAATACTGAGAAACCATGGTTTGACGTTGAATTTCATAAACTTAGAAAAGAAATTAAAAAGTTGGGAAAATTAGATCTAGGCTGCCCTCTGGTCCAGTGTTGGAGCCTTAAAAAATTAAAAAGGAATATAGGAAGCTGTTGGTCCTTAAAAAGAAAATGTATAAAAGGAACCTGTGGGATCAACTTCAAGATAGCATCCTTAGGAAAGACTCAAGGCTTTTTGGAATATGGTGGCTATTGGTTATAATGATAATGATGTACGTTATAATATGGTTTAATTAGTGCTGAGAAATGGGTTTCCCACTTTAACAAAGTGTATAAGAATATGAGTGGTGTTTTAGGTAGCCATCATAAAGTCCTAAGCCTTGGCGAACTTCCTGTAGGTGAAAATCCTTTAGAGTTCTCTGTGAAGGAGGTTGAAGTAGCCATTCAAGCCCAAAAAAGAAATAAGGCAGCTGGGATAGATGGCCTTCCGGCCGAGATTTTTTTACATAACCCAGAATTTTGGGTCAGTATTCTCACCCCAGTATTCTGTGCAATCTGTTCTCAGTTGAAACTTCCATTGGATTGGAATATAGGAATTATTGTCCCATTACATAAAAAGGGGGACAAACAAGATGTTAAAAATTATAGGCCTATTACGCTCCTCCCTGTAGTCCAAAAGGTGTTTTCTAGACTAATTATTTTAAGACTGGAGTTATGGGTAGAAGAAAAGAAGTTGCTGTCTAAATTTCAGTGTGGGTTTAAAAGAGGATGTAGTTCTTTGGATCTGCTTTTTACCTTGAACTACTTGGTGGATAAGTATGTTCACCATAAAAAGAGCCCCCTCTACTTGGCTTTTTCAGAAATAAGGGCTGCTTTTGATTCGGTGAATAGATGGAAGTTGTGGGATATATTGGCAAAATTAAATATTGCCCCTCATTTGTTATCTATTTTAAAACTTCTGCATCAAGATACAGTAGCAATGGTACGGTATAGGAGGTATGGTGCTCTTTCTAAAGAAATATCTATAATTAGTGGAGTAAAGCAAGGTTGTTTGTTGGCCCCTATTCTATTTAACTTATATATAGAAAAACGTATTATTAATATTTTAAGAATAGATACGTTTGCCCCTACTATAAACAATGAGAAAATCCAGATATTACTTTATGCTGATGACGCAATTATTATCTCTCAGACACCTTTAGGTCTTAGACAAGGTTTAATTAATATTAAGGATTCATTATATCTAAAGTACTAATATTAGGAAACTCTAAATTGAAGAGAGAACCCTGGAATATCAATGGGAATAAATTCGAAGTGGTTTCAGAATTTTATTATCTTGGGATAAAATTGACTCCAAATGGTCATGGAAACCTCTTCTATCTGATCTTAAAATAATTCATATAAATCCATGGAGCTATAAGAAACTTTGCAAATAAATTCTGCAAATAATTCCTTTTTGGCTTTAAAAGAACTTTTGAGGCCAAATTAATGTCTCAAATTTTATGGTTCCAGGGTTTTATTTAACTCCAAAAACTGATTAGCGTTTTGCTCATAAAAGTGCTAAAACATTGTGAAAATGCATAGCACTTGCCTCACTGTGTTTAACAAACATAACACTTCTAGAAAACCAATATAAATACTTTCTGTACAGTTAGCATTGTCCCAAGAAAAAAAACTGCTAATCAATTATTTAAAACCCTGGGTTCTGAAATTTGGGGTTTGTCCTTGTCCCTGGGGAAGTTAAATATTGAATGTATCCAAAATCAATTTCTGAAAATAATATTGAATTTACCACGAGATACTCCATCTTCTTTTCTTAGACTTGAATCAGGTTTGCTTCCTATTAATACTAAAATATTGCTAAGGGTGATAAATTATTGGGGTAAAATAATTCAAATGAATAGTGCGAGGTTACCTAAAATATGTTGGTTGGAATTCTATAAAAACGTATGTGATGTGGGTCCGAGGAATTGTTGGTTTTCTAACTTAAACAATATTTTAAAAAATATAGGTTGTGGAGATCTATGGTCCACTTTCACATTAAAATCACCTTT
This sequence comes from Neoceratodus forsteri, assembly GCA_016271365.2. Taxonomy (NCBI): domain Eukaryota; kingdom Metazoa; phylum Chordata; order Ceratodontiformes; family Ceratodontidae; genus Neoceratodus; species Neoceratodus forsteri. The sequence goes on from CM057456.1 coordinate 180,929,262, forward strand.
AACTTACCTGAATAATGTTAAACAAAGGATTAAAGATATAGCTATTCAAACAGATTTTAGTACCATTCATGATCTAGATACTTTGGGGTTATACTCAAAAGTTAAATTGACTTGGGGACAAGAAAAATACCTTGCTCTATGTGGAAATAAACTACATAGAAATATGCTTTGTAAAGTGAAGCTAGCTTGTATGGGAAATATTTATCATAACCTTAATAATTGTTTTTATAAAACTGAAAATGGAGGTTGCACATGTTTGAATATCTCTAATCCAGGGATTATGCATATACTATTTGATTGTAAAAGCTGGTCAGAACGAAGGCAAAATATCTCAAGGTCCTTTTTCTAAGTCTGTGCTTGAGTCAGATGAACATTATATAAATCAAATTTTAAAATGGAGTCAATAAAATTAATGTTTGGCTTGGCCACATTTTTTTGATTAGATAATGAATGTTTGGTAACTTCTATGTATTGTCAAAAATTGTCTTGTTTTAAACATTATGATCTTTGTCAATTTATAAGTGTAACAAATTGTACTGATTTTTATATACACTTTTACTAAAATAAACTGAACTGAAACTGAACTGATTGCATCCTCAGTCTATAGCCTCCATGCTCTGCTACTGCTCAGCTGCACAGAGAGGCAGGGGTAGGCAGAGCAGTCTGTACCACAGGCATCAAATTAAATATCTGTGCTGGTCTGCAACTGGATCCCCTATCAGTGCAGGGGGAAGGCACA